>JAFBJZ010000652.1:1330000-1930000 GCA_016785225.1 Psettodes erumei
CCCTTTTGTTTGTTTTCCAACAGTTGTGATTGCTTTACAGGTGTGGATTATTTAGTGATTATATTATTGAGTTTATCCAAATCCCAATGTGTCATAATTAACCCAAACTAAAATATTAATTTTCTTCTCATGTAAAACTTTTTTTAAACAAGCAAATCTTTACATTTTTAGAGGCTGGAACCGGCAAAAATTAATAGAATTTAGATTAATTTGACATATGAGTGTTTGACTGCACTTTACCAACATGGATAAGGAACATCTACAAGACCGTTTAGTCAAAAGCTCTGGAGTAAGTAAGTAAGTAAGGGGACCTTAATTCACAATTCTTTTGTCAGCTGCTGTTTCTAAAGTCAAGAGAGAATTTTCAAGCTCGAAATTAGCTGTTTTTGTTCATTTATAGATTTATTTTCAATTTAAAAACAAAAAAAACAGTGGGGAGATGGCACCTTACCTGCAGAGTGGCGGCAGAAGTGTGTGTGTGTGTGTGTGTGTGTGTGTGTGTGTGTGTGTGTTTTGTGCGCGTGAAGAAGGCGGGATTCATCCTGAGCGGAGCGTCGTCTTTGTTAACCAGTGGTGTTGCCTAACATTGTATTTCATACTGATCTCGATGTTTTTGTTTGTTTTTTTAATTTATGGGTAGTGTCGATAGAGTTGTGCATTATTACAAAGAATTTTACGTATAATTACATTGATTGTTTGACTGTACATTTAAAAACGAAATATGTAAAGATTAAATTTTGTTTTAAATTAAAAGGAGAAAAAAAAGATTCAAGTCGCGCATATCCGACATCATCTGTCAGTATTTTCTCTTTGGCGCTTGTTCCGGAGCTTTCGACTGGTTTGCATGATCTTCACCAGAAAAGCTGTAAACCCTCGCTGGTAAGAGACGACTGTCCCCGTGTCCCTGTGTCTCCATGTCCCGTGTCTCCCGTTACAACACATCCATCATTCATGGCTCCGTCAGGCGACACTTCGTTCTCTCTCTTTACTTTTTTTTTTTGTTGTTGTTCATGCTTGTGGCCTTATGAGGGAAACAAACAGGATAACTGCACCAAACTCCACAGGAAAATTAACTGATTTTAAGATCCTTGTTGGTGGAGTTAAATTAACAAAAAAAATCTCTAAAATCAACTTGTTCGCTCATTTTAACTTTATGTATATAATTGTATTGCATGTAATAATGAACAAAATAACCGTTTTTAATATTTGTGTTAATTGACAGGATTGATCAAAGAAAAAGTAGAAACCACCTTTTCTTTTTTCCACAGCACTTTTATTTTATTCCACTACAAAAAAAAGAGGCATCTCAAGAGCACCAGTAAAAGAACAGAGTCCAGTTCATCTCCGCCACAGACTGGACTGTGAGCCAAGCAAATAAGGAAATGATTTATTTTTTCCTTTTTCCAGTCCCAGAGGAAGATGTCAGACATCTCCACTGTCCGCTTTCACATGCAGCAGAAATGAAAACTCTAGTGTAAAAGCCTCTGCAGAAGCAAGACGATGCCGAGATCAGGTCAGGAGTCGAAATTCAAAACCCTAAAACAGCACGTGACGCAGGAGGAGACGCGTCTCTTCTTAAGGAAAGACTTTTTTTTTTTAAACTACGTAAACTAGCTGAGAAACAAAAATCACACCACAATGGGTAATTCTATAATAATACACATAAACTCTACCCAGAGGTGTGTCGATGCGTGCGTGTGACCCAACCAGGAAATATACTGTACACTCGGAGGTTTACCTGGCTTAACTCTTGGTTGGTAGAAATACAGTCGGCCCGTACAATCGTGAAACCGCGACCCCGAGCCCTCGAATCTTTTGACGTCGGTCCGGCATGCACCCCCGGGCGGGCGGGCGGGCGGGACGTCGTACAATGACAGCGGATCGGCTGGAACAGTAGCTGGATGTTGAACTCTGGAGCGAGTGGAGGAAGCTTGGCTTTCATGGTTCAGAAAGAAACGGCATGAAGAGCAGCTTGAGGCAGATTTAGTACGGTAAGAAACTAAAAACTCAGCCCCCCCAGTATTATTATTATTATTATTTCATTCTTTAAATAATAGTATGAGCTATGAAATTCTCAACACAGGAAATGTCCCATTACAATTCGCTGCTTATTACATTAATAATAATCTTGATTACCCTCCCCCCTGCCCATGTACATTCAGGCATGAAAAAAAAAAAACCTCGCGGGTTTCATTCTCTGCCCACGGAGGTTGGAAAGAGATTGTTCTGTCAGAAAAGATAAATACAAATGTTGATTGTTTTTCAAATTAAAAATGTTCGGTGGACCGTTTCTCGTCTTCAAGTGTAAATGCATAGCAGGATAAGTCGTGGCCCGTGTCGTCACACGTGGCTCTCGTAGAACACCTGGCAGGTCTTGCTCGCCGTCGGCCCGGGCGCGGGCTGCTCGGCGCCCCGCTCGCCCTCCGCCTCGGGCTGCTCCTGGTGGGGAAGGGGAGCGAGCGGCTGGGGGGAGGACGGGGGAGGCGAGGAGGGCGCGGCCTCCGCCTGAGGCGGACCCTCGATGCCGCAGTAGCCTTCGGCGGCAAGCGGCGGGTGGACCGACACCTGGATGGCGATGTGCTGCGGCTGCTCCTGGACCGAGGAGTTGTCGGAGTCGGCGGCGGGGGAGTCGCTGCGCTCCCTCTCCCGCCCCCGCTCTCTCTCCCGCTCCTGGAGGATGGTGAAGACGTCTCTCGCCCCGATGGCGGCGACCCTGCCCGCCGCCTCGCGCCGCCCCTCGGGCGCTTGCCTGACGAAAGTGTGGCGCATCTCCTCCACCCCCACCACCTCCAGGATCTCCTCCATGAAGGTGCGGCAGTTCATGATGAGCGGCGGCAGCGGGATGCTGCGGGCCAGCTCCTCGATGTACCGAGCGAACTCCATGGTCTTGAACTGCGTCACCTTGGCGAGCTCCAGCGTCTTGGCCGAGGTGATGATGGGGATCCTCTTGGCGATCTCGAAGGCTTTCTGCAGCTTCTCGGCGCCCTCGGTGCGGAAGAACTCGTTGATGGCCTTCTCCGTCTTCTTCAGGTGGCTGCTCATCATGCAGAGGCGCGTGACGTTCAGCGCCATGATGATGGTGAAGGTGACCAGGCACACCACCATGTAGTACACGCCCATGTCGCCGTTGGTGAAGACCACGCGCAGCGTAACCGTGCAGTTGGAGCTGCCGTGTACGTTGGACGCCATGCAGGTGTACTTCCCGCGGTCTGCGAACTCGATGCTGGTGATGTTGAGGACGCCGTTGTCCAGCAGCCACCACTTCCCCCCTGCAGACACACACAGATGTTAGGACTCAGCGCGTCTCTTCCCGACATCCTGAGATCAGCGTGAACGTAACACACAGCTTTAACAATGACGAGCAGCTGCTGTTCGTTTAGTTTCGTGCCGTGCAGTCAGAACGGCTGGACTTTTTTTGTCCTGCTTCAGAGGACTGATTAATGAGCGCCCCACTAAAGTCGAGGTTTAAATCCTCTTAATGCTGTTGGTCTGTGCTGAGCTCTGCTGCAGCTGGAACCTGCTCCTCTCATGTTTGCTTACGTTGCGTTGTTCTGAGAGTTTTTTTTTTACCCTGATAACAGCTGAACACATTTTGGTTCACGCCTGAGCCTCCTCAACACTCCCCGTCTCTGCAGGGGGAGGACACATGGACCGGAGGCGTCTCTAACGCTGCAGTCTGGATGAGACCGCCCTCTATGATGCCGAGCACGATCAATTTCCCGCACCGCTATCCTCTGGAGGAGGATACTCAGGAAAAGCAGCGTCCCCACCCATCCGCCTTTTCACGTGAGGGCAGGATTTCTAATTTTACCTCCACCGCCGGGTCATGTGACGACGTACTGCCCCACGAGCAACAAGCAAGTAAGTGGAAAGGAAAAAAAAAAAAACACCCTCCAAGGACTGGAGACGTGTGCAGAGGAAACCAGCGAGGGCAGGTTACTAACACTAACCACTGTTTATCTGCTGCGGTGAAGTCTGACGCTCTAATTATATTCCTGAGTGTGACCCGGGGGGGAAAAGCTCTGCGATGGTACAGACGCTGTTCTGGGTTTGTGGGTCATAACAACAATGCTGCCTCTCTCTCTCTCTCTCTCTCTCTCTGACGGCAGGTTTCAACAGGTCGGCTCAGGAAAAGAAAACACACGGCTCTTCCCCCCCTCTGCATTCCTTCTGTGGTGAATCCCAATGTTGTGACAGACGAACGCAGGGTCGGCCCAAAATGAGAATCATTAGAGGGAAAAAAAAAAAAAATCTAAGTGACTTCCTGAATTGAACAGGAAAACGCCCCACCATCGCAGCAAGAATGTAATCACTGCTGCCAGACAAGACCTGCAATTACTGAGGCAGATTTCCCTCAGGAGAACAGAGAGCGACCCGCCGACCCGGCCGACCGACTTTCCTCTAACACACTCAGGAAACTGTCCAGCTGTTAACCTTCAGGAGCGTCGGTCAGAGTAAACAACAAACCCGACACCTCGTCTGCTGCTGAGATTGTAATTGAGTGCCTGGCAGTGCTGGAGATAAAGAGAAGAGGAAACCCGGTTCAGAGTAACTCACCGCTCGTCTCCGTGTCCAGCCGGTCTCCGTGGGAGTTGAACCACTGAACTCTGGGGAGCGGGTCTCCGGTGATGTTGCAGTCGATCAGCGCGCAGCTCCCCTCCCGGGCAATTATCTGGCCCACTTTGGTGAAGACGACCGGGACGAATCCGCCGTCCGTCACGTTGCCGTCTCTCGTGCCGTTTCCGTCCGCGTCCCCCGACAAGGCCCCGGCGCCGCGGGAGGCGACGAGGGACGCCAGGACCACCAAAACGAATCCACCGGTCCAGTGCATTTTTCTCCGGATGTGGGTGAGGGGGAACAGACTCTTGTCATTCCTCCTGGGTCTCCATCCTGCAGACCGGCTATCTCTTGATAGTAGAAGGCAGTTTGGTATTGGGCTCTGTGGCTTGGACAATCTCACTGAAAACCAGGAAGTGATTTGCATTAATCAGACCAGCTCAGGACCAAACAGCTTGTACCTGTTAAAGAGCTGATGCTGCACAGCTGGAGCGAGCTGATAAGGAGGCTGTTTGTGCACAGGGACTAAAACTAAAGACGGTTTCCATTAGGAATTCATTCTTTAGCCTCGAAAACATTTACAAACAGAATAAATGTCCCAAACCCCAAAGTGACAAATTCAAATTGCTTGTTTTGTCCAAACAAGAATATAATAATAATAATAATAATATATTAAATCTACAGTGATGTAAAGGCAGCAGATCCTCACATCTGAGAAGCTGGAACCGTATTGAAATATTACAGTTGATGATAACTGATGGGCTGTAGCTGTTATTCTGTAAGAGATTATCAATCTGTTAATCGGCTATTTCCTGAAGAAGCTACAATGGCCTGTGTGATTTCACACGGGTCATAGTCACATTCATTCATAGTTAAACAGCGCAGAAACACCAGCGTTTAGTCCGAGATCCCGTCCAATCTAATCTGGATTAGACGCGTTCAGAGCTTAATCCAGTGACATCACGCACATATAAAGATATGTGTGATTTGTAATAACAGATGAGCTGTAACGTTACGTGTGAGCGCGGAGTCCTCTCCTCCTAACAACACGTACCGACGCGATTAACGCGAAAACAAAGACACACCGCAACATAACGGAGCCGCGCGGGCTCCGTCTACTTTCTGGTTCGCTTCAGCCATAACGGCAAGCTAGGACCGGATGGACCGTGTTGTTCTCCGGTGACACGGCTGGCGCTGCTGCATGTGAGTCGGGTCTTAAAGATGGGGGTGGGGAAAAATGGCGATAATATCGTGCATATGTGACTCATATCTGTGAGAGCGCGGTCGCGATGTCGTCGCCTCTTGTGCCGTTGAGACGCAGCCGTGGGACCCGGCTATGTGCTGGGCGGCGGTTGGCTCCACATCACGGGACCCTTCCAGAACGGCGCCGAACCGTTTTACCGACGGCCCGCATCGTTAACGCACGCGGGGTCCGTTTGTGCCGAACGGTGCCGCGCGTACCGGTCGGAGTCATTCACGCGAACCCGTCCGTACGCTCGTCCATACCGACAAAACGTCGCCTCCTCGGACCGAGCCCGGCGGTCCAGCAGTCGGCCAACTCGGCGGCGTCGACGTCAGCGACTAAAACGTTGATCCAAAGCTGAGCGGTCGGCGGCGACTCAAGGCCCGTTTGTCACTCACGTCATGGTCCGCCGCCGTGTGAGCGCGGACGGTCGTCGGTTATTCCTCCGGCATCTCTCCGTCCTCCTGCCTCCGCCGCTCGCCCGCTATGCAACGAGTCTCCGCCCGCCTGGGGACGCGCAGGGCGCTGGGTGGGTGGCAACGGTTGCACTGGTTGCACTGGGTTGCAGGTAACGCAGCGTGTGCAGAGTGAATCTACGGCTATACGGTTATTTTAACACTGTGCAAACATAACGTGTAGTGCATCACTGTGTAATAAGTGACTCAGTATTAGCATTTACTCACAGGCTCATTTTGAGGGGCTTTTACTCTTTCTGCTGCTGCACCACATTTTAGGAAGAAAATCTACAATCCAGTTTTTAGAGATTAAGACTCCACATATGATAATCTTCTAAAATACAAAGCACTGTTAAGGATTAAACCAGAGATTCCCAACCAGTTTGGCTTGTGAGTATTTGAGCATTTTCCCCTTGAAACTTCTCAAAAGAAACGCTCTGGCTGGGAAAAAAAAAAAAAAAAAAAAAAAAAGCAACAGTTTCTGTCAGTCTTTTTGAGTTATGCATTTATTATCAATTGTAGTTAAAAGGCTGGACTATGAAAGGACAGAAAAAATATATCAGGGGAACGTTATGAAAAGCAGGAAGACACAGAAACAACAAACGTTGTTTTGGAACCGTTAGAAAATAAGGATTCCGCTAACAAAAGGAGGTAAAGACAGAACAAAGGCAGCTGTAAATATAGTGGAGCCTGGGGCTGCCGGGCCGTACAGGCTGTTTGTTGGTGGCCCAGAGTTGATAAGTGACTGACCTTGAAGCCACAGTAAAAGTGTTAAATTGCCGCTCTGCACCAAGGCCTCAGCAAACAGTCAATAACTGAGTCAGTATCACTCCATCTATGTATAGAAGCTGTGGATAATTTAGGGAAGGTAAAACTTTTCCTCCTCTGTTCCACAGCTGTAATAACTGGTTATAGTTTTTTTTTGCTTTCATGTGTTACACAACGTCAGGATGCTCTTTTGTAACGCCGTGTTTATGTGTGGTGGTATAATACAGGCTTCACCTGAGGATTTAAGTGCTGCTCCTGCAGCAAGAGGAGTGTCAATAAGTGTTGCAAAAGCCAGACTCCTCAGCCACTCCTCTGATACCATTATGCTTTCAGAGATTAATGTGGAAGTTGTACACAAACCCTTGTGAGAGCTTGGACACGCTGTTCACAAAGTGCTGCACGCTAACACGGCAGGGACAAAGTCAGTTGTACTGTGGCATGATGCTCGCCGTGCAGGTTTATAATTAAAAAAAAAGGTTTGTTTTTTCTAACTTGAACTCTTTTTCTCTCAGGTCATCAAGGAAAAAACAGAGAGAACTCCAGCTGAATGTTCACGTCAATCACAGGTGAGCAACTCCATAAATCCACCCATGTTTTTCAGTCGTCTGTGGCCAGTAAATATTCTGTTTGCTCAGATTAACAGTATCATAATGCTCACGAGCTTTCGTCTTGCAGTAAGAGTTTTCTTTTTTTTTACATAATTTAGCAGATTAAACCCAGATTTAGATGTTGATGTGGCATTTTTTAACTCTCAAAGCTGCGCCTGCACAAAATAAGGAGAACTCAACAGAAGGGTGGACCCACTTCCTCCTTCCAATGCATCTGGATTGATTTCATAACTCTGTGTCTGCAGCTTTTTAGTGGGGCAGAAACATACAGACTCAAAAGATTAAACACAGACAAATTAAAACCTATTGTTTATTTTTTTTGTACATGAAAAACATCTTTACTGTGTAGTGCAATGACGGAGCAACAAATCATGAAGTTGACACACCAATGATCATTTTTTTTGTTCGTTGCTCCTAAGGGCTTTCAAAGTGATCAGCACCATGTTGAATGGACATGCAGCCCGGAGTCAGAGGTAAGAAAATATTCATATACTGTATATTTCAACAAGAAACCCTCAAGCATAATAAGTTAATGACAGGGTCGTCTTTCATCACAGAGCTTCTCTGATGAGTGAGGAGAGTCTTCTGAAAGCCTGTGGAAGGACGTGTGAGAGATGAGAGCAGGTTGTGAAGCCGTGTTTATGTTTACGTGTGTTTTTGTACACGCGTGTACCTCGTCCATCTGCTCCGGTGTGGAGAGGGAAAAGGCCGCTCTGACGTACGGACACGGCTCGCTACTGTTGATCATGAAGACGCCCCCGGGAACCAGCAGAACCTTTGGCGCACAGACACACGTGACTCGTGTTACTTGATATTTTCACGTCTTTTTTCTTTTCTTTTTTTTTTTTCCTCCCAGTTTTGACACAGTTGGTCTTTTCATGAAGCCGATGGAGAAGCCTGCTGTGCTGAGACCTTAGAAAAGCCGGATTGTACCCACTCTTGTTTTCACATGGCTAATCAGCTACTCGCTAGCAGGGATTTCCAGGCGCTCAGTGTGTGTGTGTGTGTGTGTGTGTGTGTGTGTGTGTGTGTGTAGGAGGGGAAGCACTCATATGCTAAACCCACTCACACTGCGCACAATGGCTGCTTTACATGAACCATCCTTCCCTCTGTTCAGCCACAAAAGCTGCCTCGCCCCTGGTGCACAAACATCTGCTCCCAAACAAGGCAACAGAGAGAGGCAAAAGCAGCCAGGTGCATTCTGGGTAGCTGTCATGGGAGTGAAGCAGGCCAGTGTCCACCTGGAGTACACAAAATGTGAGTTCTGACCTCTTTCTCCAGCGCCTTCTCCATAATGAGCTGTTGTGTATCAGCGATGCCCTTTAGTCTGATCCACAGGAACATGCCAGCTGAGGGGGCGTGCCACTCTGCTACATCTACACACAAACACACACACACACACACACACAAGCATACACAAATTAGGGGAAAAGGAGAAGCTCGTTGTTGTGCTTTGACTGAGCAGCAGTCAGGATTTCCCTCAGAGTGAATTGTTTTAAGCGCAGCTTCTCGAAAAGTTATTTTCTAAAACACACAGTCGGTTCATTTACTCGCACACAAACGCAGTGTTTGCCTTCACACATGGCACGAATCCCTGGGTTCACATGCAGTTCCGTAAATGGGCACTAGGTGGCAAACCTTACAGAAAACAGGAAGTGTGTGTGAGCCACCTCCTGACTGTGTGTGTTGTGGAGAGACATTATTGTCTAACAGGAAAAAGTGGAGCTGCTCGCAGCTGGAAACTGTTAACACTAAGTGGATGGCGGTTCATATATTTCTCAGTATTCTTCTCTGTTTGAGTTTATCTGGTTATAAACTTTCCATCAGCTCACGGTAAATACAAAATGATTCAAATTCATGTGTGTGGACTCCTCAGACCTTTGAGCCACTTGTCTGCAGAGCTGATCATGGCGTCACGTTGTTGCCTGTAAAACTCGATCACCCTGTGGGAGGAAAGGGAACGACAGCGTTTCATGCGTTGCTGCAGGAGTCAGGCAGTTATGTCACGTCTTATACCGGTCAGACCTGTCTATGTGCCGGAGGAAACCGTCTTCACCCCAGCTGTGCAGCAGCTGAGACACCATGAGCTGCCAGGACGTAGGAGACAGATGATATAAGGTGAGGACAGGTGCACATTCATGAGGAACTACACTCCTTCATGTCAAACGACTGAGCGGCAGATATTCCACCTTCATCACACCGCTTCTTTTTCCCCACAGTTTGTGTTTCTGATTTGTCATCACATAAAAAAAGAAACATCCACCAGCATGCACAGCGTTGCTACTTGTCTAGCCATTAAGTTTTTAGTCCAGATTAGATGAAGAAGCATAGACGGGGACTGAATCAGACGATGGCAGCAGATCTGATTAATCCTTTTCTCATAAAAGCTCCTCTGCAGCTGCTGCTCATCCTGTTTCATGTAACTGGTGAGTTTGTGTAGGTACGACTGTGAGCGATGACTCCACTCAAAACTATGCGTCATCTTTGTTTTCCGCGGGAGCCGCCCTGCTCTGCATTCACTGCTGCATGGACGTCTGCTCGGTGTCAGACAGGAAACAGAGATGCAGAATACTTATTGAGTTCTTCATTCACCTGCGTGAAGGTGCTGGTGTGCATCGTGGAGGCTTGGATGTGCAGCACCACCCGGTCCACCAGCGGTTTGGGACCAGTCACAAAACCAATCCTGAGCCTGAAACAAAAAAAAAAAAAAAATCACAAAGACGTAAACCTGCTGCTGCATTTACACATGAAACATCATCCATGAAGAATCAGGTGTGATATTTAACTTGACATTACTTTAATATTAACCCCACAACCAGACACAATCATTTTATTTGTCTCTGAATGTACTCCACACTGACATTAATGCAGATTACATCAAATGTTTTTTATGATTTTTGTCACTTGAAGAAAAACCTGATTGTGCAGTTTGAAATGGTGGATGATGATGTAAAGGACATGTCTGCAATATTATCTTTAGTATCTAAAGAAAACCAACCACGACACACACACACACACACACACACACACACAGGCTCACCCTGAAGACAAGATCTTAGAGAAAGAGTCTGTCCTGATGATCCTCCCGTCGACGTCCATGGAGAGGAACGTGGGAGCCCACGGCTGCCGAATATAAAGCAACGCAACCTGAGTCACTCTGGACTGTGGCTGAATTATTAATACAGTATAATCTAATCTAATGTAAAAGTAACATTTGACAAACGGAGGAGGTGAGCGGAGCCTCTTCGTACCTTGTCGAACTGCAGGAAATAGTAGGGGTCGTCCTCGATGATGAGCATGTCGTACTGCCTGGCCAGCTGTCGTACAAAACAATGACGCGTAAAATATGAACTCAACATGTCCGGGTCTTTTGTTTTGTGACGTCACAGCGCAGACCAACCTCATACACCTCCTTCTTCCTCTCAGCCGTCATGGAGGCGCCGGTGGGGTTTCCTCCGTTGGGGATGGTGTAGAGGATTCTGGGGGCGCTGCTGCCGGGCCGGTGCACCTCTGAGGGGTCCCAGCGGGACAGGACCTCCTTCAGTCCTGCAGGTATCATGCCGTGCTGATCGCTGGGGACGTTGATTAAGTTGCAACCGAGCGGCTGAAGCTGCAGAGAGACAGAGGTGAGTGAAAAGGCTGCAGCGGCCGCGTGTCGCTGCTGGTTATAAATGAAGTGCTGACCGCTGCCAGGGTGCCTGAATACGTGGGCGCGTCCAGCAGAACGTTGTCTCCCGGGTTGACCAGCATCTCGAACACCTTACACAGCCCCTCCTGGCTCCCCGTCGTCACACACACGTCCATCTGGCCCTTCTCCGGGGCGTAGCTGGCGGTCGGTGGGTTGTGGAGTTTCTTCTGCAGGTTCTTCATCCACGTCAGCAGCTCGGGGATTCTACGCAGGCACGGACACTTTTTCTTTTTCTTATCTGTTTTCACCGATAACTCAGCAAATCAGTCTGAGAAGTGAGTCACTTGAGGCTGTGAAGTTTACAGAGGTGGTGATAAAAAGACAAAGATAACCTCTGCACTCTCTGCAGTGTCGTGCTTGACACTGATGACTGCAGCTTTTCTGATGAGCGCTGTTTTAATGTGTTTTTCATTAAAAACCTTATGTTCTGTCATTTGAACTGCTCGCTGCTTCTTAACGTGGGGTTTTCCCCTCACGACCCCTCACCCGCTCGAGGCGGAGTACTGCAGAGCCCTCTTCATGGCAGCTTCATCGAAGGCGACCGTCGGCCCGTCCTTCACTTTGATGGACGCCGACTGGAAGGGGAAGGTGTTGGGGTTCGGCGCCCCCCCGGCCAGAGAGATCAGGGACGGCGGCGACCGCTGCTGCAGCTCGGCTTCGTACAGGAGGAGACAGAGAGGATGACGACCAGCTGGAATGTTAAGATCCTCGTGTAGGAAATACACATGCAGGATTCATACTGTGATTTATAACAGACACTTTTATTGTGACGGGGGAGGAATGGAAGCCCAGCAGCTCCACCTGTTCACCACACATCACAACTCACATTTCAAGTCTCTTGTAATAGACTCGTCTTTTCGAGTGTATTCGTATGAACTCGTTGTGAAAGACTTACTCAGCATCCTGATGGCAGAGGGCTTTCTGGCTGCACTGACAGCGGTCAGGAAACGAGCATAATTCATGATTCCTGGAGGGGGGGGGTTAAACACACCACACGTGACTGAAGGCGACACACACCGGCTTGTCTTACACACCACAGATCTCCACTGTTCGTTCATCATTCATCATTATGAATGAGGGTTGGCGCGAGCTGACGTGGACGCACAGGTGAACGTAGATATTACAGAATATAAGGGGGAACTCGAACGCTCTGCGAACTACGGAACTGACCTTGCGTGCCTCGGTCCGATGGCCCCGGGTGCTTGTGGGTAATGTATTCAATGATATCCAGACGTATATTATGGTCAGACTCAGTGACCGCTGCGTGAACTACATTACCCAAGCTGTGACACAAAAAAACAACAACAACAACGCAACCACAGGTGGTCGGTCCCCGCTCGAGTTCGTACGTGTTAGTGTTTGAGTCGGTGTCACGCACCTGTTTAGATTAATTCGCAATAAAAGAAGCTGCTCACCTCACCGTAAATCCTCACCGGTGTGAGGTGCGGCGCGGTCGTCGCCGTTTAAAACGTGTTTCTCGCCGCTAGAGGGCGACACTTCGTATCCACACACACGAAGAACCACCGGAAGTTCGACGAGATAGACGAACTTCCTTGACGCTATTTCCGCTCACGTCTGCCGCTAACCAGGAACAACAAACACTGTCGCGCAGTTGTGATTATTTACAGTCAAATTTTCCCCGTCTTTATAGCTTGTACCCCGTTTTGCGTTGGCCGCTGAGTAAGGTAAGGTTAAAGCTGAAGACCTCCTGATTAAAAATAGTCTTTCAGAATTCACAAACTAAACAAGGTCGTTTCTTCGTATCGAATTTGACGTGCATTCAAATAGTTCCAGCTGTCGTTTCATTCAGTCAAATGTTACGGTTTTTACAGTTCCAGCTGTTGTCAGTTTGGAGGTAACTGGGATTTCTGCTGCAGACTGGCTGTTCCGTCCTCGGTGCTTACAAACACATTGTGCTTTCGATGGGGAAAAGGAAAGACATGATTCACCCCAGGTTTCTCTGTGAGTATCTAAAACCACTGTAACAGCCACTATTCTACCATTTATTCTACTATATTATGTTGCTTTTATTTCTTACTTAACTAATGTTTTCAGTAGAATTTTAAGTAATAGTGTACCATGTCATCTTTAAGCTTTAGTATATTTTCATGTTTTTATGCTTTAATATATCCTGGCATTTTTTGTTTTTTAGATATTTATGCCACACTATGTATATATGTAACTTTTTAATGCAGTTTTTATACTTCATTATACAACACAACAATTAGTTTTTTGTCCCATGAAATTTTAAAGACTATGAGACTTTTTTGCAATTTTAAGCTGTACTACAGTGCAACATAAGGTCATTTTCTAGCATGTCCTGAAAATGAAAAAAAACGCCATACTATACTATGTCGAAAAATGCCAAAAATGGCCAAAATGGCCAAAAATTAAAAAGTGCTAAAATGCATCAGAACAGTAGAGAATAGTCTGTTATTAACCCCCATATAGCATATTTGTGTCAAAAAGGCATAAAAAAAATATAAAAAAGGTCATTTTCTAGCATGTCCTGAAAATGAAAAAAAACGCCATACTATACTATGTCGAAAAAATGCCAAAAATGGCCAAAAATGGCCAAAAATTAAAAGTGCTAAAAATGCATCAGAACAGGAGAGAATAGTGTATTATTAACCCCCATAGCATAAAATGTGTCAAAAAGAGTGACAAAGGTCATATTATAGCATGTCCTGAAAATGAAAAAAAACGACATACTATACTATGTCGAAAAATGCGAAAAAAGTCAAAAAATTAAAAGTGCTAAAAATGCATCAGAACAGTAGAGAAGAGTCTATTATTAACCCCCCATAGCATATATTTGTCAAAAAAAGGCAAAAAGTATAAAAAAGGTCATTTTCTAGCATGTCCTGAAAATGAAAAAAAAACGCTATACTATACTATGTCGAAAAAATGCCAAAAATGGCCAAAAATTAAAAGTGCTAAAAAAAATGCATCAGAACAGTAGAGAATAGTCTATTATTAACCCCCATATAGCATAATTTGTGTCAAAAAAGGCATAAAAAAGGTAAAAAGGTCATTTTCTAGCATGTCCTGAAAAAAAAAAAAAACGCATACATATATACTATGTCGAAAAAAAAAATGCCAAAAATGGCCAAAAATTAAAAAAGTGCTAAAAAATGCATCAGAACAGAGAGAGAATAGTCTATTATTAACCCCCATAGCATATATTTTGTGTCAAAAAGGCAAAAAAAAAAAGGTATAAAAAGGTCATTTTCTAGCATGTCCTGAAAATGAAAAAATACATACTATACTAAAAATGCAAAAATGGCAAAAAAAAATGCCAAAATGGCAAAAATTAAAAGTGCTAAAAATGCATCAGAACAGTAGAGAATAGTCTAATTATTACCCCCATAGCATAATATGTGTCAAAAAAAAGGCAAAAAAATAAAAAGGTCATTTTCTAGCATGTCCTGAAAAAAAAAAAAAAACGTCATACTATACTATGAAAAAAATGCCAAAAATGGCCAAAAATTAAAAAGTGCTAAAAATGCATCAGAACAGTAGAGAATAGTCTATTATTACCCCCCATAGCATAATTTGTGTCAAAAAAAGGCATAAAAAAGTATAAAAAGGTCATTTTCTAGCATGTGTCCTGAAAAAAAAAAAAAATACTATACTATACTAAAAAAAATGCCAAAATGGCCAAAAAAAAAAAAAAGTGCTAAAAAAAATGCATCAGAACAGTAGAGAATAGTCTGTTATTAACCCCCATAGCATAATATGTAAAAAAAAAAGGCAAAAAAAGTATAAAAAGGTCATTTTCTAGCATGTCCTGAAAATGAAAAAAAAACATACCATACTATACTATGTCGAAAAAAAATGCAAAAATGGCCAAAAAATAAAAAGTGCTAAAAAATGCATCAGAACAGTAGAGAGAATAGTCTATTATTAACCCCCATAGCATAGCATAATATGTGCAAAAAAAGGCATAAAAAAAGGTATAAAAAGGTCATTTTCTAGCATGTCCTGAAAATGAAAAAAAAAACGCCATACTATACTATGTCGAAAATGAAAAAAAAAAATGCCAAAAATGGCCAAAAATAAAAAGTGCTAAAAAATGCATCAGAACAGTAGAGAATAGTCTGTTATTAACCCCCATAGCATAATATAAAAAAGGCATAAAAGGCATAAAAAAGGTCATTTTCTAGCAAAAGGTCATTTTCTAGAAAATGTCCTGAAAATGCTAAAAAAAAAAGCCATACTATATGTGTGAAAAAATGCCAAAAATGGCCAAAAATTAAAAGTGCTAAAAACGCATCAGAACAGTAGAGAATAGTCTGTTATTAACCCCCCATAGCATAATATGTGTCAAAAAGGCATAAAAAAGGCATAAAAAAGGTCATTTTCTAGCATGTCCTGAAAAAATTAAAAAAACGCCATACATACTATACTATGTCGAAAAAATGCCAAAAATGGCCAAAAATAAAAAAGTGCTAAAAAATGCATCAGAACAGTAGAGAATAGTCTGTTATTAACCCCCCATAGCATATATATGTGTCAAAAAGGCAAAAAAAGTATAAAAAGGTCATTTTCTAGCATGTCCTGAAAATGAAAAAAACGCCATACTATACTATGTCGAAAAATGCCAAAAATGGCCAAAAATTAAAAGTGCTAAAAACGCATCAGAACAGTAGAGAATAGTCTGTTATTAACCCCCATAGCATGTGTCAAAGGCATAATGTGTATAAAAGGTCAAAGCATGTCCTGAAAAAAAAAAAAAAAGGTCATTTTCTAGCATGTCCTGAAAATGAAAAAAAAAAACGCCATACTATACTATGTCGCAAAAAAAATGCCAAAAATGGCCTAAAAAAATGAAAAAAAGTGCTAAAATGCATCAGAACAGCAGAGAATAGTCTGTTATTAACCCCCCATAGCATAATTGGTGTCAAAAAGGCAGAAAAAGTCATAAAAAGATCATTTTCTAGCATGTCCTGAAAATGAAAAAAAAAAAACGCCATACTATACTATGAAAAAAAATGCAAAAATGGCAAAAAAATTAAAAAGTGCTAAAAAATGCATCAGAACAGTAGAGAATAGTCTGTTATTAACCCCCCCATAGCATATTATGTGTCAAAAAGGCATAAAAAAAAGTAAAAAAGGTCATTTTCTAGCATGTCCTGAAAATGAAAAAAAACGCATACTATACTATACTATACTATGTCAAAAAAAAGTGCTAAAAAAATGGCAGTAGAAAAAATTAAAAGTGCTAAAAAATGCATCAGAACAGTAGAGAATAGTCTGTTATTAACCCCCATAGCATAATATGTAAAAAAAAAAGGCAAAAAAAAAAAAAAAAAAAGGTCATTTTCTAGCATGTCTGAAAAAAAAAAAAAATACTATACTATACTATGAAAAAAAAAAAAAAATGCCAAAAAAATGGCCAAAAATTAAAAGTGCTAAAAATGCATCAGAACAGTAGAGAATAGTCTGTTATTAACCCCCATAGCATAATGTGTCAAAAAGGCAAAAAAAAGGTATAAAAAGGTCATTTTCTAGCATGTCCTGAAAAAAAAAAAAAACATACATACTATACTATGTCGAAAAAAATGCCAAAAATGGCCAAAAAAAATTAAAAAGTGCTAAAAAATGCATCAGAACAGTAGAGAATAGTCTATTATTAACCCCCAGCATATATATGTGTCAAAAAGGCATAAAAAAAGGCATAAAAGGTCATTTTCATTTTCTAGCATGTCCTGAAAATGAAAAAAAAAACGCCATACTATACTATGTCGAAAAAATGCAAAAATGGCCAAAAATTAAAAGTGCTAAAAAATGCATCAGAACAGTAGAGAATAGTCTGTTATTAACCCCCCATAGCATATTTTGTGTCAAAAAAGGCATAAAAAGGTATAAAAAGGTCATTTTCTAGCATGTCCTGAAAAAAAAAAAAAAAAAACGCATACTATACTATACTATGTCAAAAAAAAATGCCAAAAATGGCCTAAAAAAAAATTAAAAGTGCTAAAAAAATGCATCAGAACAGTAGAGAATAGTCTGTTATTAACCCCCATAGCATAATTGTGTCAAAAAGGGCAAAAAAGGCATAAAAAGGTCATTTTCTAGCATGTCCTGAAATGAAAAAAAAACATCATACTATACTATGTCGAAAAAATGCCAAAAATGGCCAAAAATAAAAAAAAAAAAAAATGCATCAGAACAGTAGAGAATAGTCTAATTATTACCCCCCATAGCATATTGTGTTTGTGTCAAAAAGGCATAAAAAAGTCATTTTCTAAAAGGTCATTTTCTAGCATGTCCTGAAAATGAAAAAAAAAAAAACATATACTATACTATGTAAAAAAAATGCCAAAAATGGCCAAAAAAAAAAAAGTGCTAAAAATGCATCAGAACAGTAGAGAATAGTCTGTTATTAACCCCCATAGCATATTTTGTGTCAAAAAGGCAAAAAAAAGGGCATAAAAAGGTCATTTTCTAGCATGTCCTGAAAAAAAAAAAAAACGTCATACTATACTATACTATGTCGAAAAATGCCAAAAAAAATGGCCAAAAATTAAAAGTGCTAAAAAATGCATCAGAACAGTAGAGAATAGTCTATTATTAACCCCCCATAGCATATATTTTGTGTCAAAAGGCATATAAAAAAAATAAAAAGGTCATTTTCTAGCATGTCCTGAAAATGAAAAAAAAAAACGCCATACTATAGTATGTCGAAAAATGCCAAAAATGGCCAAAAATCAAAAGTGCTAAAAATGCATCAGAACAGTAGAGAATAGTCTGTTATTAACCCCCCATAGCATAATTGGTGTCAAAAAAGGCATAAAAAGGTCATTTTCTAGCATGTCCTGAAAATGAAAAAAAAAATGCCATACTATAGTATGTCGAAAAATGCCAAAAAATGGCCAAAAAAATAGAGAAAAAGTGCTAAAAATGCATCAGAACAGTAGAGAATAGTCTGTTATTAACCCCCATAGCATATTTTGTGTCAAAAAAAAGGCAAAAAAGGTATAAAAAGGTCATTTTCTAGCATGTCCTGAAAAAAAAAAAAAAAAACGCATATACATATACTATGTCGAAAAAAATGCCAAAAATAAAAAAAAAAATTAAAAGTGCTAAAAATGCATCAGAACAGTAGAGAATAGTCTAATATTAACCCCCCATAGCATATTTTGTGTCAAAAGGCATAAAAAAGCATAAAAAGGTCATTTTCTAGCATGTCCTGAAAATGAAAAAAAAACGCCATACTATACTATGTCGAAAAAATGCCAAAATGGCCAAAAATTAAAAGTGCTAAAAATTAAAAAGTAGAGAATAGTCTATTAAAATGCATCAGAACAGTAGAGAATAGTCTATTATTAACCCCCATAGCATAATTTTGTGTCAAAAGGGAAAAATAAAAAAGCATAAAAAAGGTCATTTTCTAGCATGTCTGAAAATGAAAAAAAACCAATATACTATACTATGTCGTAAAAATGCCAAAAATGGCCAAAAAAAAAAATGTCCTGAAAAGTGCTAAAAATGCATCAGAACAGTAGAGAATAGTCTGTTATTAACCCCCATAGCATTTTTGTATTAAAAAGGCATAAAAAAAAAAAAAGTAAAAAGGTCATTTTCTAGCATGTCCTGAAAAAAAAAAAAAAAACGCCATACTATACTAGTCGAAAAAGTGCAAAAAATGGCCAAAAATTAAAAGTGCTAAAAACGCATCAGACCAGTAGAGAAGAGTCTATTATTAACCCCCCATAGCATTTTGTGTCAAAAAGGCATAAAAAAATAAAAAGGTCATTTTCTAGCATGTCCTGAAAAAAAAAAAAAAACGCCATACTATATATGTCGAAAAAATGCCAAAATGGCCAAAAATTAAAAGTGCTAAAAAAAATGCATCAGAACAGTAGAGAATAGTCTAATATTAACCCCCCATAGCATATTTTGTGTCAAAAGGCAAAAAAGGTATAAAAAAGGTCATTTTCTAGCATGTCCTGAAAAAAAAAAAAAAACGCCATACTATACTATGTCGAAAAATGCAAAAATGGCCAAAAAAAATTAAAAGTGCTAAAAATGCATCAGAACAGTAGAGAATAGTCTATTATTAACCCCCATAGCATATATTTTGTGTCAAAAAAGGCATAAAAGGTATAAAAAGGTCATTTTCTAGCATGTCCCTGAAAAAAAAAAAAAAACGCCATACTATACTATGTCGAAAAATGCCAAAATGGCCAAAAATTAAAAAAGTGCTAAAAATGCATCAGAACAGAACAGGAGAATAGTCTAATATTAACCCCCCCCCATAGCATATTTTGTGTCAAAAAGGGCAAAAAAGGCATAAAAAGGTCATTTTCTAGCATGTCCTGAAAAAAAAAAAAAAACGCCATACTATACTATGTCGAAAAAATGACAAAAAATGGCCAAAAATTAAAAGTGCTAAAAATGCATCAGAACAGTAGAGAATAGTCTGTTATTAACCCCCCATAGCATATTTGGTGTCAAAAAGGCATAAAAAGGTCATTTTCTAGCATGTCCTGAAAATGAAAAAAACGCCATACTATACTATGTAAAAAAATGCCAAAATGGCCAAAAATTAAAAGTGCTAAAAACGCATCAGAACAGTAGAGAAGAGTCTATTATTAACCCCCCATAGCATATTTTGTGTCAAAAAGGCATAAAAAGTTCATTTTCTAGCATGTCCTGAAAATGAAAAAAAAACGCCATACTATACTATGTCGAAAAAATGCCAAAAATGGCCAAAAATTAAAAAAAGTGCTAAAAATGCATCAGAACAGTAGAGAATAGTCTAATTATTACCCCCCCATAGCATATTTGTGTCAAAAAAAAGGGCATAAAAAAGGTATAAAAAGGTCATTTTCTAGCATGTCCTGAAAATGAAAAAAAAACGCCATACTATACTAAAAAAAAAAAATGCCAAAATGGCCAAAAATCAAAAGTGCTAAAAATGCATCAGAACAGTAGAGAATAGTCTGTTATTAACCCCCCCATAGCATAATTTGTGTCAAAAAGGCAGAAAAAGGCATAAAAAGGTCATTTTCTAGCATGTCCTGAAATGAAAAAAAAAACGCCATACTATAGTATGTCGAAAAAATGCCAAAAATGGCCAAAAATTAAAAGTGCTAAAAATGCATCAGAACAGTAGAGAATAGTCTAATATTAACCCCCATAGCATAATTTGTGTCAAAAAGAAGGCAAAAAAAAAGTATAAAAAAGGTCATTTTCTAGCATGTCCTGAAAATGAAAAAAACGCCATACTATACTATGTCGAAAAATGCCAAAAATGGCCAAAAATTAAAAGTGCTAAAAATGCATCAGAACAGTAGAGAATAGTCTGTTATTAACCCCCCATAGCATATTTTGTGTCAAAAAGGCATAAAAAGGCATAAAAAGGTCATTTTCTAGCATGTCCTGAAAATGAAAAAATGAAGCAGAGCAGTATTTCCACTGACTTGGACTATAATTGAAAAAAGGGTCTTCTGTGACAGATTAGTTAGACAAGGGGCTGAAACAATGAATAGCAGTAGAAAGTGTAGCGATTTGTTGTTTGTTGTTTTAGTTTCTTCCGCTATTGGTTGTTTAAGCCAGGTTGAAAGAATGCAAGACACACTGTATTGCTTTTTTAGACACTTCATTTTTATCACAAATAAGTCCAATTTCATACAAAACTTAAATAAATGAATGAAATTCTTCTCTTTGGTGCTTTGCAGAAGCACCACAGTTTGAGCCATTTTCCTGAGAATTCGACCGATGTTTCTTTAGTTTCAAAAAGTCTCCATCACTGTCGCTAATGTCAAGCAAGACGAGGCATCACAAGGCCAGACCAAAGGAGAGTCGAAAGGCCATCTCAACAGGAACCTCCGCAACCGAGTCATGAAAACAAACATAGAATTCCTGAGGAACAGGTTCAAGTAACATCCGCCTGTTTTGACACAAATATGCTCTGGTCGGTCCAGGGTTAATATTAGACTATTCTCTACTGTTCTGATGCATTTTTAGCACTTTTTAATTTTTGGCCATTTTTGGCATTTTTCGACCTATAGTAGAAGTATGGCTTTTTTTTTTTCATTTTCAGGACATGCTAGAAAATGACCCTTTTTTATTATGCCTTTTTGACACAAAAATATGCTATGGGGGTTAATATTAGACTATTCTCTACTGTTCTGATGCATTTTTAGCACTTTTAATTTTTTGGCCATTTTTGGCATTTTTTCGACATAGTATAGTATGGCTTTTTTTTCATTTTTAGGACATGCTAGAAAATGATGACCTTTTTATGCCCTTTTGACACAAAAATATGCTATGGGGGTTAATATTAGACTATTCTCTACTGTTCTGATGCATTTTTTTTAGCACTTTTAATTTTTGGCCATTTTTGGCATTTTTCGACATAGTATAGTATATATTTTTTTTCATTTTCAGGACATGCTAGAAAATGACCTTTTTGGCCCTTTTTTTATGCCCTTTTTGACACAAAATATGCTATGGGGGTTAATAATACACTATTCTCTCCTGTTCTGATGCATTTTTAGCACTTTTAATTTTTTGACTTTTTTCGCATTTTTCGACATAGTATAGTATGCCGTTTTTTTTTCTTTTTCAGGACATGCTAGAAAATGACCTTTTTTGGCCTTTTTTGCCCTTTTTTTGACACAAAATATGCTATGGGGGTTAATATTAGACTATTCTCTACTGTTCTGATGCATTTTTAGCACTTTTAATTTTTGGCCATTTTTGGCATTTTTCGACATACTATAGTATGTATGGCTTTTTTTTTTTCATTTTCAGGACATGCTAGAAAATGACTTTTTTGGCCTTTTTATGCCTTTTTGACACAAAATATGCTATGGGGGGTTAATATTAGACTATTCTCTACTGTTCTGATGCATTTTTAGCACTTTTCATTTTTGGCCATTTTTGGCATTTTTCGACATACTATAGTATGGCTTTTTTTTCATTTTCAGGACATGCTAGAAAATGACCTTTTTATGCCTTTTTGACACCAAATATGCTATGGGGGTTAATAACAGACTATTCTCTACTGTCCTGATGCGTTTTTAGCACTTTTTAATTTTTGGCCATTTTTGGCATTTTTCGACATAGTATAGTATGGTTTTTTTTTTCATTTTCAGGACATGCTAGAAAATGACCTTTTTTGCCTTTTTTTTATGCCCTTTTTTGACACAAAATATGCTATGGGGGTTAATATTAGACTATTCTCTACTGTTCTGATGCATTTTTAGCACTTTTAATTTTTGGCCATTTTTGGCATTTTTCGACATAGTATAGTATGGTATTTTTTTTTCATTTTCAGGACATGCTAGAAAATGAATGACCTTTTTTATGCCCTTTTTGACACAAAATATGCTATGGGGGTTAATATTAGACTATTCTCTACTGTTCTGATGCATTTTTAGCACTTTTAATTTTTGGCCATTTTTGGCATTTTTCGACATAGTATAGTATGTATTTTTTTTTCATTTTCAGGACATGCTAGAAAATGACCTTTTTTATGCCCTTTTTGACACAAAATATGCTATGGGGGTTAATAATAGACTATTCTCTACTGTTCTGATGCATTTTTAGCACTTTTAATTTTTGGCCATTTTTGGCATTTTTCGACATAGTATAGTATGTCGTTTTTTTCATTTTCAGGACATGCTAGAAAATGACCTTTTTTTGGCCTTTTTATGCCCTTTTGACACAAAATATGCTATGGGGGGTTAATATTAGACTATTCTCTACTGTTCTGATGCATTTTTAGCACTTTTAATTTTTGGCCATTTTTGGCATTTTTTTCGACATAGTATAGTATGTATTTTTTTTTCATTTTCAGGACATGCTAGAAAATGACCTTTTTTGGCCTTTTTTTTATGCCCTTTTTGACACAAAATATGCTATGGGGGTTAATATTAGACTATTCTCTACTGTTCTGATGCATTTTTAGCACTTTTTTAATTTTTGGCCATTTTTGGCATTTTTCGACATAGTATAGTATATGTTTTTTTTCATTTTCAGGACATGCTAGAAAATGACCTTTTTTGGCCTTTTTTTTATGCCCTTTTGACACAAAATATGCTATGGGGGTTAATATTAGACTATTCTCTACTGTTCTGATGCATTTTTAGCACTTTTAATTTTTGGCCATTTTTGGCATTTTTTCGACATAGTATAGTATATGCTTTTTTTTTTCATTTTCAGGACATGCTAGAAAATGACCTTTTTTGGCTTATGCCCTTTTGACACAAAATATGCTATGGGGGTTAATATTAGACTATTCTCTACTGTTCTGATGCATTTTTAGCACTTTTAATTTTTGGCCATTTTTGGCATTTTTCGACATAGTATAGTATGGTATTTTTTTTTCATTTTCAGGACATGCTAGAAAATGACCTTTTTTGCCTTTTTTATGCCCTTTTTTGACACAAAATATGCTATGGGGGTTAATATTAGACTATTCTCTACTGTTCTGATGCATTTTTTTAGCACTTTTAATTTTTTGGCCATTTTTGGCATTTTTCGACATAGTATAGTATGGTATTTTTTTTTCATTTTCAGGACATGCTAGAAAATGACCTTTTTTGGCCTTTTTTTATGCCCTTTTTGACACAAAATATGCTATGGGGGTTAATATTAGACTATTCTCTACTGTTCTGATGCATTTTTAGCACTTTTAATTTTTGGCCATTTTTGCATTTTTCGACATAGTATAGTATGTTTTTTTTTCATTTTCAGGACATTCTATAAAAATGACCTTTTTATGCCCTTTTGACACAAAATATGCTATGGGGGGGTTAATATTAGACTATTCTCTACTGTTCTGATGCATTTTTAGCACTTTTAATTTTTGGCCATTTTTGGCATTTTTCGACATAGTATAGTATGGTTTTTTTTTCATTTTCAGGACATGCTAGAAAATGACCTTTTTCGGCCTTTTTATGCCCTTTTGACACAAATTATGCTATTGGGGGTTAATATTAGACTATTCTCTACTGTTCTGATGCGTTTTTAGCACTTTTAATTTTTGGCCATTTTTGGCATTTTTCGACATAGTATAGTATGTGTGTTTTTTTCATTTTCAGGACATGCTAGAAAATGACCTTTTTTGGCCTTTTTTATGCCCTTTTTGACACAAAATATGCTATGGGGGTTAATATTAGACTATTCTCTACTGTTCTGATGCATTTTAGCACTTTTAATTTTTGGCCATTTTTGGCATTTTTCGACATAGTATAGTATAGTATGGCTTTTTTTTCATTTTCAGGACATGCTAGAAAATGACCTTTTTTGGCCTTTTTTTATGCCCTTTTTTGACACAAAATATGCTATGGGGGTTAATATTAGACTATTCTCTACTGTTCTGATGCATTTTTAGCACTTTTTAATTTTTGGCCATTTTTGGCATTTTTTTTCGACATAGTATAGTATATATTTTTTTTTCATTTTCAGGACATGCTAGAAAATGACCTTTTTTGGCCTTTTTATGCCCTTTTTTGACACAAAATATGCTATGGGGGTTAATATTAGACTATTCTCTACTGTTCTGATGCATTTTTAGCACTTTTAATTTTTGGCCATTTTTGGCATTTTTCGACATAGTATAGTATGTATGCTTTTTTTTCATTTTCAGGACATGCTAGAAAATGACCTTTTTTGGCTTTTTTATGCCCTTTTTTGACACAAAATATGCTATGGGGGTTAATATTAGACTATTCTCTACTGTTCTGATGCATTTTTAGCACTTTTTAATTTTTGGCCATTTTTGGCATTTTTCGACATAGTATAGTATATGCTTTTTTTTTCATTTTCAGGACATGCTAGAAAATGACCTTTTTTGGCCTTTTTTATGCCCTTTTTGACACAAAATATGCTATGGGGGTTAATATTAGACTATTCTCTACTGTTCTGATGCATTTTTAGCACTTTTAATTTTTGGCCATTTTTGGCATTTTTTCGACATAGTATAGTATGTATGTTTTTTTCATTTTCAGGACATGCTAGAAAATGACCTTTTTTGGCCTTTTTTATGCCCTTTTGACACAAAATATGCTATGGGGGTTAATATTAGACTATTCTCTACTGTTCTGATGCATTTTTAGCACTTTTTAATTTTTGGCCATTTTTGGCATTTTTCGACATAGTATAGTATGATGCATTTTTTTTTTCATTTTCAGGACATGCTAGAAAATGACCTTTTTTGGCCTTTGACCTTTTTTCGGCCTTTTTTATGCCCTTTTTGACACAAAATATGCTATGGGGGTTAATATTAGACTATTCTCTACTGTTCTGATGCATTTTTAGCACTTTTAATTTTTGGCCATTTTTGGCATTTTTCGACATAGTATAGTATGTATGTTTTTTTTTTCATTTTCAGGACATGCTAGAAAATGACCTTTTTTGGCCTTTTTATGCCTTTTTTTGACACAAAATATGCTATGGGGGTTAATATTAGACTATTCTCTACTGTTCTGATGCATTTTTAGCACTTTTAATTTTTGGCCATTTTGGCATTTTTCGACATAGTATAGTATATATGCTTTTTTTTTTCATTTTCAGGACATGCTAGAAAATGACCTTTTTTGGCCTTTTTATGCCCCTTTTTGACACAAAAATATGCTATGGGGGTTAATATTAGACTATTCTCTACTGTTCTGATGCATTTTTAGCACTTTTAATTTTTGGCCATTTTTGGCATTTTTCGACATAGTATAGTAGTATATTTTTTTTTCATTTTCAGGACATGCTAGAAAATGACCTTTTTTGGCCTTTTTTATGCCCTTTTTTGACACAAAATATGCTATGGGGGTTAATATTAGACTATTCTCTACTGTTCTGATGCATTTTTAGCACTTTTAATTTTTGGCCATTTTTGGCATTTTTTTTCGACATATATATAGTATGTATTTTTTTTTCATTTTCAGGACATGCTAGAAAATGACCTTTTTTGGCCTTTTTTATGCCCTTTTTTGACACAAAATATGCTATGGGGGTTAATATTAGACTATTCTCTACTGTTCTGATGCATTTTTTTTAGCACTTTTAATTTTTGGCCATTTTTTGCATTTTTTTCGACATAGTATAGTATGGTATTTTTTTTTTCATTTTCAGGACATGCTAGAAAATGACCTTTTTTTGGCCTTTTTATGCCCTTTTTTGACACAAAATATGCTATGGGGGTTAATATTAGACTATTCTCTACTGTTCTGATGCATTTTTAGCACTTTTTAATTTTTGGCCATTTTGGCATTTTTTCGACATAGTATAGTATATATTTTTTTTTCATTTTCAGGACATGCTAGAAAATGACCTTTTTTGGCCTTTTTTATGCCCTTTTTTGACACAAAATATGCTATGGGGGTTAATATTAGACTATTCTCTACTGTTCTGATGCATTTTTAGCACTTTTTAATTTTTGGCCATTTTTGGCATTTTTTTTTCGACATAGTATAGTATATATTTTTTTTCATTTTCAGGACATGCTAGAAAATGACCTTTTTTGGCCTTTTTTATGCCCTTTTTGACACAAAATATGCTATGGGGGTTAATATTAGACTATTCTCTACTGTTCTGATGCATTTTTAGCACTTTTAATTTTTGGCCATTTTTGGCATTTTTTCGACATAGTATAGTATATGTTTTTTTTCATTTTCAGGACATGCTAGAAAATGACCTTTTTTTGGCCTTTTTATGCCCTTTTTGACACAAAATATGCTATGGGGGTTAATATTAGACTATTCTCTACTGTTCTGATGCATTTTTAGCACTTTTAATTTTTGGCCATTTTTGGCATTTTTCGACACATAGTATAGTATGCTTTTTTTTTTCATTTTCAGGACATGCTAGAAAATGACCTTTTTTGGCCTTTTTTTTATGCCCTTTTTTTGACACAAAATATGCTATGGGGGTTAATATTAGACTATTCTCTACTGTTCTGATGCATTTTTAGCATGCTTTTTTTTTAATTTTTGGCCATTTTTGGCATTTTCGACACATAGTATAGTATGGGGGTTTTTTTTTTCATTTTCAGGACATGCTAGAAAATGACTTTTTTTGGCCATTTTCAGGACATGCTAGAAAATTTTTTATTTTTTATTTTTTGACACAAAATATGCTATGGGGGTTAATATTAGACTATTCTCTACTGTTCTGATGCATTTTTAGCACTTTTTAATTTTTGGCCATTTTTGGCATTTTTCGACATAGTATAGTATATGTTTTTTTTTCATTTTCAGGACATGCTAGAAAATGACCTTTTTTGGCCTTTTTTTTTATGCCTTTTTTGACACAAAATATGCTATGGGGGTTAATATTAGACTATTCTCTACTGTTCTGATGCATTTTTAGCACTTTTAATTTTTGGCCATTTTTGGCATTTTTCGACATAGTATAGTATGTATGTATTTTTTCATTTTCAGGACATGCTAGAAAATGACTTTTTTTGGCCTTTTTTATGCCCCTTTTGACACAAAATATGCTATGGGGGTTAATATTAGACTATTCTCTACTGTTCTGATGCATTTTTAGCACTTTTAATTTTTGGCCATTTTTGGCATTTTTCGACATAGTATAGTATGTATGCTTTTTTTTTCATTTTCAGGACATGCTAGAAAATGACCTTTTTTGGCCTTTTTTATGCCCTTTTTTTGACACAAAATATGCTATGGGGGGTTAATATTAGACTATTCTCTACTGTTCTGATGCATTTTTAGCACTTTTTAATTTTTGGCCATTTTTGGCATTTTTCGACATAGTATAGTATGTGTTTTTTTTTTTTCATTTTCAGGACATGCTAGAAAATGACCTTTTTATGCCTTTTTTTATGCCTTTTTTGACACAAAATATGCTATGGGGGTTAATATTAGACTATTCTCTACTGTTCTGATGCATTTTTAGCACTTTTAATTTTTGGCCATTTTTGGCATTTTTTCGACATAGTATAGTATATGTATTTTTTTTTTTCATTTTCAGGACATGCTAGAAAATGACCTTTTTGGCCTTTTTTATATGCCTTTTTGACACAAAATATGCTATGGGGTTAATATTAGACTATTCTCTACTGTTCTGATGCATTTTTAGCACTTTTAATTTTTGGCCATTTTGGCATTTTTTCGACATAGTATAGTATATGTATTTTTTTTCATTTTCAGGACATGCTAGAAAATGACCTTTTTCGGCCTTTTTATGCCCTTTTGACACAAAATATGCTATGGGGGGTTAATATTAGACTATTCTCTACTGTTCTGATGCATTTTTAGCACTTTTAATTTTTGGCCATTTTTGGCACTTTTTGAATTTTTTTTTAATTTTCAGGACATGCTAGAAAATGACCTTTTTCGGCCTTTTTATGCCCTTTTGACACAAAATATGCTATGGGGGGTTAATATTAGACTATTCTCTACTGTTCTGATGCATTTTTAGCACTTTTAATTTTTGGCCATTTTTGGCATTTTTCGACATAGTATAGTATATGTATTTTTTTTTCATTTTCAGGACATGCTAGAAAATGACCTTTTTTATGCCCTTTTTGACACAAAATATGCTATGGGGGTTAATATTAGACTATTCTCTACTGTTCTGATGCATTTTTAGCACTTTTAATTTTTTGGCCATTTTTGGCATTTTTTTTTTCGACATAGTATAGTATGTATGTTTTTTTTTTCATTTTCAGGACATGCTAGAAAATGACCTTTTTATGACCTTTTTATGCTTTTTTTATGCCCTTTTTGACACAAAATATGCTATGGGGGTTAATATTAGACTATTCTCTACTGTTCTGATGCATTTTTAGCACTTTTAATTTTTGGCCATTTTGGCATTTTTCGACATAGTATAGTATATTTTTTTTCATTTTCAGGACATGCTAGAAAATGACCTTTTTTGGCCTTTTTTTATGCCCTTTTTGACACAAAATATGCTATGGGGGTTAATATTAGACTATTCTCTACTGTTCTGATGCATTTTTAGCACTTTTAATTTTTGGCCATTTTTGGCATTTTTCGACATAGTATAGTATGTATTTTTTTTTCATTTTCAGGACATGCTAGAAAATGACCTTTTTTGGCCTTTTTTATGCCCTTTTTGACACAAAATATGCTATGGGGGTTAATATTAGACTATTCTCTACTGTTCTGATGCATTTTTAGCACTTTTAATTTTTGGCCATTTTTGGCATTTTTTTTCATAGTATAGTATAGTATATGTTTTTTTTCATTTTCAGGACATGCTAGAAAATGACCCTTTTTTGGCCTTTTTATGCCTTTTTTTGACACAAAATATGCTATGGGGGTTAATATTAGACTATTCTCTACTGTTCTGATGCATTTTTAGCACACTTTTAATTTTTGGCCATTTTTGGCATTTTTTCGACATAGTATAGTATATATTTTTTTTTCATTTTCAGGACATGCTAGAAAATGAAATGGCCTTTTTTATGCCCTTTTTGACACAAAATATGCTATGGGGTTAATATTAGACTATTCTCTACTGTTCTGATGCATTTTAGCACTTTTAATTTTTGGCCATTTTTGGCATTTTTCGACATAGTATAGTATATGCTTTTTTTCATTTTCAGGACATGCTAGAAAATGACCTTTTTTTGGCCTTTTTTATGCCCTTTTTGACACAAAATATGCTATGGGGGTTAATATTAGACTATTCTCTACTGTTCTGATGCATTTTTAGCACTTTTAATTTTTGCCATTTTTGCATTTTTTTTCATAGTATAGTATAGTATGGTTTTTTTTTTTCATTTTCAGGACATGCTAGAAAATGACTTTTTTTGGCCTTTTTTATGCCCTTTTTGACACAAAATATGCTATGGGGGTTAATATTAGACTATTCTCTACTGTTCTGATGCATTTTTAGCACTTTTAATTTTTTGGCCATTTTTGGCATTTTTTCGACATAGTATAGTATGTATGTTTTTTTTTTCATTTTCAGGACATGCTAGAAAATGACTTTTTTGGCTTTTTTATGCCCTTTTTTGACACAAAATATGCTATGGGGGTTAATATTAGACTATTCTCTACTGTTCTGATGCATTTTTAGCACTTTTAATTTTTGGCCATTTTGGCATTTTTCGACATAGTATAGTATATATATTTTTTTTTTCATTTTCAGGACATGCTAGAAAATGACCTTTTTGGCCTTTTTATGCCCTTTTTGACACAAAATATGCTATGGGGGTTAATATTAGACTATTCTCTACTGTTCTGATGCATTTTTAGCACTTTTAATTTTTGGCCATTTTGGCATTTTTCGACATAGTATAGTATATATATTTTTTTTCATTTTCAGGACATGCTAGAAAATGACTTTTTGGCCTTTTTTATGCCCCTTTTTGACACAAAATATGCTATGGGGGTTAATATTAGACTATTCTCTACTGTTCTGATGCATTTTTAGCACTTTTAATTTTTGGCCATTTTTGGCATTTTTTCGACATATAGTATAGTATATGCTTTTTTTTTTTTTCAGGACATGCTAGAAAATGACCTTTTTTGACCTGCCTTTTTTATGCCTTTTTTGACACAAAATATGCTATGGGGGTTAATATTAGACTATTCTCTACTGTTCTGATGCATTTTTAGCACTTTTAATTTTTGGCCATTTTTGCATTTTTCGACATAGTATAGTATATGCTTTTTTTTTTTTTCATTTTCAGGACATGCTAGAAAATGACCTTTTATGCCTGGCCTTTTTATGCCCTTTTGACACAAAATATGCTATGGGGGTTAATATTAGACTATTCTCTACTGTTCTGATGCATTTTTAGCACTTTTAATTTTTGGCCATTTTGGCATTTTTCGACATAGTATAGTATGGTATGCTTTTTTTCATTTTCAGGACATGCTAGAAAATGACCTTTTTTCGGCCTTTTTTATGCCTTTTTTGACACAAAATATGCTATGGGGGTTAATATTAGACTATTCTCTACTGTTCTGATGCATTTTTAGCACTTTTAATTTTTGGCCATTTTGGCATTTTTCGACATAGTATAGTATGGTATGCTTTTTTTCATTTTCAGGACATGCTAGAAAATGACCTTTTATGCCTTTTTATGCCTTTTTTTTGACACAAAATATGCTATGGGGGTTAATATTAGACTATTCTCTACTGTTCTGATGCATTTTTAGCACTTTTAATTTTTGGCCATTTTTGGCATTTTTCGACATAGTATAGTATATGTTTTTTTTCATTTTCAGGACATGCTAGAAAATGACCTTTTTTTGGCCTTTTTTTATGCTTTTTTTTTGACACAAAATATGCTATGGGGGTTAATATTAGACTATTCTCTACTGTTCTGATGCATTTTTAGCACTTTTAATTTTTGGCCATTTTTGGCATTTTTTCGACATAGTATAGTATATATGCTTTTTTTTCATTTTCAGGACATGCTAGAAAATGACCTTTTTAAGACTTTTTTTATGCCCTTTTTGACACAAAATATGCTATGGGGGTTAATATTAGACTATTCTCTACTGTTCTGATGCATTTTTAGCACTTTTAATTTTTGGCCATTTTGGCATTTTTCGACATAGTATAGTATGTATGTTTTTTTTTCATTTTCAGGACATGCTAGAAAATGACCTTTTTTTGCCTTTTTTTATGCCCTTTTGACACAAAATATGCTATGGGGGTTAATATTAGACTATTCTCTACTGTTCTGATGCATTTTTTAGCACTTTTTAATTTTTGGCCATTTTTGGCATTTTTTCATATAGTATAGTATGTATGCTTTTTTTCATTTTCAGGACATGCTAGAAAATGACCTTTTTTGGCCTTTTTATGCCTTTTTTGACACAAAATATGCTATGGGGGTTAATATTAGACTATTCTCTACTGTTCTGATGCATTTTTAGCACTTTTAATTTTTGGCCATTTTGGCATTTTTTTCGACATAGTATAGTATGTATTTTTTTTTTCATTTTCAGGACATGCTAGAAAATGACCTTTTTATGCCTTTTTTATGCCTTTTTTGACACAAAATATGCTATGGGGGTTAATATTAGACTATTCTCTACTGTTCTGATGCGATTTTAGCACTTTTAATTTTTGGCCATTTTTGGCATTTTTCGACATAGTATAGTATGGCTTTTTTTCATTTTCAGGACATGCTAGAAAATGACCTTTTTAAGCCTTTTTATGCCTTTTTGACACAAAATATGCTATGGGGGTTAATATTAGACTATTCTCTACTGTTCTGATGCATTTTTAGCACTTTTAATTTTTGGCCATTTTTGGCATTTTTCGACATACTATAGTATGGCTTTTTTTTCATTTTCAGGACATGCTAGAAAATGACCTTTTTAGGCCCTTTTGACACAAAATATGCTATGGGGGGTTAATATTAGACTATTCTCTACTGTTCTGATGCATTTTTAGCACTTTTAATTTTTGGCCATTTTTGTCCTTTTTCGACATACTATAGTATGGAGTTTTTTTCATTTTCAGGACATGTTAGAAAATGACCTTTTTAGGCCTTTTAATGCCTTTTTGACACCAATTATGCTATTGGGGGTTAATATTAGACTATTCTCTACTGTTCTGATGCATTTTTAGCACTTTTAATTTTTGGCCATTTTTGGCCTTTTTCGACATACTATAGTATGGCTTTTTTGTCATTTTCAGGACATACCACAATATGAACTTTTTAATCTATTTTATCCTCTGTAATGATTATAAAACATTATTCTGTGATTTTTTTTAGCATCTTTTTATAAGTGTGGTTGATCTCAGCTACATTTATTGCTGCCTTCATTCATATCTTTGTAACATGACTCACCCTGGTTGGCAGGCTCTGCTGAAACGCTGCCCGTATGGAGAGGCAACAGTGGTGGAAGTTGCGGATAAGTTGTGGGTGAATGGATCCACTGAGTTGAGCCACTTCTCTGTGAGTTGGCGCAATGAAGATTCCCTGAACGGTTTCCATCAGGATGTAGTGAAACAAGGTGTTTTCAGCACCTGAGGTTAGTCTGTCCCAACACAGGATAGAAAGATACAAGTACTGAGAGGGCTGATGGTTTTAGAGCTAAAGTGTTTTTAGTTGTTTGGCTAGTTTAAGCCAACATATATACAGTATACTGAATGAATGAAAAGGGTTATTCCCCATCACTTACTTCATGGCATTATACATCTCTTCTGTCTCCCTCTCGGTCAGAGTCTTCTTCAGAGTACCCAGGTAGAACGGGTTTGGGTGCTTCATTCTGGGAATCTGGTGTTAAAGTACATAACAAGAGTAAATCGGAACATTGCAACACATTACTTTACAATGTGATCAGTACAAGGTCCAGTAAAATCTACTTATCTTTGTGAACTCTACAAAATACAGCAAAAATGTTTTTGCAATGAAAAAGCCTTCAAAGGATTCTTGGATCGGTACTGTTCTCGATCTGCCTCAGAAGTTAAAACACTCAACCCCCGCACCAAATGTAATTTAAATTTAGTTTAAGTCTGTTCTGATGTAATGTGACTGCACCTTGAAGAGGCCTCCACTGCCTCCACTTCCATCAGACCCTCCAGACCCCAGAGAATCCCGTCGGCCCCCAAGCTTCCTCGCAGAGTCTGGGGTAGAATGTGGACTGAAGCCCGGAGCCATTGATGAACTGGAGCCTGACCCTGCATCCATCTGTCCCTCACTTCCACTGTCCGATAAACTCCTCTGTGGGCTGGACCTCCTAGACTTCTCCCCAAATAGGCTGCGTCCTCTGGACCCCGATGAGGAGGATTTAACTGCTCCTAGTTTACTGAAGACAGGGGAGGAAGAGGCCAGGCTATCCAGACGGTCACGGGCTGTGGCAGCAGGGAGGAACCAGTCGGCACAGGACAGGCAGGGAGCGGGTGGAGCATTCAGACGCTCTTCAATACCTGCCTCCAACACCTCCAGCTGCAGCAGGGTGGCCTTCACCTGGGGTCACAACAAGAGAGAGTTTCACTTTATACTGTGGTGATTAACGACATTGGTTCCTCTTGCTTGCAAAGTAATGAAACTTGAGGACAAATGAGGCCTTAGTTTTATTTGTGTAGAGGAGTAAAATGCATGAATGGCATGACAGGAATTTACAATTAAATGTTCACCTGATCCACGTAAACACAGTCGGGTCCTGGGGAGCCCAAAGCTGGTGAAGCACATCCACCTGCCTCTAACAGCACACACTGCATGAAGTGCCTCTGAGGTCAAGAGAAGGACAAACACAAGCATACACTTCATCTGAACAATGAAACAATCGTACAAAAATACACACACAAGACGACACACAGGATAGTGCACACTGTGGAGATGAGGTGCAGACAGATACTAAGACGTGCTGCTGATTCATGTTATTGAATGGATCAGCAGAGGGGGAAGCCACCTCTGGCCACTGGACTATGTGCTCGTGTGTTTAAAGCAACAACCCGACAGTGAGCGATTTGCTTCCTCACCAGCCCCACTATGAGAAGGAAGTGTCGTCCTTGAGCCTGGCTATAGCCTGGCGCTGTGCTGCCACCACCACCATTAGCTCTCTGCTGAGGAAACACCTCCCTCCAGATGACCAGCTGACCCACACGCTGCTCGGACGCCAGTGGCAGCAGGCAGTAGTGCTGGCAGTACAGGCACACGTCCAGCAGGTCCTCTTTGGGCAGGTGGTTGGCGATCAGATAGGACTGGGAGGAGCGTGATTCGATATCTTTAGTAAGTAAGCATCAGCGACTTGGAGCTAACATTATGAGTGAATATGAATTTTGTAAAGTGAGTCAAAAAAGACTTTGAAATGTACAGAAGAGACCAGACATTATTATTAACTATATAAAACACTGCAACTTCTGACTTTTTGACTGTGACAGCTACCTTGTAGAACAAGCAGGAGCCCAGAATTACATACAGACGCCTCAGGCCAAAAAAGTCCTCCGACTGTAAAAAAAAGAAAAAAAAGAAAAGAAGATAAATATACAAGAAGAAATCAGAAGATACTGACATCTACTTTCAAAGTCTGTACTTAAAAGCCAGATCCCATTATCTACTCATTAAAATACACATGAACGTGCCTCTAAAAACAGGCTGTTGTAAAAGTGTGTAAACGATGATATGTGTTTCTACCGTAGTCGTACCATTTCACCAAAGTCAGAAGACTCAAAATCAGAGAGAACAGTGTCCACCTCCATCTGCAGACAGAGAAAAAGAAACATGTGGTCCATTTTCAGCATTGCAAAATACTGTATGTTTAATCCTTTGTTTGTCCAATCTTTTATGTCCATTTCTTTGCAGAGTTATCTGAAGGTTTTGGTCCTGCATCACTCCAGTATGTTCACAAAGACCATTCAATTTTCATCTGATTTCATTGCGATACACCGTCGTCATTTTAAGAGTGGACACTGGAGGGCGCCATAGTTGCATTCACGATAACTCTCCCTTCAAATCCTTGAGGGATCTTTGGCCTTATTGACTGCTGAATCAGGACTAAATTAAATCCCCACGAATCTCCACATGCACACGCAGAAATGCACCTTGATTTCCGGAGGCAGCGTGAGCCATCGGACCGCCGGCAGCCCATCGAGGAAGAGGGTCCCTGAGACGTCTGGGGGCGGCGCTGAAGAGCCGTCCCTCAGACGAGACGGCTGGATGAGCTGCTGGAAGAACAGGCAGAAGAAGTGGTCCAATCTGGGAACGTGGTCGGCCTGGCAGAACGCACTGTGGAGGACACAGCGAAGGGAAAAAAGAAAGAAGGGTTAAGAGAGTGAGACAAACTATTTTTATCCCAGTATATTTATTAGCATAAGCATTAAAAATGTCAGGCCTCTCAGCAGGAGCACAGGAAAGCTGAGACTGACGAACCTGTCTAAAGAGCCGTACATCACTTTTAGTGTCCGGACGACGTCGCCCACCACTGTCTGCAGATACAGCAGAGGAACCCTGGAGGGAAAGAGAAAAACATCAAGCACAGAGCCGGATCGACTTCAGCCTCAGCCGATCTGCCACTTATCAAATAGCGAGCTACAGAGGGAAAACATTTTAGAATTTATCGCTTTCTCTACGTGCGGGTGTTCCTCGAGAAGTGATCCAGGATCTACGCAGCATGCAAGATGTAATAATGTGTCGGTAGCACGGTTGGTTTGACGCTGCCTCCCTCTCACCTCTCAGCAGGAAGGCCGACGACCAGCAGGTTGTTGCTTTCTTTCCAGTAGCCCACGTGGACCAGATGTTTCCCGAGCAGGAGAGACGAACTGGGGAGAAGACAGAGGACACAGGAGACGGTAAGACCAGTGTCACAAAGAACCAGTTTGAAGGCAAATAGCTGGTTGGTAAAAGGGTTCATTTCTTTTACCCTGCCACCTCGGTGGTGGTTAAGTTTTGCACATGCAGCCTGTCATACCTGATGATCCGCCCCCCTGTGACATTCTCCAGCATGTCACACAGAGTGAGGAAGATCCCCCTCACTCCTTTCAGCTGGATGGATGCTTCAGACACCGGGTACTGGTACAAGATCTCCTCCTGCAGACACAGACACACAGCATAATTTGGCATTGCTGGTTAAAATGAAAATTATACATGCAGCCGAGAGGAAAATCTCTGGTTCGCCTATCAACAGAGAATGTCACGTAAAAATGTGAAATATCTGCTGCTGGACGCGAAAGTTACCAAAATTTATGTCTGCTCTGGATAAGGGACACAAAGGAGAAAGAAGGCGCTGCGTTTGTCCTGTCGCCGCAGCAATGTTAGTTTGGTTTCAATTTTGGTGTCAAACCAATCTTCACTTTGGAATAAACAAACAAGATAAATGCGACTCAAATATTTTAGGTTCGACTTTCCAGAGAAAATTCAGGGAACTCTGTGTTTCGCCAATAGTTCGTTTTAAAATAGAGAAAACCATCATGATTATGTTGGTTCTTCTCCCTTGGTGTACTATGAAGATTTATTTCAGAAAATCTGAAAATGTGCAGGGCCGATTGTTGCAGAAAATAAATAAATAAAAGTGCTCTGAGCAGATTCAGTGCATTGTTGTGGTATAAACATTCCTCTGGCAACCTCGAAGGATCCAGGGCGGGTAAGAGGCGAGCCGCTGAGAGGTGGGTGAGGGGGAAAAACCTTGAATGAACGGCCCCTCGCAGCCTTGGCAACCAGAACAAAGAAACCAGCAACCGCCTATGGAAGTTATTCACCTTGGGGTCAAAACCAAGCACGGGGAGTCCCGCTAAAAGTCTGCGAGCGCTGCTGCAGAACAACCAACACAGTCAAACCCTCCAGCTACGCCTCGTCTCAACATGCAGGCAAAAAAACAAATCATCACACAGCTAAAACTGAAAAAAATACCACCGCACAGCCTCTCCGATTTCTGATACCCTGCAATCAAAGGAGTAAAAAATCAAAGTCAGAGGTTAGCGGGTTCTGGCGTGGCAACGTCATCTCGAGCATCGGCCCCGGGCTGATGTGGCTCCAGACAACCCGTACTCTCTATCTCCACTGGAGCTTAGGTCCAGATGAAGAAAAAAAAAACAACCCAACACCGTCTGGCTCCCAGATACGCAAAAAGGAACTGCCGAGCCATCAAGTAGAACCATAAAGAAAACATAAACCTGCCAATAGCCGTCCACGGGGAAAATGAAATGACAGCGTAGAAGGTGTCGGTCAGCAAATGAGTATCGTTTGCTGGGATTAACACTTCGCTACAAGCCGTGTCCCATCTCACGGGATATTAAACTGTTCCCCGTGCACGGCTCAAATTACAAAAGGAAGTATGTGATTTAGTTTATAGACCGCTGCGCTTCAGCCAAGTGGGACATGTGTGAATTCACCCCCCACAGCATTAAAATGATGGGTCAGTTATTGACAGGAGCTGTGGTTACCCCCCCCTACACACACACACACACACACACACACACACACACACACACACACACACACACACACACACACACACACACACACACACACACACACACACACACACACACACACACACACCCGTTCCTGCTGGACGCCGTCCAGAGCAGTAGCTTTGAGTCTTGAGTCTGACTCACATCGCAGAAATTCAGAGAAAGCTTTCCACTCCTGCGCGTGGGATTTCCTACGCAGCTCCGTTCGTTTTTAACACTCAATTATCAGGACAGGCTTTAGAGCGATGGAGCTAATGCAACGAGTCTCCTCAGTGGAGTTCAGTGCTTTGAGAGCAGTTTTGCAGAGTCATGCTTGCACTGGACCACAAAGCCCTGATCAGCTTCCCTCCGAGCCAACTCCAAAGGAATGGAACAACACTGTATGTGGTCGGGGTTTGGACGTCAACAATAGCCTTTATATTCTGCTGATTCTGTCATTTTTATGTATGCAGCATTCACTTGTGACTGGTCCTCTTTAACAAAGCCTTTCTTCCACCAGTGGAACGACAGGAAGCTTTTTGGAAAGTCTACAACTCTAATTGCATTTCAGCCTGAAGAACCGGGGTCTAAATGGAGCTCCTGCCCTGCGAAACGACCCAGCTTTTGGCGGCAGAGCTTTCTCATGGTGCAGGAACCACAGGGGTGGGGTTCGCAGCACTCAATGTCAGCGACCTGTCAAATACACTTGTCTTGTCCCAGAAAACACTGGGTCATTGTATGATCGCTGGACTAACGAAGGAGGTTGATTGTTTTCATCTCCGTGGACAGACTTAAAACTGTCTAACATCTTGCATTTCCGCTGTTAACTCCCTTCTTACTCCTGCATGTCTCTTCTCCAACACTGATTGGTTGGCCAAAGCAGCTAAGCAGGAAATTACACAGAACAGCTTAGTCTGACCATCGATCCTGGACTTTAATTCTTCTTCTCTCAGTGTGATGAGAGTAAAAGAGTAAAAATTTTCTCATGAAACACTTTACGTAAACTGACCTCCTCCTGTGGCGACGTGGAGTCCAGTTTCAGCGACAGGTACATGACAACGTGCGGGATGTGTCCTATCGACATCTGCAGCTCGGCAGTGTCCTCCCCCCACAGCAGACGCACCAGCTGGCTCACCGGCGGAGACGACTTGGTCTTGCGGGCGGATGGAGCGTCGCTGGCGTCTGCCGGTGCCGCCGTCTCCAAGGTCAACCTCACCTGGAAGAGGCGGCAAGAGGGGAGACCGTAAATGTGAGCAGAAACGGAGAATTGATGGTTTTCAAAGTCCAGCAATGAAACGAGCGGAGCAGAAAGGAGGAGAGAAGAGCGGTAGGTTGTGGGGAAGGAGAATCATTTATGAAACGAGGACAGAAAATGGGGAAAATTTTTAAAAAAGCTTTTCTGTTATCACATTGCATCAGCCTGTCTGCCTGCCAGCCCCCATCAAAATTTTCATTCATTTCTTAAAAAACCCTGAATGACTACGGCTCCACTTGATTGCACTTGGAGAGGGTTTTCTAACAGTGCTCATGTGTCTGTTTTAGGAAAATGGAGGTGTGCATGTGTGCGTCCATCGCTGCTCACTGGCTGAGGGAAAAGGCAGGGAGAAAAAAAAGCCAATGGCAGGATGGTGATTGTCAGAGAGAAAGTGACACTGACGTCCAGACCCGACCGCAGCATAACAAACAGCAGGGATCTGTGTGTGTGTGTGTGTGTGTGTGTGTGTGTGTGTGTATATATACGCATGTCTGAGTGTGTTCGACTAAATTAAAAACAGACCACTGCAAGCGCAAGAAACAGTGGCAAGACAACAGACGGCCAGTCGTCTCTCATTCACGGTGTAGTTTTTTTTTTTCTGAAACTTTCCATATCCCGGCGCTCTATTTTACATTGTCATTCACAGAGAGTCACAGTGGAAACAGAAACGGAGCCGCGCTGGAAACCCGACAAGCACGCACATGGAAACACATGCGGTCAAGATGCACGGAAGGATGGGAAACTGCGGTGTCTCTGCTGAAACAATCGCTCGGATCGGAACTGGCGGAGGCTTCGACCTCACAGATTAGGACACTGCGCGTCATGAGGCTGGAGACGGTTGAATCGAAGTCGCCGGACCGGAGCTGTGATTGAAGGGGATCAGTTTTCTTTCCATCAAACCTCCGGTCCAGTTATTTAGATTCAACTTTCTGCAGAACCCCAGAACCCCCAGACAACTCGTATGAACTTTCACAGACAGGTTTTAACATAAAGTTAGAAATACCCACAAAATTAAACATCAGTCTGTACGTATGCACATACTGTTAATGCACTACACTGCTCAAACTGTCCAAACACACTCAAAGCGATTTCCTAACAAAGAAAGGTTTCATATAGAGCTGCCATGGCGGCCTACCTGTTCACACACTGTGTTGACCCTGGGCTGAAACCTGTCAGCGCCACAGAGGCCACATGGTGCGTTTCACTCAAACACCAAAATATAGCACGGGCGTGTCCAGTAAGGACGGAGCGGTTAAAACTCGGAACCGCATCTGCGAAGTCCCTGGTGGTCTGAGAAATCCACCGTTCGTCTTTCAACCTCAGTGAGAGAAAACTCCTCCGAGCCAGCGCGGTGCCTTTAAAAGGAGATTTCCCTCGCAGCAAATGCAATAATTGCCATCAAATCTGCTTTGAAGTGTCTGCTGGGTTCTGACGGGATTTGACCTCAGACCACCAGGGACCTCGCAGATCCAGTTATGAGTCTTAACCGCTGCAACTTTAAAAGACACGCCCCGGCTTTACTTTGGTGTTTGAGTGAAACACAGAACCATGTACCAAACACACACACACACACACACACACACACACAGAAACTGCAACTAACCGAAAAAAAAATTAAGGGTGAGTAATAAATGAGGTGTTTGGATTGCAAGTTCCAAAAAGGTAGGGTCGTGTTTTTCTTAATCCTAGACCATGTGGTGCCCACCAAATATGTGCTCAGAAAAAAAAAGGATTATATTCCCTGGTCAAATATGTCGAAACTCTATTTTTCTAATCCAACGATCGCTCCCAGAACTCTCCGAGGCCTGTCAGCACTAACCGCAGGCCACCCGCCTCTGCAGCAGGCGCCTACATCTGGGCTCGCCGCCATTTGAGCCAATCTGAGGGATATTATTAAAGAAGGGGCGAGCGGCGGCAGAGCACCTTTCAAACCGGCAGCTCTGCCCGGCTGTGAGAGGCAGGAACTGGGGGAGCGGATTTAAACGCTCGCGCACCCTGGACTCCTCAGAATCCCGCGAAGGTTGCAGGAAACGGCTTCGACCGGGCCGAGACGTTTGGCTCCAAAATTTGGGGAAATAATGGGATGAGGAGGCCGAGCGATCCAACTGCAGCATTTTCTCTCATCATAAATAACGAGGATGTGGTTAGACTGCAGTGCACTCTCACTGAAATTCCACTCTGTTGAGGTCAGTCACTTAGCAGTCGCTCGTGGATGGATGCACACGCACGCACACATATGAAGGAGTAACTGTAGTTTGTCCGGGGTTAGTAAAGGGCACGGCGGCCTGACTTTAATACTAATACTCGCTCCTCCAAACATAATAAGTACTGTCTACGTTCCATCTGGGAGGGCTGGCACGCGGGGGAAACCACACTCCCCTCCAACACACACTCATACAAAACAATCATTCTGTCAGCAATACAACTCTATTTCAAGTTTTTTTTTTTTTTTTTGAAAGTCATCGTGGTGTTTTTCCAAAAAATCTGCCTCGCTCCTTTCCTCTACGATGTAATTTAGTTTCCGACTACATCTTCTAATCAGCTGGGCCTCGCGAGCCCGCAACAGCTTCCTGTGGCACCGAAAAAAGAGTCACACCGCAGTCCCGTCGCGCTCGCCATCATCCCTGCACGCACTCTGTCATTTGAGAAGTCCTACTTTCTGATGGTCTGCCCTTTGGTGCAAATGTACAACTGAGGCACAGACTATGGATTTTTTCTCTGCAGATCAGAGGATCATTTCTCAGTAATTGGGGGGTTTTCTAACAGTGAACAATGCCAGCTTCTGCTTTCCATACACATTTTAGCATTTCAGAAGATCCACTAGGTTTTTGAAGAAATTTAATGTCTAGATTTACTGTCCAAGACGGGTGATCATGTCACACTCGTATTAGATTCCCAGACACTGACCTGTGTCGGCCCCGGGATGCAGGACAGAACCCTCTCGATGTTTTCTGACGTCACGTCCACATCGTCCACCGCCACGAGCACGTCACCTGCACGCAGAAAACAAAACGTTTATCAGTGGCAGACCTGGATTAGATGTTATAATACCAAACAGCTAATATTAACAGATTAATTTTACAGTCTCACATAAAAGGGTCAGCTACACACCTTAAGATGTATGAGAAAGGGAAAACTAGGGAGGAAGTGCTACATCAATCTGACAGGAGTGAAACACAAAGCTGATTCCACAAGAGAGGTGAATGATTTCCACAGAAAATCTGAACACGCTTAAAGGTTTAGTGTTTTAGTTTGAACTTCAACTCAAAGTACGCTGCCTTAAACTTTCCCTCAGAGAGAACAACAACAAAAAAAACAACATCTTAAACTTTACTTGCCAGTTAGTTAGAAAGTCAATGTCGCTGACACGGACTGATCTGCACTGAAGCACCATTTACTGTATGACCCAGGTTAGGGTTAGTATTTAATTACAGACAGTCAGTTATATCAGTTTGACTGATTACTTAGAAGACGGACACACTGACTGGCCTGTAGAGAGCCAGTAAACACCCCCATGGGGAGCTTCACCTGCTTGTGTGCGGGGAGGCACACTACCATCTCAGTAACAGAGCTATTTCAGGTATTTAACCACTCTAATTGTTTAAGTATGGAGCTGCGCTACATAAAAGCCTCTCTAAACAGTAACTCATGTGGGTAGTCATTTGCGGCGAAGCAAAACTGGCATTCCTCTGTCTGCTCGTAAAAATACTGCCCAATGATTAGCCCAGATAGAAGAAAATGACTCGAGAGATGCCTGGCTTTCAAACAGACAGATTACCATTTCTAAAAGGCCCAGACCTGCATTTAGAGTTTTCTCCACAAAGCTGAGCTGAAACTTTCACAAATACTGAATATAGTGCAGATGCTGCTGAGCGCCGGCCATGAGAAGTAGCTATTAAACATCCTACACACATTTTTAACATGAGCTGTGTGGTTTTACAGCACAGTTAAAAACTGAACTATGAGACTGTATTATTTTGTAGTTGTTACTATGGATTCAACACACTGAACGAGCTTGGTTACATCTCGACATGATGCAGTGTATTCCTTAAGAATAATAACAAATATATCTTGTTACCTTTGCAAATTATAGTTCATCGTACTTCAGTTATACGGTTACTGACCGCTGACTTGATTAGATGTTGCATGTTGCGCTCGCTGTTTAAGCTTTGGGCTCCTATTCTATAAAGAACTATCTGTGTGTGACTGACTCGGCCGTAATAATTGCAGCCCGTGCTCTGGCAGCACATTTGTGTGGTGTGGAAATGAATGAGTCAGTGCTGGTTCATGACGCTGAGGATGAATGTTATTGAAATCATTTCCCAGTCTTGAGGGCAATGGGCTAAGGAAACGGAGAGAGCACCTTCTGCAAATAAAGCCACAAAACTTCTATTTTTATCCAAACTTTCCTCTGAAGCTCGAGCTTCTCAGACCCCCCCCCATCTGCTGGAGTGTGTATGCATGACACTGCACAACCAGGAAGTGTTTAACAGGCTCTTAAATTCTCCTCAACACTAAAGGGGACATACCCCCAGTTAATAAGGGTGACAACATGTCTTTGCTCCTTGTAGGTTAGTTTTACAACACTAAACTTCAAATAATACTGAAGCCATTACAGATGACAACTGACAAACAATATGAAATAATAATATTTAGTTAAGTAAGAGCTATGATGGAATAATGGTCTTACCTATGAGGATTTGTCCACATTTGATGGCCGGGCTGCTGGGTATTAATCCATGAACAGTCAGTCTTTCTCCCTGTCTGACGAATGCAGGGTCTCCCGGCCCTCTGCTCCATGAGGGACGATGCACCACCCCCAGCAGAGCCTCCAACAGGCCTCCGCTGTCAGAGAGAGGCGTTGATGAACCTCCAAGACGCTTGGGGTTGAGGTAGACACACACTTCCTTCAGCTGCTGCTGCTGAACAGTCACGCCCTGCCTCTGGCCTGGCTGGTTCTTCAGGATGGACGCTGGCGGGGACTGGGTTGAACTGTCTTTTCCCCCATCCTTCCCCCCTCCTCCCGATCTGCGCTGAGACGGCCGGCGTTTTCTCCTCAGGATCCTGGCTAGCCTCTTGAGAGCGGGCTCGCCTTTCGTCCGCGAGCCACACCGCTGCTTCTTGTTTTGCTCTGTGATGATCTCTGCCTCCTTTTCGCTGAAGCGAACGTGATTAGTGGACACGCCTTGGCTGGCGTTCACCTGAGCCAGTGCAGCCTCCTCTTCTCCCTCGCTCAGCTCCAGGTAGAACAGCTCGCCGTTCTTCTGAATGTCATCCAGCCATTCTGGTTCCAAGTCACTGAGAGAAAACAAACAGAGAAAGTAAAAATATAGCTTGAATAAAAACTACAACATGTGCAAACTATTATAGTGTCTTTGACCAAAAGCGTGGGTATTTCTTCTTTGGGCTTGTCCTTTTTCAAACCTCTCTTTTAACCTGTGGTAGGCAGCTTTAACACGACATCCATACATTCACCGCGGGTGCCAAGAAGCCTGCAATTATTTATGAAGGTTTACGCTCCCAGCTAAAAACTCTCTCCAAAGCTATGGAAAGCGTCGTGACGTCACGAGCGCGTGTAGCTAAAAATCGAATGTTTGAAACAAATGTGTAAATAAACTACCTGGAGTAGCCACACACCACAACTAGATTGTAAAATACTTGCAGTTCTTGCCGTCTTACTGTGTTTGACTGGTTCAGAAGACGCCACATAGCAGCTAGCTTCGAGTGCAAACAAAATGTTTGTTCGGACCGCGACGCGGAAGTTAGCTTCCGACTCACGGGAAGGCCCCGGGAAATTTAAATTACAGCGCTGGGTGACAGAGTCTCTGTTTCGGCGTCATTAACTGCCGTGAAAGCGAGCTTGACACAGTTTCAGATTCATGAAAACGCAAAAAAGGAGGGAGATTTACTCGGAGTAGTCGGAGCTACTGCTGCAACTCGATGGCGTGGATTCACAGTCGCTCGCGCCGCCGTGCTCGGTACCGTCCGCTTCCGCCTGACCGCCGTTAGGAGCTTTTCCGGCATACTGGGCAGCACTAGGCAAGGCCATTTCGGTTTAAAATGTTTGTATTTCGTCTACGCAACCCCACGAGCAACACGGTATTTCATCTACGCACCTCTACGAGCAACACGGAGGATGATAAGCTGCCGCCATCTTGGATGCGTCTAAGGGGGTCGATGTCCGCGTCATCAGATGACGCCTACACGCCTCCCTTTATTGGCGGACTGCGCATTTGCCGCTGATTGGAGGACGGTGCGGTTGCCCCCGACAACGCAAAAGCTTGGCGAGCGGAGAGTTGTTTTTTTTTTTTTGATAACGTGAAGCTCTCGTCCCATTAAATAATACAGCAGCCACACAGACAACAACAACCTGATGTAAATTATATTATAAACACTAATGATGATAGGCCGGATTTTATTTATAGCCCAAGCATTGCAAACTTATCTATACGTAAAATAAGTCGCTATCATAAAGGGTAAAATCTAGAACATTCACGCAAAACGTTTTCTTTCACAATAAAAGCGTCCCTTTGTAAATGTACGAATCGGGGATGCAATAAAAATTTCTTGTTTGAGTCTTCTGAATTTTAGAATTGCACATGTGCACTTTTATTTATTTATTTATTTACAGAACTGTTGCGCTGTATCCCCGGCTCCGTGCAGGCTTGCACGAGGTTTTTAAATCCCCTCCGGTATTCAGCAAACGGCTGGCAAAGTGCCTCCGGCCAAACACAACACATAACTTTAGAAATAAAGTTAAAAAAAAAACACAAGCTCTATTGAGATATGCGTGCCATACTTGAAGTCTTCACTGACCTGTAGAGGAGAACACTGCGGATAGAATCGAAGTCCTCCAAATTTTTAGAGAATGAACCTCCATCTATAGGAATGTTAAACATCATTTGTGTTTCATGTTTTCGCCGGGGATGACTGCGGCCAACGATGCTGCCGTAACTCAGGCTGTCCTGTTCACGAAGCCGCAGTTTAAAACTCCAGAGAGGGACTGAACGGGAGAAGTATGAAAACGGTTTGTCCTCAGCCACCGACAAAAGATCCAAATTAATTCCTTTCTCGACCGCATGAGCACCAACCACCGCGCAGGCTGGACCCAGGACAAATCCTCCTCCGGTTTCTCACGTCAGTCAGTAGCACGGAGCAGTTGACGGTTCAACACCGAGGCTATTCAACGGGAGGATAAAGCGGCTGGTGTGTGTTTTTCTCTTGTGTAAAGAGGTTTGAGTGTTTCTCCAGGCCAGCAGAGCGGAATTTCTCCCAGCGGTTTTCTTGGCAGGTGGAGTAAAAACCCGCCCACTGTGGGCTACCGACAAAAAGCTCAGCAGACAAGCCCACATTTATATTTTCTTTTTAAAAAAAAAAAAAAACATCGTAGTATTCGAGCGTGAGGGGATAGTGGCACTACACCACGCGCATCCTAGAAAATAACCGATTTTAAAAAAGCTATCAGCTGCTGCCCGTATCCAGCGGTTTTACACACAATATTCCTCGTGGAAAATGTCCAAGAATAAGTGTGGTAAAAAAAAAAAAAGAAAGAACAAAAACAGTGTCAGTTAAATCTTTAAATTCAGTTTTACGTAAGATAATTATACTTATACTATAACCGACTATTAGCAAGTAAACAAAGTATCCACTTCATTCAAAAGGATTAAGGACCTTCTACGATTCTGTGGTGGCCTCAGCCATTTTCTTTGCTGTGGCCTGCTGGAGAGGAGGCAGTACGGACAGAGACAGGAGCAGGATCAATAGACTGATCAGGAGAGCAAGCTCTGTCCTGGACTGTACCCTGGACTCTGTAGAGGATGTGGGGGAGAGAAGGATGTTAGCTAAGCTGACATCCATCATGGATAACACCTCTCACCCCCTACATGACACGGTGGGGTCCCTGAGCAGCTCCTTCAGCAGCAGACTGTTACACCCACGGTGTAAGAAGGAGAGGTTCCGCAGGTCCTTCATCCCAACCGCTGTCAGGCTCTACAACACATCCACCACCTGAAATCTGTTGATGGAACTGAGGTCACATCACCATACTTGCTATCATATAATATATCAGTCCATAATTTTTTAATTTTTTATTCTTTACAATTGTTGTACAATTGACTTCTTGTTTCTCCTGTCAGCAATGCTGGCAATATCTGTAAATTATGCTCACTATGTCTTTCTTCTTTTGTTTCTTTTCACCTTTCCTCTGCTGCTGCAACGTGTAAATTTCCCCGTTGTGGGATTAATAAAGTTAATCTAATCTAAAAGTATCAACACCGAAATATACACAACACAAATATTAGGAGTAAAATTACCGGGTTTACTTAAGTAACTCAAGAGGAGTACGTTTAAGCTTTGGCAACTTCATTGTATTATATGCATCACATTTTCCAAAGCTAATTTATAGATAAAAACACAAAGTAAGTAAAGCTCAACGTGACTAGTTTATAAGTCCAATCTTAAACCTTTATCGTTTGAGCTTTATTTTTAACAAACATCGAACAATCACTCTGAGCATACTCTATCCCTCATTGTCCCCATAGGAGACAGTGAACGGTCATCAAAAGCGGCAGGTGTATGACAGAGTCATTACCTGCCGCCCGCTTCGCGCTCAGGATAGAGTATCACCACATCTTCATCGTGATTGGCGAGGCTATACAGATTAGGAGCACATTTCTCAAGTCAGAAACTATAGAAATGATCCCTGAAAGTATAGTCTTAACTCCAGTCATGTAACAAACTGCTATTCGTATGACCGTCACTACCACCACTGTCACGGTGCTGCATTCCGCATGTTACTGTACAAATCACAACAGTTCTTGTTTATTCATATACATATAAATTTACACAATGTAGTGCGGGAAAATCAAAATAATACCTACGATTGTAGCTGATATAACGACAAAATGTGTTAAATTATCCAGAACTTCGCTTTATTTAGTGTACCCACAATGCAGTCTGCTAGCAAAGCCCCGCCTCCGTTCGTCTCTCATTGGTTACTGTTATGACGTCAGGAAACGCGTTAGCTTCACTTGCTAACCACAGCTGAGGTGTAAACTCTAATTATCAAGGCCATGACTTTACACAAATATTACGACGTGGATCTTCACTGGACGCCGGTTTCCCAAAGTGTGGAATCATTTCGGGTGGGGTTACCTGCACACAATAAAAGACGACAAATGTACAATTAATGTTAAGAATAAAAGTGGTAGCAGGCAACGTGTTCATCAACTTCTTTTTTTTTGCTTTCGACGAGAAACACGATTATATGATAGTTCCAGTGCATGGTCCAAAACTGCTGCAAATGTCACAAAGTGTGTTAGTTTTAATAACTGTGGTTGTTTGTGAACAAGACAGAAATTTATCGATTCAATCTTCCAGGAAACTTTAATGAGAGATTTTTAATTATGAGGCATTTATTAAAACTTTCCGACTCTGTGTAAGACTCCCTGGGATCGATAGTGTCTTACATCGCCCTCTTGTGACAAATAAGAGGAAAATAAACTATCACACTGCTGGTGCCATAATTGTTTTCATGAATACATCAAATAAGCAATTTATACAACAAAGAGGACATTTAAATCGGTATAAGCAGCTTTGTTAATCGTCTATTTTCCAATAAAACTCTATCAATTAATTCGCCCTCTTATTTCCGACCCCTGTATTGTGTTTACTTTGACGTCATATGCATGCGCCGCTCACATGTCCGACACTTGGAAGCGACTCCCGAGTCTACTCAAGTAAGTATGTGTTGTTCTTTCTTCTGCCTTTAGATCGCTTATATCTAACCGTCACTTACCGACAACAATTCATTTTTACTTTGATTGTGATTTACATGTAGGGGGAAATAAGGATTATTTTAAATTTTCAGATGATTTTTCAGATCAGTGATTTGAGGGGAGAGCAGCAGACTGAAATGGCACATATTCCCTCAGAGGTGTGTGACATGCAGGTGACTGGAGTTTCAGAGGCAATGGATCTGCTTCACATTGATGTGGAGTCTGATGTGGTGGACAACAAGCCTGGGAGAGAAGATACACCGTGTTCAGTAAGTTTGATTATGAAACGCTCATTTGAAATTCTGTCCAATGCAAAACGAAAAGACATTTATTTCATGATAGCCAGGAGCACAGTGTTTTTGAAAGTCTGTCGTTTCTGTCTTAAAATACTTGGTGATTAAATACATTTTCCTATACTTGATCAATAAACAGAGGAATGTGTTGAGGAAGCAGCGAAACTGGGAGAGGCAGCTCGCTGCGAAGAAGAGCAAACGTAAAGAAGAGAAGCTACGAAGGAAGCTCAACCGTGAACAGGAGCAAGGTAAAGAACCGGTGATGACAGTCAAACAGTAATTTAGTTTTTTAGGGGAGACTGAATGTGAAAGTGGGAAATTTCATTCCTCTTTCCTGTGTTTTTTTTTTGTCACACAGGTGCCGGAGCAGATGGTTCTCAGTTTACCAAACGGGTCATGAAGGCGATCACCAGAGAGCGTTTAGCTGAGGCTCAGTCCACAGGGCTCAAACTCTGTGTTGATCTGAGTATGACTGACTGCATGTCTGACAAGGTCGGTGTCTTGAGGGGAAGCCACAGAAAAGCATGGTTGCCTTTTTTTTTTTTTTTTTTAATGAAGGTGCGAAACAGCTGGTTCCACATCAGTTGTGCTGATTTCTAAAGCGATATATTTACCTGTCAGCATTTGTTCACCTACCTGCTGTTTTTGTGCATGCGCGTTTCTTCCAGGAGATAAGCCGGCTGGCTGGCCAGTTACGAAGACTGTACGGGTCGAACAAGAAGGCGGCCCGACCGTTCCACCTGTTCCTGACAGACCTGAGAGAGGACAGCCGTCTTTACAGAGAGTGTGTACGGATGAACGACGGCTTCCTCAACTACGTGGTGAGTTCTGTTATTCCACATCCTGAAATGACAGCAGGTGTTTCCCTCAAACAGAACATATTAGATGTACACAAGCTGTAACCTCCAGCTGAAACAACCAAACCTGATAAGAAGGCATTAGAGCAACCTGGCTCAACTATGAAGCAAATACTGTATAATGCAGCTTCTATCAATCACAGGACCCTCAAGTGTTATCAGTAGTTTCACTCCCGTCTGCTGTAATCTGGACTTTATGTACCTTTATGTTTAGAAACAGAATCAAACTGTTTTCATTGTTTTCAGATGGACATAACAGAGGAAAGCTGTCTGGACCTTTTTCCTACAGAAACTGTTGTCTACCTCTCTCCAGATGCTGAAGAAGGTTCGGAGGGCTGCAGTTACATGTTCTGAACAGCAGAGGGAGAGAATGTTTATTCAAAACAAATATTACTGCCAACATTACCACTCATGACAAATACTACCACTGTTTACTGTTTAGTTTTCTGAATAACACTTTACTAAATGATGTTTCAAAAATATTTTACACACACTAACACACATTCAGTGAGAATACATTTGTGCATTAGTTTTCAGAGAAAATTTATATAATATATATATATATTTATATTTGCATATACATATATGCTGTGTTTGATTCTCTTTGATGCTATTTATTTAATTTTTTAAAAAAAATTTCTGCCAGTTTTGGAAACAGTGGATGCTGACAAGGTGTACGTCCTCGGTGGCCTTGTGGATGAAAGTATCCAGAAGGTATTATACATGAAGTCAGATCATTAACACAGTAACGCTCAGTCAGCTAATTTGATATGACTGAGTGGATCTTTTTTTTTGAATCACAGCAGTCACCTGTATTAACACATGTGTTATATGTAACAGAAGTTGAGCTTCTCGCGGGCCACAGAACTGAGCGTCCACAAGGCGAAGCTGCCCATCGACGAGTACATGGTGAAGAAAAACAACGCCAAGAACTTCCACTCAAAGATCCTGGCAATTAATCAAGGTGAGTGAAGATTCTTCTTCTTTTTTTAATAACCTTTCTTTTGTTTGTCACTCACGCAGTATCTCTCTCCGTCCACAGTGTTCGACATCTTGTTGGCTTTTTGCGACACAGGAAGCTGGACCGCAGCTCTGCGGGCATGGTTCCCCCATGGGAAGGGTTATGTTGTCACGCCAGATGATTCCTCTGCAGTTCCTGCAATGTAGATTTTGGATTAGAGGTGTCAGTGGTGGGGGTTGGCACACTGAAATTAAAGAAAAGCATTTGTGACATCCTCAGGGAAATGGCTCACTGTGTTGTAGGAGATCGGGGTTGCTAAGCACAGTGACTAATCATCTACTGTAAATCCTCATTCATTGTCATTATTATTTTACAGACTCAGAAGCATTGTTGTTGCACGTGTACAGATGTTTCAGATAGCTCTGACATCCAGTGAATTTGGTTCTCTGTTTATTACAAGTGGAGCTCTTCATGTCATCTTTGGCTCCTAAGCTGCATTTGGCAGAAATCAGAAAATCCAGGGACCCAGATCTCTGTAGGAACATAAACAAGAGCAGTTCTTCCTGTGTTCTCTGAGCCCAGCAGCTTGAGCGAGTCTTTCTGTCATTTTATGCACATTTGTAATAATATTAAAATGAATCACCATATCACCCCAAATGCCACCAGTGAGGTCATGTAAAACCAGTCGACAGCTTAAAATGGATCTTGAAGAAAGGACCAGTAAGTAAAGTTGGCTCTGCCTCTCAAGCATGTCCACTACTTGTCTGAACAGACTGTAAACCTATCACCTGTACATCAGTTTTTGTCAGGTCACAGGAAAACGATCTCCTGAGTTTAGTATTTATGCACTTAAAGCACATCTGGCTGCACAAATAAAACCTTTTGCTTTTTTTAAAAACTTGTCTTGAGTCATCCGAGTGTGTGTTCAGCTCCCTGAAATAAAATAAATAACCTTTACTGACCAAAAATCAGATTATCACTTGAGTAACATGAACATGCAGGGCTTTTAAGTTTCACTTCCCTCAGACTCTTGAGACTCGTGCAGCTGTTACACACATCAACTCTACCACCTTTATCAGTCCAAGCTGCACGATGTCCTCACAAAGGAATTAGTTAATGGATACTTTCCCATAGCAGAGGAACACTCACATAACATCTGCTTTGTGCAGGTAGAGTCCAATATTCACACCACCAAACACCATGGCAAACTCACCTTGATGAATAAAAGTCTAATAAAGGACAATCTAGTACAACACATGATACTTTTCTTTTAGCTCTGATTATTAAGAGAAATATATCTAGTCTCAGTTCAAGTGAAGAATCCTGGACGTCCTCTCCTCCCACAATGTGCCTGATCTTTTATCTTCTGAGAAGCTTATCTCCTGACTCATTCATCACAAACACACTGTACCAAATAAAAGTAACTGTGTGTGGGGGCATCTTTTGACTTGACCTTTTGATGACATATTTTACTTTGCTTTATTTAACATTTATTCATTTTTCTTTCAAGCCTGATATTAATTACCTTTGAGTAAGGACCTTAATTAAGCAAGTGACCGTTCATTGCTATATTTAGAAGTATTACAAAGAAATAATATATTACACAGTCAATGCTACATACAATATCCACTTTCAAAAAGCCACAGAATCAATGTTCTGTACTGAGAAATGATTTACATAATAGGTCACATGCCTTGTACATTTCCAACACTTACACATTACTCACACATTACAGCTGGATGCTTACTTTCTATTGTCTTTCTCCTAACACTTAGCAATATACATTCAGTATCAGTGTTATTTAGAAAATATGTATAAAACATTTGGTTAAAAAACATTAAGAATAAACACCAAATAAAACCAGAAGACAGTTAAATGTGTGTAAACGAGGTTATACTGTATATTGTGTCATTCATTACTCTGTAGAGTAAAAACATGGCTCATCATGCAGGTGGGAGGTAAAGTGAACAAGCTGAAGGGCAGCATGTTTTTAATTTGCAGGAGTTTTGGGCGGCACTCCTCCGCGCTGATGCAGCTGTTTCTCCAGCACAAAGTGAATCAGCTTCTTCACCCAGGAGGACTGAGGGTTCAGACACACCTTCTCCCCGCTCGCCAGTCCAGCTCTGATCAAAACACACAGGATTTTATCCACACTCTATATTCTTTCACGGTTAATGGCCTAATATTAGCAAATGGGTTACTTATATTTATACTTCAAAGGTCATTTCACATTTTCAAACCCCCCGCTCCTCAAAATGGAGGGGGATTCTGAGGGTTATTTCTCATACACATAATAACGTCATTAAAACTGGCACAGATTAAGCCCTTTGCCTTTGTGACTCACATGACTTCTGTGTTTGGGCAGTGCGCGCCCTCAGGTAAGAGCTTGATGCTCCTCAGGCTGTCTGGAGGGATGATCCTCGACTCCACCTGAAGGCACCGACAGTGAGTGTTGTAGTCCCTGCTGATCGGCGGCATCCCTGTCGTCAACACATACACAAAAACATGTCGTCACTATTGGAAATCAAAACGCTTTTGAGGTGTTGAAAGAATATCAGATTTCAATAATCATGTTTTTTGTTATTCATAGCTCTGCAGTTATAAACATTCGCACAAACACAATATTGTCAGTACTTATCATGAGCTCACCCTCCCACAACAGCTATAACCTGCAACCTCGCTCCTGTTCTGTTCACTTCACTTTTACTGGGAACTTCATAATACATGAAGATTCACCTGACAATCAAGCAAATGCTGACAAGTTCACTTTCTAAGTGCAGGATTTCCTCTCAGTCACCAGCCTCGGTGTTGTGAAATAATGTATAATGAGCACTTCTTCATTTTCTCTCCTTGTTGCCTTCTCATTCATGGGCAGCTGTTCTGTTATTACAGACTGGAAATTTTGGATGAGATACAGGAATACAGTCAGTCAGTGATCACCATTTCTCTTCACTACTCTTATCTACAGCTACAGAAAATACATAGAAAATGATGCACATGTAGCTTGTTTTTACCTGCCTTGGGTTAAACCATTCCAGACTGTGACCTGCGTCTATTGTATTTAACGCAGACATTTCACTTCACAGGTATATGTAGTCACATTCCCAGTCAAAGTTCTTACCGTTAGTGAGGACAAAGAGGCTCAGGAGCATGGACAGGATGCAGAGCTTCATCTTGTTAGGACAGCTGCTGAAATCCTTCAACACAGACAGATAATGTGCAGCTGTTATGACAGTTGAAATAGAACTGCACTCCACTATTTATACATTCAGTGATCATGCGCTGCCCCTCATGAGCTTAACAGTGGGAAATTCGAGAAAAAAAAAAAAAAACAGTCTGTGTGTACATGTTGGTTTCATTTTGGTGCATTCACGTGTGCAGCAGAAGGTTGTCATGGGACGGTGAGTTCAGGGGCCGAGCACAGGCTCCCATGTCGAGGTCTTGAGATGAATGCTATCGCAGGCCACAGAACTGAGTCACACAGACGGAGCACACACTGTCTGTGCGGCTCGGCAGACGGCTGCATGTCTCGTCTCTTTGACGCAAGCTCTGCAGAAGTCAGATCGTCAGATTCAGTTTTTTTAAGCAAGCGGAGTTTCACCTGTGGCTACAACTGTGAGACAGTGTTGTTGATGGTGGTGGGTTTCACTCCTGGGGGCTTGTTCTGACCTTGTACATACAGTATAATGCAGTCACTATGTCAAATAAGAAAGCGAATTACACAGTTTTATTTATTACTCGTGATGTTTGTTTGAATGTTGTTGACACTGGCTGTTGTTCTTGGCAACCATTTATTGATTTGGTGAGAATCAATGCATTGTTAATATTTCATGTAGCCCAAGAAATGGCTCTAATGATTATGTTGACACAAACAATTAATGTCGAACTGGGTTAAGATGAAGAGAATCCAACTAGAACATCCTTCTGTTTATTGATACCATGACATTGTACAAAGACCAAGTGCTATATTTATTTTAGAAGATGAATCATCAGCAAATTTTGTTGGATTTTAACCACAAGGCAAGTAAAGAACACAGTTCCAACTCTGAACGTTATGGCTGAAAAAAACAAAAACATTTATCTGATGGTAGAAATTTCATAATTGTAAAACACTTAGCATCTACTGAGTTAATAATTATTTGAGATTGTTGTGTCGACACCATGTTCACTGTGGCAAAGCGCTCGCTTTGACTTGAGAAATATCACACCCTTATGATTGGAAGCATGTGTCTCTGTCAGACGTGTGGGTCAGGAATGTGGGATAAAAGTGGGTCGTCATGCAAAGCCTCAAGTCCACATGACAGTAAGAAATGAAATTATGTTTTACGGTATGACTTAACAAAAAATGTGTTTTGAAATACAAAACCCGAGGGGACTTTTAAAGGGAGTTTTCACTTACCAAAGCACAAAATGACATAACACAGTTCACACTGTCCATTTTGGCTAATAAAATAATACCTTCCACATCCAAACATTTTTTTTTACAGCTGATATGTTTGCAGTTGTTCATCAACAACATCACATACTGAGAGTGAGTGATGAGCTTTAAAAAAAGGCACATACAGTGTGATTTAAATACTCTACACAGACTCTACAAGATGCAGTGAGTAAGATCAGTGTCGCACAAATGTACCATGGAGGTGATGTTTAGTTGGAAATACAGTCTATCTCCATCACATGGCAGACACTGTGGTTGCATTTGGGATGATGGCATTCATCTTATTGGCTGCCTTCTGTCTGTGAATAAAAAAATATAGGTACCATGTTCAACCTTTGTAATTTCAATAATTGAAAACACAATAAAGCTATACTGTATGTTTACTTATACTCTGTCATCACATTGTAAATGTGATGTCAGATGTCCGTTGAAATAAGACTTTAGATATTACTAACTATTTATTCTTTTTCTGGAGCCCTGAAGTAAAATTATCTGGTGGCTCCACAGACAAAATCTGAAAAAAACAAAAATTGGTTCCATTTCTTTAAATCATTTTACGACTGTGGGGCGAGACCTCCAGGACCAACTACTGTAAAACAATGCAGTGCATCTTAAAAAACTGCTCATTAGAAAACTCTTTCGCTTCCTTTCTGTATCAGTGGGAGGACTGCATGAATGTCACGTCCTCTCTCATGCACACTGACAGTGATGGATGCTTGCAGAGCGCCACACTTTGGAACCATATCCCCTTGCCTGACCTTTCAGTGCACTCTGTTTGGCAAGGTGTCCCATATCTGATTACATAAATATGACTTAATTCTGTGCAAAACAAAAAAGGGACTTACATCTGTATTGTTTTTATGACTGCAATTGTGAACCTGTGGGAGGGGTTGAGACACTCTGATGTGTTGTTTTTCAGTAAGACACTGCAGGAGAAAGAGAAAGTAAATTACTGTCATTGGACAATCAACATTTTTGATCTTTTTTTCTATTTTTCACGTTACTGCAGGTACTTACATGACTTCTTTTTGCCTGCAGTATGGACGAGGATTATATACATTGACATCAACGATGAGCGAAGGCTGCACATAGTTTCTCGTTCTCAGACAACGGCAGTTCGTAATAGCTGTAAAACAAAATGAATAAAAAAGAATGCATGGGATGGCCACAGTTTGACTAAAGTCAGCTCCTTCTTTTTGCATTAAAGATCAAAGTTGTCTAATTTCATGCAGAAACTGCAATAAATAAATATAGTTCCACAATCCAACAGGCTAACACACTCACTTGCTGAAGCAGGAATGCTAAGGCAGGCCAGGAGGATGATGAACTGGATCAAAGTATTCATCTTCGTCTTAAATGAAGTAATTTATGATGGATCTGCTGAATCCCTGTATCTTTCCAGTCTCAAACTGAGACAAAGTCTCTACTATTTGCTGTAATTTTGTCTCTTCACTTGCGAATCCCTCGCCTGTATTAAAGTTTTTCCTCTCTCCTCGGGCCGCCTGTGCACCTTCATTTTATACACTCCCAGTGAGGTGGACGCACGCCAAGGAGCGCTTCCTTAGAAGTGATTTGTAAATGAACCCCCTTACCCACACTCTCAGTCTCACTTTAAAAAAAAAAAAAAAAAAAAAAATGAATCCATTTTTCCTGAGAACTGTTTTCATCACACATATTACACTTCCTTTTATACACTTCCAGGGTTTGTGTGCTGGGAAACATTTCCCTTTTGGGTTAATCTGTGCCACGCTTTGTATCATTTGGTGATTCTGACCCTGGTCCAAGTGGGAGTATAATTCAAGTCGACTGCCGACATTCTCACCTTTTATAATCCACAAAGGTTCATAGATAGAGATCACTGATGCAATGGGCAGTAAATATGCAGGGAATAAGCAAGAGTCAGTCTGCAGTTTTCTGCTTGTGTGTGTGTGTGTGACATGGAGATTACTGTATTTAACGTCAGAATTCTGCCATGACGCAAAAGATCTCAGTCATGTTAGTCACTGCATCTTTGTCACCATGCATCATGGGGATTAATGCCTGAGCAAATAAAACTGTATTCTTGAGAAGAATGCAGTTTTCAGCTGTTATTGTAAAAACTTCCACACACACCATGCTCGAGTCCACAGGAATAACACTACTTCTGGCCTGTGACATGTTAAGTATACAACTTGATGGATTATCCACCAGGCGTTGTGTCTTTCTAAAGTCCTGGCATGTCTCGTTCTGCTCACTGACCGTGTGACACCGGTGGCAATAAGAAAAACATTTTTTAAAAGCTTGCAGCTTGCCTGAATGCTCCTGTGTCTCACCGGCTCCGTCTCTAATGTCTGTTCTTTAGGGTGAAGCCATCACTATCATCATCATTGCTGAAGCTACACCTACTTACAGGTGTGAACCTACATTTAGTGTTTTTATGTGAGACGGGCTACGACAGGATAATTAGAGCAACAGCTGCAACTTTACTGTACAGTTTCATTGTTGGCGTGACATCTAGTGGCTCAGTGTGGTAATGCTGTTGGATGTAAGAGTCACACCATAAATTCACATCATGGGAATTTATGAAACTTGAAACTAGACTGGAACTTTTTTTTATCACTGAGTGTGCCCATTGGACAAAGGAGAAGGAAAAAAGAAAAGAAAACATCCCCATTTCAAAAGAAAGTGTTGGACCGGGCACTGCTGCGTCCTTTCGCCCGGGAACTTTATTCCAGGGGAAGGAAGTTAGTCAAACAGTAATAAAAAAGAAGACATGACTACAGCGTATGGTTAACAATTTATTTTAGAGGCACGGAAGATGAGTATAGAGTCAGCGCTGAGGCTTCGACCCGTCCACTTTAAGAGTTGGAGAGACGAAGCCCCGAACTAAGGAAATCCTAAGTTTTTATGCATCTTGACTCCTCTTGCGACCAGGGCGCACATCCTTGAGTGTTATCCTCCTGGCACCAGGGAGTGCGACCCTGAGTGTTATCAGTGTCTTGCTATGTGTAGCCAACCAGATGTGGTGCATTCTGTTCTGATGAGCAAGCAGCAGCGAAGCAGTGATTAACATATCATAAGGCTATGGCATGACATGGTGCGATGACAAATAAGAACACTTAGTTTCATAATAATCCAACAAAAGACTAAAGAAGATAAAGAAACTCTTCTTTACTTCCAGTAAAAGTGAAAGAGAAAGAAACCGGCAACGTTGAACTCAGGAGAGGCGGCACACTCTTCTCAGTGACGGCTGGAGAATCACTGAGGTGCCACTATGAAGTTTTAGATGTTGCTTCTCTAATGAAGTCAAAATGGTATCACATTATGAATGAATAAGATTCAAGTATAGGCAACATGGCACCAAATGATGCAGTTAATCTTTTATTTAGTTGATATTTGTGTTTGTTCTTGTACAGAGAAACAAAAGATGAGAAGAAACTGATTTAATAGCTTTATATAAAGAGGTGGGAGGGAAACTTCACTGGAATACAGATTTTTGTATTTAAATTTAATTGTAGTTGCATGGTGAGAATAAAGTTTACTAATCAGCTAAAGAGCCAGATATTTTGCTCGGGACTTGTCGGGACACATGAACTGAGCTTAAAGTGTTTGTTCGATTTTTTGGGGGAGTTTCTGCCCTCTAGTGGCCAAAACGTTATAACTGCAGCTTTAGAATAGAAAGTAGCTCAATGGTTTGAGCTGAAAATTGTTGGAAAAAGCACAAACTAATAAAACAATATGATATATATGTGGATCTCCTCTTCCTTACTGCTAAAAACACATATGTGTGTTGTTTGATTAAGCTTTAAAATGAATGGATATTTAGGCAGATCTTAATGCGTTATGAGTAGTAACTACGACTAATGTTATAAGTGCTGAAGCCATACCTCATGTAAACCTACAGCTACGAAGCTAACGGCTTATATTTGGGCTGAAGTGTAACTGCGTTAACCGATACCGGAGACTCTCAGGGCTCAACGGTGACGGACGCCTGGCCGCTGACCTGCCTGAGAGCAGGACAGTCCAGGGTGGCGATCAGCCTGGTGGAGCCGGCCCTCTGCGGGGTGAAATACTCAGTCCAGGTCAGAGAGGAGCCTCCAGAGATCAGACTGCAACCAGAAAGGGTTTTTTTTAACCATTAAACGACAGTCAAACAAGTCTAAAACATAGACTCAGTAACACTGCATAACAAAAGGTACAAAACACAAGCGTAAATAACGCTTTACTTATACATGACTCATTTCAGTTACTTTCATTTGCATGCTGCCAAATTATTTCAAACTTCACATAAACAGAACATTTTTAAATGATGCAAATCACACAGGGATTTGTAATTAACTCATTAAATCACCATGAGTCAAGCATTTGTTACTGTATGTTTTAGTTCAGTGCATTTTTGTACCTTTTTTTTCCAGTTGGGGCATTTTCAGGAAATAAAATGGACATGATGTGGTTATGCACAAAAAGCATCTGATCCATAATTTCCATTGTAAGTAAGTAATTTGCATATGGAAACCAGAGTCAGCTGGTGGCTTTTCTTTTATGATGTAAATTTACAGTCTCTGCCTCACACAGGCCACACGTGAGCAGATGAATGAAATATCCACTTTTATATGAAAACATGAGCGAACTAAGCTTCAGCTTCAGCTTTGTGTCGGTTATGAAGCAGGTGCCAGCTTCAGCTCTCACCTGTAGTACTTGTACTTGGGCTGCATGATCCCAGCTCCCTCCATGCGAATGTAGACGCCCTCCAGGCTGAAGGTGAAGGGGTTTGTGAACTGCACAGTCGCCATCATCTCTTCATTCACTTTGCTTCCTCCGGACACCTGAAGTGCGCACACACACACACACACACACACAGAAAGGAGCGCACATTTGATTTGGGTGGAAGGTTCTGGATGCGGCGACAGTGAAACATCTCATCTCATCTCAGACCTCCACGGTGAGTTTGGGATTGCGCAGGGTGACGACTTTCATGGCGGAGATGATCTGGCCCGTCTCGTTGACCTTCCCGGTGACGATGAAGTGCAGGTTGGACTGTTCTACCAGTTTCTTCATGTAGCTCTTTGATCGGACATCCACCAGCTCCATCACAGCTGCAGGGCGTCATGACAAAAATGCTGCTGTGTCGGCACTGACTTTACTTTAAATGTTGAATTTTTTCTTTTAGAGCCACAATATTTAGAAAAGGATTTTCAGGATTTCTAAGATTATGATGGCTAATGATTTCTTGTCTGTGCTTACTGGATTTAAATAAAGTAAAAGTCAATAATAATTAGTGTTTTTCTTGTCTTTTTGTTCGTCATTAGGGTTCACTCACTTTTTTTGGGGTCAATCGTCACCGTGGGAGTCCTGAACAGGAACTCGGAGCTGGGGACCCCGGTGTAATACACCACGGTCCCGCTGACGTAGGCGTCCACGGTGCGCTCCTGGTCACTTCGGTTTATGAACTGCAGGCTCATCTCGAAGTCTTCTCCCACGTTGATCTCCAGGGTGGGCAGGACCAGGTCCACGTCAGCCAGAGGGGGGTTGGACTTCTCCCCTTTGCAGCCGTATTCCTCCGCTTTTTCCAGGACGGTCCGCTCCTCGTTGCTGCCTGGATAGGATGGTTGAAATAAATTAGTCGCACATTTCTATATTTCAAAAGGCAAATATCAATGTTTGTTTTTGTGTAACAAAATGACTTGGAGTCGAAGTTATTCGCCCAGTTCATTTCATATTTGTGGCAAATGAAACACCAGAACCGGCCTAAGTATTCTGGACCTTTCCCAAATGCCAGCTCTGGCTAAAACCGGGCCAGAATGATGCCAACTGGAGCTGATGTCCAGACCGATGTGCACATCCCAAAAACCTCGCCTAAGCTGGCAGCCACACAGGGGCACATGTCCTGGTGCCAGAGCACAGCTGGCAGTGCCAGCGTTCGCCCACTCTCCGCCCAAATTAACATCCCAAATTGCACATCACAAAAAACAGAGATTTGGAGTCAACAGAGTAAACAGGGAAGCCTCATTCTGTGATTCTGCACCATGTTGCTGAAAAAGTTTTTTTTCTGTTTTCAGTGTGTGCAGGTTAAATACATTCATGCGTCACCGACCTTCAGGGAACTTGTACTGATCGGTGATGTCGCGGCTAGTCATGTCTCCCAGAGCTTTGGTCAGAACCATGCGGCCCACGTGAGTCCGGTTCACCTTGACCGGCTCCATGGTCCCGTCTTTCTTGCGGGAATAAAACACCACGTCGCTGTTGACCTGCAGGGAGAAAGATGGGCGAGACTCTTTCTGCTTTCTTCGACAAAGACTTTTGACCAAATGATGCGGTTTTAAGACTCACCTCAGCAAACACAAAGGCAGCGTCGTAGGCGTAACATAGCTCCCCATGTTTGATGGCCTGGACCGATGCAGGACCACACCTGTACATGCCTTGATGGAAAGTGGAGGAACAGATTAGCTTGGAATAGCAAATGAATGGCAATGAATACAACGCTCACTAATCCATAACCCATGATTGTAAAGACAGCAGATATTTCTTATTATTATCATCATTTACCATCACTGGTCTCCTGTGGTGTTGCATCCACAACCTGCCAGCCTCCAAAACCAGGTGGGAGGTCTGGCCTGGACATGTAGCACTCATTCCAGCAGTGATAGTTCCTGACAACAAACATCGTTTTATTTATTGTGTTTGTCCTGAAGCAGGTACTAAGAAGAAGAGCCCATAACGGTCGTTAAGTAATGAAGATTCCTCTAGGGAAGCCTGAATGTGTCAGGCAAATCTGACTGATTATGAGATATGCTGAGGCTTCAGTCTGAAGATGGTGCAAGAGGGCAGTTCATCCTCTGGGGACCACGAATATTAACCCAAGATTATTAAAGACAAAAATGGCACAGGAATTAAAATGCTGAGGACGCTGTGGTACCAGATAGAGTCCCTGGTGCGGTTGCGGTCAATCCTGCCGTTCTCATCCAGGATGATGTCAGTCTTCAGGTTTCCATCGTTGTCGTGGGCGGAGTAGAAGTTGGTGACGACCCGGGACGGGATGCCCAGACAGCGCAGAACTGGGACACGGCAGAAAAACACCCAATGAGAATCGAAGACAGTAAACAAGTGGGATGGATAGACGAGAACAGGAAAAGAAGGGATCCACTGAAGATCTCACAGGTGTTGAAGACGGCGGCGTAGACCCAGCACTGGGCGTAGCACACGGGCATCTTGCTGCTGGCGTAGCTGAGCAGGATGTCGGTGCTGCCAGTCCAGGAAGTGGGCGCCACTCCGTAGGTGTAGTCGCCACACCAGTTCCCCACCAGCACACCGTCGTCATCGCGGGAGTTCAGCTAAGGTCGGTAAATATTATATATGAATTTTACATGTTTTTAAAAACATAAATAATTATTATAATTAATTAACATTTAACTGCATATCATCTGTGTCTAAAAACCAGTATCATGTGTTTTTGAAGGATGTCCATAAATATTTTGTCACCATGGCAGAGGCCCTTCTGGTCACCCTGATGGGATCTCCTCTGTTGGTGATGGGCATCTCAGACCTGTCCATGATGTACAGACAGGCATCCAGGACTCCATAGTTAAACTAGGGAAAAAAAAATCCAAAAAAGTCTTTAGACATGAAATTTTATTGGTAAGTAAATCTTGGACCTCCTTGTTTTTTTTCCTCCTACCTGTCCGTAGTTCCAGTTTCTCTCATTGACGTCATCGTAGGCGCCATGGTAGATGATCCCCACCTCATTTATCACACACTCCTCCCTCTCTTTTTCATCATCCAGGAACACGGCATCGTCTGAGAACAGACGGCAGCGTCACGTGGGTGTTCATGAAGATGAAAGTGAGACATTCCAGAAGAAAAAACCTCGACCCACCTGCCACCCAGGGGTTGAAGAGAACGTAGAGGTCTCGGCTGTTGTCGCGCTTGGTCCTGCGGATGCCAAAGGGCGTCATCACGGCGACGTACATGTGGTACTTCCCCACGATGCAGTTCACCGCGGGAGTGACGCCCAAGGTGACGGTGTTGCCGGACGTGTTGGTGATGCGGCCCGCCCAGGAGCTCTGACGCTCCGCGGTGGGGAAGACGGGGATGTAGGTGCCCTTGTTGTAGTCAGGGCTGGAGCCTGGGTGAACAGGGAGGCTGGTTTACGTCACTGAAAACACTAAACAAAACTAAACACAGTAACCATCTGCAGACCCACCATGTTGTCTTGAAAACCTTTAGACTAAATATATGTGGAAAATACTGACCGATGACAAACTCCACAGCGAACTTGTCCTGGGCAGAATTGTAGGGGCGGCTGAAGGTGATGTTGACCTCGAACTCTTGACCTCGGCGGACGATGAGATAGTCGGAGTTGTACAATGTGGTGTGGTGACGCAGCTTGTTGGTCCCCTCCCGGCTCCTCATCATGTCCACGTCGAAGATGTCCAGAAACTCTGAACGGACGCAGACAGAGGCAAGGAAAGCAAGATGTCTTAAATTAAAAAACAAAAAACAACTTGATGGGATTTGGTGTCAGTTTGAGCTAAAGAACAACTGACCAGCTAAGTTTAAACAGGAGCAGACTGTTTTTAATGTTAGGTTAAGTCTCTACCTTAATAGTGCAATGCTACGCTCTATGTCATATTACATCATCGGGGCAGTACAGAAGCCTGTCACATCTGTGTGCAGCTGTTTGACAATAACAGAGCAGCTGCAGGATGTGAGCAGAATTTATCCAGTTTGGACGTCAATCATCTGTCAGTCATGCTGCAACGACTCGACTGGAAACTGTGTCAGTGCTGGGAAAAGGACTTTTATCTTCTCCAAGACATTCATCACGTTGCGACATCTGTGCTCACGCCACATGTGACTGCATGTGCTCTCATACAGAGGATGATCTTTTCTCTAAGGGTCGAAGCGACCCCTCCCTCACCGGTCAGAGGAGGAAGTCCTCTCGGGCCCGGCACGCCGAAGAACTCGAACTCGGGGACGTCCGACAGGTCAGCGTTGGAGCTGGCGATGGGGGCTGCGGTGCGGCCAAGGTTCGTCACCTTGGGAGGGGGTCCGGTGGGCAATGGGGGGTCAGAGGAGGGCGTCGGGGTGCCGCTATTATCAGACATGGTGGTTCAGGGTGGATGATCCCTCGCAGGACTGGAAGAGAGAGGAAAGAGTTTGTGTCTTTGTAGTTTGTTTATGCAGTTTCTCAAGGCAAAATTCCCATCATGCTCCGTGGTTGTTTTCACACTCATCTGCTTTACATCTGTGGAAAAAGTGGAAACATGCCTGAGCGCGAGCGAGTTGTAGTGAGAGAACGAACCCTCTTCTCTTCTAAATCAAACAGCCGCTATTATGAAAGATGAAACTTCCTAAATTCGTTGATAAAAAAGAAGAGCAAACACTTTTTTTAATCTCAAGTGGTTTGCGTGTGTGTTTGTGGGTTGGGCGGGAGGGGCGTTTACTGTCACTGCAACCGCCCCCACCTTCCTCTACGATTGTGGTATTATGGTTTGCTGTTTACTTTCCACTTGTGTTTTTGCTGGTCGCGGAGAGAGAAGCATTAATCATTTCTATGAAAAGACAAGTGGCAAAAAAAAGAAGGTGTCAAACCGAGGCATGGGACCCCAGCAGTATCACAGGGCTGTGTGTGTGTGTGTGTGTGTGTGTGTGTGTGTGTGTGTGTGTGTGTGTGTGTGTGTGTGTGTGTGTGTGTGCATGCAGGGCTGTCATCTGTCATGCGTCCCCCTGCCAACCTGCAGCAGGAACATGTGTGCGTCTCCAGCGGTTGAGGTGAAAACAGAGCTCCTGCTGTGCTACACGACAACTCGTCAGGCCAACACTTCCCTCCTCGTCCCGCGTACACACACACACACACACACACACACATTACACAACACTGAGCCTTTTTTCTCTTCTGGGGCAGGTGTTTGTGCCACAGACTCACTCGCTGTGTGCTGTGCACTCTGCTAGCGTCTTATGAAAACAGATGTTGTGTGTTTTAGTACTTACATAATCACGGCGGCAGCTACGTGGTGCCCGTCTGACCTGCAGCCGGTTTGCAGGTCGACCCCACGCTGGGCCGAGGGGGCTGATGTAATTTTAGCCCCGTTTCATGTTTAGTGGGTTTAATGAGTCACACTGAGGGCCTGTGTTTACGATTCATTTGCTGTGTTCACAGCTGAGACTGGACCTGAGGGTTTGTTTAATTTACCTCGGTGCTCAGGTGTTTATTAAATGTGTTCACCTTTACAGACTCTTAATCACTTTGGTTATGAATGGAAATAACTTATATGGAAGACAAAGTACAACTCCCACTATTACTGCTGGTAATAACATTATCACGCTGACTCCCACTGCCATGTTAGTGGATTCATCAGTATTACACGTCTCTGTATGACAACAATTATTATTTATTAACGCCTATTTTTTTGATTGATGGCCAGAACAGTTGAGGTTATAAGTGTCTGGTTTCATCCATCAATATGCAAAGATTCACATTTATGAGCCTTTTGCATTTTGGTTTAGAAAATGACTGATTATTTAAACTGTTGCAATTGCTGCATCGACTAATCAATTAAACGTATAGTTGTTTCCACTGATTATTGACATTCATTTGTTACTTTGTAAAATATTAATTTACCAAAGTAACTTGTATCGTGTATATGCAAATGTAGTGCAGTAAAAAGTACATTGCCCTCAGGAGTACAGAGTACAGTACAATTACAAAGTTACATAAAGCGGAAATATTTGAGTGAAGTACATCAAAAATCTACTTAAGTACAGTGAAGACATGAAGTAGCTGCAGTGTGCATTGGTTCTGTTTGTTTCTCTGAACTAGTTTCAGACATTGCACAACAACTGCATAACTTCTGAAATGAGTCTCAGATGGATCAGCAAATTAATTTGCATCTTCACATCTGGAAGACATAAACACAACAACGTTTCCAAACTGCAAAGGAATTTTGTTGCAACAAAACTGTTGCACCAAAGCTTTGACTTACGAACGAGTTTGAGAGCAGAGTGGATGCAACTCAGGCGGAGCTGGAGATGGAGGCTGCTGGTGGCTGGAGTCACTGGCTGGTCTGCCGCTGCTTCTCCGTCCAGAGAGCCCTCCGCTGCTGCTTATATACCCTGCTGGGGCAAGGAAGAGCATGAGTAAGTGTGTGTGTGTATGTGCCATTACGACCTCTGCAGGGAAACGTGTGTGTGTGTGTGTGTGTGGGTGTAACTGGTCAGTCTAACTTGGGAGCAGGATGTGGAATCTGCCATCTCTGCACAAACCACAGCTGGACGGGGTTCAGACGGATAAAGTCAGAGGGTGGTCGAGACGCCTCAGCAGCTGTCACATGCTCAGAGTGATGAAGTGATCATCTTCATCTTCCTCCTGCTGAGGAAGAGGCATTCATTCACTCACATTTCTTACACATCCTTGGTTTGCTTCACCTTTTTGTCTAATTTGACCCAAATATCTCAAGAATTATTGGATGGACGGCAATGAAATTTGGCACAGACGCTCACGTCCCCCTCAGGATGAATTCTAAAAACTTAGATGATCCGCTGACTTTTCATTTAGCGCCATCATCGGCTCAAAACTTTTACTCATCTGCGATCGTGGGTTTATGAACAAGTGCCGCACATCTCCTGACATTCCCATCAGCCTCAGCTGTGCTTTGTGCTGTTTCGCTATTGCTTACATGCTAATAGTGATGCTAACATCATCACTGCTAAGCATTAGGTTCATTATTATCAGTATGTTAGCATATTAACACCCCGGTGCCTAAAGTAGAGCCTCACACTTCTTGTTAAAATCCTTATTATTGTAAAGGGGGGCTGGTGGTCTGCCCAGCATTTTATTCTGGGCTGAGAAGCTGAAAAGAGAAGTTGTCTGTGACCTTTCGCAACCTACAGTAAATCATGTATTAATTTAGTGCTGCCAGTTATTCATGTTTATCTTGCACCCATTTTTGTGACTGCATTGTTTGTTCACAGGCTGACTGATGTCTATTTCAGCATGTTTGTCTCAGTATTGTTGATTCAAGTATTATTAATCTCGGCACGCTTTGTACTTTTGCTCATGTCAGGGTTTTAATTCTGTCTCTACGGTCACAGGTGGGGTTTGGCGTGCCGCTTACGTTTGATGGTGGTGCGTGGGTGTTTGTCATGCCGTCTTGTTGGTTTTGAGTTGTGTTATCGTTTCCAAGGGCAGGACAGTCCCAACGATCCACCAGTGGGTGTGCAGCGTTTTGGTTGCGGTGTTTGTCCGGTGCTCTTCTCGTGTGTTGCCTTTTTTAAGAGTTTTGGTTTTTGTTCTTAATAAACAGCCAACAGATGCAACCCATCCTCCAAATTAAACAGCTCCTCTCCAGAACAACACATCCAAACGTTTTCTGATCGGTGGGACATCATTTGCGTGTCACCGTTTTATGATGTGGCAACGCCACGGCACTGGCACGATGCCGTTTTGAAGGGTACTAAAGAGCAAGAAATGAGTCCAAACACATTAAAAGTCACAAAAAGCCCCTCTGCTGAAGAGCCAGAGGAGCCACCGCATTGCTTATGCAAAAGATTTCCCTCTCACTCATTCATTCAATCATCTGCCACTACCAAGAATTTCCATCAGTACGCCCAAAAACACAAAATATAAATTAATTTCCCTCTAAGGTTGAGAGATGTGCCCCTCATGTTTAGAATTGATTGGAAATAATAATAATAATAAACTTTAATGGATGTACAACCTTTGCTGATTCCAAGTCTTTTACAGATATGGAAACAATCTGCAAACTGCACTGTATGTTTCTGTGTTTCCAGCACGAGCACTTCTTGATTCACCAGTTAATTTGACGAGCAAACTCAACACTGACTGCTGATATGTATTCATGATATGGAGTCTCTTAGATGCCAGGCAGCTGCGTATTTGGAGGGAAGTGCTGCTGCTGCTGCTGCTGCTGCAGGGAGTCCAATAAAAAGCAATTCATTTGACATTTGCAAAAAGCAGCGCTGCATGTGAAAAGGCATCCATCACGGTAATATTCACCCAACACTTAACAGACCGCAAAACAGCTCCATTTGGGTTAATGGCCCCAAATCAATACGGCTGATTCAGTCCTTCCCATGAACAGGGTTTGTTTTTATTAACCCTGACTGGTGGTGAAGGAAAGGGTGAATCATGAAGGAGGTGATCTAACGCCTGTGTGTACGGGTGTTTTCGTGGACGCGTTGTACCAGTGCGCGCAGCCAGGGACACCGCACGGCCAAGCTGCAGGGACGGCAAACAGCTCTGACCACGAGCGTGATGAAAGGATACTGGCTCTTCACACAATACGACGACTGTTAGAAAACAAACCTATCTCTATTTTAGATCACGGTGCGGCTCTGTTTGGTTCTTTCTGGGCTGAGTCTTTGCATTACATGATTTTTATTAAGCAATATGTGTCACCACGAGGTCCATTTAGTAGCAGCTCTGAATCTTTCGATTCTGCATCGTGATCTTCATCAGTAGACTTATGTCATGAGATATGTGGATGCTCAAACTTCTCGTGGATGCTGGTTTAAGAAACTAAGTGTTTGGCGTTTAGCAGTATTGGTAGTAGTAGTATTTCATAATTTTCACTTTGTATGAATCCAACTTCTGTCTGCTGTGTGCTCAATTCCTCTTTTAAAATAAATGCACAGGAAGGAACTCTTTGCCACAGAGCAAAGTTAGCACTATATCACTTTGCCCTGGTGGGTGGTGGTGGTGGTGGTGGTGGGGGGGGGTACAGAAGTGTCACACATTTACCATGGGACGGTGTCTCTACAGCTCCTGTGCATGTGCGTTTGAGCATGCACACGTTTGTTCTTGCAAGATGTGTATGCATCAGTGCGTGGCTGGCGTGTGCGTGCTCCCGTCACTTCACTTCCTGTCCTCTCTTGTTAGTAAACCGCAGGTGGGTTGTGTGACACGGCGGGTCTTCCACTTTCTGTCTTCAGTTTGTGAAGCACAGTCGGTCGACAGTCGGGGTGTTTCTCTTTTGCAATGACGCTAAAGAAGTTGTTTCTGTGAAAAGACACACAGGAACCAAAAAAGAGGAAGAGGAAGGACAGGAGGAAGAAAGTGTACAGAGAGGTGATGGACACAACGGGTGAGAACTGCAGTCTAATCGTGCCCGCGAACGGTGGTGAGTGTGTTGTTGAGCTCTTGCTCTGTTTGATTATCTAATTTCTATACATCTGATTTAATCCTGTAAATATGTAACTACAGCAAAGAGGATGACAAAAGTTTGTGCTTCCTCATGGCAAATTGTAATTGTATTTTCAGGTATTTCATAAAACATGAAACACAAAAATAGGAAAGAAATATTTATGAGAAAAGTAATAATCTGGTTCGTTGAGGTAAAAGTTGAATGAATTCAGGTAAAAAGCAGAGACAAGATGACTGATTATTCTTACACTTGTGTGTTTTGTGTTATTCAGCTTACCCGGTATGCTGCGCTGAGGAAGTACTACTTCCTTTCTTCACAGATGAGAGTCTGCAGGCCGTCATGGACTCTCATCACCCTCCTGCCTCACACAGCATCCCTCCCGCTCTCCCAGAACTTAGACTGGTTCTCCTGGGCAGGAAAGGAGTCGGGAAGAGCGCGGCGGGCAACACCATCCTGGGAGGAGCGGGACGGTTCGTGAGCGGGAAGCCCACGGAGGAGTGCCGGGAAAATCGAGCAGTCGTGGCGGGGAGAAAAGTCACGGTGGTGGACTCGCCTGGATGGGAGTGGTACTACACGCTCAACAGCACCCCAAACTGGGTGAGGAGGGAAACTTTACGGAGTGTATCGCTTTGTCCTCCCGGACCCCACGCCGTGCTCCTGGTGGTCCGGGCCTGCGCCTCGGTGACTAACGCCTACATCGAGGAGATAGAAGAGCACCTGGAGCCCCTGGGAAAAGGATTGTGGGAGCACACCATGCTGCTGTTCACCAGGGGAGACGAACTGGGCCTGACGTCCATGGAGCAAAGGATTCTGACGAGTGGCCCAGCGCTCCACAGGCTCCTCCAGAAGTGTGGGCACCGGTACCACGTCGTGAACAATCTGAGTAAAGGAGATAGGACACAGGTTAAAGAGCTGATATGGAAGCTGGAACAGATGGTGGAGGGGAAGAAAGGTGGAGACAGTCACTGGGAGATGGACAGCACGGTCCTGTCTGGTCTGGAGGCAGACAAGAAGAGGAGAGCCAGGGAGAGGAGGAAGAAGCAGAGGCAGATGGAGGCCCAGATCCAGAGAGGAACCATCAAAGCTACTCTCATGAGTGAGTTTCTTCTTCTGTCTGTTTTATGAGACATCTAACGTACCACAGGTACATTCAATGATTTCATTTCATAATGAGCCATGGAAAGTGTTTGGTTCTGCATAATTTCACATAAATTATGAACTATAATATTTTTAATTCATTATTGTTGGGAAATGTGCATGTACTACAGATACGTAATCAGTATTTTATAGTCATTTTTTAGCCTTAAGCAGCTCATGTCTGGTTGAACTGTGCTCCATAAAAACATCATGTACTTTGTCCCTGCCAGGCGATGGTCCTCAGGGTTCCCAGCTAGATGCTCATCAGTCCTTCTCCAAGGCTTCCCGACATCTGCCCGAGCTCAGGCTGGTTCTCCTGGGCGAGCGTGAAACTGGAAAGAGTTCAGCTGGGAATGCCATCCTCAGGAAAACAGACCTCTTCCAAGCAGGGACGGTAACAGAGGAGTGCATCCGCCAACAGGCAGAGGTGGCCAAGTGGCTGGTGACGGTGGTGGACACGCCCGGCTGGGAGGCCAGTGTAGCGGGTGCGACGCCGGAGAGGGTGAAGAGGGAAATTGATGGGAGCGTGGCCTTGTGTCCGCCGGGGCCCCACGCACTCCTGCTCACGCTGAGAGTGGACACGCTGGTGAGGGCGGGGCACGTCAGGGAACATCTGGAGCTTTTGGGCGAGGGCGTGTGGAGACACACGATCTTGCTGTTCACCCACGGCGATCAGCTTCGAGAGGGGGTGGACATTGAGCAGCACATTCAGGGCGGCGGCAGGGACCTGCAGTGGTTGCTGGAGAAGTGCAGGGGCAGGTACCATGTCATCAGCAGCGTGGAAGAAGGAGGAAATGGAAGTGGAGGCAGAGCTAAGGTGACAGAGCTCCTGGAGAAGGTGGAAAAGATGGCAACGATGAACAGGTGCGAGGCCTTTTCCGGTCTGGTTCAGGAGGTCAGGGATCTGAGCCAACAGAGGAACGAAATGTTCAACCAGCGGCTGAAGGAGATGGCAGATAAGATGCTCCGTCAGGAGGTGGAGCTGAAGAACATGCAAGAGAGGGAGATGAAGAGCATCAGGCGGTTCTTCGAAAGGAAGAAGAAGGTTAAATCACCCTGGAAGGCCGACATGCAAAGGGAAGAAGAGGAGGATGAAGACAGGAGGACCGGAGAAAGGAAGAACGATATTGGCGAGCTGGAGGAGAGGATACGATGGCTGACGGAGGATAAAGAGAGAGAAATACAGGATCTGCGCATAGAAAATGACAGAATCCGCATAGCACTACACCAAAGCGGACGAGAAAGAGACGAGGCGATGCTAAAGCTGGAGCTGAAAGAGAGAGAAACTGAAGAGCTGAATGAAAGGATTGATGAGCAGCAACTGAAGCTGCTGGACCTTGAAGGTGCCGCTGTAGAAAATGAACACGAGAGAAAGCAGAGGGAGGATGCCATTAGAGCGGAGAGACAGGAGTGGAGGAAAAAAGAAGAGAAATGGAAGGACACTTTGGAGCTGCACAAGAAAGAAAAAGCAGAATGGATGGAAAAAGTAGATTGTTTAACAGCAGAAATGGACGAGACTAAAAGACACTGTGATGATGCTCTTGAGAGAAAACAACTGGAAAATAACCGGGAGAGGGATGAGCTGGAAGAAAAACTAAAGAAAGAGATGGAAATAAAATTGGCGGAAAAAGACAAAGAGCAGGACCAACTGAGAAAGAAAGCCTCGGAGGAAAAGCAGATAATGCTCGATTATGCAAAACAGTATGAAAAAGACATGGAGAGGAAAGTTGATGAAATGAAATCACAACATAGGAAAGAGACAGAGAGAAAAATGGAAGAGAGAGAAATAGCAATACAAGACATAAAACTGCAGCATCAGGAGGAAATGGCCAGAAAAATCAGCGAAATAGAAAAGATGATGGAGACACTGATAGTTCAACACAAAGAAGAAATTGATCAGAATTTGAAAGAAAAAGCACATGATATGGAAAGGGTCAAACAATGGCATGAAAATGAAAAAAGGGATATACAGAAAGAAAACCTGAGAGAGATTGCAGCTCTGAAAGAGGAACACATGCAGGCAAAAAAGAGAGAGATAGCAGAAGTAGAACAAAAGTATCACTTCCAAATAAAAGTAAAAACGCTAGAGAATGAAAAAGAAATGACTCATCTAATGGCACAGAAGACGCAAGAGAAAGAAAAAGAAATGGAGGCCTTAAAACTGCAGCATCGGGAAGAAATGACAAGAAAAACGGATGAAATGGTAAAACTGATGGAGGCGAGGATGGCTGAACAACAGAATGAAATACACAGAAAAGTGAAGGAAAACGTGGAAGATGTGGAGAGGGTGCAACAACAATACATGAAAAAACTAAGGGACCTAGAGGAAGAAAGACAAAGAGAGACCGAAGAGCAGAAAGAACAGTTTGACAAAGAAATTGAGAAACAGCGGCAGGAAAGACAAACAGAGATGAGGGAGTTAGAACAAAAGTATGTTGCCCAAATAGAAGAAAAAGTGCTCGGACATGAGGAAGAGAAAGAAATGATTCATCGATCTAATGAAAAATACATTTTGGAAAAATTCCAAGAAAGTGAGAAGGAAAGAGAAAGATACAAAACAGAGATGGATAAAATAGTAGAAGAAATGGAAAAGGAGAATGAGGAGATTAAAGCAAATGTCAAAGAACTTGAGAAAAACTTGCAGCAAAAGGAGGAGAAAGAAAAGGATCATTTAAATTATAAGAAGGAAATAGAGCAAAGACTGGAAGAAAAAGAAAAAGAAATTGAGGAGGTGAAACTAAATGTCAAAGAAATGAAGGAGAAACAGCAACAGACGGAAGAGAAAGAAATGGATTATCTAAACTGCAAGAAAGAAATGGAGCAAAGAGTGGAAGAAAAAGAGAGAGAAAAAGAAGAAATAAAAGAGCGTTTAAAACAACTCGAACAAACCCTGCGAAACACAGAGGAGGAAAACTCAAATGACAAGAGACAGATGGAGCTAAAACTTGAAGAAAAAGAACGAGTGATAGAAAAGTTGAGCCAGCACATAAAGGATATTGAAGAAATCCTGCAAAGACAAAAAGAAGAGAGACAAGTTATTCTAAACCAAAAGAAAGAGGTGGAGCAACAACTGCGAAACACAGAGAGAGAGATGGAGGAAATGAAGCTACAGCTTCTGGAAGAACTGGAGAGAGACGCCAAAGAAAAGGAGACTGAGATGGAGAGCGTTCAGGCCGACACCAGGGAGCAAAGATGGAGGGAGGAGCAGCAGAAGGATGACAATGGAGAAAATGAGATGAAGAAGCTGATAGAAATCATTGAGGAGAAAACAAAAGAAATAACACAAGTTCATCATCTTCTCGCGCAGAGGGACGGTGAGCTGGATGAGGCAAAAAAGACATGTGCGCACCACATAAGAGAAATTGAAGATCTGACAGAAAGCATTAAAAACCAGACCTCCAGTAACATGGAGATAGAGCGACGCCGAACAGAGCAGGAGAGGGAAAGAGATGCCGAAATGATGAAAAAACTGCAGGAGAAGGAGGAGGAGATGGAGCACCTGAGGCAACGAGAGAGAAAAAACGAGGACGAGATTGTCCAGCTGAAGCTAACAATCGAGCAAACGAAGTCAGAGCTGAAGGAGCTCACCGACAAGATGGAAAAGGAGATGACGAGCATGATTCGGGAATATGAAAAGGAGATTGCGAGGAGAAACGAGAACATAGAATCGATTGCAAAGGAGAAGGAAGATGCTATAGCTCGTCTGGAGGAAGACAGCAGGCAAAGCTTTTCAGACATCACCGAAAAATACGAGGAGAGTCTAAAGAGGATTGAGGAGCTGCAGGAACAAAATGAGAAGGTGAGAAAGGAGATGGACAATCTCAGAATAAAGTACCAGCAGCTGAAGAAGGAGACAGAAGAAGAGGTTAGGAAACATCTCAGGGGATGTGAAGAGCGGGTGAAGAGCAAAGAATATGAAATCCAAAGTGTTCTTCATACCAGGGATCTGGAGGTCAGGGCGCTAAAACAGGCGAATGACAAACTGAAAGCAGAGACTGAACGGATGAAAGAGAGAGACGATGAGACAACAGCGCAGATGAATGAGCTGAGACAGGATTTTGAGAGATGGCTGATGGAGAGACAAAGTGAGCTCAGGATTAAGGATGAGGAGATGGAGCAGAAATTCTTGAAAAGGCTGAAAGAAGTTGTGGAAAGGGAAGAGGACTTGATTAGAAATAAAGATGAGCTGAGCCAAAGAAGACTTCAACTGGATGCAAATGACAAAGAGCTCAATGAAAAGAAGGTAAAGCTTGAAGGTAAGGAAGAAGAACTTAGGAAACTGGAAGTGAACCTAAAGACACAACAAAAAGAACAAGAGGAGAGAACTCAGTATGAGCAGCATGTGAAAGCTAGAGCGCAGAATATTGAGAAAAAGGAAAGGGAGCTGGAGAGCCTGCTCAGAGCTCTGGAAAACAAACAGAGAGAGCTGAGCTCTCACGGTCAGGACCTTCAGAAGAAGGTAAAGGGGCTGAAAGACCAGGGGAGAGAGCTCAAAGACAGGGAGCACTGCTTAAAGAGTGGAGAGAAGGAGTTACTCAACTGGCAGTCCGAGCTGCAGATGAGGAAAGAGCACGTGAACTTGACAACCCAGCAGTTAGACGAGATGGGCAGAGACTTGGGTGTGCTGAAAGAAGAACTTCTCAAAAAAGAGAAAAATTTGAAGATCTCGCTTAACAACTTGAACAAGTGGGAGCAGAGCCTTCAAGCTCGCGAGGCCGAGTTGAGTGAACGAGACAAAAGAGATTTAGAGAATGGAAAATGTGACAATGTGAGGGTCAACAGGGAGAATCTTTTCAGCCTTGAAAGTGCAGTCAAGAGCTCAGAAGATGACGTCCATGTGATGTCCCACGAGGTCAGTGAAAGCAGGGAAAAGGGAAGAGGGTTATCTAAAGGAGAAAGTGCAAAGGACAGAGAAGATCAGACAATGAAAGCTGCACTGTCAGCTGCCGGGAGCAATAACTGTCGCCTGGAAACACTAAAAGAGAGGGAAGAACAGGAAGGGATTAGAGGAAGGGGAGCAGAGATGAAAAAGAAAAGAGGAAAAGAGGACCTAAGGGAAAGGGTCATCATGGATTCAGAGTGGTTTTCTAGGAGTCAGGGTCACAGAAGCTCAAACAACAAAGACTTCCCCAGGTCAAATTTGAGGGTGGTGGTGTTAGGGGAGTCCTGGTCGTCTCACTCACCAGCTGGAGTCACCATTCTAGGTGGAGAAGCATCCAGACTCGACGGATCCACCTTCAGGACTTGGAAAGGTCAGGTCGCCGGGAGACACCTCGCTGTTGTAGAGCCACTAGGTTTAAGGTGGCAGGATGGACCAGACCCGGCAAACGCATCGCAGAGGAAAAGACTTCAGGACAGCATCTCCTGGTGTCAACCAGGACCCGACGTCGTCCTCCTGCTCATGCCGGCCTTCCTGAACTGCACACGCAAACGCAGGAGAGCGGTGGAGGAGCACGTGGGTTTGCTCGGGGACGATATCTGGCGGCGCACCCTGGTGCTGTTCACATGGGGGGAAACTTTAGGGGCGAGTGTGGAGCAGCACATCCTGAGGAACGGGGAGCTGATGGGGTTGGTGGAGAGATGCGGGGGCAGGTATCATGTGCTGACCAGCAAGAAAACCAACCCTGTGGCTGAAGGATTGTTTGAAAAGATGGACAACATAGTGGCTTTGAACAGCCGAGAGTGCTGATGTAAAACTGTGAAAAGACTGAATTCATCACGTAAACAGTGTGTTTTCTTCATGTCGCTAAGTAAATGTCTCCTAATAAATTTAACATCCTGCTCACTGAATGATTGATATAAAAACCCATTAATTATCCATTACATTAAAAAAGGAAATCATGTAAAAATATGAGCACTCATGAGAATAACTTCCACACTTTCTCCACAAGATGGAGACCTTGTGTCACAATTTAGAGGACAGAGCACCAAGGAAATCACTAGTTGATGGTTGATAGGAGTCGATGGTGAAAGTATAGTGAAGATAGTCAAACATATATATTTTTAACCATGTTTTAGCATTTTCTGTCTAAATGGCCACTTTTTAAAAGGAAGAGCACACAAAGCCTGAGTAGCAGGCCTGTGCTCCGTCTTGACTGGAGGCATCTCAGGAGAACCGAGCCATCTCGCAATTATAACCCCGGGGAGCCTCCAGCACGCTGAGAGGACTCCTGCTTTGACAAGTAAATTATGACTCTTGATGAGAGGAGTGCGGCTTTCTCAGAATGCAATTTTTTGACAGCCGGGAAAAATGCGGGTGGCTACATACAACAACTTCCATCATCTGCAGAGCCAGATGCAACATCCAAAAACACTTGTGTGCAATCACCAGGCTAATAATTATGGAGTGTGAGTGCTGGTCTGTATCTCACATGGCAGCAATGTTTTTTTTTTTTGATCCGTCCATTCAATGTGAGGCTGCCTTTAGAGGCAAGATGAGAGGGTGTTGTGTCAAGATGGCTTCTTTGATCATCTCTGCAGGGTGGGACTGTTATCAAAGCATCTGGGGAGAAATTAAGAGAGAAAAAAGGTTGTCAAATTGCAGCGGATGCAGACATAATTTTCATACATTTTAGCATAATGTTTTAAAGACATCAGGTATCCAACACAAACTCAGCCATAATGTGTCACAAGTGTCGGCCTTTTCAGTTTTAAATCCATAGATTTACTATCACATATCTCATTTATAGTACCACAATACTTCCTTTATTGATTATAAGCATGGATTGATTACACAGTGCATCGATTAGAAATTGCTGGTTATCAGTGGTTTAGTTTAAAAACATTTTAGGCTGTTTTAACCTCGTCTGCTTGACGAGACAAAAACTTAGATAGCGCTGTCATGTGTGTGCAGTTAACATGAACTACAGCTAGCTGCTTTGCTAGCTTAGCCGTCTTAGCTAGCTTAGCTTAACAAAGTGACTGTAGCACATAACCTTCCATAAAACCACCAAATTATTGCTTCTGTCCCCTCTGGGGTTTTTTTTGTACATATAAATCAACAAAGATATAAAGTGTTAATTAGTGTCTTTCCCGTGTTACATTAGGACAGAGATCGTTTCCCCCTGTTTCCAGTCTGCTAGCTGTAGCTTCATAATTAGCTCATAAACAGACATGAGTGTTAGCGTCAATATATTAGCAAAACAGCAAACATGCTGTAAAATAATGCATGAGGCATATTGAGAATATCATTTTATATGATGTACTATTAAGCCTAAATACAGAGTATTTATATAATACTGAATGTGGCATTTTATTGCTTGAATTAAGTGCCAGTTAAAAAAACAACAACAGCATTCTAATAAGTAGTTTTCAGACTTCTCTTACAAAAACCCCCCCACACATTCCTTATCCCTAGTGAGATGAACTTATGATCTAAAATGTTATTAACACCGAGGTCGGAGAGGTTCAGGCGTGAGGATTTAAAAAGTACGTGTATCTAAAAATGTGTTTAAGTGAACTACGAACCCAAAAAGCCATCACACACTGTCTTCTTTCCATTCAAGGACATTCAGGGGAAAAAAGGAAAACACACCACCATATGAGTTCAAAGGTGAATCCTTGCTCCATATCAGCATTGTCCCGCTGAATGGTGCAAACAGCGGATGATGAAACCACTTTCGGGCACTCATTTCGGTTTTAGCTGGCATTAGTTCAGATTAAGGCAACATGGTAACCCTAATTTATCTTTATTTGGAGCCTTTTAAGGTCCTGAATTAGGCTTTTTGGGAAATATGGATGGGGCCACATTTACATGCACTACAATAGACAGGAACAGCTCAGTCAATCATGTCCACAAATGTTGGAAACAAAATTACTGGGCTGTGTTAAAACAGAAGTTAATGGTTGGGCTGATTTTTATTAATGTCTGTGCACTCTCATTTGAATAATGGTCTTTCTAACAATGTTTTTTCTTTTCAGTACTTGACCCAGGAAGGAAATAAATGTGATTCCGCTTTAACACCTCCATTAATATTCAAGTGGCTTTAATACTCCAGGTTTATTTCTGACACACCATAATTAGCACGGCAGTCTGGCGCTAGTTTACGATCAATCATGTTCTGATTGTACATTTGGGTGGTGGTGGTGAAGAAAGAATTAGTTTCATTACAAAATATAGATGGCTATTGTGAGGAGAGACTACACAGCTGTCAATACTGTGATAAACAATAATGATTTTGTCACCACATACAAAATCATTTTGTTTGCTGTAACACAAAATCTGCTTTTATGTTTTATCACTGTGAAGTTAGATTTGAATGTATTGTTCTTAGATTTAGCCTCAAACTATGTACATTTGCTTTTACATAGCTCTTTAATTCATCAGCAAGTCCCCTCAAGTGGATGGCTCAACTACTTTATAAACTGATGTTAATAAGATGCTAATAAATGGATTTTGGCTCAGATTTCCTGCAGCGCTCCAGAAAGTAAGTGGGACTTCCTGATAAATTAAGGCACTAGATGCAAAAACGTGATGAGGATTTCCCACAACCTGGCAACCTCAATTTTGCTCTTATTAACAGCTGATTACTGATCATAACGCATTAATAAACAATTCATTAACCATTAAAAAAGTCATTAGTTCCAGTTTGCCTTATTCAGAAGTGGTACCTCTTTGTTTTCTCAGAGCACATTACTCTGACTTCCCAAAATATTTTGGGAAAGTTAGTTTATCCATTTTTTATCTATAGCAGGCAAAAGCTGAACTGGCGTCAGGTGACAAGTACAGGTAGGTACATGCATGATCTTGGCTGCAAAGGTCAATGCTGGTCTTCCGAGGCCAAGGATTTTTATTGGACCTGATGGACCATGAGGAGTTCCAGATCTGGCCCCCCCAGTTTCAAACTCGGCCACCTCCCACGGGAGGTGCATTTAGATAACGTTAGCCTTGCAGAATTAAATAGCCTACAGTTACATAAACCACCAATGATCCCGCAAAGCCCTCGAGTCTTTAACCCATATTGGTTGTACAAGTGAAAAAAAAAAAAAAATAAAATACATGTCCCTTTTGAGGACAAATTGAGTTTTGGAAAATGATTTTATCCTCAAAAACAAATTTGGTCTGTGTAGTGCAACAGAGGGTCGCAAAAACACAAAATGTTCCTGCTGGAGTTAAGAGGTGGCCAGAAGGTACATCAGCTAAAACCTCAGCTGATTGAAACAAGCATGGACCAAAGGATGTGTAAATTAGAAAAATCACATTTCTTAAAAAGACAGATCTGAGCATTTTTTTCAGATTTATTACCTGCTTCTGGCAGTTTTGTGCTTCTGTGTGTTACTTCCTCGCCTCCCCTGCTCTGTCCTTTCTCGAGGAGGGAGGGGAGGAGAGAGGAGACGATGCTGCAGATGATGAATCCCCCTCTGGACTGCATCCTTTCCGGCTGAGCGCGTCCAGTGGGCCAGAGCCAGGTCCTGGAATCTAGCTAATGAGACACACCCCCCCGAGGGCTCCGCGTCGCCCCATTGGCCGAGAGGCCGGCGATGGCTGAGACCATTGGCTGATCGGGTCCCGTGCAGGCAGCTGTCAGAGCGTGTTGCAAATCAAAGTTGTGGTATTCGTATCCATCGTGGCACACAGTAAGGAAGCTGAATGAGAGGAGAGAAAAGTACAGTACAGAGTTGGTGAAATCAGTATATCACTATAATTCATATTTACATATTTTTTACATTTACACAAGAATTATTTATTATTCAAATTATTTCTATTCATCCAGTATCTAAAACTCTTATTGCGCTTGATCTTTTACGTGTTTAGCTTTGCTCTAATGGATGAATGAGTTATGATGCCTCCGCAGAGAACCATCATTCTGTCTTCCTTTTTTTTTTTTTTTTTTAAAAAAAAGGTCCCACTGAACTGAAAGATACCGAGACATCGCAAGACATCATGCCGATAAGATTGCCCTTCCCCTCCCTGTTTAAAAAATATATATACGTATAGATTTTATTTATTCAGTGAGATATCCGGGGAGGGGCTTTGACAATAAAAATTACATGCTGTGGATCTTGCAGCATGAATAAAATATAGTATTTTTTACGATGTGCAAAAGGCAGAACCTCTCATCTGGAACGTCCGACAAATATTTTTAGTTGACTCAGATACGCTGTCCTGAACATGATGTGGACACTCGCTGCACAGAGGAACATCACGGTGAGCCTTGACCCTGGCTGAAAATGTTATATATCATTGGGAAATTATGTCAAATACTTAAACACGCTTGCTATATTTCGCCTGAGACAAAGCCCATAGGGATGCAAGACAAGTTCAAGACATTAGAGAAGTACTACGGTCAGACAGGGGACGTGAAAAAGTCAAACCTGCTGCTTTTTCTCCGTCTTTGACATCGTGCTTCTCTGGCTCAGTGGCCTCGGAGCTGTGAGGCGAGTTCAGCCGAAGGTCGGGACGCAAGATGGGGGGGTTGGGGTGGTGACGAACATTTCTTGGTCATAAGGGAGCGCCCTGTGATCAGCTCATGGTGGCAGATGCCTGAAGGCTTAAAATGGCACAGAAAAAAAGAGAGCAGGAGGAGGAGGAAGAGGGAAATGGAGGGAAAGGGGAAAAACTGAGACTTTGGGCCTGGCGGCGAACAATGTGGGGTAGCAAGTATGAACAGATTATAGGCCCCTGAGCACAGACATGTAAAGGACCCCCCCACCCATCCTACATCACAGTCAGGTTGCATCTTTTTGTGGTTGCTTTGTGTCTCTTTGCAGTCACTCGTGCATCTCTTTGTAGTTATTTGACTGACTTTCCAACAGTCACACAGAAGAAGAGGTTCAGGCCCAGGGACCCCCTGTACCTTCAGGCCCGTTTGGTCGTCCATCCATCAGAAAAAAAGCACATATACACACATATACACACACACACGTACAGATCTGGGGTCAGCTCTAAGAGACAGAAGGCTGCTGTGTATTTGAATCCACACAGTGGTAGCAGCATGTGTGAGTGCTGAAGTGCATCGAGCGAACATATTCACATCTATTACAGCTCCTGTCAGCTCCTCTCTCCTTTCTCCTCCCACGTTCCCACCTCTCTCCCCTTTTCTCTCTTTCTCCGCCGTGTCATAGTTTGTCAATTTGCATCACGTCATACTCGCCGTCCGCTCATCTGCCCCCTCCCCCATTAATCGTCCGACAGAGGCCCTGCGCTCTTTCGGATGATCATGGAGTCAGTGTGCTGCCGTTGTATTCGCCTAATTAATCAAAGCCAGATCTTGTAATAACAGATGTGATATGGTCTCAATGCCCAGCAGCGGGGGTCAAAAGTTCACAGAGGATGAGCGCTCTCTGGCGGCGAACACGGCGTCCCGTCTGTACAGTATGTTCCCTCTGTGCGCTGTGCTGTGTTTTGCTCTTTTACAGACGCATGCATGCATGAACGTACACCCCCTGGGCAATCTTTATTTTGGTGTGTTTGCATTATGCTGTGGAGTTGTGTCCATGTATTTTTCATCTCCGCTGTATACGCCGTCTCTCCTTGTGTACCGACACAGACATACAGACGTACACTCGCTCACAGAGAGACTAATCCTGCACATCCTTGAATGACCGGCTCGCCTTATGTGAGCTCCATTATATAAGACTGAGAGGAAAAAAAAAGAAGAAAAAGATTCATATGATGAACTAGCTGGGAATTACATGGCTGTGCAAACTTATTACACACGCACACTTTTTAATGCAATAGAAGAATAATCGTCACCTCCTTACTTGACCTCCCGCTATGAACGACAACGCGCACAGTGCGTTGGTACAACATGTCCAAGTTCATGCAGGTCAGACTCAACCCCATACATACTGGAACATACTGTACACACAGACAGACCCACACACACACACACACACACACTAAGGTCAACTGCTGCAACAGAACAAAAAAAAAGGAAAAAAAAAAGTCACTTTATCTGAACTCTTCACTTATATGATGTCTCTCTATGTAAAAATAGCAATGCACACACTGTGTTGGTACAACATGTCCGAGTTCATGCAGGACAGGCTCGACCCCATACACCCTGACAGACACACATACACACACACACATTGCTGCAGAATATTCTAGTCTATACCATTCAGCAGCAGCCCAGGCCGTAGCCTAGATTTGGGTAGAGAAGCTCATTTGGAGAAAGAGCTGTCTGGCACCTTGTAACACCTTGAAAACGTTTCCTTTCACCTTTCCTCTGGGATTATACTGAAGGAGCAGGCATTCCATTTCGGTTTTATCTCGATTACCCCTATGAAAGTTTGATGGGCCGGCAGAGAGTGGGAGTCGCGGCTCTGGATGGAGGTGACGAGCAGATTAAAGATTAATTACATATGCATGATGAAGTCAATCTTGGGAGGACTGTTTTAATCCTGCGTAGGTCGAGCCCGTAGACGGGCATGTGAGTGCACGTGTGGTCGCAGTCTGCGTGCTGTCTGCTGAAATAAGATGCACACAAGGCACAATATTAATATTATGTGTTCTTAAAATAAAATGAGGCAACTAATGGAAGACAATCATTAATCATTTCTATCACATCAGCAGCAGGGTTACATCTACACACAACGAAAAGGTTCTCTCAGTATAAGGCAACTTTACAGGACATTATGGCAGTTTACCTTACACTGTCACTGTTGTAAAATAATCCAGGATTATTCATATGAAAACTTCTTTATTAACACCGGGATCCATTAGTCGCCGCACTCTGCGGAAAGCATCAGAAAAGAGGCATCGGTTTTCTTTATTCCTCAAAGAGCAGGAAGATTTTCTACAAGAAGAAAGGTCCAGTGTCGTACGACACACAGTTCAGCTCTTGTTTTACAGGAGTGATTCTGTCCTGTGGGCAAAGCATCGACCTTAGCACTGCTGAACTCGTTAGTATTCATATATTGTTAGTGTGTTTCAATTACTCATCCATCCTCTGCATGTAATGTAATTTATAGTCAAAGCACAACTTGTCTGGTATTCTACAAATCACTGTAAACCTTGACTTGACTTGACCTAAAAAAAAATTGTAGGTTTATGTTAGAATTTGCAAACGAGGAATTTAAGTAATCTTCTACTTTTAAATGATACAATTCAGTGTTATTTGATGACACCAAATATCTTTTGAGTCAATGGCTTCTTCTTTTTCTTTCCTTCCTCCAGCTGAATACCACCACACTCTTTCTTCCCTTCTGGATCTGCACCCAGGACCCAGGCCACTGTCAGGACGGTAAAAAAGGAAGTTATGTGACCTAATGGTTGGAAAAACAGTCCAGAAATGTGAGGTTTTATCTTTTCAGCAGCTCGTGTCCTTGCTGAAGTTATTTCTATCCTACGTGATCTCAAAGAAGTTGAAAACAAATCTCGGAAACCACAGGGTTGAAAATGAAAAGTACATGGCCTGTCCTGTGTTTTCAGCTTTTCTCTGCTGGGGAGGTTGATGGGTGGTGGTGGTGGTGGTGGTGGTGGGGGTGGGGGCGTAATTTGAATGCAGCATTTTAGCAATGAATAGCAACTCACTTCAGTTCATTTGAATTTTTTTTTTTGGCCAATTAATGGACAAAGTATAGACAAAAATCCCTCCATTAGCTGCCTGCAGTGACCATAGAAACCCCAGTAAAAGTGAATAAAAATACTTATATAAAATTACTTTATATATATATTTGTTATTTTATTTATAGCACTAGTTCTGTGACAAGAAATAATGCTTTTATGTTCTTTAATTACTTATTGGATTATAGTGGTTAGTGGATACATTTTGAGTAACTGTCTACGCTTTTGGAAAAAAAGTTTAGGTCACTTTTAACCAAAGTTTGAGTGAACACTTGGGACTGAAACTAAATAATAATAACTAAAAACAGGAACATTAATGTTCAAAGAGAGAGAGCCGTGTGAGAGCAGCGGGTCAAGCACGTGTGTGTGTGTGTGTGTGTATAAGGCATCAGAGCCTGCAGCCAACATGTGGTCGCCCGTGGAAAGCGTGCAGAAGTAAGCCCTCGCGGTTACTGTGGCGTTGCTGTGACTCAGGTCGTGCTCGCAGCCGTTAACACATACATGCATCCTTGTCTGTCACATGAGGTCTGCAGTTGGTTCAGCTGCATGTATGAGTCACATGAACAGGTTAAACCAGGACTGCAGTATATTCCACTTCATATACTCACACTTGATTTGTATTAATTCCTGTTTGCAAGGGATGTGTGACCTGTTGTTTATGCAACATGCACTACTGCTGTAACATCATCACATTAACATACAAGGATGCAGTTTATACTGTATAGTTTCAGTCAGCATGTGTGTGTGTGCTGCTGCAAAGCCCCAGAGCCTGTGAGCGAAGTAAACTGTCCGGCCCCTGCAAGTAAGTCGGCCAACATCATAAAAAATGCATGTGTCGGCATATGGTGTGCCAAGCTGCGTTAGAGGCAATATAGCAACAGCCCATACACTCATAAATCCATATCCATTACTGCCATTTCTCTCTTTTTTTTTAAAGGCAGAGGTCAAGAGTTCACATCCCATCACACGGGAGAAACCCCTCAACATCTGCTTCTGTTGTCATGGCAACTGCCTGCTGCCACTGCTGCTGCCTGACAACTGGAGGGAGAAGGAAAAAAAAAAATAGAAAGATCTCTTCTGTTTTGCTGCAGGTGCATTTTACTGCGTGACGCCTGCTTTTCAGGAGCACTGCAGGTCTCAGTCACGCACCTGGACTGATGCAAGTGTTTTTCCAACGCAGCAGAAAAAAAATCAAGCTTATTCACCTGCTCCTGAGGGGAACGAGGAGGTCTGGAGGTGGCCTCTGCATCTCTGCAGCACCGTACAGACCAGGAGACTCAGAGGGGTCACATAAGGTCAGGTAATGTATGCAATGAATTTGTTCTCCTATACTGCAGTAATACTGTTTTGCTTGAGGATACTTTCTAGAAATCAAGCAACTCTATAATGTAGATGCACTAAAGATGGAAAATTTCTATTCTGGAATATTCCCTTGAATACTTTAGAACTCTGGACAATGTGTTTCTCATATGGTCTCTAGAAAGAAGCAGTTGTATTTTAAAGACAAAGAGAACAGCCAGTCTTATTCACCAACACTGTACAATATGAACACATGTATTGTTCTGTTTGGCATCTAATAACTTATGACTGTGCATACAGATAATTCTAAAAAGTGCATGACCATTTATTTATTTATTTATTGTAAAAAAATGATGGTGACAACTGAGAACTCCAAAATACATCTAGGAAAAAAATATTTACTCAGTCATGAACATACTGTGACCTAATTATGTTTGTATTCTGCCTCAACATGTATTAACCTTCGTTTAACGCTTCACTGTGAGGCAAAACACACACACACACACCTCCTGGCTGTTTTAAAGGACACACACACACACACACACACACACACACACGGGTAACACACACTAATGCAGCCGTAAGGACTACTGCTGTGTATGCACCACTGGCCCGGCAGTTTAATAAAAAAAATAACCAGAGGACATGAAAAGAAAAAGTACAATAGATGAGCTGTAATGGCAGCTCTGCTGTAGCCCTGATGTGACAGTTGTAGAAACATAACTTCAAGGTTGTGTATTTTCTTGAAGAGTAATACACATAAATCGATAAGTTGAGCAGATGTGTTTTCTAAATTTGAGCTGTTTTATTTTAAACTCTGGTGACTCACCTCTCCTCTAGACTAGTTTGAAAAGAAACATTAGCATCTCTCTGCTGGAAAATGAATTGAGCTATTACACAAATTAATACTTAAATTAGCTGTTTGCTAAAACAAACTGCGATCAGATTTAAAATTAATTTCCCTGAATGTGTTTTCAAATTAACAAGAGGGTTAATGCAGGGCTATTAGAAAAATATTTTTTCTCACCGTCATATTAATTTAATTTCATGTTTAACCGCACACACCAAAGATGGGAATAATAACAATAACAATGACGATGATGAGAATTTAAAAAAAAAAAAAAGGCGCCAATTAACGTGCTCATTTGTGGCTCGGACCGTGTCATGAATTATTCATGAAATCAGAGTTAAGAAGGAGAATGAAGAGCTCAGCTTTCCCACTGAGGAGGGACTGGTATAAAGACAGGAGACGCTGCCTCTTTCTTAGAGGACACAGTCAGGCTGCTGCTGCTGCTTGGTGGAAGCAACTGCACAAATAAGGTACTTTTTACTCTTAAAAATATAATAATGTATACTGGTAGTATTAAAATTTAGTGTATTTTTTTTTTATTTGAAAATGACATTTTAGAAAAACTGCCTTTTTCTCCACAAATCTGATATGTCACCCTGCTTGTATGGCATATTTGCACATATCTGATTTAAAAAATTCCATCTTAAAATCCCTTATATACAACAATTTTAACTCTTACCCATTTGCTTTTAAATAATAATTTAAAAATTGTACAAAAGATCAAATTCATCTATTTCATTGCATGCTAGAGTTAATATTTTATTAATTACTTAAAAAAAAAAAAAAAAATAGGAAAATTTAACATTTGTCTTATTATTTTGCGGACTATTTTCACTCTTTATTCAGCACCCTCACCTTATACAGAAAATCTAAATTATTCACAACTGCCTCAACATGGAGGGGGGGGGCTTCTTCCCTGAAAGCGGCGGACCACAGGACCCAGAAGCCTCAGCGTGGCTGAGTCCCCGCGCGCAGTGCATTCACAGTTCACAGACATCTCGACCTAAATGCGATGTGACGGGAGAACCTTTACTGAAACAAACGGGAATATAGTATCAGGGAAGGCTGACCGAGCTGTGAACCAGGGCCCTAACACGGAGCAAATTAACATCAGCAAAAATAGCTCCGCGTTTTCAGATCGCTTGTGTGCCAGGCAGCAAATGCATCAAGCGCTGTCAGGTCATCTTAGCCCGCAGATGTTGAACAGACGCAGGCCCGTGTCGGGAGGGCTGCTCGAACTCTGACCCCCCCCGAGCTGGACCAGCTCCTCAGGTGCTGCCGCTTTGCGTCCTACGGGCAAATGTCCCTGGGTCTGAACTTTACGTCCCATCATCCGTCATGAGATCTCTTTCGGGATGTCTTCGGCTGAGTAGAGAAGTTTAATGATGCTAACTTTGCCACTCAGAGGAGAGAGGCTGTCAGTGCAGTTTGATTTTTAAGGCCTCTAAACTTCTTTTTTTTTTTCCCCTCTCTGCATCCCTGCACTCACCGATGGATTGTGGTTAAGGTCAACTATCCAAACCCATGACAAGTGATGTACAGCTGTCAAACCAGAGCTTCTGGTCTGGACTGACAGACAGTCTGTCACAGAGCTGGACTGGTTTAGGTCAGGTGACAGTTGCGGGGTTGGAGGAAGATGTAGCAGCAAAATGGCAATGAGAGCTGCATCTTGTTTTAAAATGAGAACAAATCTTGACCAAAGTGTCAATCATCAGTGGAGCATTTGAAAGCATGAGCAGAGACTCTATCTGTAAACCTGTTGTGCAGACTGTCATGCAGCAAAGCACGTCAAAGCATCCCGACAATCAACGCACAAAAACAACAAAGTAAACCACTGCCAAAAACTTGCCAAAAACCATCATGTTTCCACAATTAATTCAAGGCACGACGTGACAGAAAATACACTGGCAGCCTGCAGCTGAGGCAGATCCAAGTCGGATGTCATAAAAATAAAAGCTGTGGACTAGAAGCAAGGTCTGCGGCACGCTCTGCGTGCTCTCATGACGATTTTACAGTCATACAGCACATGACGTTACACCCGCATGAAAGTTAGAGTGACTCATTACTTCTGCATCCTGGAGGCCCAGGTTTTGATTGGTCAAGCGTCAAACAAGCCTGCAGGCGCTCTCAAGTAGATCTCATGTAGTTTAAGACAGTTTCCTTTAAATTCTCCTGACTCATCTGAGGTAACAAGGGTAAGAGAAGAGAGACTCCCCTCTTTGATGGCTCTGTCTTTCTAATCTTCCAATCTCTCTCTGTCACTGTTCTCATCCCTCTCAGCTTGACCCCCGTCTGATTTTGTGCACTCGAGCTCAAGTGTGCAGACGGCGGGATATCTGAGCTGCAAAACATTTACCTTCACTCCAGCGTCTGTGTGTGTGTGTGAGAGAGACAGAGCTCTGGTATGAGGTGTCTATCTATAACTCTGTCTCGGGGCTCTGTTTTTAGACCGGTCAGAAACACCGCGGGCGTAGAACTAAGTGATGCCAAAAATGTTTTTGGACGGCACGCCAGATAATCAAATCCAAAAATAGGGAAAGACGGACATGCAAAAGGAAGAAAAAAAGGGAGATAAAAGGTGAGAGATTGTCAGCCCCCCCCCCCATTGCTGCTTCACAGCCCATTAGGTCAAAGCGAAGCAGCGAGCGCGGCTCTTAGGCCAGCAGGTGTAATACTGGGAGGACACGGCTGAGGAACGGGCCGGGAGGATTTTTAAAAGCCCGTGTTGTTGGCTGTGGGTGGGGGTGGGGGGTGAGATGTCATTTCCTCTCGCTGTCTGAGAGCAGCATCGCAATGATATAAAAGCAAGCGGGTCCTCAGCGGAAGGATGGAGGGAACCTGCAGGTACACGCTGAACATCTGCAGATCATCCAGATGTGCTCAGACTGAGCTGGAAGCAGCAAAAATATCAACAACACAACGTTCCCACAACCCCCGAAATAAAGGGGAATTTACACTGGCCTGAAAATGGAAAAATGATCCCATAACTTCACAAGTTAGAGGGAGGAAAGATGAGGGCGACATCTGGAGAAATAAATACAACCAGACCGATTATACAATCAATATAATATTTAAGTTTAAATAAGGTCACAGTAAACCAACAGCTCAGTTTATTTCTCCTCAACCCTTTTTTACCACAGCTGTGTTTGACATGCCCACACACTGGGGTCATTTTCAAAATGAATGCCCCCTCATCAGTTATATTGAGTGGCAAAAGCAATAAAAATATGGCGTCCTGATTAATTGCCAATCTGCCTCGTAGTTTGACTACAAACTACCGGTCCAATCTGTTTCCCCTTTGTAAGGAAACTGCAGCGTTTCCTCTCTCAAAACCACTGGCGTCTGAGACGACAGAGGAGAAAAGACAACAATGGCGCTCTTTAACGCCCTCTCTTTGTCCTTTGCTTTGACGGAACAGCCTCATTTCAAGCCTGCTCTCTTCTCTGCACATTAGCATCATCTGAGGTGTGAGGGCACCTGAGAACTGGAGGAGCCAGACTCCCGGGCCGGGGTGCGATCGGACCCTGACTTCTCGCGCCCCGGACTTCTTTTCACACTCCCTCCACAATTGCGAGGGCGACCCCGGGTCGAGCGCGCGGCGATGCCCTCGACCCGGCGATGAGACGCGACGCGCTCGCGGCCCTAGTTTATGGGTCGTGTTTCCCTCCCCGAGGACGTTCTGAACACATATAACACAACACGTGAAGAAGACCCCGCACTCCATGAAGACAGACAGATGTGAACGCACAAAGGCGCACATCGCACATCCAAACATTTTCCAAACAAATTAGACAAGGGCTCACATATGATGCGGTGTCATATAAACACACACACACACACACAGCACATCGTACAGAGCATGTGAGCCATATGGTCCAACAACACAAATCACGCCAACGTATGTACAAGTGCACGCATGTGTTGGAAAAACAAGTCTGCCATTGTCACGGATACAAAGACTTGCACGCACACACACTAGTGGTGAGGGCACACACACCCAGCACAGTGGGTGTCTGCATTCAGACTTGGCTGAAAATGCAGAAACAACCCAAACATGCCAGACGGCATCAAAATCCGCTTGTCTGCCGACATCGGGACCCCCGGTAAGAGCAGCCGGACGGGGAGGGTGGCAGACCTTTAGTGTGGGCACCAAGGGGGGATGCCAGGGGAGGTGAGGGTCGCACGCACACACACACACACACACACACACACATAGAATGTGGGAGGCTAGAAATACATGAGGTTGGCTGACGTTACATGAGAGCAAAGAGATTTTAAATCACAAGGAAAACTTCTGACTGCAGAAAACCGAGCCCCCCATTCTTTATATTCACAGATTTCTTTTTCAGTGGAGGAACTTTGCTTGAACTCTGTGTTCTTGTTGCTTCGCAGCCTGTAACAACATCTTAACTTCAACACTGCCGAGTCTTACATCTGCTGAGAGGGGAATTCCTCTCCAACCTCTTGAACTTGTGAACCCTCGACCCGACGTCGACGCCTGAACAACCAGGCTGTTTGATTTTCTCCCTGAGAAGTTAACATCTTGTTTTCACCTGACATCTACAAACTCACTTGAAACACTGGACATAAAGGTGCTTTTACTTTGCTTTCGACTAAAAAAAACTAAAAGATAAAAAAAATCTCAGACAAATCAAGAACTTGACTTAAATATTTGTTTGTATCCTCCCCGATCTGCCACATAATGAGCTGACATTTCAAGGGGAATTTACAAAGTAATATGAAAATATACAGTATGCACCAAGCTGTAGCCCCATTGCAAATAATATATATGAATTAATTATGCTAATTATTCAAATGATGGCCTTTGTTCTGATTTATATGTGCATTACAAACCGACAAATCTTCGGGGTTAAGTTTAGGTCTATTCCAGCTTCAGCTGTGCTGGATGGAAACACTCAGCATCAATAATGGAGCCATCAACATGTTGTACACAGGGTATGAGGCTACATCCTTTTAGTCTTGTCAGTCCAAATGGATTTCAGCGTCTCTGCATGTAGCTGCCACCCCGCTGAATTATTCAAGGTGGTAATTAGGTGATTGTGGCTGCTGCACTGTACGTCTCCAGAGGACAAGTCAGAGTTCGTTTTTTTTGGGGGGGGGGTTTAGGATTAAGTCATCAGATCAGCTTTCTATCCGTCCATCCATCTGCAAAGACAAAAACCCTCCTCCTCTCTCCTCCCTGTGTTTATTTTGGCCTGATTCCAGCTCCCCGGCTTCATAAAATGAGCAAAAACTCAAGCACTTTAATTGAATGGATAAAAAACCTCAGGCAAAAAGCACCATTTACACTGCGTGTCCTTCACTTCTTGTCGTATCATGTTTGTCTAGGCAGAGTGTGCGCGCATGATAAAGTGGCTGGCTGTCCCGAAGCTGTTGTGGTATCGCTGTCCCACTGGCATTTGCATTTTTTGCGTCGTGTTAGCTCTACCGACGCCACGTTTTCTACAACCACCATCGGGATGCGTGTCATGAGAACAATGGTTTCCGTGGAGCGCCGCCCCAGCTGACGGACCAGGACGAGCCAATGCTCCGTGACCTGGATAGAGGAGGAGGGCGGCCACATTACAAAAAGGGTCACAGTGTCAGCGGCAACATGCGTTCGTGTAAAGCAGTCGCACACACATGCAACGCGCATGCAGCATTTATGCGACTGCACGCACATGCAGCGCCGGCACACGCGGGACGCAGCGGCGGTGGCGTGCGCCCTGGTGGTTGCGTTTCAGTTCACCTCTCAAAGCTTTTATGTTCATGTGCAGGTTAATAGTGCACAGCAATGATCGCTGCTGTTTAAAGAGTAATCTCCTGACAGCGAAGGACCGGATGAAAAGTGCATGTAAATTTGACCTTGTTAATGGTGTTGCCGAGCAGTTGAATCTTCGCAGGTTTCCACACAACCGAGAGTGTGAGTTCACACAGCAGCTGAACCAGCTAATTCAGACGTTTGCGTGGGAAAAGCAGCAACTATTCGTGTTGCCTTCAGAGAAGACGTGGAGCTTTTCTCATCAAGTACTAAAAAAAAAAAGTTCACTGTGGTCTAATCAAAGTGTTCAAAAAATAAAAAGTGAAGAAAAGCACTAAAAGAAAAACTCATAAACATCATATTAGATAACCTGATCACTTTTATCTGCCTTTCAATGATACTGCCTGCCACTCTGACTGAACTGTCGGTAGTCAAGTTGCATTGTGGGTAACGTAGGCACCAGGAAAAGGTCCATTAGGTCCATGACATATCACTTGTAACATCATTCATTATATCATAAACTATTTAAGATTCTGTTAGCGTCCGTATCTTATTATAATTCATAAAGATATTGCCACAGATAAGGAAGTTATCATATTGTGTGTGGAGTGAATAGCTTCTCCCAGGGTGTTCATCGCTGTTAATCATGTAACTTGCACTAAACTAGCTTTCACTTGTGATTAGAGTAACTCCACCACGCTTAATCCAAAACGCCTGTTTTATTCCAACAACTGTTAGAGATTAGCGGATGTGGAGTTTGATGCTATCAGAGCACAGCCTACGCCAGGCTGCCAGTTCAGAAGATGTGACAACCAGCAGATGGACACAATCCGCCTCAGGTTTGACGGAGGGGAGACGTGCCGCCTTCGCAAGAATAATCACGATTTACAAATAAATGGAATGGGACAGGGCTGCCATGAGCTAGTTTGGGTTGTACCATCTCCCCCCCATGCACAGGCACATGATACATATACACTGTCCTCTTTTTTTTCGCCCCCTCTCCTTCCCTCTCTCCCTTCCTAACGCTGACATTTAAGGCCTCCCCTCTCCTTTTCTCACTATCTCATTCCTTTTATCTCCCTCTCCTTCCCCTCTGGTCATTTCTGCTGAGCTGTGAGGATTGAGAAGAACGTGTCTGAGGGATATGGGGGGGGGAAATCTCGGGATCATGGGAAGGTGTGAAGGCAAGATGTCTGTCAGGACCTCAGGGATGAAGAAGCAGGGGCAAACAAAAGCAAGAAGAAAACTAGAGGTAAGAAAAAAAGAGGATATGAAGCCCAAGACGTTCCTCCTCTTCCTCACATTTGTGCAGTCACACCTTTGGTGAAAGAATCTACATGCTCTGGGGATAGGGTGAGGCAGCGGCTCAGCTGTTTGATCATCAACAGGTGCAAAATGTTTGCTCTCTGTCATACATGACTGGAAGAATAATGTGGTCACGGATGCACTCGCCATGTCGCACGCTCCACAAGCTACGAGCGCAAAACCTCCTCTGGTTTGGCCCTTTGATCATTTGTACAAATATTTTTCTCTCTCCGTTAGCCTCTTGTCATTTGACCAGTTCGTACGAGCATTTCCTCTCCTGCGCCGCCTCCATCCTCGCCGACCCATCTCCTCCGTCCTCGCCGGGCCCTGGTGCGGCGCAGTGCCCGTGTGCGGCGCTGCTGAGGGAGGTCGCCGTGCGGTCACTGCGCAAAGCCCGGTCGCATTGTGACTCGGAGCTGCAGAATGTGCCATGGTGCATTAGCGCGCTGCCGCCTGGCTGAGCATGAGGTGCAGAGAGAGAGAGAGAGGGAGAGAGGGAAGGAGATATTTAAAAAAAAAAAAGGGGGGCAGAAAGAAGGAGGAGCTAAGGGATGGAGTTAAAGGTAAAGAGATGGGGAAGCAAAAGATGACCAGAAGAAGAAAAGAGGGGAAAGGAGGATAAGAGGAAAGTGAGGGCATCAGCACGCTTACACAAGCAGCGTTCACAGGCCCCCGGGGCACAGGGTCCTTGTAAGATGGCTCATCAAATATGAAGGCACATCGAGGCTGCGCGTTTCTATCCACTCCTCATCTTCTCCTCCTCTTCATATTCTCTCTCTCTCCACAGTCTCAGTGTATTCCTTCTTAACTGCCTTTCTGCCTCTCTCTCTCTCTCTCGCTCACCCTCTTCTAGCTCAACATACTTTTCTCTCTTCTGGAATTCTCAAACTACCAAAACGTTAATATTTTCTCAATGTATTTCTATCTCTCTCTAATGCAACCTGAAAGCCAATTGGTCAGGTGCCACTAGCCAAGCAGAAGCTTGCGCTGCGCCATCAATTAAAAACAGACGGGGGGGCCATTGGATGATGTAACGGACCAATGGGAGAGCCCGCCGGGAGGATGCTGGGACATGATCTCATTTTCATCCTCGCCCTAAGCAGTTTTAGACAGCTCTGATCAGCCCGCTGCTAATCTGCCCTGCACCAACTGGATGAGCTGTAGCTAATGCATGTGCACACACACACACACACACACACACACACACACACACACACACACACACAGGATTCATTGTATTTCTTTATGTAATCAGTACAGGAGAGGAGTAAAGAGATATTTAGAGTGCACAGCGTTGAGTCTTATATATGCTACACGTCAGAAAGCTTTTAAGATTTTGGAGCTTTTAAAAAAAAAAAAGGAGTACACAATTCCATTCAGACTGCATTTGTCAGTAACATGGACAAATACACACACACACACACACTGTACTGTCAGAGGAAAGAGGTCATGTCGGGGGTCGGTCTGCTGGGACTTGTGCAGAAAATCAAACATGAAACAGCTCTACAGCGAAGGCTCCGTACAGCCGACGTGACATGTGACCGAGGTCGAAGGAAGCCACCGAGGCCACGCTGTGCTCCGGCTGTTCACCCTTATATACACTTACAGGCACTGTATATACATTACATGGGCATATACGCACACACACACACAGTTCACATGTATTCACCCACTCTGCACCCACACATGCATGTGTCACTGAGGCAGCTGTGGCCCGTCCTTGATCCCCCACTGGACCCCGATCACTGTGACAGACAGAGGAAAGAAAAGGTCGCACTGCCTTGCAGAATTTTTTCTAACCGCAAGTCACCTTGCAACCCCTCAGATGTATTTTTGAAGCAAACTATTAAAAAGGGATATTGGGTTGGGAAGCACTGCATTAAAGTTCAGCGAAAGGCTAAAAGAGTTCAAAAGTTGCATTTAATTAAAACTTACACTTCTGTAGATTTATACTACTACAACAACATATTCAGTGTGCGCTCTCTGAGTCCATCACGCTCGGTTCACTCAGGGGTCAAGTGGTCAATAGCTGCGACCAAAGCGGCCTGATCCCTGACGAGCCATCGACCCCTCGGCCCCACAGAGACATAGAGAATATTGCCGCTCGTATCGGCCTCACGCGTTGCAGCAGCTCCGGGACGCAATTGGAACAAACCCGGGTCCTCGGGGGGGGGGGCTTCCACGGTGTTAGTACGATTGATCTGCTTTACTGGGGCCAAGTGTGAGCAGCCAGTCTCTAATGCACACTGTCAATACTGGCACGACAAGGGATGCACGAGCTGCAGACGAGGGTATCCATTTCTGCCATGCCTGCAGCCTGTAGCTGTCACAAGCTATTACACTGACTCAGACATATGAAGATGGTGTATAAAAATGGAAGTGGGCTTTTATTTCCAGTGTCATTCAAGATGAAGGCTATATCTACAAAACACGAGCATTTTTTTTCTACCCACAACCGTGATAAAAGACACAGGGAAGGTTCACTTCTTTTAAAAACAGTCTAAAATGTATGTAAATCATTCACGCCATTTGATTATAGTGAGGATTTTATTGATTTAGTTAATTCTTCTAACCTGGTTAGTGTTTGTGTCTGCTTCTTAACTCACTCTCTCTCTCTCTCTCTCTCTCTCACACACACACACACACACACACACACACACACACACACACACTACTTACTTCCTCCGCCCTTTAATCCACGTTTTCATAGCAACCATGGAGTCTGTCAACAAATCCGGAAAACGGAGACGTGGGAGGTGTAAAAAACTGGTAAAACACGCTAATAAGGTATAAATCTTATAAATGCTTATAACCTGAAACCAAACTTCCCTTCGCGAGTCAAGCTGCCCGCTTCCAACACGTTGTTTGTACTTGAAAATAAATGTTATTATTTGATTGTTATTCACTCACACACGCCGGGACTCATAACCGCAGCGCTAAATATTAAGTGCATGTATTCTCAAACGTTTTGCGTCTTATCCTGGACATGTCTTTTTTTTTTAAAACTACTTTTTCTAGCCGGTTTCCCGCAGGACTGCGGCGGGCGGGCACATGCTCCCGGCTGGTGCCGAGCAGAGGCCGCAGGACCAGGACCAGGACCTGACCTGAACCAGGACCTGGACCTGAACCAGGACCTGGACCTCAGCGTGAACTCGCAGGTGGGTAACACCGCAGCCGGGCCACAGACCCGCGGTACCGAGCAGAACCTACCGCGTCCCTCTTCTCTCTGCGACCCTGGCTGTGTCTTCGGGCTGAAAGGCGTTTTAACGTCGGCGGCTAAAGCTGAACAAACGCACAGGTGTTCCAACGTACGGAAGCCGTGACGCGTTTCCCTCTAAACCCGACAAAGTGATCCCCGCTAAAACAAGCACAGTGCAAGGGAGTACAAACCTGCCGTGTCAGCTCCTTGATGAGCACACCTGGGTCAGGTGTGTCTTTAATTACCCGCGTACCTGTAGGGGGAGTAAAAACACAATGCAGCCGGGGAGCCCTGGAAACATGATTGTTACACCTGTCCTCTTCCCTGTATGTCACTGTGACATCTCTATTAGCATGGCGTCCTCTTTCAGGGCCTATCAGTCAAGGGCAGGTCGGATGAAGGACGGGTTGTAAATGTGTCACCAGCGCGACTGACGCCTCGTGTGTTTCACCCTCCAGGGTCTGCCGGCGCTGCACATGGCCTGTCTTTACGGCCAGCTGGCCACCGTGCAGCACCTGGTGGCGTCCGCGGCGGAGGAAGTCAACTGCAGCGATCCTCAGGGTCGCCGTCCCATCCACGCGGTCATGACCTCCCTGAGCTCACCCAACACCTCTGCCTGTCTCAGATACCTGCTGGAGAACGGCGCTGACGTCAGCACGTAGGAGCTTTCTTTAGAAACATTCCTCAGCTCAGCAATGAGTGAAATTATAGTTAAAATTAAATGTTTGTAGCTGCTGCAGGAGATAATGATGATAATGGTGATAATGATAATTTCTTTTTTTTACCATCACTACCAGTACTACAGATTTGGGACAGACCCCGCTGCACCTGGCCGCCTCTGAAGGCCTCCTGGACTGCACGGAGATCCTTGTGGAGGCCGGTGCAGATGTTTTGGCCCGGGACAGCATGGGACACACACCGCTGGATGTGGCCCGCATCTGGTGCCACAGAAAGATGGCGAGGTATCGAGCTAAAAGGAAAAAAAATTCCCGCCGCGGCCGAAGTTCAGTTGATCTAAAAAGGAGGGATTTTTAACAGAGGTTCTGTCTGTGTAGGTATCTGAAAAGCTGCATGTGGAAGGCAGAGAAGAAGAAAGAGATGGAGCAGAGGAAGCTGGCTCGAGCTTTGTACAGTGATCTGGTGGACACGGCTAAAGTGAATAATCTCAACAAAAGGGTGAGCAGTGCGAGGTGGTAATCCAGCCAAAATTACAGGGTAACACAGAAAAGAGCAGAATTTCAGTTCAACCGTGTTCTCTTGTGTAGTAATGATGTTTTCAGCATAAATTAACTTCTAATTAAATATGTATATTTATATGTACTCCACATGTAAACACGCTTCTTTAGTCCTCGCTCTCTCCATGTGATTCCAGACACTTACAGATGATAAGATGGCAGAGTGGGAAAACAAGAAAGGTTTCCCCCACCGAAAGGATTTCTCACCCAGAGTCTTGGTGAGCCAGTACCACACCAAGTGCCTGTCAACAGACCGGAACAGCTCGAATCCAAAAGATGCCAAGAGCCCGAGGAAGCCAAAAGCCTGGAGCCCCCAGGAGGATCAGACCAAGATCAAGATCACATCCTCAAAGCCACCTCCAGCCTCAACCTCCAGGCCCTGGACCGTCTACATGGGGCAGCAGCCAGAGAAGCCCCCCGCAGAGCCGGACCTCCGGGGCAGCGTCACATTGAGGAGGGACGGCCCCAGCAGGAAGCCCCAGTACACCACCGTGTGGGACGCCAGTCCTCGGGTCGCCCCTGACCTGCCCCTGGATGCGCTCCAGAGGGTGTTGTTCCCCAGGGCTTTCCCGTCAAGGATCGTCTCCCCCCACCACTTCGAGCCTCGTGACATTGTGGAGGTCCAGCACAGAGGATGCCCCCAGGGACAGAGCACCTCCCCCTGGACAGAGGTGGCCATGCACCTGGCTGAGGTGCTGGAGCCTGGACACTTCTGAGCTTCATCTGGACTTATATTATATTAATATTGAAGTACTTCATATATTTTTACATAGTTTAGTTCCAGAACATAAACACATTTTTAGATTTAGCTGCAGCTCCTACAGCCGGGTGAACTGAGGGGTGAGTTTGAACTCGGTCACCTGTCACAGATGCACCGCTGCACTTTCACTGATCGCTCCCCACCCCTCGGGGAACCGTCTGACTCGGGATCCAGGTGAGGGCTTGTCAACAGTGTGTGTGCGTGTGTGTGTGAACTGTGAGCTGTGGAGTGTCAGCTAAAGGTGTGTGCGCTGTGGTTTCGTCTTCATGAAGCTCTTCACACCTCTGCGGGGGTCAAAGTGCACCCTTGCCTCAGCCTGCTGCACCTACTGTGACCGGGGCCACATGGGGCTCGGATAACATAACAGCATTCGGCCAGACAGTCTGGCACACACACACAGAGTGGAGTTCAGGGTGTGACAATAGTGGGAAAATCCATTGTGCTGCAAATAAAACTGAATGCAGATGGGGTAAACTAACTTGAGAATCAGTTATTTCTGCCTTTCTTCGAACGCCATCCTGTGAAAAGAACCAACAACTTATTCTAACAAAATCTTTTATTTATTTTTTTTATACAGTTGTTTGCATTCCAGCCTACAAATGATTTGCACTCTAATTGGTTAGAAAGAATTTCCGCGTTTTGTCCCCCGACACCTGGAAGCTTACAAGAGTCACTGCACGATCTGCAGAAACGTTTTCATTTGTCTTTGATGATGAACGTACAAAAATCAGTTTGTTATCACCGAGTTCTTGAAAAAACAGTCCAAAAAAAAGATGGACAGGACTAATCAATGTTGATGATCCAAAATGAGATCCAGGGTGAAAACTAATAATTCCTTTAGTGCCTTTATTTAACCCATTCATCAATGTGACTTGACAGGGCAGATCATTAATATGTCACATGTTGAAATCAGAAAAAAAAAATCTCCACAGGTCAGCAGCTGATTCCTTACAATTTAACTGCCTTTTCTCATTTTAAGTTAAGTGCATCTGTGCTGACCTGTGGCGGTTTTCCTACAACTTGATTTCCACTTTTATCTTTCTAAGATCATTTCACACCAAAAAAAAAACAAAAAACAAGCTTGGACTTCAGGATAAAGCCAGAAAGTACCTTTACGCTGTCTCATTCATCTCCAACTCACCATCCTCATCTGAGGAGAAAAAAGGTTTTTAGCGGTCGCATTCTTTCTCCTAAACTGTCTTCAGTGCTACGATGGTGTGTGAGACCTACGACACGCAAATCACAGCAGGATGTCATGTCAAGAGGAAAACTGGTAACGATTTATCTGCCAAAGTCAAAAGTTACAGGTATGTGGTGGTTGTTAATTTTCAAATCCTACACAGAGATACAGTTTAATATCAAAGCTTAAAAAATGGAGGAGTCCAATGTGGCAATAAGAAAGCATCGCGCTACTGACAAGATCCCCTCAGTGAAGTCTCTATTAGATGTTGTTGGCGGTCAGTAGAGACAGACAGAAAGACAACAGACAAACGTGGCCTGTGTAAACTCTTCAGCTCGTCCGGCAGGGAGCTCTGCTCTGTTCATTGGTCCGTCCTCTTCGCGCGCTCTCCTTCCCCATTTGGCCTATGCTTCGTTTTAGTCCCGTCCAGAAACAAATTTCCAGTCCATCCTGCTTCCCCTTAATCTCCAACACACTTACTCACACCCCCCCGACCCCCCGAACCTGCACCCTGAGTCTGAGCTCCTCAGTACATTTTCTGTCGACTAGGCAGCACTGCCTCCTTGAGGAAAGAGAACACGAGGAGGATCCCTGACCTCTTCCCCCTCTTGCCCTTGGTGAAGTAATTAGACACCACGTCATCTAAAACAGGAGAAAAGGGAAACTGTCATCAATATATTTTTGGGACACAGACCCAGTAAAAATGGATTACGCCCAACGTGGGGCTCGAACCCACGACCCTGAGATTAAGAGTCTCATGCTCTACCGACTGAGCTAGCCGGGCTGCTGTCAGTCATGGCAGCTCACCTCCTTGCTGGATGGTGGACGGAAGCACGTTTTCCCCTGCTGACAGCGACACAAAGAAAGCGAAGGGGATCACCCACAGGCAGATGGTGAAGTAGGCCAGCACCTGAATTTGGAAAAAATAATCCATTTGAATCATGTACATGTATCATAGATCAGATATGTAAAAATACAACCCAGTCCAGACTCTTACCTCTGAGAATGGATAATACTCTTGTGCAAAGTACTGGAAGGCCATGTAATGGTTGACCACCACCAACACTGAGGAGTGAAAACAAAGGACAGAGACCATCTGTTCTTTCAGTTGTTCTGCTTTAGGACATAAACAGGTAAATGATCCAGAGCCAGTGTCCTGTTATACTGACCGCAGGAGAGGATGAAGTTGGGGGAGCTCAGCAGTATGTAGGGGAAGGTCTGCAAGAGGCCGAAGTACACCAGGTTGGTGAAAAGGCCAACTCCCACCATCAGCACTGGGAAGCCTTCAAAAAGATAAAGACCTGCCAGCACACCTGTCGAGAACTGGACACATTGACAGGTGAAGTGAAACAGCGGTCTCACTGAACAGCGGTGGCTTATCAGCCCCAAATACATCACAACGTACTCACCAGTATCATGTACTTTATGATTCGACTGGTGGCTACTGTGTACTCTTCTATTAGTTCTGCCAAGTAGTACAGGCCTGCAGCTGGATGAGGACAAATAAGGTGATAAGACAGGGAAGAGGAACAAATACTTTGTGTTTGTGCTTAGATATCAACATAATCTACAGGTACAACACTGGAAAATATACATAAGAAGTAAATTCACAAAGGCTGATAAATGTAAAGTATGTACTCAATTCACCACGTTGGCTGGAAATCAACTATTATTTCAAGTTCCAAAAATAAACATGACTGGTTGATTATAATTATTTAGTTGGAATAATGTTTTTTGTGGATGAAATAGAATCTTCAAATGATAATAACAATAATAATAATGATAATAAACTTTGAATAGTTTGAAAGTTTTTAAAACAATTTTGGTATCACTACCAAAGTGGTACTTGGAGAAAATTTTAAAAATTTAATTTTGGAGAAGTTTAATATCTTGCTTAAAAATATTTTCTTTTACAAATCTCTGAACAGTCTTTAAAAGTTCTAATTTGTTAAATGTTTGCAAAACTTGTACAAAATTTTAAAAAGGGAGTTTGAATCCCATCACCAGATTTTCAAGGCCAGCTTGCTAAACCAGCATTTGACAGTTGTGTATCCTTGATGTTGAGGACACATTTCTGTCAGAACCCAAAAGGTGTTCAACAGGCGAAGGCGACAAGGCGAAGCAAGAAAGTCAGACCGATAACATCAGTCCATTCAAGCAACAACAACGCACAGCCAAGAAGAGGAAACCGAATGAACTTGTCAAAACTACTGGGGGCCGAGTGAATGATGGTTCAGAAGAGCTCGTGGAAGAGACGAAAAGGGAGAGAAGTCTGCCTCACAATTTAACACAACATATTTGTCTGCTAGCACTAACAAACTACCACCACTGGTAGAAGAGGAAAAGCCAGCCGAGGCATTTCTTACAAAGTGGCAACAAGTTTGTCATCCACTTCAAGATTGTCTTATGACAACGTGGTACCATCATTTCATCTAATGCGGTTTGTGCATCAGATGAGCCTGACTCATCCCAGTAAACGTGGCAGTCTGAAAGTGTCGTACTCTAATGCTGGTAAAGGGAAAAACGACAGAAATGACCATTTTTGCTGTGGTAAACGGTTAAACACACACACACACACACACACACACACACACACACACACACACACACACACACACACACACACACACACACACACACAGCGTGACTGAGGTACTACACTGGATACACTGGAGGATGACAGTCAGGAGCCACACCTGACAGCTGCAGCAGGTGCTACGTGGACAGAAAAGCTCATTGCCACGTTTCATTTAGAAGTTGTAGAGCCAGCTGAACACACTGTTAGCCACATGTCAGGTATCAAATGTAAACAATACCCTCGAAAGCTAATCTCGGTAAGACTCGAAGCTTACATAATAACACTTCCAGTACGCCCTGGAAATGGAAGCCACCTTGTTCAAGTGCATGTCAGACAATATGACCAAACTATTTGCTGATGCAACCAGAAACTGGTTTCTAGCAATAAACCCCGGAGAGCCGAAGATAGGGAGGATAACCCTAAATGCTAGCTCCTAATAACAGACATTTTATCCAGCAGAGGTGTTCACCGTCTCCTTTTTACAAATTGAAATGCCAACTTTAGCAATACTACACCGCCAAATTTCTGCAAAATGGAATATATCTTGAAATCAAATAACGTTATAGGGTTGAAAAGTGGGGAAAAAAACACGTCTTCTTGTCTCTGTGAAGAGCTAGCTGGCTAAGCAAGCAGGTATATAACACAATTAAATATTTTATTCTTAAGGAAAATGTACTCTTACTGTTAAAATGTCACTATTTACACATTTGTTCGTATTAAAGCAAAGCCTGCTTTGTGAAACGAGAACCCCCCCAACAACGTTTAAATGGTGCCACTTCACCTGCTGGCTTGGTTCGCTAGCATTAGCAAGCAAATATTAGCTCGTAGGTTAGCACTTGCAGGGTTTGTCAACATGCACGTACCTATTGCTAGAGTGACGAATGATATTTGGACCACCAGCGACAGCCAGCTGAGTAAATAAATAAACCACATCTCTCTGCATATGAAAAGACACACTAAAACGTGAAAATAAATACAGGTAGGCGGGTGGGAAGCAGCTAGCCGACTGCTAACTAGCACAGCCCAAACTTCCTCCGCCTGTGTCGTCGGTACAGGCTGAAGAAAGCAGAGAAGAAGGGTCGAAGACGGGTGCGTCGTGGTGGTAGCGCCCCCTGAGGCCGGAGGAGAACTGCAGCACTCTGACGCTGTGCTGTCTATTCCTGCCACAAACAGCAAAATAAGGGCGGGAAAATGTGAGCAATGATAAAAAAAAAATGCATTCTGACAACATTCATGACAAAGTGAAAATCTAAACTTATGAGATATTAAATGGCTGAATAATGATTTCAAAGGCTAATTGGAGCACATGATCTTGTATGTGTTTGCTGTACATATAATTGCACATCAGTGATGTAAAATGCATTTTTGATGACACACAAACATATATGCTCATGGCACATGCACTTTTTGTCATTCAGATCATGATGGGACATAAGACAATCCAAGTGCCACCATTTTTATTTTTATTTTTACTTGCATTGTTCACACGGGTTTGAGTTTCCAATCACTGTGCAACTATGTTGAGAGAAACAGCGTGTAGGATGAAGTGGGAGCTATTTGTGATTCTAAACATAAAGCGTCCTGCAGCTCTGTATTCATTTACAAATATACCTGGTTTCTCTGGGCCTTTGGCTCAGTTTCATTTGTTTCAGGAATTGTACCTTTGGTAAACGTAGGGTGTGGTTAGGAGGACTCCTGACAGAAACAAATTACACAGAAGTGGGCTATCTAAGTGACAGCCACAGTTATAGCTGGAGAGTCACTCACCTGGAAAACAAAGAAGGAAAGAAGATACAGCCATCTCACAGTGTTTTTCTCTGGCAATATTTAAAAGATTTATAATTTTACACCATTTGGATTCAGTCTGTGTGGAAATCATCACATTCTTACTGTTATCAGTATAAAATATTGGATCAGTTTCAGACCTTCCTGTCTCTTTGTCTCTCTCTCTCTCTCTCTCACACACACACACACACACACACCTGCTTTCATGTGTATGAATTCAGTGACATGGAGAAGGCACATTACTGTATCTCAAAAGCTAACACCTTTGAGACTGAGGAGAGAATCAGTTAAAAATGTATGATTGAAAGGCAGCCCTGGTGGTAAAAGAGCTAAATAAAGTAAATATATAATGCGAAACAGTGTGAAGACACTAAAATGGTGTTGGAGTCAAAGGTGAGAGTAATTTTATCCCCTTTTCAAATGCTTTTAACAAAGGCGGATAGGCAGATAGATAGCAGGCATGGTGTGAGGGTGTGCGCATGCATTCATGCACACACACACACACACACACACATATACAGTATCTGTTTGGAGGTGAGAAAACAAAAGGCGACCTGCTGCATTTGAAGATACTTTCAGGAGGCAGGGCGTAGATCACCTGAGGCTCTTATCTCACCAACACCTCTGGGCTCTGGGTGTGAGAGCTTTAATGTGCCTAAATAAATGGCGAGCTCCATCCTTCTGCTGGATCGAGCTTTAAGAGACAGACACCTCGGGAGAGAAGCGGGCAAGGGTTTTCATATTCAAGGGCATTTTTTAATGGCTCAGGCTATTTCTCATCTATATTCTCTTGCATAAAAAAATCCTGTAACTTGCACTTAGATCAGATAAAGCCCAATCACCCCAAAAGAATGGTGTTGGACATTAAACATGGCTGAAGGAGCTCCATTTCCTTTGGCACGCAACAAGTACTGGTCTTTCTTGAAATGCCTTTCTTTGTTTTTGTTTGGGCATGAATATGAGATTTGACTTTGAATATGAGCTGTTTCCTACATATCCCTTCCATCTGGTTCTCCCAGGGGGTTAAAACAAACATGAAGTGCTGCTTTCTGACCATATTTGATCCAGATTTTACCCTTTAAAATATAATGGGTTCCTTTAAAAAAAAAAAAATCCTTATAGGTCAACACACACTTCTGAAGTTCATCATCATACATGTTGCAGTGATGTTCAAATGTGACAAGCGATGTACTTCCTCTCAGTTTTCTTGGCTGATGATCAGGGCTGACGCTCTCATGCGAGAGTCTCGCTTCTCGCGGTTCTGTCTCAGCCTTCGGAGCACGGGAGCGTTGCCGCTCTCGCCTGCCCAGGGAGCACCTCCTGCTGCTGGGACACATGCCGCACCTGGCTGGGGGTCTGATCAAGAGATTGCAACAGCCTCAGGTTAGGCACGGATCCAGAAAATGAGAACTAAAGGGTGGGCGACAACAGCTGACCATGATGATAGAATAAAGCGTTTTTGTTCTGATGACCAGAAACTAAAAATACTCCCTGCATGCATCACAGGATTTTAAGGCTGGAAGTGATCTGATGCTTGTTTTTCACAACTGAATCTTTATGTTTAATACATTTAAGTGTATTTTCACATTAAACATCAAATGTCAGTGCATGCAAATACTATAAAGAAATGAAATGGTTTGACAGCATGTTATGATCTGGTCAGCCTTTCACATCTGCAGCAGCTGTTTTCCCTATTACCTTTATTAGCTCAGAGGATTAAAGGAAGACTCCAACATTTTGGAGCTCTCTCAGGGAGGCCCTACCCTTAGTTTGGATTGAGGAGGATGGGCTCTTGTCCTCCCCCATCACTCTCCTCCTCCTCTGCAGCACCAGCAGGAGCTCTGCCTCCCCAACATTTCGGCCGATTCCCCTCCTGGACGGCACTCTGTAGTGGTGCTGACGCTTCATGTTGTCCTGGTGTGTCGTGGACGGTTAAAGAGATTTCAAAATGCAGCGGTCAGTACAATACAGCAGCTTTTCATCGGGAGTTTGCCCTTCATCACTTTCATGTGGGTCTGAGAGTGGCTCGTCGACCCGAAACAAAAATACAGTGACATTTGGCTTTGAACTTATTACCAGCATTCCTTTCAGCTCCAGAACAGCTGATTTTCTATTTTCACTCCTCTCGTCCTGTAAGAAGAAGTGGGGATGTGAAGAAAATATCTCCTCGGAGCAGCAGCACAGCTGCTTTATAATAAAAAAAAACAAACAAGATTGCTGACCTTCCATGAGCTGTCATCCTCCTGTGAGCAGAGAAGATAGTAGCGTTTTATTTATGGTGTTTGCGATTATGTACTACAAGTTTTGTGCTGTAACTTAATCCAGACAGACATCATCTGAATGTGTAACATGCAAACACAAACTAAGTGTCTGTACATACAGTTTGTCTACCTGTACTCTCTTCATGGGCCTCAGGACGATGCCTTTCTTTATTCTCTCCATCATTTCATCCACTGCTCTTGCCTTGATGTCCAACAAGGGTGTTGGCTCTGAAAGATTAAAAATAGGTAGCTGCTTCTTAAGAACCATTGAAAAAAAAAATCACAGAAAAAACTGACAAGAATCAGAGGGTTCAATGCAGAATCCCCAGGGGAAAGAAAAGGAGGAGAGGGAGACTCACTGCTTGGATCACCTTTACTGGCTTTATCTTTCCTCCTGCTCCTCAGCAAATCAAGTGGACTAGTCAGAGAGGGAGAAGTCACAAACTCCAAATTATCATATTCAGTGGAAAGTTTCATTTTTCAGTGTGCTCTGCTATGACTCCTAAAGTATGCATAAATTCATCATTGCTAAAAACTTAAACTCATGTTTGAATAATTTTTTTCTCTTGTAAAAAGCCCCTGAAACAGTATTTAAACAATCACGCGCAACTGAAACTCCCTGTCGGTTTAATGGTGGAGGAAGCTCTTTAGTTAAACGTACTTGATGACAGTGGTAAGAGGAGGAGGAAGAGGAGGAAGAGGAGGAGGAGGAGGCGGGGGAGGAGGTGGAGGTGGAGCAGGAGCAAAAGTGGCCAAGTCTGCCACTTCATCGATCGTGCCCTTCCTGCTCTGTGATTCTTGTAACTGTTTCACTGCAAAGACAGACAGTAAAACATTGTGTTTGTTCATCAATATCATAAAGCGAGAGAGAACTCGTCCAGGAAGAGCAACATAATACAGAAACATATCAGATGCTGGAAACACCTACTCTTTCAGAAACTGACATAGAGGGGACTGAGACGACTGAGGAGAGAGTTTGCAAAAAGCAAAAAAGTAAAGTGCACACACACAGTGACTAAAGTGCTTCTACTGTAGCAGGCAGTGAAAGAATGAATTTAAATAATTAGCAGGGACTATTTCAGTAATACTTTTTTGAACACATCTTTTGTGATTTGCTTATAAATTCAAATGTGCACAGCGAGGTGGAACCACCTCTTGTCATTCAGGTTACACATGCCTCCAAACATGCAGTGGCTCTACTTAAGCTGAGCACTATCTTTCAAAACGGCCCGACTCACATTAGATGAAGTGACAGTAGCTACTCAAACACTACTGGTGTTCTGTAGAAAGGATTTTTTTGGCGTTAACGTCGACAGGTCAGTGGAGGAGCTTGTGTCTTTATGGCACTTTCACTTTGATTTCAGTCGTTTCTGCAGTTCCCCATTAATCTTGAGATTTCTGGGGGGGCTTACCTTCTTCCTGGAGCTTTGTAACCGTCCCGTCAGCCTCAGACAGACGACTTTCTAAGGTCTGTCTCTCAGCCTGTCTCTCAGCCTCGCTCCTCTGCAGCTGCTCTCTCAGGTGCTGCAGCTCAGAGAGGACGCTGCTTCCCCCGTGGCGCTCGGACTCGGGAGACTGAGACAAACAGGGGATATTTTGAAGGAACTCAATGGACTGAATGGACGCCCATCTTCACTGCAGTATCACAACACTCTCTTCCATCATGTCTACACCAACCTGGCCCTTGTAGTATTGTTGTATGTCACACAGTGTGGTGCTGATATTGGATATGTGATCCAGCGCCTGCTGCAGCTGCAGGACGGTCTCAGAGCTCGGCACCGGCACACTGCTCTGTCCGCAGGCCGCCCCCTGCTGCTCCAACACCTGACACAAAAAAAAAAACCCAAAGCTTCACCCTTCTGACATCTCAAACCCATCTTTTTATTATGCATCTACAAAATTGGGAAAGAAACAGACAAAAGACAACGAGGGAAAAATAAAGCGAAATCTGAATGGCCAGTTGTTAATTTCCTCCCCCCCTGGAGGTTGCCACAATGCAGAGAAAATGTTTTGAAACTCGTGTTCGACTGAACAATGACTTGGGAGCCTTGTTAGAATTACTCATCTGCTTCATTGAAGGGTGGTAACAAAGCAAACAGGGCGAGTGAGCTGTGAGACAAAGCATCATTTTCCCCACATTATGATAAGTGGCTCGTATGGAACAATTAAACATGTCAGGCTTTGCCTTGATTCACTGGGAAAATTACATTCTTTCTTCTGTGCTGTGACAAATGTGCCAGCAGCAGTTAATAATTATGGTTTGGAGCTCACAGATGATCGCAGCAATATAAACAATCCTTTTGTTACTTTGCATGAGCTTTTGTGATGTTTAATATCATATATATTCTAAATGTGGGCACTGATTAGTTACACGAAAGCAGGCAACTTTATTAATCCATGAACAAAGGGGAACTAGTTTGGTTTCCTATGCAAGTCACAGGAGATAACGCTGAAGGATGCAACACTAACATGCACGCTGAGAGATATAGAGAGATTAAGCTCGAAACACTTTACAAATACCACTGACTATGTAGAAGTAAAAGGCAAATGCATTTGAAAACATGACCAATAAAATAGGAAATCCTTATTATATTATATCCTTATTGATGTAATATACTGTATGGAATCCAAAAGCTGCCACTCTGAGAATTTTCTGATTTAATTTCAGTTCGTGATCGTTTGAAAATTGGTTCAAAGCCTTTTTCATGTTCCCAAGAATATGATTTTGGTGCAATTTTTAAAAGAATATAAATATATATTTAGCCAGAAACAGACTCATTGTAAATCTGTCGACTCCCGGAAAGGATATCAACTTTACAAACCTATCGAAAAAATAAAAAGACACAACCTTGGCGTACTGTGGTCATGTCTGCTTCGCAGGTATTCTCTCTGACAGGTTGTATGGGAACAGGTCCATCATATGCAAACAGGAAGCGTGAGCGTATGTGGTTTTTCATTTCTGCGTTTCCACGGTACGGACAAACTGAAGCGGCGAGCCCTCTATCAGAACATGCAGCACGAGGCTCCGCGCCACAAATTACACTGCTCTAATCTGTGGGCTCCCTTCAGCAGAGAGCAATTTTCACACAGCAATTAGCACAATTATTTCATACATACAAACACACAGGCCCAGACGCACACAGCAACACAAAGAGACAAAGACACACACACACACAAAAAAAAAACACCAAATTGTTTCCTGCATCATTATACCACCACGCATCACAGTGAAGAGGTGTGAATGGTTGGTGTTTTCAAAACACATGAAAACAGACAAATAGTAGTGCATACAAGAGGCATTCAGCACAGGGGGGTCTTTTACCATGAATTGAGAGTAAAGGGGGCTGAATTGTGCAAACAGTTGGGGGTCCTTTTCACAGGTAAGGACCCCTGCAAGGCGGCCCATTGTGCGCCTGTCCGGTAAATGGAGGACACCGCGCACAAAGGCGACAATTGCTATATGCTCGGCAAAACATAAAGGTGTCAGGCGAAGACAGGTTTGTGCTTAAAGACCACTATTCTCCTTCAGCAGCAGTGATGACCACTAATTATGGGCGAGGGGGGTGGGGGGGTGGGGGGGTGGGGGCAAATGGGGAGGGAAGGGAACAGAGAGACACTTTATTGAAAGAAAGGGCCTTCATTATAGGAGCAGGTGGGGCTGCAAAAACTGTGCTCTGTGTGTGTGTGTGTGTGTGTGTGTGTGTGTGTGTTTGGGTATGTGGAGTTTAAGCGAGCTGGTACTGCCTGTGTACGAGTGTGTATCTGCTTTTGTCTTGTGTGTGTGTGTGTGTGTGTGTGAATGCCTCCCCTCACAAGGAGAGAGCCCGGAACTGACCAAAGTGTCACTGGTGTGAAAACAGAATGGAAACCCCTTCTCCTGTCCGGCCACATCAGCTGCTCTCTGACAGAGGGACGTGTACACCCGCCCACGCCCCCACCCACGCCCCCACCCACACCCCCATCCGAGTGTCCGTCTGTTCGCCCTGGCTGCCCGAAGGTCAGCGCTAACACTCCTGCTCCTTTCCTGTGGCACGATCTGACACCCTCGGTATCTATAGGTGTGAATTTATGACAAAATGTTTCATGCCATGCTGAAAATGCACGCGCACACACACACACACACACACAGACCTGGTGGGCAAAGACTTCAGCATGCTGCCTGAGATCCTCCTCCAGCTCCAGCCTCTGGGACATTTCTGTGAACTCCTCTGTGACAAGCTTGGAGACTGCACACACACACACACACACACACACACACACACACACACACACATATAAATTACTATGAAAGTGAAAATGAAATGAAGGGCTGAAATGCAAATTATGAATAACAATGTCTTTCTATTCAAAACTCACATTAAAAGGGTCAGATTGCTCAAATTATAGAAACAGAAACCAAGGAAAAGAAGTAACCGTGAGGTGGGGAATGTGTGAAGGTGATTATTTCTGGAGTAAATAATCAGTTATCTTGGAAAATTACTGATCGATCAATAAGGACAACAGTGATTGGTTCGAGCTGCTGTGACTCACCATGTTTGAGTTTATTCATGGTCTTGTTCTGTTTGCACATTTTCCTCAGTAAGGCCTCTTTCTCTTCAACCTCCAGAGCCAGCTGCGATAGACATGTGCGTGATAAGGCACACTGATAGAAACACACACACACACACACACACACACTTCATGATGATGCACCTGCTCTGTGAGCTGGACCTGCTGTTTGATCAGATCTTCCCTTTCTTGCTCCAGCTGCAGCTTCTCGGTCAGCAGACTGTCCACAGACGCCTGCAGCTCTGACAGAGGGTGGTGGGTTACACAGCTCAACACCAATCATTAAATTCCAACAGATAATCAAAACACACACTCGTGGATCTGGGCTGACCACTCTGGGATGACATCTGATGGATCAATATGGAAAACTTGTAGTTTTCAGGTACAGTACAACTCATTATCACTATTAATGTACAAGCCTTGCATCTGTCCTCAACACTGATGATTGTTTGCATCTGGTACAGCAGCAGCCAAAGTGCCTATTACCTTATTATCTTTATTATTGCTACTTATTTACAGTATATGGCTGTTATTCCTGCTATTTTTTCTCTTTCAGGTGAGTTTTGTCGAACAAACCTGTGATCTTGGCCTGGCTCTCCAGCAGAAACAGCGTCTCCTCACCACCGCCGTCCCCGCCGAGATCAACCACGTCGCCGTTGACTGCGGGGTCACCCGCTGGGTCAAAGGTCACAGCGGTCGGGGTTGTCAGGCAGCTCGGGGATGATCGGCATCAGCATCTGGCTCCTCCTCTTCAGGGCTTTGTTCTCTTTGGTCACCTAGGCAACAGAGGAGGAGGCAGCGGTGAGCACGAGGATCGATGCTGTTGGAAAGGGAAGGAAAGAGGAGTGGTCAATAGACATACTTTGACAGCCAGCACCTCAGCGCTCTCCCTACATGACCTTTCAATCTGGAACTGCATCTCCAGCACACTGATCTCTTTCAAGAGCTGATTGGACACTGGAACAAAGAGAGGCGCGTTGTTAGTCATGGTCACCATAAAATATATATCACGGACCAGAAATCTGGATTAAAATTGCACAGAACTGACTTAAAACTCGGAAAACCGGAATTCAGTCTTAGTGGTTTACCTGTCTGTGTGTTGGCTGAATAAGCTAATAAATAATAATAAATATAAAGATTTGAATTCTCACCTTCCTCCAGCTCAGACAGTCTCTGATTGGCTTCATCCCTCTGCTTTTCCAGGAAGTCATACTAACAATCAACCATCAGCGTGCAATAAAAAAAGGAGCAAAACAAATTAATTATGTACCAACAAACATCTTTCTTCTATTATCACTGACAGGCAAGGCGTCAAAATTGCATTTGTCCTCGTTAACATAATCAAGCCTGCATTTGTACTTTTTAGGGCAATTTAATCTGCAATTCTGTTGTTTGCTTTTAAAACCTTTTTGTTCCTCTTTAATTGGTCAAAAACATAACCTGAGAAGGTGAACACTGTGGAGTTTCTCTGATTAAACACTAAGGGTTTGGAGAAGTTGGCAAGGTAACAGTCGATATTTTAGGATATTTAGTGTGACCTCCCATGCTGATTGCCTGTAATGCAAATTAGAACGTGATTAATTAACAAGTAATGCACTGCCTGTCACTATCAGTGATACCTGAATGTCTCCCTCATCTTCAGAAGATACACCACTCCCTCCATCAGACTCTGTGGGGAAACAGAACATCGCTCATCGTCATTATCTCCACACAACAGACAGATCGTCTGACGGGCGGCGGCAACAGAAAACAGGAGAAAACACGCCCGGTGGGAGGCAAGAGAGCGGAGGATCCTCACATCCTGTCAGCGTGACTGCAACGCTGCAGTGCCAGAGAGATACAGGAAGTGAAATCACAGGATGGGTCATGTTTCCCTTTCAGAGGTTTCAAACCCACAGTAGTTTCGAGCTTCGACTTCACTTTGAGCTTTTTAGCTCTTAAAGCAATTATTAATTATACACTCATTTGCTTTCTCGCCCAGAATTAGATGAGAAGATGGAAACCATTCTCCTTCCTCCTCGTTAAAGCCTTGAACCTACTTCACCCACAATGCAAGTCGACCAAAACTAGTTTGATAGAAGATTCGGGCCTGTTCAGGTAATAGCGTCAAATGTAGCCTCAAGGAAAGATGCCAAATTCCAAAAAAAGGAGTTTTAACACGTATGTTGAAATAATCTAATCAAGACTGAATGATTTCCAACTTTAAAATGATCAACTCTGCAAATTAAAAGGCCCATAATGAACTTTGTCAGCCACTGAATCCCCCAATATTCAAGACACATTAAATTATGAACAAGTGTTGACCTAAAACCCCTTTATTGTCTTTCGCCACTCCAATCATTGGTCCAAAATAAATATCATGACTTATTTAGATACTGTGTGACATAATAAGTATCTCAGCAGGAGATTATATCTATATGATGAGTCTTACCTGTGCCTGCACCATCCTCTCCTTGGACCCACATCCTTCCGTCTGCTCGCTTTTTAGGTTTTTAGTACCGTAGTAAACTAAAGTAAACTGCTCAGACAAAAAAAAAGACTTTCTCTCTTGAGGAGTTCGCAACTTATGATAAAGGAAGCAAGTGGAAATGTCTGCTTAAACCCTCCCCCACTGCTGCGGTTTCTAAAAAAAAAGGAACTTTTCCTGTACGGTGACCTTCTTAATCATCATAATCTAATGTGGATTTAAAGCTAAACGAGAAGGAGGAGGAGGGAGGAGGAGGCGGGGTGTGAACTTTTCCCCCCATTGCATATACAGTAAAAAAGGGGAAAATACAGCTTGTGTCCATTCGCATGGTCTCAGAGGGAAGACACTTGTCTCCCCAACGCAAGATCAATGTCACTCAAGCAGCCGGGGCAAAGGCGAAGCCGCTTCTACTCCTCTATTAGCATCCGTGCTCAGAGTTCATGACCTTTCGAAAACATCAGACACCTGCCAGGGGAACCGAATTCTGACTGATAAATCAGGAGATGAAGCCGGGCGGTGAGCGATGATGCTGATGACACACACTCCTCCACCATGAATAATTGAAAAAACCCTTCAATTTTCCTGTCCCTCATTCCTGATTTATTCATTCACCTGCCTTCCAGGAGCTGATTTGTAGGAGTTCACTGAGAACCCGTACAGGATTGGGTACATCTTCCATTTAACTTGTTTGAAAACAGCTGGGCACTGTAGTTTTTAAGCGAGCCTTAAACAAGCAGGAATGAATAGTGGGTTTACCGGGGACTCTTTCCAACTGTGGATTAATACACATTTTGTGTTCTTTTGAGTAATAGTTTTTGATCAGTGCAGGTCTATAGCCCGACATATATATATATATACACAACACCTTAGAAGATAGATTGTTAAACCACTGTCTGTTCCAAGCAAAGGTTTATTAGCTGCAGTTGTGCCCTGATAGAAAATGTGGGACCAAAATATAGGATGTCTTTATGGCTGTAACTGACAGGTATCACAGTTATTATGAACGTGGGTCTGACAATGCTCCAAGTTTTGTTTTGTGGAATAACTTCACACAGATTATTTCAGTGTCCACAGAAATTGCAAAAATGTCCAAGGGTTGCTTTATCTGATCTAAAAAAATGCAGAAATTATTTCCCGAACATTCACATTTTGTACTAAAACGTGCCCCTTCGTTTAATGGCAGCCTTGGGTAACAGCTTTTTTAAATTCCAAAAGATATTGGCTGCAAGATTTCTTTCTTTGCAAAGAAAACATGGGGACAATAAACTTGTCTAATGATTTAAAAAGGGAATCTGAAATAATCAAAAGACCTCATTGAAAGTATTTTTTTTTGCTTTTAAATCCCCCTTAACGCACATGCGGATGGCCTGTACAGCTGAAGGATAAAAAGCTGCTGTGAGTCATGGCAGTGACGTCCTTGTGAATTAATGAGTCTTTTCTCTCCCGGTAGTGTTGCTCTCTTTACAGGCACCACCTGAGCACCAAAACCTCCTCCAGCCCGTCACCCTGACCTTTCACTAATGATTCTCCACCATGTTAATAAAGGTGAAATTGTCACTTAACATTAGCCGTTGTCTGGTGTTTTATCACAGTGGGTGACATTGTCAGAAAAACTCGGTCCTCATTAAAACCGTGTCTTTAAATTCTGGTTAAATGGAGATAGATTAGAAAAGCGGCAGCATTTACTTTTGAATAAAAGACAAAGAGTAAACAAGGATTCGGTGAGCATTTGGCTTTTAAAACACTCCTTTTGCTTCATTTGGAGAATGGGTGCTGGGTTTTTTTCCAATTTTTCTGGCCACATTTAAAGCTTTACATTTCAGCTAAAACGGTGATTCAAAACCGAAAAAAGACAAGCTACTTTCAGCTCTTTTGACTTAATCAAACACACACACAATACTAATATCACCACAATATTACGTTAAAATATGGTCATAAGTCCCCTTACTTAGTATTTATTACATAAACACATGCTAAACAGTAACGTGTAGCATCATCACAAAGCTTATTCACACAGTAGACGTGCTGCAGCATGCAGGACGCATGACTGAGCTGCAAAACACGTCTATTTTAAGCGGCAACTGTTGCATCAACGCCGAGGGCAGCCGAAGATTAGGGGCGTGACTTCAAAATAAAAGTCTCAGCCAAACCGATGGGAAAGAAAACACACAGCTCTCACGTTTGACTGAAAAGCGGAAGTTGCCGGCAGGTAGGACAATGACAATTTGACAAGAGGACGTGTCCGGCAGGAGATCGATAGGAGCGATCAGGAAACGTGGATTGGAATTTACTTTAAAAATGTGTGTAATGCGGAGCCTCATAAGGAAAAACAGAAAAAGTCATTGTCAGAAGTGGGATTCGAACCCACGCCTCCAGGGGAGACTGCGACCTGAACGCAGCGCCTTAGACCGCTCGGCCATCCTGACACATACAACACTCCCTCACGTGATACTATATATTAAACAATTCATAATATAATATAGTCTAACCGCGTCTTAACTATATCACGCTGTAACGTGAAACTCGAGCTTTGCGACGGCTTTGAATAAAGGCCTCTCGCCATGTTTTAGCGCCTTACAGTGTTTCCTGTAATGTCCCGCACCAAACGATAATATGACGTCATGGGAAAGCAGATGGACCTGTGCCGTCTTCCTTAGAAACTGTAACGGCTGACCTCCTTAACGTCCACTTTCATTAAATGTTCCCTTAAACCAAGTCATTAAAAACTCATCTTAATGTTTGTCAGTTGCATTAACACTTGACTGTGTTACCTTTTAGCAGCAAGCTTGTTTTTTTTTTTTACATTTGGTGAATAAACACTCGTTGATGCCTGCTGTTAATTTCTGGAACATATTTAGTGAGGAAAGTCATATTTTTAATAGCAAAGCACTTTTCAATAATGAGGTAATTAAAAGTGCTAAACATGAGACGTTCACATGCATTAAGATGCACATATACAGGTTTATGGTCAAGTACAAATAGGACTTTAAAATAAAATATGAATACAAAGTTAAAGCATGGGGAAGAATATGATTAATTGTTAAATGTTATAATACATTATTAAAGGGTTTGTCCTATGCAAGTCATGGTGCAGTGCTTGGGATAAAATCATTATTGCTTTTAATTGTAATTAATGAAGTAGATACTTTGGTAAGAGGGAGACATCACCATGGTAATAAAACAATAATAAAAGGCATCGCCACCTTACCAAAAGTTTTTCTGTTCTCTTTGAATCTAATTGCACTTTCCAGCCTTTAAGAGAACAGTTTTTGGAGTTTTTTTTCAAAGAGACTGAGACCATTACGTTTCTTTGTCTTTGACTTGTTGTGTACGGCCCCTCTCATCTTCCTCTCATCCTAAAAACCTCAACCCTGGCAACATCCCTGTATCATCTGCATCCACACATTGCTGGCGCCGCTCCATGACTCTCGCTGTAAGGCAGAGGTTTTAATGAAGCTGAGAGGACCAGTTTGGGATGTGACACTACACCGTAGCATCTGGCCGTTTAATACTAGCAGAGCTGCACTGAGGTGACAGGTTGGGTTTTAACGCCACTGATCTGATGCGTTTCTGAGCACATGACCAAAGAGGGGAAGGTTGTGATTATCTGCCCGGTAAATGTACAGTGTTTGTGTGTGAAATGAGAAAAAAAAACCTGAGTAAAAGAGAAAGATTACGAGAGAGAGAGAGCAACACAAACACACACTCACCTGCTCCGGCTCTGGCCTACTCACCACTAATGACTGTGTGATTGGATTATCCGGGCTTTTAGCAGCACCACAGCTGCAGCTGACAGAGACGCTAACCTGCAGAGGTCAAGCTGGGGTCAACAAGAGGTCAGCAGGGCCGTGAACTTTGCAGGAGACGAGGCCTACGGGCAGAAGGGGGGGGGGCGTATGAAAGACAGATTTTGACAGATGAGCGATAAGAGGAGGGGGTTGTTTTGTTGTTGTTTTTTTTTTAGCAGAGTGGCGATAGACAGACACGATTTCTGGGAATTCAGAAGAGAGGATTCTGAAAACGGCGATGGCGAGAGAGAGAGAGAGAGAGAGAGAGAGAGAGAGGGGGTGGGAACGAGGCGCTGGGAGGAGGGGAGACGGGATACATAGTGACAGAGGAGCCTCGCAGACACTGCTGGCCTCCTGGTGACTCCACTGTACGCTGGAAACACAAACAAACAGGGGCCCGCCGCAGCTGCCGCCGGCCCCATCACCCACATTAATGTGAGACTCTTCTTCTTCTCTCTCTCACACTCCCCCCATCCCACTCCATCATAAAAGCCGTGTCCGAGCCATTACGTTTTGTCCAAACAGACACCAACACATTTTTGTGCGAGTGTGTGCGCCTCAAAACACGAGGATATCATTTCCCATGACCCCAAACTATCCTTTAACCATCTGCCAGGGGCCAGCAGGAATTTTCATAAGCGCTTAATGGGATATTTTAATATGTGGGCCACGTTTACCACTTGATATTATATCGCCATGCAGCCACGGCTCTAAAGTGCATCCATGTAACTGTGTTTTATGATTCACTGCTACGTTATCGCAGGAGATGGGTGCATGAATATTTGAGGCCGCGGAGTCAGTCCAGTCGGATCCCACTGCGTCGTCGATGAGAGTAGCAGCCGGTGAGTCAATTCCCCGCGGGGGATTTGTCTCCGCATTAGTTTAGACTAGGGGATGATGACCGAGTCTATTAGAGCGAGTAAATGACAATATTCTCCTGTGATTAGTTTCAGCGCACTATTAACACACAAACACGGGCAGATTCGCACACCGACCCACTGAACTGAGGGAATATACGGTATATATGTTGTGCGCTGGCTGCTGCAGCCACTGACCGTGCTGCAAAGGTTTACAGGTGCAGCAGGTCAAAATGTGCAACTCCTCTTCTCAAAATGAAACATACACATTTAACATCCAAGTCACTTCAAGAAGAAAAATAAAACATGTACAGGATTCGATTTTTATCTTGTTTAAAAAGGTATATTTATTGTAATTTGTATTTTCCATTTAACGTCAATGAAGTTATCAATTTTCCAACCAAATTATCCGGAGCATGTTTTGTACAGTCTGTACAAAATAATATTCCATTATCCCCATGTTGTTTTGCTCTTTAGTACAGGGCTGGTTATTGAACCTCAGTGCTTTTATGTTCAAAATCTTATGCAATTATCAGAAAAAAAAGTCCTGATTACTAGGAATGAATGCCTGGTGAGATTCTTCGGTCTTTTTTGCTTTTATTGGATCAAATATTCTCTCATATGAAACATACTTTTAACAGTTTTTTGGTGCCTTTTGTACTGGCTGACACGCTGTAATGTGCCTCTGTGGTCTTGGACACTATTGGTCAGATTGGCGGCTACCATGAACCCTTGTGGCTGTTTCATATTTTCTATTCTTAGATAGTTTCAATCTGCGTGAATGATTTTAAATGGGGTTTTGTGTGTTTTTATGTTTGCTAACCTGTTGCCTTTTGATGGATGAATAAAGTATTTGGATCTGAGTTGAACTGAATAATTCTGGACTGTATTTAATTTAGACAGAATTGTCATATGGCTGCTTCATGTTAAGACTAAATTAAAGAGAAGTTTCTCTTATTTTGTTCTAATTGTTGCTTTGGTTTCCAAATCTAAACTCTGGTGTCAGAAACACACATTCCTACTGAACTGAGAGAGAAAAGAAAATAATTACAGTTTAGTTTAACAGTATAAATTTAATTCATGATTACAGCATATAAAAAATTATTTATATTTTTAATTTACTAGTTTATCAGTCACCTGTAAAACACTTTGAACTGTATGAAACTGCATGAAAAGTGCTGCCTAAAGTTTGATGGATTGAGTTATACATTTTCTTTGCAGGTATTTTATTTAAAAAAAAAAAAAATCTTGGGCCAAGAACTGCAAAGTAGTTTTGGCTATATAATGTAAATGCCACATTAAAGAGTTTCATGATATGTTTAACTATGTGTCCCTGCAAAATTAATCTGAATTTAAACTCATCGGGGATACTTACAACATTTATCTAAACAGGTTATATATTCAGGAACCTCACACGTAAAGGTTGACAGGTTGTGTATGTAAACGTGTGTCCTCCCTGACTCAAACCTGCGGCTCTTCCCCTCTGAGCTCTGTAGGTGTCGCTCTAACTCTGTGATCTGCCACCTGTTGCTCGGCCACATTTCTTCAACCCCTCCCCGAGCTTTCAGCTCACCTCTGAATCCTCACACTGCTGGGGAAGAACTTTGAGAGGAACGCTAAATTAAACACTCGGCAAATGGATGGAATGAAATGCAAATGAAAGGCAAAAAATTTCAAGTCATTACCATTTTGTATCTCCAAAAAAAAAAGGAGCACAATGGAAAATAATGGAAGGAATGTGCCTCCATTTTTAGCACTGTAAAATCTGCAGTGTCTTTGCCCCCCAATAAAAAATAGTTTATAATGGAAGTTTTTCTTGATGTTTCCATTTTCGCCCAACAACTCCTGAAGATTATAATAATTTCTCTGCTCACGCAGGACCAAAGTCTGAAGGGAAAAAAAAACAACACACACTTCAGCCTCTGTATGCCCAACAAAGTACCAGACACACTGCCAGCGTCTCCCTTAACAGCAGCTACATCACCACGTCTCACACTGATGATGTCAGAGGGGAAACCGTCTGCTGGACCCGGCACAAAGTGGCACAGACGCTCGATCACCGTCTCCGGGTCGTAATAGGGGAGAGGAAGCTGGGTGTCTGGTCATGGTGGGCACACAGCGGCACTGTCTGCAGCTGGACACACACACACACACACACACACACACACAGTCAACAGACTCTGGCCTGGCTGATACTGATCTGTCCGTCTGTCTGGACAATAATTATTTTAGAAAGGGTTAAACTGCAGAAATTAGCATAAATGTTCTTGCCATGAAAAATGATTTCATCACCTCTCCCTCTTAAATCATAACTGTGTCTTGTGTCACATCCTCATCTTGATTGCTGCTTGTTTTCTCTTCAAAAAAATCCACCTCGGAGCCAATTTGTTCCCATCAGTGCACTAAACACACTCTTATTTCTCCTCAACACTCATTTTGAATCCAATCATATATTCTTTTGTCTGTTTAAAGGGCAATTTTTAAAAAAAAATGTATATCCCAACATTTTTTTACAATTAAAGCTAACATTAGAATGAGCTACAAGATGTAAAAATATTTGATCAATTATTAAATGTCTCAGGAGGAAAAAGCTGGCATCTGGGCATTGTGTGGAATTTGTGTTGTGCTTCTTGTATGGATAAAAAGCACACAAAAAGAGCTGCATTTAAAGACACATCTGTTTCTGTGAAAAACTCTTAAAGGTTAAAGGTCAAGAGCGGACAAAATTAGAGCCTAATTTTGTGTTTGTTGAACCAATCGACAATTTGAAAATGCTAGAAGAAGCATTCAGGTTCTTCACTAAAAAGATCATTTTAGCCTTTTGCTGTTCCCACAGTGGTTGGTGCAGGTTTTTAGTTTGGAGTGTTTCAGATTTGATTTAATGTCCCTGAATCTTCTCCTTCATCTGCAGTCTTTTACGTTTCCACTATCTAGCAGGACACCCATCCATAACAGCCTGATGTGCTCTCACTGGATCACCCCGTTTAAATAAAGCTTTAATGAATCAATCCAAGTGACAAAATAAAGAAAATCCTCACATATAATAGCCCCTATTGTATGAGTATCGACGTGGTTATTTTTAAAGAGTAAATAGAATTATCCAAACATTTTACATAATTGGATTTTTATTACTGATGCATTAAGTTCTCAGCAGCATTTAATTGAGGAGCATTCAGACTGGTAATCAGTGCACTGTGTAGTGGCTTAATCTATAAAATACATAATTTTATAAACTGAAAACCTTTAGAATCAAACCAATTAGAATCAAACTCAAAACCACAAAACTGTACTTAAGCACAACACATGAGTAAATACAGAATTATGGTATTTCCAGCCATAGGTCATGGTCATAATGTATCCCCAAAGTGCCACCAGAAAATAAAAAAAATAATTATATTAACTTTTAAAGCATGTACCAGTTACTCTTTCATCTGAAATATTTATCTGCAGCAAATTAATTTCCCTCAAAGGTTGTAGAGAATTAAAGGAAATGAAAAAAAGCTTTACATTGGAATGATGCTCGTGCTATGAAGATCCCTGAAACCAGACAGAGTCAAAAAAAAAAAAAAAATCAGCAGCAAGGCCACACCCATCTTTCTCCCTCCATTCCTGCTGCTATCTCTGCATCCTGCCATCATACCACCACTCCTCCCTCTCGTGTCCAGACGTCTCTCTGCGTCACGTCTTTTCTTTTCCCTCATCCTTACCTTGCATTTCCTGTTTCTCATTTTCCTGTCCTCTTTCTTTTTCCTCCTCTTCACCTTTCCAACTGTTCTCTGCCCAAAATGTGAGAATTTACAGCTCCCCCCCCCCAAAATACTTCCATCCTCCATCGCCCTCACACTCCAGCCCCTCCTCACTTCTTCTTCTTCTCCTCCTCTTCCTCCTCATTTCTCCTCCTGCTGTCTCCCCCCAATTCCAACCTATTCCCCATCCTTCCCTTTTTTCCCACCTCAGTCTTTTATTCACTCTTCATCTTTTTTCCCCGACCCCCCCCCTCCTCTCTGTGCAGCTGGTGGGGCCCTTCCATTAGTCCTGACATGCAGAGGCACTGATTCTGTAAAGGTCGTGACCCCTCGCAGCGGGCTTCGCCAGGGCTTAGTCCTACACACTCACACATCTGCCCGCCCCGGAATGCCCACTGCGTGCATAACTCGCCCTTCGCACAACACGCACACCGAGCTGCATAGACAGAGGTGCGTACACATGCCGACGGAAGAACTGCACAAACGTAGATGCGCGCACATGCACGCACGCACAATCAGGTTCACACACAGACAACTCTAGCTTGCTTTCTTCATGCTGACTTAACCCCTCCCTGAATAACACCAACTGACTGCACAGCTGCTGTGTGTGTGTGTGTGTGTGTGTGTGTGTGAGTGAGTCAGATGTGCAGTGGGAGAAATCCTGCTTAATTGGACTGCTGCAGGCTTGGGAAAGACCCACAGCCGCACTCTACTTCCTTCTCTCTCTCTCTTTTTGTGAGTCTCTGTCGTCCACCTGTCCTCGTATTATCCCGCGCTGTCTGTGATCGACGGCGGCGGTCGTGCCGCGCGCTGCCGAGCTGCACTGAATGCAGGTGTGCTTCAGGAATGCACTCAAATGTCACAAAGACAAAGCTCAGGGGCAAACTGGCAGCCGTGTCCTTTCACAAGCACAAGAGAAAAACCTAGCGACAACCGCAAAAAAATCTTAGAGCACTATTTTATAGCCTTCAAAAGTTCAATTCACCTCTGAAACTGATGTCAGTGCAACTAGATGATGGCATGCTACCTACAACTGAGGGCGGCGCCGAGAAAAAGAGCGAATCCTGTGTCTTTCCCAAGAATGTCAATGTAATTTTCATAATATGTATGTAATTTGCAAAGTGCTTTAAACACAGTAGTTGGCACATTTTGCATGATTTGAAGGCATTTAATGTAATTACTTTTTCAATTAACTAAACTTTTTTCCTAAACAGACATATACTACATATACTGAATGTGTGTATGTGTGTGTTACCTGCCTCACACATTAAGATCCTGATGGTTGTGAATGAAACCTGCAGACTCTGCAGATTTCCCTCCACAGTCTTGCCTCTTCCTGCCCCCCCCCCTCGCTTTTTTCCTCCCAGTGCATGTCTTCATCTCATCTTACTGATGTTTTCATCCACTGAACTTCCTCAGTTTCATCTCTCTCCTCCCTGTTTTCTCCCCTTCCCCCCCTCTGTTCCTTCCTCCCACACCCCAAGGCCTTCGCCGCTCACTGTAACTGCCGACTTTGCATCTCTCCCCTATTGTGGCGTGACAAAGGAGGCCGGTGCCCTCTCGCAGGCTATGTTACAGGCTGTCACATGAGGCGGACACTCTGGGACGGCCCAGCGTTATCTGCTGTGACAACTCAGATTACTTCCACAGCCTCCCATCTGATCAGCACATCCAATTCAATTAGTGGCAATTAGTCCTGGTCCTCCACCCCACTCTTCCTCCTCCCTCCTCACCCGCCCGCTGCGTTTCTCAAAAAAAAAAAAAAAAAAAAAAAAAGCAAAGCTGCTGAGCTTTGAGCAACTCGCTCAACCTGGCAGGCTGGCTGGTGAACAACTTTGGAGCGACTTGGAGCCCACCCCTCCCTCCCCTTCGTCCTCCAATTACCCTCACACACACTCACAATGACTCATTCACACATTCATACTCATATGAACCGCCAGAGCGCATATTCAAAGTGACAGATCACATAGAAAGCACAGCTTTTTCCGCACATAAACTCCCACAGATCCGATTCAGGGGCAACACATATGAATGCACATGAAGGCAACGCACAAAAATTAAAGCGGTTCTAGTCAATATGAAATTATTACCACCTGACTCCTCTCAGCTCAGAAGGAGCATCTTTCAGCTCATTGTTTTGGTTTTCTGTCACTGCTTTCATAGCATCATTTGGAGCCACAACAGGCACAACCTCAGACAAGGTGATTAACTGGCTGGTGGACATGACATTTAGGAAAAATGCAGTAGTGTCAGATATTTCCTCAGTATTTGGCGTAAACAGCGCTAAAATGCATCAGGTGAGCAGAAACTACACTCACAAGAGAAAATGTTAATGTTGCTCTGCGGTGTTTGTCAAATAACATCTACGAGATACACATTTAAAAGCTAATGTGTCGGGCTGGTTCTTAAGCTAACGGCCAATCAGTTCCTGCAGGTTGCAGTCGCTCGTCTGGAGTTTAGAGTTTTTCAGCGCTTCTACTGGATGTGACCAAAAAGTCCTTTATGTATTACTGAATGATTTTTAGAGGCCTACAGAGGTAAAGTTCACATGACCCCTTTGTGTGTCGCTCGCCCCTTCTTCCCCACGCTCACCCTTTTCCTCTCCCATCCTCCCCCTCCCCCCTCCCCTTTACAGTGGGCCCACGCACACCTGGCCTTCGTAAATTAGGGCCCTGGAAAACCAGCGAGCGAGGAGAAAAGTGGGATGCATGGTGGAGCGAGGGGAGGGGAAAGGGGGCGTTTGGTCGACGGGGTCTTTCAGCATTCCAATGGAGCAAAAAGTTAATGACGGCCCTATTGTGTTGTGAGAAAGCTGGCCGGAGGAGAAGTGTTACAGGGAATCACCGCCTGTACCAGTGAGCAGCGACAAAAGGGGGCCGGCCATAAGCTGCATTGAGTTTCTGCCATATTTATATCGCTTACATGGTCGCTTTATGTCTCGCTGAAAAAGTGCACTCACTCGCCCTCGCTTCTGCTAACGAAACAACATAAATTTGTTTGGGGCGGCAAATAATGAGAGGACTTTGTTTTCCTGGCGCACACACAACGAGACAAATGGGTTATTCAAGAGGGCCCAAACAAGTTCTGGGTACGTCAGCCCTCAAAAAAAAAAAAAAAAAAAAGTAAATGTTTTAATTTTCTAAATGAACTTTCAATCATATCCGCTCACTTTCTCACTCCTTAGCTCCCTCCCTCGCCTCCCTCTTCATAAAAGCCGCCCGAACACGCCCGCCTTCCCTGCAGGCCTTAATGCATGCTGACAGCTTCCCTCCGTAATTGGTGATCACACCCAGATGGATGGTTCCTTAATTTGCTGTTCCCAATAAAGCCAGGCAGCTCAAGGGAAAAGGGGCAGCAGGGGGAGTCGAGCTGTGGAGATGGAGGTGGCAGTGGTGAGGGGGGGTGCGGGGGGCGGGTCCTTGATTTGTTGGTTATAGATACAAGAGCAGTAAACACCCTAGGCTTCGGGCCCGACAGTTTGACCAGGCTTTTGTTCACACGTCCGTTGAAAAGCAGAGGACCCCCCCCCCCCGGCCCGGGCCCCCTCCACCCTTCCTCTTCCCCAGTAATCCCATTCTGAGCCCCCCCCCCCTCCCTTTTTGGTCTGGCCCGGAAAAGAGCGCTGTGTGAGCACTGGAGGATGAATGCATGTGTGTAGAGCTGCGTGTGTGCGTGCGTGTGTGTGTGTGTGTGTGTGTGTGTGTGTGTGTGTGTGTGTGTGTGTGCGTGTGCATGTGTGTGTGTGTGTGTGTGTGTGTGTGTGTGTGTGTGTGTGTGTGTGTGTGTGTGTGTGTGTGTGTGTGTGTGTGTGTGTGTGTGTAGAGCTGCGCGTGTGCGTGCATGTGTGTGTGTGTGTGTGTGTGTGGCCGTCCTGGGTTGGAGCAGGAGGCCACGGACGAGGAAGTGATGTTGTGTCTTTCCCCTTTTCACTGGCTAAACGGATTGACTGAAGTGTGAATGGAGGCAAGAGAACGCGGTGAAGTTCCCGGGGTTATAGGTTACGGTCCGGGTAGGAACCCGGGTTCATGTGTGGTCGTTCTGGCTCTATTAGGGAGGACGGGGCGACGGACTGGGCTGAGGTGGAGAACCCCGTTACTAATGAGGGCAACCTGGAGTGACCCCAGGGGTGCAGAGGGTCAAGCTGAGCCAAATGGAATGATCCAAGGGAAGAGTTGAAATAAAGACAATATTTAAAGACTATAATACAGATCTAGGAATTTTCTTTTGTTCATGAATTGTCACCATCATGAATTGGCAAACTATTTTTTTTTTTTTTTACCAGTTTAAGAAAACTAAGATATTATACAATAGCTTTGTTTTGCAGAAGACAACAGGCTTCACCTTGGCTACTATTAACTGACTGCATTCACTAAAATTGACTAAAATGCTTTAAGGAGGCCACAGCTGATTTGCAGGAGCTTTCACACCGCGCTGTAACAGAAATCTTGCAGGTTGATTGCAGTTCAAACTGTGCAAGATGGTTTCTAATAAAATCTTGGTCTCATTCTTATTCAGACTGAGAAATCACAGTTCAGAGTCATGTCAGATTGTGCAATGAAAGCCTGGTGGATCGTGATGAAAACGGGAGACGTGTCATCTGTGGCGCTCTCATTTTTGAAAATACAACGAAACAAAAAAAAACACAAACTCAGAGCGTACAACCGCTGTCACGGCAGCGACACCCGAGAGGCTCTGCACACCCACTCAGGTGTTTTCAGGTGTTCAGGCTTCATCAGACCTCTGCCCGGGCGTGAGGCCGGTGGAGTTTTAAAGCCAATTAGCTGAGGTCGCTGCATCTGCGCGTTTAATAAAAATGAAAAAGACGCCGTATGTAACGAGGGCAGCGAAGCCACAGGAGCAGGAGGAGAGAGAGGGAGATGTTAATCAAACTCTTTAGCCTCCTCCTTAGCATTAGCTATGCATGTGGCCATCAAGTTCATATTTTAAAGATCCTTTAAAAAAACATTATTTATCTGTTTCAGCCAACAAAATTATCAGTTGTCGACCAGAAACCTGCTTTTTCCAGTTCTTTCAGGTTTTTTGGTAAATCTACCACTGTGGACACTGAAAACTGTCAATCATTGCTTTTTCTTTTTCCAGATAAAGACATAAAGTGAACACCTCAATCTCATGAACACACAATAAAAATCGCTCATCACACACAATGCAAACGAAAGGAAGTGATGAAATTCTCCTTCATGACGCAGAAAGACAATCGCTCAGTGACGCTTTAAGTCACAATCAATGTCTGGAAAAGGAGAACGCAACATCCTCACAAAAACTTCATGAAACACGCGCCCTTAAGCTCTCAATGAGATACTTAAGACTCCAGGTGACTGGTATCTAAACACACAAGGACATGCACGCGCTCCATGAAGATTGTCTTACAGGAAATTCTTCTTTCATCTCCTCTTTCTTTCTTTCGCTGCAATTTTTCTCCCGCCGCAGCCTGCTCATCGCCTCGCCTGTTATTTCAAAAAGCACTCTGGTGCCGCCGCGCTCTAAATAACATATTCCTCAAGTGTCGCTGAACATGTAATTACCTATCGTCGGTTTGCCTTGAGCGCTACCGTCAGCGCGACTCCAGGTATGCGCCGATAATAAAATATAAGGAGCATTCTGCACGACGACCTTTTTCGCTCATTATTCGAGGAAGCACTCTGCCGCGCGTTCGCGCTGTGCATCGTCGGACAAAGAGCGAAGAGGGCGAGAGGCGTTTAAAAGCTGAGTTTGTCAAGTTTGCTCTAACTCGGGAGGAGTCCAAGGTTTCGAGACCGCTTGGGGTGGTTAATGGTGAAAGATTATTGCTTTAGAGGCCGGGGTGCATTATGCACAGGGAGACAAATGAAGACGCCATCTTGTGTCCTTGAGGAGTGATCGCTTTCTGTAAAAAAAAAAACTGAAAAAAAAAAAAAATCCACTGACCTAATCAGCGGAGATAAGCGCAGGAACGGCCCGCTCCACAAAAGCAGCTTTGTACCCCAAGGCCAAATGTGCAGAGTCGATCTGCGGCTCTGTCCATTGATTCCCGGCACAATGCAAAACAACGCCGGAGTGTTCCTGATGCACTCCGTGCTTGTTTCACATAATATCACAGCCCGGCAATATGAATGCAGGCTAAACAGTCATAAAAGTGGAAGCGGAGGTGAAGGGGTGATGCAAAACTGATGCCCCTCTCAGGTGTCTGGGCGAAAGCGTAAAACAGGGAGGGGGGGTCGTCCTTGAATCCTGCAGCAGCAGAAGTGTGAATTGAGGGTTTTGGGGTCTGCGGCCTGTCCTCACGTCACACACATTGTGCAAAAAAAAGCAAAACACAATGTGTAATCTCAACTTTTGATGTGTTCAGCTGCGCTCCTTTGTAGAGGGAGGATTCATTCAGCTCGGTGAAAGGTTGAAAAATTGAAAAACGGGAGTCACGCCGCAACAATGTGTTGTCATGCGAGCGCGCGCGTGCGTCACAGCGCCACACAATACAGCTATGATGGGTTCCCTGCAATTCTTTGGTCTAAATGGTTGTTTGTCCGCACGTTCGACCGCCGTTAGGCCTTGATTCTAGTGTTTGCAGATGGGACCGAAAATAGGCTTTTGAAATATTTTTCGCCCTTCGGAAAATGCAGGATTGTTTGCTTTTGCACATCAGCAAACCTTCAAAATGTGCACGGGGGGAAAAAAATGCTTGGCTGCCATATGAAAGTACTGCCTGTATTTTGAAGACACTATAGAATCCATAATTACATCTTTAAAATGACTGTTTTCTTTTGCTCTTACACAAAACGCACACTGATGAACTCACTTGGTTAGATGACCATAAAAAAAAAACAGCAGACGTGTGACTATTAACATGAACGCAGGCTCAGTAGGTCATGTGACACAGCGACAGTGGAGCAGCTGAATGGAATGCAGCCATCATTCCCTTTATTATTCACACCTGCATTTTTCTTACTGTTACGTCAGCGTGTACAAAGGCCGATGAAGCACATCTGATCCCTTACGGTACTTAACATTAGACAATATTGACAGATATTTGATTTTTTGATAAGGTCGATGTCTTCTTCCCAACACAGCACCACCTCTTTCATCGTCAAATTCCTCCCCCCACCCTCTCTCTCTCCTCCCGGCCGGCTTGCGGGTCGGTCCGGTTCGGTTCTCAGGAATGCAGCTGTGAATCTTTTCGGCGGAGCTTAAGCCGACTCTTGTGTGAATCGTGTCAAAACAAGCAGACATCACTTAGTCCAGGGGAGCTGAGCGAGGCGGAGAGGGGCAGGCCGGCTCGGGGCCTCCGCTGAGCTGTCCGGCCCTCCAGGTCACCTGGCAATTAACCTCTGACCAGGCAGCGGGTCCCCGCCCTCGTTTCTTAGCGTGTCTTCTTAAACTTCCTCGAGGTTCGTCATCCTTTCCTTCGACTTGGACACTTCTCCAGCGCCGCTCATTTTGATTCATCGACATCATGGCCTGGTTTAATCCGTCAAACGGGTGGGAGATTACAGCAGACAGAAATGTTTTGTTAACCCCTTAATTCCAGCTGAGGGACGTCTATTTTTGTAGAAAAATTTATAAAATCTAAACTGTTCACATCATATTCAATGAAGATGCTAAACAAACGAACCTGTGTCCGTTTTTTCCCTCTTTCTGTCGTCCTGCTGCCTGCCGTTTTACCCCTCTGCTCAGTCAAACTAATCCAGCCCCCCCCCCATCCCTCCGCGACCCTTGACCCCGCGCACCTCTTTGAATGTCACATGACCGTGCAGGTGTGGAGGGGTCTCTGCCCCAGCCGACCTCCAATTAGTGACCCTAATTAGTGGAGGGGCCCCCCTGATGGGCCGCTGAGCTGCTTTAGGGAGGGAGGAAGGCGAGCGTGGGAGGAGAGGCGGGGGCGGCAGGACAGTGAAGCATTCCTAAAGGTCTGCGGACCCTCCAGAAACGCACACAAACACATACAGTGGCTGTTAAAGGAAAAACACAGCCAACATGGAGCTGAGAGCTCATTTACCGACGCACAACAAACAGCTCCTGAGTGCTGATCTGGAATTGATCCTTTAAACAGGAGGTGTGAAGCGTCAGGTGCACATGACACAGCCTCTCATGCATAATCTCATTTATTTCCTTTTTTAAATAAGAGAGATAAATACATTACTTAAATTATTAAAGCAAACTTGCACCACAGGTTTGTGGGGAAGGGAATCTCATACAGTTTTATGGCTTTTACTTCATAATCAAGATAAAACAAAAAAAACAGTGACATCCTGCAAAGATTTCCTAATAAAACCCCAGTCGTTTGTCGTTTAGATGAATTTAAAGATTCCACCCATTTTATTTCATCTTAATTAAAAAGCATTAATCAGCTTTTTTTTTTTTTTTAAACACACATGCTCCTATATGAATGGCTGTTGATGATATATATTTTTTTCTCTTTGGCACAGTGACCTCTGCAGTGACACTTCACACGTCTGTTATTCCCTAATCATCTATCTGTTTCCTGTAAAGAGACGAGTAATTTAATTCTGAAAAAAAAGTGTTAATTATCACTGAACGGTGTGCTTGGCGTAAGACAAATATCACATTTTCGTAGTTTCAGCTAACCTGCTGTGCCCTGACTAACAGACTTACAATGATATTCATTTTAATTAATTGATTATAAGTGGAGCAATTGAACAGTGTTGCTATTTTCCAATTAAAAACAGCAATGAAAACCCAATTAGTTGAGTCCTGTTGCTCTTCACTGGAAGCTGTTTACTACCAGTTTGTCCCTGTGCTGCTGCAGGGCACTTCCTCCTGTCTGCCCCCCCCCACTGCGGTGCTCCCCACCTTTAAACAGGCCACCCATCTGGTCTCTTTTCTGCTGGCCCTCTCGCCTCTTCCTCACTCACATAAAAAAGGTGCCAATCACTATAATTGGCACCCCACAGATCAATTGTCCAAGGTTGGAGAAGTGCCCCACCCTGAAGTCTGGGCTAATGGGGGGGTGGTGTTCAGTGTGTTACTTTCACAGCTATGACTTATCGTCTCTTTGCAGATCCCTCGAAATTTGAATTTGTAAAGTTCAGGTTAGAAATGATGAAAAAGTGACTGAGCAACAAATCCTGGAAATCCTTCCCATCTATGAATATGGATTTCTTCTGTCATTAGAACAAACATACTGAACATATAGTGGAAGGCACTAAATAAATACAGTTAATGTTTAAAAAAGGACTAAAGTGCTCAAGCCAGGAAACAACATGTACTTATGTCTTATATAATTTACTCTGGACCCTTACTCATTTTTATTCTTCCTTAAATGTTACTTCAATTCAACTTTCTCTATTTGTATATTCATTTCATCTTGTTATATTATTTCAGCATCTTAATTTCATTATTTTTAAGGTTTTTTTTTTTTTTTACAATATGTTATTATTTTCTTATTGGTATGAGTAATTAATGGTTAAATGTACGTGTGTAAACTGAATTTCATTGAATGTATTTGCCTAGTATTATAAATAAAGTTGGTTGGGGAAAAAAAAGGCTGAGTGTAAGGAAACTTAAGGACACATTTTCCTTTCCTGTGTCCTCTGTCTCATCTTTCCGTGACCCCGGGGTGTTTTCATTTGACAGACACGTGGATAGGACAGGAGATTTCGTTTTTTACTTTTCGACCACAGCCATCACCTTGTTGTTAAATTTAAAACAACTCCCACAGTTAAACCAGGAACACAAGCAAAGAGTAAAACCAGCAGATAATTTAACACAAACACTTACCGGGTGGAGACCTCGACCAGGCAGCTCACAACTCAAGATCCCAACCAGGTAGTTCACAACAGGTAAACAAAACCAGGGAGGAGGGAATTCACAGTCCAGGAACAAACATAAACATTCAAAATAAAGAAGCGAGGAACAAAAACACTCTTTAAAAAAAACAACTGGGAAAGATTGAGGGGGACCCGAGGGAGCCGGTGTCTCACAGGTGAAACTAATCACAGGGCGGGGCAAACAATAAAAAAGGAGGGAAAAACACGCACGGACCGGAAGTAAAACAGCCACAAACACGACAGGTAGGCAATTTCAAAATAAAACAGAAAGCGCTGCAAAAAGCACAACGGGGTGGAGCAAACACAATAAATTATAATGAACGCAACGATGACTGTCTTACTGCATCTCAAATAGATCCTGACAAAATTGATTTTTAATTGTCTTTTGGTTGCTCAGATTTAGTGAAAATGTGCAAAGAAACAATCTCAAGGGATTATTAGGCCCTGATTTATTTATTTGTGAAACATTTGATCAGACTGTTATCTACATTTACACCTTTATTGAGGGGGAGAGAACAACAAGGGGCAGAGGATTCTGCTTCCCCTGCAGATGTCATTCAAAACAGACTGCGTTCACTTTATAGATGGTAAATTAAACTTGCACTTTTCAAGCAGTCCTTCATCACAACCTGCTACTCTTTCACTAATTTGTCTTTCCAGTAAAATATTTTATTTACTGTCATGAAAACATCAGATTTGTTTCTTACAGGCAGGATAGCAGAATAGCACGAGTCCTTCCGCAGCTTGTGAAGTATATTTTCATATTTTCATCCAATCAGCATCCCAAGGGCACGACAGTTCAGGCTTTTGTGTGCCACAATCAGAACCACGACAAAATTAAAAGTGCAAAAGTATTTAAAGGCAATGGAAAGACCTGCAAAAAGGTGACGCGACCACTGCCTTGATGTTTGTGCCACACTGATGGGGAGGACAAAGGGTTTTAATAAAGCTGCTCCTCAGCGTGAATAGAAAAAGCCCAGACATGCAGATGTGAGACACCAAGACAATTTCATATTTTAACTGAATAGTCCTTTAAGAGCAGTTTGGATATGAACAGCTTTTTTTTTTTGTTCTTTTATAAACGTACGGCACATAACATTTTTTTCCTGATTAAGTTTTTGTTTTTTTTAAATCCTGTCCTCATGTGAAGCTTTTCATGATTTCTTCTCTCCGCGGCCTTGATGCTGGTGAGCGAGTGAAGAAAGCAGGACACAGGAGGCAAATTACATAGACATATATTTATATGCATATGAATAAAAATACATATACATATTGTACAATATCTTGGCCGAGCGTGAAAACAGCTCTGTCAGCCCAGAAACAGAAGTAAGCCTCTTTTAAATAAGTGCAAAATGTTAATGAGACAAAGAATTGTAAAGCATATATAAAGTCTTTTTTCTGAACTTTCCTTCACAATTTTTGTTTTTCCTGTTAAAATCACATGGAGCGGACATGGAGATAACTTGTGCAAAGACCCATTTATATATATATTTATATATAAATTTATATCTATGTACATAAGAGTTTGTTCATCATAAGTAGTAGCTGGTGCCATTAGCTTGACATTAAGTAGCTTTTACTGCTCAAAGAAAAGAAGTTATGGCCGACGCAGGACCTCAGCTGTGCATAAGAAAAAGTAAACCTAGCAGAGTCAGTTTTTTAAAAAATAAAAAGGAACATTTCACACAATCTCAAAAGGACTTTATCCATCAAGAAGATCATGATGCAGTAGTTTCTGAGATGGTGGTAAGACCAAAACAAGTGCAAGATGTCAAAGATTGCACACAACAAGAGCAACGCTTCCACTCAGCTGGAATGAGAGGAAGCTAAAGAAAACACGAAAAAAAATAATCAAATAAAGAAAACAGAAGGCTTCTGTTTGAATTGATGCAAGGCTTTACAAAGTTTCTTTCTGCTGGCTGGAAGAGAAGCGGCATCTCACTCCTCGGACCGTTCCTCTTGTCGTGACTGAGCGTACAACACAGTAACTGCAGATTTACATTACAAAACACCACAGCACAGTGACAGGATATGGAGTCAGTGCTGAATTCATGAGGGAAATAAAGAGTGTGAGGTTGGTTTTTTTTTTTGTAACGACATAACCACAAAAACTGTTTAATATCTGATCCTCCTCTCACGACTTGTCGACTGAGAAAGAAACCGGAAATGAGATTAATTCTGAGCTGAGTTTTTTTTTTTTCTTTAAGAGCTCATTTATCCACCATCTTGTCCAAAAACATTTAAATTTCCAGTGGGAAAAAGCTATTTAGCAAAGAATAAAATGCCCCTTTTGTGAGGGAAGGAAAAAAACGGGCCTGTGAAAGGGGACACCGGCCTTACACGAGAAGCAAATCCTCCTGACCTCTCAGCTCCATCTCTCTGCTCAATATTTGATGTCGCAGCATGTGAATTATGTATGGTGCTTATAGAAAATAATACAGTGTTCAACAACAGCACAGGTGCACCACTGCAAAGAGCCGCGAGTAGATAACAGGGTTTTGTGTTTTTTTTTCTCTTTGCAGCACCGCAGCTGGGGTCTGAACACAACAACAAATCACCAGCGATACCAGCCGGCGGTACAGGGGCGCGAAGAGGCCCGGCGAGCTGACAGACTGCGAGTTTTCATGGGCTGAGGTCAGAAACCTTTCTGTGCACTCCATGAGAAACGTGTCTGCAAATGGAAACGCACTCAGCTGTTACAGACGCAGCCCGGCCTCTGCTTCCGAGCTCCTGTTCTCAAATTGATGTCACGATGTCATTACACCTCACAGTGAGACGAAACCGAGGAATGAATAGACGCGTAGGGAAATGAGACGACAGGGAGACGCTGTGGAAAAGGGGGTGAAAACTCATGTGACACGTACAAACTGAGGGCAAACTGTAGATTCTGTAGGTGAGCTTTCATTTTCTTTGGACAGCGATGAAACATGGACATATGGCATCATATAGGGGGGTGACTACAGCTTACCTCCTTCATCAACATATGTTTTCTGGATGAGATCCTGAGGTCAATTTAGGATCAAGTCATTCAAATTAAAAGAAGAAAAAAAAAAGGATTTTTCTGAATAAACTCCAATGATTTCCTAAAGTGTGGGGGTTGGAAAAAAGGAGGATGTATAAAAACCTGCAAACATAAAGTGCTTTCAATGGGGGGGGGCGGGCAGAGGATGGGCCAAGGTAACGGCAAACAGGAAGGTGACCCAAATGCCATCATAATGAAATTTTAAAAATCTAACTAGAAACATGGAGTGAACACAAAATATAAATTTTAAGAAAAATAAACAGCCACTTAGTGCATCCTCAGCATGTGCTTACAGTCAAAGCTTCCTGTGTAACAGCCATTAAGATTTATTTTAATTACGGATACAACTGGGGGGAAAAAAATTGACATATGTTGTAGTGTGATGTTTTGCAAACTGCGGCATTTCAGCAGAACTGAGAGGATGGAGCCAGAAGACGTTTTTGTTTGAAATGCGACTGAAACCATTAAACGATTACCAAAAAATACTTTTTCACCAAATCGACCGATCGATTAATCGGAGGTCCAACCAAAACTATTTTGTTTCCAGCCGACCCAAACGTGGTCAGAAGGGGGAATGTGCTCTCGGTGATTACTCAAAGAAAAACCGTGACATCAGTGAATCAAAGATTAATCTGGGATGAAAGGCGGCTGCTCTCGACCTGACGCTGACTTGGTGACAGGAGGCAAAACGTTGCACGTCCAGAGCTCCATCCATAAATGCTTTGGCAGAGTCTAACCAGCTTTCTCCCACTCCTCTGTCTCATCGCGTTCTCTTATATTAAACTACTGGATCCAGACATGTGATGCTGCATCATGTGTCCAGATCCCACCACATATTATTCCATAAACAAACACAACCAAATAAAGAATTCACAAAAAACTACAGCTGGACAACAAACAGACTGATATTTAAAATGCTACGATTCTTTTTTTTTTGTTTTGTTTTTCAGTGTTTCTTCCATATCGTGATAGCACATCAACTAAAATCAAACATGGCCACTTTAACACAAATGTGTACAAAACTGCTCTCTGTGAAATACCGCTCTTCTCATTCAGATTCAGTCTGAACCATCCGTGTCAAGTTTTTTTTTTCCTGAACAGTAACTGAAGGCCTGTATAGAGAGAAAAAACCACACGTATAAACTCACAGGACAAATAAAACAAACAAAAAAAAACAGAGTCACTTTAAAACCACTGCGAAGAGAGTGGTGATAAAAACATCTGTCGGTCAGGGTTTACGCAACATACACACACAGCATTTTTTGCAAAAATTCACAAGTTTTTTTTTTTTTTTCTTCTTTTTTTTTTAACGTGGGAGAGTCTCCGTCACATCACGTCCTTTTCACCATTTTGCGTCAATGTGCCAAACAGTGTCGTGGCACAAAATGGTGCCTCAAGCAAAGCGACCCGGCCTCTTCCTTTTCACATTTCTCACGATCCAGGGCGATTTCTCTCCTCCGTCTGCAGCCTCTCGAGTGTCAAACAGGCGGCAGGGTGAGAGACTGAGGAGAAAAGCTCTCGCAAAGACAAGTCCCAGTCCCCCGGACACTCTTCTTAGGAAACTGTCTTCTTTCCACTCAAATCTGCATCTTTCCTGTCCAGACGCATGTACGGCTCAAAAGCCGAGGAGCCGCAGCCGTAAGTGGACGTCAGTTCGTGATGAGCGCCCCCTAGCAGCGGCATCGAGAAGCAGAGGGAGTGTGGCGGCGGGACGCCCAGCCGTGGCGAGGGCGGGGTGCCGCCAAGAGACGGCAGCGAAAGCCCGAACGTCCCCCCAGGTAGGGAGCTGGGAGGAGTGCTGCTGCTGATTCCAGGAGAGGTGGAGGAGCCCCCGCCTGGGCTGCCCAGCAGGGAGCCGTTGGCTGGGTGAGGCGGGGGCCCTAACAGGGAGTTGGGAGGTGGGGCGGGTCCCGCCAGGAGGCGGCCCTGCTCCAAGAGGCGCAGGATGTTGCACGTGGCCAAAGATTCAGGACGTGGAGGACGAGCGTTTGTCCGAATCTTTGGTGGTGTCCTTCTTCTGCTTGGTCCGGCGATTTTGGAACCACACCTTGACCTGCCACGACACAACCAAGAGTCACATTGTCACTTTTGTTAGAAACACACAATATAATCAGAAATTAAAGGGCTACAAAACTTTGCAGGGGCTCGTTCTCAAAATGAGAAGAAACACAGGTTTTTAAAGGATTTCATGCCATAAAAGCAAAAAACTCTTCTGATTTTACAGTCTCTTTGTGCGTACTGCAGTATTTCTCCAGCTAAAAAACGTGTCACACCTCATGAGCAATCAAAACGCTTCTCTTGTAAACACCGTAACGTACATTTTCATGGAACCATCCTGACAGATCCCCTACATCCCATTTACACGCTCAAAAAAACAACCACAGGCTGAGCACACGTGCGGCTGACTTCTTTGTGACCCCTGCTTGATGCGTATCCAGCATGTTGCGTGTTTTGCCTGCGCTGGCGGTTGCGAGCGGCGAGAGCACGCAACACCTTAGCCGTAAACCAGTCATACATGCATAAATCTGTGCAGAACAAGCGGAGGAGCTGTAATCCCCTGGCAGCAGCCATCGGATCAGCTCCGTTGTTTTTCCTCTGCACATTTGACCACGGTTGGACCCGTGCACTCTCTGCGCTCGCACACTTCACGGCTCTAACAGGGCTGAAGCGCACATATGGGAGAGAGGGCAGCGATACCAGAGCTGATCCCAGCAGCCTGGGAGTATCACTCCACTTACACAAAGGAGACGCAGGAGAAGAAGTAGGAAAAAGTCGAAACGTGTGTAAATGCACCATACATCAAGCTGTCTGCACAGATTTTACTGGATGTAGAGAGACAAAATGTAAAATGTAAAAAAAAAAAAAATAACCACCATCAACATCTGTACCTCTCTCTCACGGCAGGAAACTTCAGTGTTTCACCACACGAGCCATCACGCCACCCGCGGCAGAACGAGAGAAGCTCAGTGAACTCTGCCTGTCCTCATCCGCCATGTTTAATTAATGGGGGGTTCAGCCATAGCTTTTAATGTATAGCGTGTGGAACACTAAAAGTTGGGGTTGGTTGAGATGTTAATTAGGGGGCGCAGTGGGGTTCACGGAGAGATCCGCTGCACGGATCACAGCAGCCACCTCAACAACAGGAATCACACACATGAAAAATGGATGTCATTCTGCCCGAGCTCCTGCCGGAGACTCTCACAGCTACACCAGTCAAAATCTCCAGGTGCCTGCCATCTCCTCCCGGCACGCAGCTCAAATTTAACAATCAAAAATTGTTATGAAATTATCTTCTCAGTTAATTGACCAAATCGTTACGGACAAAACATGTGAGAAAATAATGGAAACGTAACCATCACAACTTCCAAATTGGATTCAGAGGTTTTTGTTGTTTTTGACAACAGTGCACTGGAACACACACGGCAGACTTTCCATCGGCCTCGCCGCCATTTTTCTGGAAATCCAGTGATCTAATCCCTGATAAGTGGGGATTGGCATCGCAAAAGGAAACGCCTGTAACAGCAGAAATGAATAAGCCTGTGAAAGTTGTGTTGCTCATTCTAATGATAAAAAAAACAAATTTGAAAAATGATCATGAGACGCATGTAAATACACACACGAGTAAACGTACTGTGTAAAGACTGGAAGGAGGTGCAACGCAAACACACACACATTCACAGAGAGGTCACATGTGAACTGAACACGAGACGGTCACACACACACACACACACACACACACACACACACACACACACACACACACACACACACACACACACACACACACACACACAGACAGCGAGCAAACCTCTCACATGACCCCGTTCATCAGTCAGACTCCTGCACTCCTGATCCCTGTGGATGTTACACAACAGTTTTGGGACTGATGTCAGAAAGATTTCAGATGGTTTCAGTTTCACAAAAGGTGGAAGACTTCAAAAAGCATCTCAACTTTCATTTCACTTCGTCAAACACGCCGTGAGCCTCGACTCTGTCATGCAGCAAAATGCGTGTTTTGCATTTCAGTCTCGGGTCCTGCAGTTCAGTTTTGATCTGATTGTTTCCTGTATTGTCTGGCTCTGTCGACGGACGCTGCGCTCTTCTTCACCCCTGTACAGGTGAGCAGCCAATATTTGTGTCAAGTTCAAGTCCGGCTGGAGTCATTTGTTGTAGAAATTCTCAAAATATCTGTGTTATGGCAGCTACAGTATGGTTAAGTTTAGGGAACTAAACGATAAGAGGTGACCTTTCCCTGCAGGTCTGTGACAGGAAGTCAGCTGTTCTGCACCGCCACCGTTTGCGTGTTCACAAAGCCACCTTTCGTGCAGCTGCCATCAGCTCGCCTTTATCTCTCAAAAACACCCGAGTTAGCGTGACAAGCAGCTCGCCTAATTGGGGTGGCACGGGTTACAGGCCGAACGCAGCTGCCGATTGTGCAGAAGTAATCGGGTCGCCCGGCGTTAACCGCGGTATCACTGCACTGTAAAGGCGGGCTCAACGAGGAGCCGCAGCCAGTGAGATCATAGTTTCAGCTACTGACCACGACGCAAATAATGGGATCGGAGAGGATCCCACAGCTCAGGGAGGAATACTGACGCCAGCACGTCTTACTGCAAAGGCCGGAAAGAGTGAGGCACAGAGGGAGGGATGGTGGAAGGCAGAGAGGTGTGGACAGGCGGCAGATGATCCTCTCAGTCTAGATTTCTTCCTTGTTAGCTCATACACTCGAGCTCTAAGATCCTTCTCTGCGTTTTACTCATGCACCGCCGCCTGCCAAACGCCCACATCCCATAAAAAGGCTCTCGCTGCACATGAAACTCCCAGCCAATCCGTTTCCTTCGTCCCCCACACTGTGGGTGTGGCTCGGTCTTGTGTTCACATCGCAGTCCTCTTATCGATGGCTGAGGGGGAGGAAAAAAAAAAACCTTTCTGGTGTTTTACAGGGATTTTATCGGAGGGGGAAATGATGAGAAGAGAAGAAAGCAAAGCTGCCTTTGGTACATCTACACTATTGGATGTAAATCCTTTTTAATGGGATCCAGGGTTCAGAGCTGGGGCAGAGATTACCTAGGGAGATCTGGATCTGGCGTGACCTGCATTTGCCCCAACCTCGCCCTCTGCACCCTGCCCCGCTGCACTCTGGCCTGGTGCTGAGGCAAGGGCATGGCATGGTTGGAGCCCCCCGGGTGGGGGGGGTGGGGTGGGTGGGCGTTAGAAACAAGGTGGGCCTGGCAAAACCAAGACAGGTGGAGGGAGGAAGGGAGGGATTTGGGAAGTGATGCACAACAGGAAGTTCACCTGTACTGTAAATTAGTAGGAGGAACATTAGCTCAACACAATCACTGTTCAGTGTCATCTCAACACAACCCCCTTTGATTCCTACTGACATGCAAATATTTAAAAAAAACACAAAAATATAGTTTCATGTTTCTGACAATGATGGAGCTCTACAGCAAAGAAAAATAAGATACCAGGCTTCATACTATAATATAGGGTGAATACATTTATGATTTTTTTGTATATTCGTGAGTTTTTATTGACAATTTTAAAAAAACACAGAATATCACCAGATTTGATTTCAGATAAATGATGATTTGATGAAATCCTACATGTAAAAGGTCATTTTCCTGCTTTTGCCCCCTTTTTTTATTTTCTATTTTTACTTTGCATCTATGAGTTATTTCTTTATGTGCAATTTTTAAGTTACGGGCAGATATTATGGCTGACTTTTAATGCTACGTGGAAAATTATTCATAAATGTACATTAAATATTCTCAGAAAATGAAAATGTCGCTGAACAAATCATGAATATTCAGTATATTATATATGATTTATGTAATTATGATAAAAAATATTTGAAAGGCCTCCCACTTCCACAGCTACTGTCAAATTAAATCTCATTGGTTTCCATTCTGAAGACCCCTCCCTGAGTTTAAATCCCGCCCCACTGTCCCAACTGTAAATACATCAAATGAAGGAGTCAATGAGACGGCAGCCATACAATCAGATGGGGGAGGGGGGGAATAACTGCACCAGACAAGGTGGGGGGGGGATAAAAATGAAAGGATGAAGGGTAAATGTAGGCAGGGCGGGGTAAATTCAAGGTCAGCGAGAGATGATCGGGCCGGCATGCTTGAATAACCAGGGCCAGTCGGGCAGAGGTCAGCCAATCAGAGGCCGGCGCTGCGAATCCAGGCAGCTGCAAACAGAGCGGCGGGCGAACTGGGCTAGAGGTAGAAAGGTTAAGCCAGATCAAGACCCAGTGTACAGATCAACCAGGCATCCGTATGTGTCAATAAATCAGCATGGCTGATGTCCGAGGCGAGAAACGAGAGGAAACTGTCGAAAAAAAGTGATTTGTCTGTTTCGGCGTCTTTGTAGTTCTGTCTCTAATTTGTTTTGCCCCAGTTGTATCTCTATCATTCCGTTTTTAATCACATTATCTCCCTGCTTTACTGTGATGCAATAAAGCTGAACTGACCTAAGCTACAAGCATTAACACAAACGTCTGAGCGGTGAAACACACACACACACACACACACACACACACAGCATAACGCCCCATAATGCAGAGAGAAATGCAGGATTGTGATGGTAAAGTCTGTAAGAAGGACACTTGGTGATGCTCTTTCACACTTTCCATGACCCCTCCAGCCGCTCGGTGATCCCACCATGACCCCGCTCACACTCCCACCCCCTGATCCCAGGCATGTGATGAGCCACGGCACACAATGAAAACGCTTTTTTTCCCCCCCGTGTAGACTGTACCAGGCAGAGCATTAAACTGTATGTAACGGCCCAGCGGACGCTCAGCTGCATGTCCTGCGATGGCGGCCGGCGTGCGTTCAGCTGTGCTGCGTGTGACGGCCCAGCGGCTGCCATTGTTACAGAAACCGAAAGGAAGCAATGACTTACTCAACTGTGTGTGATGGATCAACGTATCGCGCCTTTATCAAAACCGTTCCAGCTCATCACGACGTCGGCAGTACCAATTAAAATGACTGCCTTTCATAATGAAGCTTAAAGGAGGAGCTCTGACGGACCAATAACTCTACGTTTACAACGTTACCCTCCAAGAAAATGTTAAAAAGACACAGAAAAGTCTGGTTTTATTCAAAGTAAAAAAGACATGCAACAACCACAAAATACAATGTTGTCACAAAACACTTGAAGCTGTGATAAATGCTGATATAAAGCCCAAATGGACTGAATTACAACATTTGCTGTGTTGCAGGTCGGTGAAATGGGGGCACACCTGTAAATCTCCATTCACTTCTAATGGGGGCTAAATGTTAGCTACACCAAACTGATTTGAAGTCAGTCAATGTGGATGTCAGTTCTAGGATTTTAAAACTGTACATCAAAAACCCATCACTGACACTCCCCTCCCCCTCCTCCCCTCCTCCTCCTCCTCCTCCTCCTCCTCCTCCTCCTCCTCCTCCTCACACCCCAACTTCCACTTCTTACAGCACACGCCTCAGACATTATCACCACCACCACCATCACATTTCACCTGACCCCCACCCGAATAGGCCCGATCCGGTTCTCCATGGCTGCAGCACATGTCCAGCCAGGTTCAGACAGGGGTTAACCCCGTCTTATAGAATCGCTGGTAGATATGGCCGCCTAATCCTCCTTAGCGCAAAAGCACTTGGGACTGTTATGAGGCCCACCTCCCCACCTCTTTCTCCGGTCAGATTTACTGTAACTACTGTAGTTTGTAATAATAAAGTGCATGTTGGAGTAAAGTTGTCAAAAAAATGTAGTATTACAATACTGAGTTTCAACACTGAGTATTATCTTCCACCTCTGGATTTTGGCCGCTGTTTCTCAGCAGTGTGTTGTTGTTGTTGTTGTTGTTGTTGTTGTGTGAACACAGGGCGAGGATGGAGCGCTCCTCTTCCACATGGCAGGTGTTTGTAAGCTCCCGCTCAGGTAATCCACCAGTTTAATTGCATTACACATTTGCCTGGCGAATGACACAAAGTGGCTGCGTGGACGACCTTTGACCACGGCCGATCGCTCCGGCAACTCTGGGGTCAGACGTGAGGCGGGTCCAGAAGACAGTGTGTGTGTGTGTGTGTGTGCCCATGTTTGTGGGGGTTTTTTGTGCGCTTGTGCGACAGAGACAGATGGAGAAGACGAGTAAAAAGCTCTCGTATCCAATTTTGCTGATTTTCCTGTTTTCACATCAGTTGGAGGATTACATGCTCCTCCATATGTTTGGAAAATTACACCGCCCTTGGCTTCACTCACACACACACGCGACCGTACGCACTTCACTCTGCCAGAAGCTGATGAAACAAGTCAATTCAATCTGAGAGAGTGATTAAGGACAAAGGCAACCAACTTAATTGCTGTTATGTTCTTTTGATTATCTAATCAACTGATTAGATTAGTCTCGCAGGTTTCTTCCTGACCATCATCGAGTCGCACGAAGGTTTCCTCCTCCGAACACGATGCTCTCGCTTTGGGTCACGGCAGAGCAGAGAGGAAACGAGTTTGTTTCTTTACAACGCCACGCACAAATGTTTTGACTGAAGGCACAAAGAACCGAGTGTCCGTCCTTCCGTCCGTCCGTCTATCTGTCACCCCTTCCTATCTCTTTCTCCATTCAGAGCGCGTGGACAATTGCCACACTGTGCAGCATCTGCGCGGCTGTACGTCATGGCCGGGCCCTCGACGCGCCCAGACGAGCGGCCCAGACGCAGTCTGTCTGGGCCATCATGGAGAACAATGCACACAACGGGGACATTCACTGTACATCCACCCAACATGTCGCCTTGTCTCCTCAGTCTGCAGGAAGATGCAGGGATTGGTTTTGGAGCATGTGGAACCAAATCAAGTTTATCTAGTGCAAAAAATGCAAAAATATTCATATCAGTTGACTAAATCAAGCCTATCATAGACCCCTTCTTCTATTTAACACTACAACAATGCCCTATATACTGTACTACACAAATATTCGTAGAAAACCTGTTGCACAATCAGGTGTTACTTAACTGAGAATTTAGATCTGCTCAGTTTTATAAGAGGTCACATCAGGGTCACCTACTTTTTAAAGAGCCTCATCCTTCTGGCTCATACCTTTAATGATAATGCATGTTATTTGGAGAGCACTTTTCCCACAAAATGTTTAAATGTTGTTCTTGGTAACTGAAAACTCACTTAAAAGGTGTCAGGGGGGCAATACCTGACCTCTGACCTCCCCCGCAGCGCAGAATAAGCGAAAAATACAGGACGACAGCCACAAGAAGCGCCGTCTGGAAAGTTTTCACAGCTTTTGCTAAACTGCGCCCGAGGCCGTTTGGTATCAGGAAATCGTCCGAGTAATAGAAAAGACAGCAGGAAGTGTGAGGCTGATCTCAGGTGACAAACAGACCTGTCGGGTTTGGCTGGTTCACGTCCAGGTTGGTCTTAAACCTAAACGAGGACGTGAGCGTGTTCACCAAAAAATGTGTCTTTGGCAGCTAAGTCAGCAAGTGGCTGTCCACTTTCTGGCATGACTTTTTTTTTTTTTTTGCTTTTGTTGTCAAAATTGTCCCTGCTGGCCACTGTACACGTCTCTGACAGTCAGCCAATAAATTCAAAGGAACAGGTAAAAACTTAAGAGTTTCAGATTAAAACTAACACAAGTGTAGATTTGGACCTGAGCTCATGTTGTAAACATGCTGCCTGATTGGTTTGTTGTGTAGCTTCGGTTAAGACTGGCAACTCCAAAGACAAAATCTGTGGCTTAAATCTTTCTGCTGAATTTTCTTCATCCACCTGTGACTAGTTTCTCCACACACAGTGTTTGCTGGGACAGTTTTAAGGCTCGACTGTGTGTGAGTGCACACATGCACTAAATCTGTACTGCATCATGGTCTGGATAATAAAACTGCGATTATGTAAGTACAGCTGGAGGTCAGTGAGACCACACATGCAGGTGGACGCACAATGTGAAAGTGTGATTGTGTGTTCATGAACATACACGTCCATTTGAACTGCTTATACTTCTGAAATGTCTGTTTCGCAATATAAGTCCCCAAAATTTAAATTATTTCTGTACTCACGTTTTATTTCTTTGTTCTGGAAGATTTTTGGGGGGACAAAGGCATTTGTGATATTATACAACATGTTTGAACAGTCCAGCCATAAATTGCATCCGCATCCAGTGTCCTCAAACGACTTTGGGAAACAAAGGCAAATATTGGCCCACATCTGTGCTTCGTTGGAGCCAGCTTTACATTAAAGATTAAACATGATTCCCTCTCTGAGCTCCCTCCTGTTTTTTGCTGTAGGATTAAAGCAGTTTAACACTGCACAAGAGACCATTAAATCCATAACTTTGCGTGGTAAGGGCTGCAAACAACAACAGACTGATACAATGGCGACGGTGGAAGAGCTTAAAAAGTGACCACACAGTGAGTGTCCTGAATCCTCCTGAAGCCTTGCTGCCAAAACCGACTGGAACAAGCAGGACATGCCCAAGAACGACAAGAGTTTTGGTCTTTTTTCTTTAAAAAATAAATAAAAATTTAAAAAGCTGCAGAAAGCAGCTTGATGCTGCACATTTTTACACCGATATGAGGTAAAGTTCTTCTTCTTCATACAGAACTACATGATCCTCTTCCACATGCACAAATCCTCACAGCATACCTTCACAATAAGAGCCTCCACCAGCACCCACCAGTCCGGTTTGTTCTCTGCAACAAAGTCATCATAAAGGAAGCTGGAGCTTGGTGGGGGGGGGGTCACGTTCTGGTTCCGGGTTTCCGTGTGCGCGTGCTCACACACGCACACCCCCTCCTGTTGTGTTACCCGGTAGCGGGGAGCCACCTGCCGGGACAGAGGGAGAGCTCCGAGCCGGTAACGGATTACTCAGTAACGCGTTACAGATTACCGAACGATGCTACGGCTACTGAGGACAAACGTGAGTTTCTACAGACGCGTTGGATCCAGCTGGAGGCTCGAAACATCCGGATGAGGTCGAATTATAAAAAGCAGCATTTCTTCTTTCTTTCCTGATATAGGTGTAACGCGTTTATCCACACAGGTGGAAACATGTTTGAATATTTTCGTGTGATCGTGCTAATCGATGACATTGTTGTGGAACATGAACTCGAAATTTAGCAAGTTTGTTTGGTCTTTGGGAGTCGAAACATGAAGATTTAAAGACATGTAGGTTGTGTATTTGAAAGAATTACTGACTAATAGAGAAAATTCAACAGAGTAATGGATAATAGGCGTTGGATCGTAGCACGTCCTCGAATAAATATGGGATCCAGACATGTTTACGCGTGTTATTTGGTTATATTCGTCAGGTTTCAGCCTTTACTGACTGAGCCTCAGTCAAGAGATTTACGCAACAGTCAGTGTTTTATTAGCCAATAATCTACAAACCAAGAGTTTGTCCTTGTTGGCTGTTTGTCCTTTTGTTTTTAATCAGTTATTGTTTCAGTAAATTTGAGGGTAGAATATAATTATTTCTTTTAAGTTACTGTAAACCTATAAGTCTATACCTAACCTATAGTTGTTTGGGGTTTTTTTGCGTGCGTCTGCGTGTGTGTTTCCAGTGTCTGCTGCCTCGTTGCGTGATCCGTTTGAATACCTCACCAAACTAATTGGAGTTACACCATGGGTCAATGACCAAATCCCCAAACATCGTTAAAAAACACTTAACGATCCAACCTCCCATATTACTGTAATTAGTATTTGTCACTGATAAATAGACCTGTCGCCTTTATATGAGAATTAATTACATTTTAAAAAGGTCTGTGGTGTTTTACACTGCCTTGGTTTCTGTAAAGGTTTCTTAAAACAAAGGGGGAACTCCCTTCTTGCTGAATGTCAGTGAAATTAGATAAATGTCAAGTGTATAAAGATCCCTGCTGTGTTTTGGTTGTTTCGAATAAAAGTTTGGGACAGTGAAAGACCTTCTTCGTTTCCTTCTTCATTATAAGTCAATCATGTCAGTTATACAACTACAATTGGTGTCTTATCTCGAAGCTTTTTTTCTAAGTAATTGGCCTTTTGTTACTTTTAAATAAAGAAAACCTTCGAAATCAAACGAAATGGATGAGAAACGTTGGGTTTTTTTTTCGTTTGCTTGTTTGAGCTCTTAACAGAAGCCATGTCGTTGTTTTTGAAACAGGAAAAAGATGGAAGGCCCCGTAATTATTAAAATATTATTAATAACAATACTTGATAGATAGATAGATAGATAGATAGATAGATAGATAGATAGATAGACTTGGGGCTTTGGACGCTGCGTTTGCTTCAAACATGCAGAAGACAATAATAAGAAAGAAAACGCCACTAAAAGCCTTTTGAGGCGTAAAAGCTGCTTCGATAGCAGCACAGCATTAAGAAATTCCAGCGCGGTGGGCTTAATATTTCACGCCATTACCGAGGAGACTTTTATTATCATGAACATTTTGAAGGTCAGAGCCGTTTTCAGACGGTTCGGTTCAGCCAATCCTCTGCAGCAGCCGCAGCAGCAGCAGGAAGCTGGGGCCCTCCCATTAACACCCCTAGTGTCAGCACTAATGAGGGACACAGTGGCTGCTCTGTGCTCCCAAACACACACACACACACACACACACACACACACACACACACACACACACACACACACACACACACACCCATCCCATCACCTTTATGTGTGAGTAGGTTTTTTGTGTGTTTCAATACTGTTGGTTTCACCGTGGCGATGCGTTAAATTCCTGCGTGTGTGTTTGTGTGTTTGTGTGTTTGTGTGTGTGTGTGTGTGTGTGTGTGTGTGTGTGTGTGTGTGTGTGTGTGTGTGTGTGTGTGTGTGTGTGTGTGTGTGTGTGTGCGCGTTTACTTCCTGCAACAAGTGTTTTCACGCGCACGTCTGCAAAGCACAAAGGGCCCATGAAAAAGCCTCAGGTTATATATTTGCACACACTGTTAACATAAAAATAAACGCGCGGAGGTTTAAACGTGTTTAAATTGAGTTTTTCGTTCGTTCGTGAGGGAAGTGTTGGGGTCTTGACCTCACTCTGTGAAGGGCATTGAGATAATGTATGTTGTGATTTGGCGCTATACAAATAAAGCTGAATTGAATTGAATGGAATGTGCGCGTTAATTTGCCCGTGTGTGTGTGTGTGTGTGTGTGTGTGTGTGTGTGTGGACGCAGCGTGCACCTGCCGGGTGCGCGCACAAAGGCAAGAGACAGAATGAAAACTGGCAACAAGCGTCCACGGTTTCCTGTCCGTGTGATAAACTGGACCTTAATACGAGAGAACCAGGCATTTAAAACAGTCTCTGAAAAACGGATCTGAAATTTAAAGACAGTATGCGGGTTAAACCTACAGTGTCGTGGGTAAAGTACATTCCGATTTGTTTGGTATTATTCTCCAAACTATTTCTCGGAACTTTATTGTCACGTTATAAGAACACAGGACTGCAGAGGGCAGTTTACAGTACTGGAAGGAAAGAGGTTTTTGGTGACATTATTTTAAGTTTTGTTTGTATCCAAGCAAACTGTGTAGACACGAAGGAGTGGTGCTTCTTTTGCCGTTTGATTAGATGCAACAGTGACGCACAGAGTAGCTGCTGCTACTACTACTACTACACACACACACACACACACACACACACACACACACACACACTGCACATTTCAGTCCAATGGCCACATGATGAAGACTTGATGTGAGAGACTGATAATGTTAGTTTAGTTTTTGGTTCAGTGTGTCACTGAGGTGTTGACTCATCTCATTCGGAAGCCTCCGTGTCCCAGTTATTGATGTTTTTTTTTTTTTTAAAATAATGCAACATTTTTATGCGAATGTGGGTAGACAAAAATTTGTTTTTCAAATTTAAACAGTGGTCGATCAGGCGTACATAAATTGTGCAAACACGTGGCCATTCTTTAGCCTTTTTCAGGCCTGGGGCTGATTATTTGTGGGCGTTTTTTGCTTGTTTACTTGTTTGTGTGTACATTTGCACTTCAAATCAACGTGCCTGTGACGTCAGACTGAAAACATGCGTCATTCTTTGCTGGGCCCCGGGTGCGTCACTTTTCAGAGAGGAGAAACAGCAGAGAACCGTTTTGGGGCGGGGCAGCTGCCTATTCTTCTCTCTGATTGGCTGAGGAGCCCATTAAAGCCACCTGCGACCCCATCATTTAAAAACACGAGGCTAATGCTAACTGAGAGCACTAGCCCACAACATATTAAACTACCACTGTGTTATTTAAATATCCTGTAGGCTAAACTCAGGTCTCTGTTGGCTAACAACCAGGGGCTGCTAAGCTAGTCAAAGAATAGGCAGAAGAATTTCTTATTTGTTTAAAATATATAGAGCTATATTTTTTCTTTGCTAATTTATAGTAGCTTTTTGGTTGTTGTTGTTTAAGGGTTTGTTTGTTTGTTTGTGCCCCCCAAAAAAAAAAACAAATAAATAAAATAAAGTGTCCCTCTGACAGGCGTGCTTACCTGTGTCTCGGACAGATTGAGCTGCCTCGCGAGCTCGGTGCGCTCGCGGCCCACGACGTACTGGCAACGCTGGAACTCGAGCTCGAGCCGGTACAGTTGCTCGGCCGTGAAGGAGGTCCGCGTGCGCTTGGGCCGGTCCAGGTCGAGGCCTTTCGGCAGGACGATCTCCCGGATGGTGCCTTTGGCGTCTGTCCAGAGTTAAAAAGAAAAAAAAAGTTAAATTTTCAGGTATTGCTCGTTAATGTTTTTTTTTTGTTTTGTTTTGTTTTTTTTTTTTGGGGGGACTTTTTCCTTTTACCTTTTAGTCTTCTTATTTTTCTTGTGAGGATTATTTGGGTCTATGGGTAGTTTTATTTCATTATTTCATTTTTAGGTATATATACAGCTTTCCACCAGTTACAGTCTGTCAGATGTTAATCTGAGCTAATCTGTCAAAAAATTGGCAAAATCAGAACTCATTTAACTCATTATATTATAATGAAAAATATATAACAAATACATCATATGCTGTGTTTTAAAAAGTTTGTCAGGAGATGTCATAAAATATTATAAAGAACTCCTGGTGAGGTTCAGTCATAAACCACACCCTGGATCCAGAAGGATTTTGCAAAATAAATAAGTAAAAATAGATTATTATATAAATAAATATCCTGACGCGTTTCTTTCACTTAAATTTCGCTGCGATCGACAAATGTCCGCCTTTTTTCGAGTATTTGTTTCCCGCAATAAAATCCGTGTCACTGTTGACTGCACAGTAGCCAAGAATATTTGTACGTATTTATCACATCCAAGGGCAAGACAAGAGCTCCTCTTTGTCCGCGGTTTTGAAGTCATGAAATATGAAATCCAATAAAATATGAAGAGCCCTGAATTAAATATGACACCAACTGATTGAGCCAAACATCCATAGGGCCTCTATCGAGAGGGCTACCGGCTAACTGCAGGTGTAACAGTAAAAAAAAAAAAAAAACACGATTTAAAAAAAGCAATAAAATGGTAAAACAAATAGTTTCACTTAGCATATTTTGAAGTTGTGGTGATGAAATCAAAAAATCAAACATTTTAAATTAAAAAACAAAACAGGTGCTTCACATGGAGATTCATTGCAGAGGAATTAAAGGAGTTAATGAAACGCAGTAAATTCATCAGTCATGTTCCCTGCTCTGTATTAAACGTTTTTCAGTCACAGTGGTATATTCCTTAGGCCTACACGCTTGAGCTACATATTGGAACACGCCTGAGAGATCTCCATCTTTACGCACGCATAATGACTGTGCGTAAAGTGTCGATTCTGCACCCGAGAGGCCGCCAGACCCTTCTTACATACATGTTCACGTCTTTGTGCCTTGCCCCCGAGCAAAGGCAAAAACTCAAAATGCGCTAAGAACGTTTGCAAGAGGGGGAAAAAAATAGAGAGGGGAGAACGTGCAGCGGCTGAGAGTATGCGCAGACCTGCTGACCTCCCGGTGACCCCGGCCTCTCTGCGGAAATCCCGAGCATCCAGACTCAGCGTCAAAAACAATCCCTGACACTGCAGCCCCCCAGTGACGACGTGCACCAATGTCAGGCCTTGGACAACATTAACCAGCGACTGATGCAGGAAAACATCCCTCAGTGGTGCTGATTCACAGGGTTAATGCAGAGGACACCAACACCGCAGAAAGGATACCTGGAGGTTTTGGTGTAGAGGTGAACCAGAAATAATTCTGGCTGATAACAGTGAATTGTCTAAAAACTCAATATAAGTAGAACAATGATACACATCAAACGTGATCTGACTATCCCTGCTGTCACTGCAATAACAGGTAACAACTTCTGCTGGAGCTCTGACGAAGCAGATGCGTTTTCTATTTTTCCTTTTAAAAATAAAAAAATAAAACATGGATCCACGTCTGTGGTTTCTCTCTCTTTCTGCTCCTCCAGCGTCCCGTGCATCGTTCACCATTTTAAATCAGCCATCACTAATTTAACGTTAATGCCAACTCTTCTCTTCTCATCCCGAAACGAGCTGCTTCTGGCAGAGGACACTGCACGACCGCGCGTTCAATACAAAGATAAAACTAACACCAGCCAGCAACCGTGATATCGACATTGTCCTCTCTGTAACCGAGAAGTGATAGGCCGACATATTGATCGGGTCCACGGCTCACACTCTCACACACCACTGCAGAAACCTGGTGCACAGACGCCAACTTTTCATTTTTTAGTTTTTCCTTATGGGGTCTGAACGGAGGTGACATTTTTGTTCTTGGAAAGCAAATACTACATGCAGAAAACTTCACAAAAACTTTGCTCTGTATATTCCTCATAAAGTCTAGATTTTTTTACCTCACTGGAATTACAACAGTCTTTGTTTTATGAACAATGATTACATGTATCCTAAATGCAATTTATGTTTCCTTTGTTTTTGGAATCTGATGCCTTTTGAGTTTTTCTGCAACATATATATATAACGCCCATTGACTGCACAATTTCATTTACTATAATTCAACCCACAAATATAAATTGAATACTGAACTGCTTTAGGCCATTTGGACACACAGTATGACTCTAGAAATGCATATATTCATAGAAGAAAATTTAAATAGGCTTAAAAAACAAAACAAATGACAACAGATGGTCTAATTTGCATTTTTCTAAGTGTTTGCTAGCTGCCCAGATTTGATCTGAATTTTCAGTAATTTCTTCATCTCTTTCATTCACACTGGCCTCCTGCAGCAGGGTGTGGACACCCAGGTTAATATTGAATTAAATATTACTCCGGTGTTCATTAACATAACGTTAACACAACCAGCTACTTGCATGTAAAACACACACACACACACACACACACACACACCACTTGGATTGTTGAAGGAGGGCTGATCTGTTGGTAAAAGCCATAACAGCCTCGAGGGGCGAATTTCTCCTTATTATCCTCAACATTGTTTTTCTAAAGAAATTTCCTTTGTTTTCGTGACTTTCTCAGATCTGATTTAAGCCTACAAACACAAGTGTGTTACAGAGAAATAATATATAACATTATATATGTATATAAATCTATGAAGAAAAAGCAAAGGGCCTGGTTCACCAGAGGCTAATTTTAAATATTTTGACTATTGATTTCACAAATTAATTTTTAGAAATATCATATTTTCACATTAACAAATGTTTGCATGTATGTATGAGGTTTGTATGCATGTTGTGTAATTTTCTGGAGTGACTGAATATTGTACTGCATTATATTTTTATTTGGAATTATTATTTCCAGGTGTTTTTGCTGCAGTCACTCAGGTATGACGGAAGTGAAAGTATTTGTTGCCACAGGGTTGTAGTCCCCTCTGCAGCCTATTGTTGACCACTTTGTTTAAAATCTGATTTTGGGGAGTTTCAGTCTAAGTTTTAGACACACTTTTACTCATATTTGAACTAAGATCTGCCTTCTTTAAATCCATATTATCTTATAATATATATTTTTTAATTTTCAATGGGAGAAGCACCAAACAAATTCATATTCTTAACCTTCTGTCCCAGTTTTAATACGTTTATCTTTATTTTTTTAGGTGACTGGCAATACTCTGTATCAGAGGAAAACTGTGTGTGGTGAAGGCTGATTGTATCGAGTTATTGCTGCATATTGGCTAATTTGGATCAGGCAACAGTGAATTTAAAATATCGCAAAATATTTGAGACAATCTCGTGGATTCGCATTCTGAGTATCAGTTTTACGCACAGAGTAAATCGGTGTTTGTGTTTGTTGTCCGTTCACTTACCTCTCACTAATATCCTCCGACAGTAGTCAGGGTCCACTCCCAAAAGTTTGTCGTGTCCGTCTTCGCTGGAGGACGTCGGCGTGGACGCTGATGTCCCCGGGGTGTCGGTGGAGCTCTGTACCGGGGACCGGCTCCCTATCTCGGCGCGGCATTTTGTCTCCATCCGGTCCGGGCACAGCGCGTTGGGTCCACAGCGGTGGTTCCCATCGCCCATAGTCGTGGCCTGGTCGAACATCTACAAGTAACTCACAGTCTCTAAGATTATCTCTCCCTCCTTCTGTCGCTGCTGCTCACCCTCCTCTCGCTACCTTCTTCTCCTCTGTGCAAGTGTTCTCCGGAGACAAGGAGAGCATGCCCTCCTCTTCCTCCAAAAAAGAAAAAGTAGATCCAGTTACAAAGGAACCACGCGGTCCAGAAACGGGACCGGGCTGTGCTTCAGGTGTCGCGGCATGACCCGCGGTCCCAAGTCCAAATCAGAGGCAAATAGGAAGCGGCTGGGAAGGTGGAGGGGTGGGGGAGAAACCTGGGTCTCCTGCACTAACTATAGGGTGCAGAAGAAATGCATGGTGCAGCCTACAAGGTACAAGGGGGCAACTAGATCTATGCAGGAGCGGGGAGGTGCCACAAACACACACACACACACACACCACTCACCCACGTAGAGATAAAGTGAGAGGCGGCGCGCAAAAGAAAAAAACCCCAGCAGCGGTCACAGTTCAGCGTGCACAAGCCGGGCAGGAAAGTTTCTCCTGGTTTGTCCAAAGCAGCAGCCTGTTACTTCAGCCCCGGTCAGACCGACTGCCTCTGCGGATCCGCGATTGCATGCTGCTGCTGGAGAGATGGCCACATAAGGGGGTCGGTGGTCTCGCACAAGAAAAGGGTGTCTGTGTGGAAACCCTTCAGGAGGGAGGGGTGGTGGTGGTGCACTGTCAGGAAATGGGAAACGCTCACATTGCGCACAATGCTCAGTTATTTCGCTCTTTCGTTTCGTTATAATTTGCTTTGCAGCAGAAACGTCACGTCAGAAAGCGGCGGCTGATGCACCCTGCCTGCACTGACAGATGAGGGACGCTGGCGTGTGGGTAATATTTGTGGTGACACGGTGCACTTTACAGAGGCAGGAAGCGTGGGACGTCATTTCCTGGCTGCGCAGGGGCCGCCGCCGATTGGTCCGCCGGCCAGGGCACGTTTTGACAAGAGGATGAGCGGCGCCGCAGACCGGGATCAGGCGCAGGAGACATGAGACGATGGCCGTGTGCGCTACTCGGCTCTGGAAACGGCCAAACGCGGCGCTGCCCGGATTTTTCCACAGCTCTGCCAGGCTGCCATGTTTTGTATTCTTTTGGTTTTTAGTCCAAATCTCCTCTGGTACAGAGAAGAGTGAGTCCAGTGCGTACGGACCCAGTAACATTAATAATAATAATAATAATAATAATAATAAAAACAGAACAACCCCACCCCATACATTACAAAATGAATCACGATTTAACCGCTTGAACCCAAGAATATTCAATAAGAAAACATGAACTTAAAAAAATAGATCGGTCTTTATATATCTGTTTGTATTGACCGATATATCAGGGCCAATATTGGCTTTTTTATTGTCTGTTGGACAGGCAGTCTATGTTGGAGATCACATAAACAGAACCAAGTGTTTAAACGCGTTTCAGTGAATTCACTAAAATGCTTAATGAGCTGCAGAGTTTACTGTTACACCTCCAAACCAGAGGCCTGAGGAGCAGAGGATATCCTGACATCTGGGCTGTAAAAATAAATATGATTTGACTTGACTATTTAGCAAAACAGGTTCGTTTGGCTGAAAAGAGGTTTGAAAGGTAGAACTCTTGGTTTTGATTTCCACAGCGAGCTAAATATGTCCTTATGAAGAATAACACACCTGACTAAAAACTGTAGTGCACACAATAAATAAGCCTACACTTCAAAAATGGCCAGATTCAATCCAAATACAATATGGTGACACAATAACATCACAGAGCGAAGCCTGAAAATTATCAAAGGATTCAATCAACAGTCCAAACAAAAGTTATTAAGGACTGAACAGGTGTTCCTGTTATTTTGTCCAGCCCCTCCAGGTCTGGTTTTATGGTAAATAAGCTGTTAACACACAAGCTGTCACAAGCACCACATGATAAGAAAAAAGAGCATAAAGTGGGGTTACTATTTGTTTTCCATTGCAGATAAAACATCTCATTCACAGTCATTTACTGTATGAAAGCAGAGCCATCTTTATTTCACTCTGCCAGCTTGATGTCGGCGGTGCAGCCTGTAGTTTGTTGTGATTGTGAGATAATTTCGGTTGCAGGGGACGACTGAAACACTGGGGTGGAAATTTGTCTTTACAGGTGAAACATCTTTGAAAACACTGCAGGGAGAGGGGAAGGGGGGAAGCGGGATTATATAATTATAGTTTTGCTGTGTGTGTTTTTTCTTATTTTTCTTATCGGAGGCCGTAATTACTGCACACAGCCATGGGTCGTTACTCCTTTCAGCTGGCCTAATCTCACAGAGGATGAATAGAAACTGTCAATCAGAGGCTGCACTCAGCAGCGAGACAAGAGGGGACTGATTGCTGCTGCTGTGCTGTGACACACACACACACACACACACACACACACACTTTTCCTCCTTCCTCTTTCTGCCTCCACTGATGCACAACTCTCCAAAAGGCAGATCTTTTTCTTTTTAACCACGTTTAACTTTTCTGTAAGACTGCTCATATTTTGATTTTGGTCTTCAGGCGTATTAGGAAACATTTTTGTCACTCTCTCACACTGTGTGTATTATTAATAGCAGCTTAACAACTGCAGGGACATTTTTTGGCTGCTGCCAAATATGCCTCAGTGCTGCTGTACAGGACGTCTGCAGCACCCAGTGACACCTCTGCTCATTGTGTTTCTGTCTTGGGATCCTGATGCAGAAATGTCAGGCCACTAAAACAGGCTGAATTAGCTCATAAAAAGATGAGCAGCTGCTTTTTTTTGTGAGTTAGTTTCCACTGATGCAGTTTCTTGTCTTTCTGACCATGGGGCAAACTCTGGCTGATACATTAACAATTAATAAAGGGAAAAATTAAGTTCTTCAGTTTGAAGAAAGATTAAAAAAAAAGATCATATTATACATGATGTACATACAGCAACAAACAGGTTTGAATGTAGGCTGCTGATTGGTGCAAAGGATTTTTCAATTACACTTTGCTCTCAATGAAGTTACTCAACTGTATAATAAGAAGTTAAACTTTGCTTCATCTCCAGCCACTGCAACATTAAAAAGCTGTTTACATGATAATGCATCAATAATCTATACTGTATAAATAATAATCACAACCATTCTGCATAATAACAGTCTGTACTTTCACTTCATTTTGTTGGTACTCGTTCTGTAATCGCATTTAAGCAACATTTAAAAAGCAGGACTTTTCACTCTTACATAAATCTGAACACCACAGCAGATATAATTAACTGGCCTCTTGAACACTTGTGTAACACGAGTGTAACGAGTGGACTACAGTAAAATGGAGCTCAGACTGTGAGTAATCAACTGTTACTGTGATGTAATATCTCAAACCCCACAATTTTATTTTATATATTTCTTCAGATTTATTTCTCAGGCCAGTTTTTTTAAATTAGTTTGAAATATGCATCTCTCTCCTAAAAGTTATTCAACTAATTAGTGGAATACTTTAATATAAGTTTTCCTATTTCAGACAAGTTGTGGCGGACTTCCCTGCCTCTGTTTACTTTGAGATAATTGCATTAAAGTTTTCGTGTCCCCTGATGATGTGGATGCAGTTTCAGCCTGAGAGCATCACAGTCAGAGGTAAAACTGGACCCTTCATGTGGGTTTTTTTCGTGGTAATGATCAAATCTAAAGAGATTCCTCTGTATTAGACTTGAAAACCCATTTTAATCTAATCTCATTCTCATACATCTGCTCTCCCCCAACTCCCAATTACATGAAATCACTGCACATACAGTATCTGTTGCTTCGTGACACTGATGCCTGTAGCCAGAGTACAAACACAGATCTGCTCGCTGACCGTTCATGCCCACAGGCCAAACTCAAATACGAAACAAGTTTATTTGCACCACACGCCGACTGCCCCCACCGTGTGCGATCGGATTTTGCGGCCTCACGGAGATGAAGCTGATCAATCAGATCAATCAGCAGAGATTACTGTATTCCCCCGGAGGTCGGAGGGAGGGCACCGGGCCACGCAGAGTTCACACGTCCCACAACCAGCTTCCAGACAAATCTGTGCAGGAATGGCAAATATTTCGCCTGCACGAAACTCTGATTTTTTCACGTTAAGATTTGGAAATTTCAGCGACAGAGAGATTACAAAGTCTGCAGTACAGCACAGGTTTCCACTTCGCAGGGTATTTTCGGACTTCCCAGACTTTTCTAGAAGGTTGAAAATAACTGGAAACTGTCGATTTCTGACGGTGGAGCGCGTAATGTCACCGGAGTCCTGGTTACTGTAAACTCTTTTTATCCAGTATGAAATCTTTTTTTTTTAACTTCTACTAAATAGAAAAATCTTTCAGGTGCAGGTTTTATACATCTTTGTTTAAATAAAACCTTGGAGGGAGGGGGAGAAGAAATGAGGAGGATGTACATGCAGCAGCTTTACGCACCATTATCATCCACATTAACCGAGGGCTCGGAGGACAAAAACCTCCATGGTTGAAGTCGAACTGATTCAGCTGCACCTTCTCTGTAATAAACACACCAGTCACTCTTAGCGTGTCAACGTGCACAAGTGAAATAATGCTGCACAATGAAGAAGAAATAAAGTGCAGCCAGTCTGGAAGGCTGAGGGCACAGAACAAATAAGAAGAGAGCGAGTCTTGTGTGTTTTGAGCCTGATTTCGTTCTAGTCAGTGATTGAAAAATAAAATACCTGCACCTCTGAAGTAGCAGCTGCAGTTACTCTGAACGGAATTGTTCAATCTTTCTCAGAAATGTGAATTATGACTGCGAGCGAATTCACGTTTTTTTCAGTGAGGCTGTTCAGTCTGTTAGGAGATGGAATTCTATAACACGGTATCAACAAATAAAATATTAGACACATTCAAACTAGATAATGATATAGAACGAAGTTATTGAATAAATTAAAATAATAAGACTTACAAAGTTACTCTTCACAGTAACTGAATAGATTTTACTTGTGTTAGTTTTTTGAGTATTTAACGACCTACTGTAGCGTATAACAAATTTAATTTAGTATAAAACAAAGTCTTAATATTCGTTGTTTTTTTTACCACCTGCAGCTCCGAGTTGAGCAACATACAGCAGGTCACCTACATGTGAATAATTCAGACGCGTTTTATCCTGGAACAACCTCAGTTAGTGTATGTTGGTTTACTATACTAACACTGCAGTATTTCTAAATACTACCGCTACTGCTGCTACTAGTAATAACCACAATAATAATAATCAAATAATTCATGTTTAACTTTGCGCTCAAAATAAGGATTTAACTTCTACGTTTGCAGGACTTACAAAGAAGACGTTAAATATTTGTTGCATCGTTACAACGCTCTTTTTAAAATAAAGTTACAGGTGTTAAGTTTTTTGTTTTTTTTTGCTGATGTCTGTAAAGAGTTGTGGTTCCGTGCTGCAGCGGCTGTTGTTGTGTCCGGGCCACAAACTGTCCCAGACGACAGGACCACAGCACAGATTCAAACTCCAACTCAGACAGGCAGTTTTCTTTAACATCAGATTTAAAACGACAAATTGTGTTGTTGTTGTTGTTGTTGTTGTTTTTAAGTCACATTAACTTTTCCAAAACTATGCCGGTGGTGTCTTCGTTTGTATTTTCAAAAGGAAAAAAGGCAGATAAGCCAGAGAGAAACGAAAGAGTCTTAAATGGCTCCAGTGTGTCAGTGTTTCTGCTGTGTGACTTTGTGTGATTTGTGAGGCAACGTCTCGACTGTCCATCTCAAAATGAGGAAGTTTTAAATCGAGCTGCTGAGTACAAGTTTTAATTATAGTGATATTATAATAACGCCTGTTTCTTTAAATATTCAGAATTATCTCTGTACTTGATCAATATTGCTTTGTTATTTATTAGTTATAATGAGGCTGCTGCTCTCAATAAGAACCTGAAATATTTCAGTGACTAGTTGAATTAATGTTCCGTGATAAGTCGTTACAGTTGAAGCTTCTGAATTCTCGTGATTGCATTTTGAAAAACAAACGTTGCTGTGTGTGATAAACAATAAATATTTCTCCATGTTCAGCCTGAAAAAGAAAATGTGCAATAAATAGTTGAAGCTGAAAAGAGACTTTCAGTGAGATTAGTGCGAGTAGCACAACATAAAAAAATGAAGGGACGTAAGGGTTAATCTGTAAGTAAGTTATGGTTTAGAATAAAAAAAAGACGCATGTGATGCTGCCAGTGCAAACAAATGTCTTAAAGTACAAATCAAACTGGACTAAAAATAAAAAAAAACAAAAAACAAAACAAAAACCCAAACCCCCATGCAAACAGAAAAACAGATATAAGTCCTTGTTTTGTAACTGGTGTGATAACTGACCATGAAACACTAACAAAGAAGCACAACAGAGCTTCTACCATGTGAAATTAGCGTCCTTGTAAAGTTCAAACACTCAAACCAGGAACAGGCTGCACCTTACTGAGGCCAAACTGTGCAGCACAAACATGAATCCGCACCCAGTAATAACCCCACATCCAAGGTGACTTTCCACACTCATCTGAAATTGTGTTATTGTGCTATTGTGTCTCAGGAAAACTGTGCTCCGAGTGTTTGTGGCTCTCCACTGGGACCATATTTTGTGCGACAGAGGTGCCGTCAGGGGGGAAACGTCTGAGCCACAGTGCTGCGGTGCAGACTGCCACCAGGTGTTACTGCAGTGAACTGACAGAGGCCGCAACAAGTAACAAACCTGCAACAAACACACGTTTTTTATTCATCTTTAACATTAAAAATACAAATCACACACTCACACTCACACACAGGAAGCAGATATCCACAAATAAACTGCTACATTCTTTAAAACAACAACCTACTGAGCATTTTAGTTTCACACCGAGAGGGAACAAAACCAGAGTCTGACCTATTACACACAAGCAAACATCAAATGAATCTATTTAAATCTGCACGAGGCCAACAGCCCGTGGTCTAACGTATGGAGAAAATTACACACACAGTCGTTTCCTTTAAGGCCGAATGCATTCAATAGGATATTAATAGAAGAAAAGCAAACAGGATTAACAAGGGGGTAGAGGGGGAGAGAGGGGCGCGGTGGGAAGATGGCAGTGCAGCCACATCATGGCACTTGCTCTTTAAGTACGAATGTAAATGAAGCGGAGTGGACTCCCTGTGATCTGCACTCACACGAGCGAGGAGAGGCAAAGCTGGTTGGGTGGATGAAACACTTGTAACACTCACTTCACCTCCAGACTGTGTCGGTGCGCTCGCCCGTCCAGCGTGGATGGAAAAACAACATCGAGCCAAGTGAGGAATGAAAGGCACTTAATGTGTGTGTGTGTGTGTGTGTGTGTCTGTCTGACTTCATGAAGTTCAACTATCAAACCTCACTGCACTGGTATCAGGCAGCAGGCCTCCCTTAAAGGAAAAATCACTGCAACTAAAGATTCTTTCCACTGTTTAACAAGTGATCACACTCTTGACCAGTGGATTCATAGTTTGGTCTCTCAAACATCAGGAAATGCTGATTAAAGCAAACCGAGGTGATGGATTCTGGGTTGTCCGACCTTCGCTCCGAAACCCACAGAGATTAAATGTGCCGCGACATAAAGACACGGAAATGCTGAGAATCCTCACATCTGCAAAAGCAGGAACCGGGTACCCGAGAGACTTTAATTATACTAATGCGTAAGAGTGGTAAAGTTGGGTTTTTCCTTTAACTGGAGGAAGACGGCCACCCTGCAGCCTTCTGAACACACACGGTCTGCAGCGCCCCCTGGCGGCGATGCAGACGCATCGCAGGCTCAGCTTCTCAGTTCAGCTATATTTCCCTGAACTGCGCAAATTTATTTGTTCCCTTTCGATTTTCATTGAACGAACCAGCTCTTGCTCACACCCCCTCACCGGCATGAATTCACGCGGCGCATCAGGAAGTCGGTGAACCGGAGCTCAAGAGCTCAGTGAGCGGCAGCTGGAGGCCGCGCCGTTTGAAAGAGCACTGCTGCCCCCCGGAGGCCCAGCGAGGAAACGCAGATGACGGTCAGAGGAGCCGCAGAGACGCAAAGCCGCAAAGAGACAGAAACGTCCGTTCATCACGCAGCAGAGGAATGATTTGTTGTACGTAAAAAAAAAAAAAGTCCGCAAAGAGGCAAATCTCCATTTCCTCCGAGGTCCGACACTGAACGAGCTGCGACGAAACACACTGGTGGCGGAAACGATGCACGTGGCACGAAATCAAGAGTGTGTGTGTGTGTGTGTGTGTGTGTGTGTGTTTGAAGCTATTTTTATTCCTCCTATCTATTTAGCTATTATGTGGAGATGACAGGTGTGTGTGTGTGTGTGTGTGTGTGTGTGTGTGTGTGTACTTCGGAGGGGTGGGGTGGGGTCGGGGTGGGGGTGGGGGTGGGGGTCGTGGGGCAGGAAGTTGACGTCTAGTCAAATCCTTGCCAGTCACTCTGTTCAGAGTCGTACTCCAGCTCCACCCCGATGCAGCGCACTCCCTCCAGCAGCATGGGCGTCCCGTGGTGACGGTCTGTGTCAGAGACAGAGAGACGGAAACATCAAACCCGCTTCATTCAGCCTTAATCCTACACGTGCAACTCACGGTTTTTAAACGTCCCGACCGCAAAGTGCAGATTATCATCCACACTCAGCTCATTGTTTAGATTCCGGAGAGCAGCTCAGACTCTCAGCGAAGCATTGGTGGTTCAGTGGTAGAATTCTCGCCTGCCACGCGGGAGGCCCGGGTTCGATTCCCGGCCAATGCAACAACCTTTTTTTATTTTTTTATTGACAGTGCACTCAAACAGAAAATCAGTAAATGCTCAGCATTTCAGATGTGAGCTCCGGTTTTGATTTGATGGATGAATGCATTGATTTAGCAGTTTTTAAAATAGTCATCTGTTTTTTTCCCCTCTTGATTAATGGAGTGATGGTGAACTTGAGGCGAGTGGGAGCCTCATCGTGTATTCGCTGCAGACTACACGGTTACACCTCACTCAGTCACTGATCTCATAGCGAGCACAGCTTAATCCGCTGATCTGGTTGCGGCCGTCCAGGCCTCAGTTACACAGACATCTGGGCAGATGTTCAGGCTGAGAGGGGGAAAATGATGAACAACAAGGCCGCCATTCATCCTCGAACACATGACCACAGAAGTACACACACACACACACACACACACACACACACACACACACATATATACGCCCCCTTTACCTAATTCTCCATCTGCCGACACAAACGCCGGCAGCTGATGCGGATTTAAGTGGAGAAAATGCAAATTGACTGCAGGCTCCGCTCAGCCTCGTTACAACAGCAGAGAGAAGAAGAGTTACAGCGCGGTGTTTGTCTTTTTAATCTTCTTAAAACGAAGATGATTTATTGCTTCATTATAAATCTGTGCCTTAACATAAATATCTCATTTTCTTGGTGAGGAAGTTGTGATTTGGTTTAGTTGAAGTGACGCAGACTCACCACCAGGAGGCAGCGGTGCACCGGTCATCTGTCACTTTTAACTTTGACGACTGGCAGAACTGAGCGACATCCAGATGTTGCAGCGAAACTAACGAGGCTGTGATCAGTGAGACGCTGCTGCTACTTTGATAACCACTCTGCTCATGTCAGCTGCACACAGGCAGCACACACAAATTAGATCATCATCTTCATCATCATCATCATCACCAGAGCAGACTCACCCATGACTCTGGCTTGAACCTTGACCCTGACGCACACGTCCTCGTTGGTCTCGCTCAGCAGCAGCACCTCCTCGCACAGAACCCCCTCCTGCTGGGCCATGTACTCACACGTTACCTTAAGACCTCCTGGAAGACACACAGGCACGCAGAAAAACACAAACAGGAGGATTGTAAAGCCAACTTTTTCCAACACACTAACTTTTCCTTTGTCTCTTTTCGTGATGTTTGAAATGTGCAGCAGACTGCTGGCAGACAAAACAAACAGAATGTCGTCATGATGACGAGCACGTAAATACAGCTGACTGATGAGTAAACAAATACACACACTTTCCAGAGGGTGTGACAGCAAGCTGAAAGTAAAGGTCAGTAAACTGCCCCCACAACAGGCGCGTAGTGGGCATCACTCCCAGAAACATCGCCGGATCAACTTTGGCCCAAACAAACAGGTTTAGATGCAAATGGGAAATCCACATTTTTTTAAATGCCTGCTCGGGTGCCAGATGTTTGGGTTTCACAGCAGTTACAGCAAAAACATCTGAAAGTGGAGTTTGTTTGTTGTCATGATTCTTCGGCGGTGGTTTGCTGAGCGAGCGCCGTCTGAAACGCTGTAATCCTCAGCCATCTGCTACGCTCAGACCAACAAGCACACAGCAAACTTGTTTTTTTATTTGCATATTGCACTCTGATTAAATGCTGCAGCATGGGAATATGAAGGCCCCGCGCGACAGGCCAAAGCCTGATATGAATAAAAACCCATTGAAAAGGAGGGATTTCAGTCACGAGTGACATTTTCGAGTTTGCAGTTTGACCTGAGGCGACACTCTCGCCAGAGCACTTTGCTTTGAGGGATTAGATCTAAATGTAACACGCGCTGGAGCAATAATAATAATACTGCTGTGTCATGTGTGCCATGATTGTGTGAAGTGCGGGCGGGGTTAAAGGTGAGAGACTGTGATATGTGCTCTGCAAAGTTACACCGAGTTCATCCAGCCTGCAAACGTAAACCAGTGGTTCCCAACACTTTCTTTCCACTGCACTGTCCAAGGGGGTGGGGGTGGGTGGGGGTCACAAAAACTACCTCTGGGGAAAGGTTTGACTCATTTACTGAAATAGCTCTTAACCGTGTCCTTCCTCCTTCCAGTCCAGATGGGAGAAGCGACCAAAACGTTAATGTGGTTTGAAGTAATTACCGCGCACTCACAGTTATTATTAAGCTTGAAAGCAGCAGTGATTCACTTTTTGGTCGTTTTTAGCCCCACGTCTCGTCTCTCGGGCTGCACGCACCACTCAGGGCAGTTTTATCGCTCTTAGCCACAGCAGGGTTAAAGAGAGTGACAACAAGCCGTCCGTCTGCCGCGACGTTCCCACGTCAGCGTCACGCTGTTCAGCGTTTGTCAGGCTGTGAGACCATCCAGCTGCTGGGAAGTCGTTTTACGATATTAAACTGTAAAAAATCACTTCAGGGAAGCTTGACAAACACTCGACTGAAACCATGACCCACTGCTTTGAAATAATTACAGAAACCTCAACTTATATTGTTATGACTGTTTTCCTAATTAGATTCTTTTCTCGTGGCCAAGAGGATTTTCTGCTCTGGCAGTTTCATGAAAAGTGGTTTTATTAATATTTGGAAAAACTAATGAAATGTGAGCTTTGTTTATCCACACACACACACACTCTCGCCATCTCACCCTCCGGCGCTGGTGTGATGTCCGTGATGCGGAGGTGTGGACTGGGCACGGGCGCCGGGCACACGTCCTTCCCCAGAGCCGGGACCTCGGGCAGGTGGAAGACGATTTCATAACGGTGCTGCGTCTTCAGGAAGCCGACCTGCAGCGAGGGAGAGGGGCGGATATGAATGAGGTTGAAAGAAAAAGAGTCAAGTAAAAGGTTCGGCCATTTGGAGGAAATACAATGGTGCCTTTCTCCTTTGGAATAATCCAACTGCACCATAGGGAGGGAGGGTTTGGCCTCATACAGCAAATCCATTACAGCTCAATGAACGAAGGATTAATTCTTATGAGTAACGTGGAGAAGTGGCTCTCATACACCGTTGGGCTGAGTTTTCCATGAAGGATTCCTCTAATTGAAATCATTATTTGTTGCTCTGCTGGTTTTAATCTGCTACAATTCCAGCCTGATGGGAAATAAACCGGCGTCAGTCTCGTTTCGCTCAACTCCAAAAACCTGACACTAATCCCACGTGAACAGGCTTCGTCAGCAGGTGGAGAGTTTGCACTCAGCCACGGCTACACCTTGTGCTGCAGCAGCGTTTATTATCCTCAATTATTCAATTTAAAGCTGATTAAACAAATATATGTGGCAGCTGCAGGACGACCACTAAAATTATTTTCAGAATTTCAAAAAACTGAACAATTACCTTGTTCATTTATAATGTTTCTTTTTTTTTAAAAAAAAAGTTAATTTCTGTTTGACAGTACAGGACAAAGAAGACTGGAATTTTAGGAAATTAAAAAAAAAAATGGTGGCAAACTCAGATATTTCTTGCCAACATGCAGAAAATCCCACGAGGTGAAGCAGTGAGAGAGACAGAGAGGCAGCGTGAAGAGCGGCAGCCGCGTGAAATTCAGCAAAGAGAAAAATTCATGAGGGGGCTGTCGACAGGGACGAGCCGGGGGAAGCCTCACAGAGGAGACGGCGGACGAAAAGAGAGGAGACAGCGGGGAAGAGCAGGCGAGGAGAGATAAGCCCGGAGCCCCTCCCCAGCTCCAGCCGCCGCCGGCAGCCTGGGCCCAGCGCGACCCGCGGGGGCTGCACCAGGAGAGAGAGCAGTAACGGTTGTGTGAGCGCCGTCCCACGCACGTCCACCGACCGCGAGCCGACTCGCAAATGGGATTCACAGTGCGAGCGTCACGCTGTGGACGTAAAAACAAGAGGCGTGAAATGCGTCAAAAAAGTGATTTGAATCATTTCAGTTTGTGATGTGCTGTTGTTGTACACACATGCAGCATGCGCAACGCACAGACGCACACCGCTCGGCACTTCACCCCAAACAATGGTGTGATTCTTCAGTGGAGTGGAAGGGAAATACCACACATTTTATGAAGTTGTATGTCACTTCACATTCTGTACTCATGAATATGAAACACTGCCGGCAACGCTGCAAAATAACAGTCCTTTTAACGCGACGGTTCAAACTGCTCAGCGCTGAAGCTCTTGTGTGTATATCGCTCACGTTTCTCTGCGCCATCAGGATGTGACATCAGAGCTTCAGCAGCTGGGACGGCTCGGAGCCGTTTGATTCGCACTATGGCGCCTCCGGTCTTCTTCCCCCGCAGCGGCCCGGGTTCTCTCCTTCACGGTCAGTTTGTGCCTCTCATGCTTCGCCAGGCTGTGGTTCCACATCTTACGATGCTCTGGAACATCATCCGGCCGCTCGCTGCACTCAGCCTCCATCAGCTCAGATATAAAGTTTCTGCTGTGGACACCTGAGTGCGGCTCGTGGTAAATCACCTGCCTCAGGTCAGAGACCTTCTCCTGTGTTTTGGTGACATTTCCAACGAGACAGTTGACGTCAGAGCACTTGATGAAGGCGTCTCATTCATCGTGGTACGCAGGAGGGTCCATGTTGCAGGGGACAACGAATAAAACAATCTAATTCACGCCACACCTTGCTTTGTGAGTGTGTGTGTGTGTGTGTGTGTGTCATCATCATCATCATCAGGCTGGTTTAAAAACGGCGTGGCCTCAGCTGATCTCTGCAGCACCAGCAGCTGCTCAGTAACCACAACGAAAATCACCTTGAATCCAAACTGCTACCCACGCTCCCGCCTTGTCTGCGGTCGGCCTGCGAGGATCGCCGACCACCCTCCCCTCCCTCTCTCTCTCCCTGGCCGTTTCCATAGCAACCCCACCCTCAGCTCCACGATGAGCCACGATGTTTGCTGCGCCCACTCTCACGCGCACTCAAAGAGCTTTGAGAGGGTCTCGCGCAACTGCGAAGGTCACAGCGTGGCGACTCTTAAGCAAACTGACTCGTCGTGAATCAGCGCTGGGGAAGACGTCGTCGCCTTTGGGATTTTGGCACGAGTTAGAAACTGTGGAAAACCTGAGAACGCTCTGAAGGGCTTTAATGTGGTGTCCACGCTGAAACATGCCGGCCGCTTCACTGAGAAATAAAAGGACGCACAAAGCCGGCTTTGAACTGCTCCCGGATCAGGAGCCGCCTCGGGGCGTCCTCGCCCGACATCTGATCAGGGGAGTCGTTGTGAGGCGCGACGCTGCTTTGAGCTAAATATTGACAGCACACGCTCACGGCGGCGGTGCGAACACGCTGATGTTAGCAGGTCTGATGTTTACCGTGGTCACACGCTCTGTTTGTCGGTGTCCTACGGGCAAGGCTGATATTTTGACAAAGTTCGGCACCTTCTTCTTTTTTGGGTCCCGAGTCGAGCACATCCGGGGATTCTTGTTTAACACGCCGACAGTAAGATGAGATATCGCTGCTCTGCGCCTTTATAGCTGACAGAGGAGATTAACAGCGAGGAGAAAAAAAGATTTTAATCTTCTCCTGGAGGTTTTTCGCAGATAAAATCTCGACCAGCGCTCGTGAGGGGACACGCTCAATCAAAGAGTTACCTCCAAATGCGACTGTGCATCCTGCACTTGGAAGCGAAGGGGAGGGACGGGGAAACTGTCAGGGGCCCACACAGATGTGACCTCATGTCATATCCAGATCAAATCACTCTGATTGATCGGTCTGATTCCATCTCCAGTATTGCAGCTTGGGTTCGCCCGGGCTTTTATTTAGATTGACGAGCACTGGTCTGATTCACCTGAGGATGAGATGATACGGGACAATGTGCCTTTATGCGCTTTGTGTTGCGCAACTGGCCTTTAAGCCTCCCGGTCTCATTCAGCCTGCTCACATTTGTTTTAGTTCAGTTCTAAATGTAATCCACAGAGATCTTATTACCATGAAAGGACTATTCATTTGGACTTGGATGGAGTTATCTGCCGCACTGAACGACGTCTGCAGGCTGGAGGCAAACAACCGCAGACCACTGTTTGGAGCATGTGACGATGCCTGATGATAAGTGAGCTCCTAATGAAGCGGCGCCTCCGAACACGTCCAGTATTTCAGCGAGATTCGTTCGAAACCGAACGGTTTCACACCAGATCATCATGAGGTTGCAAAGTGTGATGCTTTTCGACAAACACAGCAAAAGCTGTGCCAAAAAACGATCGCGTTACAGATACATGTTTTACTTTTACATATCAAATAACGACCACACCACAGCTTTGGCTCCTGTGCCAGAGCCCTGACAGCTCCTGCAAGGTTAAACACACCTTGACCATGAAGTTGCCGTCATCCTCTGGAGTCACCATGACGATGGAGTCGTGCAGCTTTTCGTCGAAGTGGACGTGCGACGGGGCTCCGGCGGCGGGGGGTTCCTCTGAGAAGCGCACGCCCCCCGCCTTCGCACAACCTGCAAAAAAAAAAAAAAGCGAGAGAGAGGAAGAGAAGGTGGGAAGTGAACACGAGCTCTCACGCTGAGCGGCTTTAAAAAGGGAGGAAAAGACGCGTTAAAGCGGCGGCGGCTGATTCCTTTCAGTGAGATAATGGAGCGCGCGTCACTTTCCAGTCACTCGACCCCTGCTCGGCGAGTAAGGAGCTGTTGAGGCCTGCGACGTACTTATGCACACATGCAGCGCACAATACCCATTATCATATAGTGCATTTCACAACAGGAGCGCGCTGAGGTAGAAAGAGGCGGGGGAGAAAGACGTAGAGAAAACTGAAAAAAAAAAAATCCTAACACATTCATATATTCAGGTGACCTCATACTGTGAGCAAACTTTTCTTCCCAGTGATATTACATTACATTACGTTACAGAGGTCGTCTCCGCGGGATCTCCGTCTCCAAACAGAAGGGCTTAAAGACGTTAGGGCTCACAAGATAAACATATCATTTCCCTGCAGGTTTTGGTGCTCTCCTCTGAGACATGGCTGATAGTTTTTCTTCTGCTGCCCAGGCCTCTCACTCCCAGCGTGGGAGATGGAAACTTGTCCCCCCCACACACATTATTATTAATACTAATAATGCTCTGAGGCATAAAACAGTTTGGTCTGAATTAGTTTGGGTCTGATTAAAGAGCATCTTTTTCCCAGGCCTCAAAGGAGTGTAAAACATGTGCTGAGGCTACACAACACGAGGGAGTCAAACGACACAAAAATACACCAGGCTGACCTTCTCTGCTCCACGACAACAACCTTTTAAATGTTTATTAACTCTTCTATTAATAGAAGGCCATCGCCACCAGTGGGACTTATCTGTCCATTTGAATATGAATGTCATTTCTCAGAAAAAACTCTGGAAAAATGCTGCCGCCGAGTGTGTTTGACACACACACACACTTCCTGGGCACTGTGTTGCTCGTTACCATCCTTCCAATTAGCCTCGATTCAGTCCAAACTTCAAAAGGTGCTCCAATCAGCAGCATCCATCACCGTGCCTCTTTGTGCTGCAGCCAGGATCGCTGATTGCCAACTCCAAACACCGTGTGACAACGAGGCGCAGATAACGCACGTTTCCTAATCACCTTCTAAAATAAAAAACAAAACAAAAACGTGATCTACTTTGACAACTAGGTATTATGTCACTGCTTCTCTGCCTCACAGCAAACACCCTGAAATCATGAGGAGATTTTATTTCTCAAAATCCTTTTCCAAAGAAGAAAAAAAAACACAATAAAGTTGGATTATCTGTCGCTCTGGACCAGAAAGTCAGACAGAAATGTGACTTCCTCTGCCAAGTCACGATAAAGCCGCCATGTGGTGAAGTTGGTGCCATCTGTGTTAATTATTAATGATATAACAGAGCAGAGCCAGATAATAATGACACATTCATCCTGAAGAGCAAACACAATACTGAACTTCTCATTCTGAAACAACAGCACGTGTGAGTCTGGGTGCGTCATTACATTAAAACTGCCTTAATTATTAGATTTGGAAATTATAGTTATATGATCGGGGTCACGTTATGTTGAAGCCATATGTTCCCATACTGTACACTGTGGTTAATATTACAGAGACAGTCTTACAGTACATTCAGCTGAGTCCATACACCAGCCTTGCATTGTGTGCAGCGCAGGCCGTCACTGTCCCACTTGGGCCCGGTTCCATTAAACTTTTATTCAGGCTCATATCAGAGATTAGAAATCCTTGCTATCAGCAATGTGGGTCACCATAATGAGTTCAGGAGTTACATCATGTTCCATATGGGCAGCGTCACTGTGCACGGATGGATGGGTGGAAATGAGGAGCGCGATAGTGCAGGACGCCTCGTCGCCTTAATAACATCGAGACGAGACGTGCGGGAGGTGGAGGAACTTAAAACAGGATTTATTACGTCTGCCGTCCTCCACGGCGCAATCTCCCAAAGTCCAGACGAAAGATAAGGAGTCAGGGGCGGGTCAGCATCTGAAAATGAGTTTTCTTATCTGCTGACGCGCCTTCACTTATGCTAAAACACGTCGGCGCATTAATAACCAGTTTTCTCCAAATTAATAAACCAACCGTTTGACTAAAGAGATTACAGAAGATAAGGCTGATGGGGAACTATATAAAACTAATACCCTCAACATTTAACACCAATAAAAGGCAGCTATTTGTGGTATTTATGAATATTTTTGTAGTTAATAAATCTACAAATGTAGATTATCCTGATAGTCATGATGCTTTCCAACAACTTTTGAAGTGATTGGACCTCGGCCCACATTTGTTCGGGCTCATGCTTCAGAGTGCTGACCTTTCTCACCGGAGTCCTTCAGTTTACTGATGTAAACGTCCAGCATGTGCTGAATTTCAACAGCTCGCCCCTGCCAAAGCACGAGCTCAGTGACTTCAAATGTGGAGACCGTCACATATCTGATGTGTGTGAAGGTGCTTGGTTTCTTTCTCTGAGCCCAACTACGAGGTGATGACTGACACAATCAACCAAGAGTTGCTGAATTTAACGTCGCACAACAATGAATGTATGTATAATGTCGGTCATCTATAGAACATAGGTGTGTTTTTCTCCTCTGAAGACTAAAAGCTTTACGACAATGATCTAATTACCCGATGGGACCTGGGATACGCAGTTACTGCTCCCACAGTAAGAGGCTTTTTTCTGCATGAAGCCTAGAAGTTCAAACAATGGGGCTTCATGACTGTAATTACATTCACGTGGCGCACAATGAGGCTTCATAATGATGGGCTTTCACGCGGCGGGGCGGCCCATCAGCACATTACACCACGTAAAGAGAGCGGAGTTTTCACATTGGAGGGCGCCAGAAATTATCCATTCAAGAAATTCGACAAGTATTCAGGGGAAATGATCAGAAGCTGGCTCTGATTGGAGGAAGAGAAACATCTCAGAAACGGGCGTTGTGATATTATATTCACTGAACCAGAACGACAGATCGACCCGCTGATTTCTGCTTATTCTCCCCGAGGACAACAAAGCATATGTTCATTTTCAGAGAGTAAATTCACAACCAGAGCTGAGCTGTTCTGCTTCTCATCTCGACATTATCAGCTAACACTCTTATCCCTGTTCCCTTTATAACAGTTTACTGTATTTTTCTTCTTCTTATCTGTATAAAGTTTCAATGAGGCTTGGCTGTGAATAGTAATTCCTATTACAGTTTTCTTTGAATGGCGTCCACAGTGCTCCTAACTACAAAATTGTCCTGCATTTTTATAGCATTGTGTGTTTTTAGCATATTTTGGCTTGGAAAGCTGACAGAAAAACAAAAGGCCGACACCCCTGAGCCTCAGCTGCGACTGCTGTGAAGCCAGAGCCACAAATCACAGCTGAATTCAAACTGCCTCATTACTGCAGGTGGCAACCAAACAAACACAGTCGCAGAGCTGCCGAATCAAGTCCGAATCCAAAATGAAAATGATCCCTTTCCTAAAAAGCCTCCGGCTCAGAAACAGAGGCTTAAACTGGCTGATTGCAAACTGCACCTTGACTCCTCCACTTTACTTTTTTGAAGTCTTCGATCTTGGACGTTTAATCAGGAAATCCAACCTTTGCTAACGAGAGTTTTCGTGCCCAGTCCTCCATCACCTCATCCTCTTGGCCCAGACTCAACAGTAACTCACATCAACCCGTCACCTCGGGACATAAATCTGCTTGTTAGGTTGGCGATGTTAACACGAGCTAAGACCATTTGTAACTTCACAGCGTTAATGCGTTATTGATTAATGTTGGTGCTTTTCTGCACCTGGAAACACTATGAACTCCTGGGGGGGGCGACAAGTCAGTTACACATTGTTTATGCAGAAACACGGTGTGATGTCACCGACAGGTTTCACCTCCACTGTCGTCGCTGCCGTTATTAATTTATGGGGCTGCTGCCTTGTTTACACAGGAAACACGTATCTGTCACTGCATTATTTTGGGGATGGTCCTTCTTTTCTTCTCGACTCTTTCTGCACTGTTGTCGTTTCACTTCACATTTGTACTTGGCGTACCTGCACGTACACCAGCAGCATCACAGCAGCCGTGGGGCTGCAGGCCAAGCCTCTGTGTCAGGCTCATTAACACAACACTGAGCTCCGTGGCCTTTTAGATGGGTTTGCTAATCCCAGACAGAGCGAGAGTAGGGGCTTACCCTCTCAGCGGTCAGATGCACGCGCACACGCAAATTAACGCTGAACTGGCTTATTTCAGATTAGTCCTCTGTCAGTGATATCTGCTGAATATTCAGCCAGTCTTCTCCTTCCAACCGGAGTCTGCAGGTTTGTGCAGGAAAGTCAACACTACCATAAAAGAAGCACCTGAGTTTGGTTTCGCAGCCTTTTGCTGCCCCCACCCACCCGTATATATCAAAAAAAAAGCAACAAACACTCTTCCTGTGACATTTCAGTCAATCTGAAGTACATAAAAAATACACTTTGTAAAATGCCATCAACAGGAAGTCAATAAAGAGGCTCCCTTTGCAGCGGCCTTCATTCAGTGACCTTATCAAAGAGAACAAAGGCCTGCAGAGTGGTCCTTGAAGACATCAAGCACCCGCGCTCCTCCGGCTAAGAGAGCGGGCGCACTCATCTAGTAATATACACGAGACCAGTCATTTACAGCTTCTTTCGCTCCAACCGGTTTTTATTGAGACATTTCTCCTTCTCAGGAAATAAATGTGCTTGCCTCGACAAAAGTCTGACGCAGAGACGACCCGCCCACAACTTACACAGCCTGCTCCTGCGAAGCCCACTGGAAAAAAAGGGAAAAAAAGAATTGATTGCAAATTTAAATTGAATTGATTTTCCTCCCTGAAATGTCTCCAGGCTGTCTTACTTGTGAAAAGGTTAATTTGGGTTTCTCGATCACAATAAATTACACCGAAGAATTTGTCACTCTGTTTTTTTTCTGCCCCTTTTATTGCAGCAGTCAATCTCTTCTGAGAACTACTGGATGCAAGGCAAAGATTAAGGAAGTCTGATTCACCTACAGCAGATTATAGGATATAGGAGCTTCATTATGATCACTTCCTGGCTGGGTGAAAGGGCTTATATATGATGAAAGTAATCCATGAAGTGCACTAAAATGTAGCTTTGATATGTGTGTGTTATATGAGATTTCAGTTACTCTATGCACCTGTTCACGTCTTCGTTATTTTTGTAAATCGCTCTGCTCTTGGTCCTGAACCTTCAAATCAAATGTCAGGGAAAGAGACTGAGGAATTAAAAGGAGAAGGCGAGTGGGGCCTACGGGAAATCAGATCTGGATTTAGAAAGCGGGTTTAACGTGGTGGTTTCCTTTCTGGGACCAGCGGTCAGGGCTTTTTTCTCCTGACCGGCCTCACTTCCTCTAAAATTCATGCAATATACTGTGGCTCTTTTTTTTTCAGCCTACTGGCAGGAGGCTGAATGATTTACCAGCACTTCAAACAACAGACCACTTGATCCCAAGATGCAGACATTTTGATCCTGGGTTAGCCTCGAATATTAAATACTGTTTGTCCTGTCCACCTCAAGCGGTTTCCTCAGTATCACAGAAGCAGTGAATAGCAAAATGAAGCAGAAAAAAAAACACTCACTCTTTTTAGCAGCAGCCATGTCACAGGAATCGGTGCAGATCAAACACACTTGGACTCACGGTGTCACAGCCTTGTCATCTCAGCAGGCTGACCTCAGAAGGACCCTGCAAAACAAAGTTAGGATGGTGAGAAGTCGCAACACAGGCAGACAACAGTGGGCAGTGATTAAATCAATGGAGGGGCAGGAGGAGATAAGGTGGGAGCCCGCCACAGTAAGCCATCCCAGGGGTGTGTGTGTGTGTGTGTGTGTGTGTGTGTTTTTCGGCTAAATCCACAGCCCCCAGGTCAGCCTGCATTTCAGCCCAGAGCACAGCTGTGCTGCACTGGTCGAGCCAGGAACACCAGAGACTCCCGACAGAGACTTCAATTAAAGGAAAACAACAAAAACAGTCTAAGAGGATTAGCTGGGGGCCAGAGCTGCTGTTCGTTGGCCGCGCACAGATGGAGAACGTTCATTACGCACTTACCAGAAATATAGAAATATAGAAAACACACTGTGTGTTTGTCTGCAGTGTGATGCATAACAACAAGTCACTGGCAGCACGTAAGCATGAGGGATGGTGGGCAGGTGTATTTAAATGGCCTGCCGCAGTAATACTCAAGGGAGCAGCCTTGTTTTCAGGCCGTGCTGCTGTTACACAATTACAGCAATAACACACAGGCTCATTCTGACAAGTTTCTCCAAAGCTGCAACTTTATGTAACATTAAGAAGCAGGTGAAGGCATCGCGTGACCACAACTAACTTGTTATATTGTTAGCCAAGTGTGAAAAACACCACTACAGCAATCTGTTTGCATGAGCAGAGAGAATGAGGATTCACACACACACACACACACACACACACACACACACACACACACACACACACACACACACACACTCCATGGTCAAGATTTATCGACTGCGTCTTCGAGAGAGGACTTGAAGGACTTATTTTCCCTTGAGATCAAAACTCTGAGGCACATTTGTGTCACAGCTTCACAAATGAGGGCTCACACACACACACACACACACACACACACACATACATACAATTCCTTTTGTCCAGGCTTCATTCCTCTTTGGAGAAATCAATAATCAGGTGCTGCTGGAGAAAGAACAGCCTTGGAACCCCCCACCCCCACCATCACCAAATTCAACTGTGGTAAGTCTGACATTGTTCATAGAATTCACATGATTGCTTTGAGCACAAAGTCTTTCTGTTTAATTGCATTTTTTCTACACATTTTCACAGGAAACACTCACATCTGTGACCATGTGCAACAGTTGCGGTTTGTACTTCTTTCTTGCAGTTTAGCTGGGTGTGTGTGTGTGTGTGTGTGTGGGGGGGGGGGTATTGTGCATACAATGTCACATCCGCTGAGAGTAGTTTCGAACTGGAGGCGGGTCCACTTTTAGCAGAGTGTTTTGAGCACCTAAATGGGTCACTATGATTAGAAAACCACTGATGGGATTCAAATGTACACACCCCCTTCCTGATGGGGGGGGGTCAGGTAAAGCAAAACAACTTTGCAACCACATTGCAATCTTACAGACATTTTAGGAGACTGTGGTCACATCAAAGTCTCTTCTTTGACCGCTGTACACAGTATAATACCTGCTGGTGACAGGCCCCGTCATCTTTGTGGAAGAAATCCATGCTACTGGTAATGATCAGAATACACTCACCACATTAAAAGCAGAGAGCTGGGACTGCAGTAACATCATTAAAAAGGAATCCCACAGGGCAGGATGCACAAGAAGTCACATGATCAGACCGGTTTTAAACAAAACCCAGAGTGGTCGTTAATAATCATCGTTGGTGAGAGATTAAATGCTTCACCTGGCTGTGAGAACAGCTGCGAGGACCAGACTTCTACCATCTAAAATAACCTTCAAAAAGGTGGCCATACTGAACTTCATTTACATGCACGACCACCTTACCTCAATCCTGAAGTCCAGCCAGGCTTTGTGACCGATCACGCTTCCTCCGCTCCGTGCCACAGTTGTCAAATTAAAACCGCAGGAGCCACACAGAGCGGCAACAGGTACCCATCTCCAGCTTTCAATTCACGCTTGTTATTTTTAGACAGAGATCTGCTCTCGTCCATGTCAAACAGGCACACGCTGGGAGTGACAGGAAACAAGCCTGACTCCACAACATTAACATGACCTCCCTCCTGTGCAATCAAGAAACCTGCAACTGGGGCTCTAAGAACTTATTAACGTATTCATTTTCACTGTTTGGTGGCATTTTACAGGCCAAACACTTAAGTGAGAAATATCCTGCAGCTCCTGTTCGATATATCTCACTACTCAATAAGCTGTGGACACTGTCTCACTCATTGCACTATTACCACATCCATGTCTATTTATTCCCACTCAACACCATACTATGAATGTCACACTATAATAAACTGTGCTATATTAACAACAGCATTATTGGATCTGTTTACACTCCTGGGCTCTGTTGACACACTGCTTTACTGCACTATGCTAAACCACATCATCCACATCACGAAGGCTATAATGTTCAGTTGTAGATTAGTGTTTTCCTATCATTTATATAATTCTTTCTTTCAGTCCATTTCAATGTGTGTTTACAAAGGGTTTAAAAAGGTGTGAATTTTTTAAATCTATAATCAATTAAGTAAAAAAATGGAAATACTCAAGTATACTACCAAAGCATAAATCAAAACTGACTTTACCAACATTAGTACCTACAGTATACACAGTAAGGCTAGCTACAGTGTCAGGACAGCATACATGTATTAATGTACATGTTAGCTATGTGTCCTGACAGGTGACTCCGTGCTTGCTCCGTGTCTGTTTGTTTGTTTCACAATTTCCCGAAAAAGTTGTCGAAGCCGAAATTTCACCTGTTTTCTTTGCGCTTACCTTGCTTCACTCACAACAGGTGAAAAGTCGCACATCCACCGGTCGAGGCGGCAGGGAGCGTGGTCGTCTGAGCGAGTGGAGGTTAACGTGAGCCGTTCGTGAATAGCACCACCAACAACACACCAGCACCACACCAGCACCACACCAACAGCAGCAGCAGCAGCAGCAGCTCCAAACACAAACGGACACAGAAACCCTCACTCACTCACTCGCTCCCCTCTTCTCCCCGCTACACTTTCTCCATCGACTATTTCCGCATTTGGTCACGTGGTTTGGGTTACGGCTCCCCTTGTACTGTTTACAGTGTTGTTGTTTTTTTGTTGTTTTTTTCGCCAGATGGTTTAATGTAGTTAACGTCCGGTCGGTCAGCCGAAACACCTGAACACAGTCCCAGTTTCTACCCAGGGGCAGCTGAGGAGTGACGAGCAAAGCTGGGCGGAAAACAGCTGGTGCTTTATTGTATTTGAGTGACGCCATCTAGCGGTGATCAGTGGTTATGACTTTCCCATGGACGTGAGTCAAACACAAGATCGATTTTGGGACGACAGATTCGTTAATTAAGGGTGAATGTACTTATGTACATCTTCATAAATTAGACACAGTTTATGAATTTTTGGTAGACTTTTCTTTTTAGACAAATTTTTGAAATTTTGGTAGACTTTTCTTTTTAGACAAATTTTTGAATTTTTGGTAGACTTTTCTTTTTACCATGTCGTGTTCCTGGGGAGAGAAGAGGGAAAAATCAATTTAGAGCTTTTATGTAGGAGGTATGGCATATTTCTACACATACATTAAAATTGTAAAAATCGTTGTAATAAGGTCGTTTGGCTTCAACATGAATATTAAATGCATATATCGGCTAAGATTTTTTAAATAACGTTTACTGTATTTATTTGATGCGCAACAGGACCAGTGAGCACCATCAAACCCAAAGCTTGATATTAGCGAGATAACATCGAGCTGCCTTCACGGTAAGAATGTGAATAATATCAAATATAATCTGAATAAATTGGTTTCGACTAAACTAGCAATGTTTCTGTTGGAGTAATCACTTCGTGACTCGTAACTGTGAAAATATGCTAACGCTTAATATGCTAACGTCAACGCCCGCGCACTTAGCTCTTGTGTTGTTAATGTAGCTAACTGAAGTCCGGCCTGCACATTGTTGGTGGCGCTCATCCTGAGCAGTTTCACTACAATTTACCCCCAAAGATGGTAAAATGTAATTCACATTACCCTTTGACATGGCCAAACGTTTTCTTGGCTCACCTTCATGTGTCTCCTTTTTTACTTTTCCAAGCATTATCCTTTTTTGTGGGAAAGACGACAGCAAAGTTCTCAGTAAGTAATATGTTCTAATAATCTGTTATCACTGTACAGTATTTTAGACTTAATTAATATGTAATGACGATGGCTTGTTAATATCCTGTCAACCCTCAAGTTTAACAGGCGAAAAATCACCAAAGTGAAACACAAAATTATGTACGGACAAAGTAATAGTAATGCCTGACAATATAACATCATAGTAAGCTTATGACTATGCTTGTGGTTATAGAGGGAACTGCAAAATGAGCTCCGCATGCCCGGCTAGCTCAGTCGGTAGAGCATGAGACTCTTAATCTCAGGGTCGTGGGTTCGAGCCCCACGTTGGGCGCATCACTTTTTCTGTCTGTCTTCAGTTTCTTTCCTTTATCTACAATATCCATCTAATACGAAAGTATACATTGCCATGATGATTGTCACCAGCAGTAAGCTGGAACATTGGTATATGTACTCGATATTTAATGTTTCTTCTTATGAGTTGTGTTCTAATAACATCTGTGTCGTAAATGGCTATAAAGCAATGCTAACAGATTTGCACATTACATGCTGGTTTAAACGTAGTGCATGTTACTGTTTGTTTTCTTAATTTTAGCGCTGTCTTCGAAGTGTGTAGAAAAAGAGTCGTCCCTGGGTGGGCTCGAACCACCAACCTTTCGGTTAACAGCCGAACGCGCTAACCGATTGCGCCACAGAGACCACATTGCAGCTAACTTCGTAAGTATCAGCACTGAAGTATGCTGTGTATTGGGAGTATATAACTAGCAATCGTGTTTATGTTATGCAATACTTCTGAGAAACGTTACGGCCAAAAGCGTGCAATAACCCATATGCCTCTATATTTAAAAGGAATTTAACGACCCTGCCTTTTGTTGGAGAAAGAATAACAATAACAACGAATGCAATTCAGATATTGCACACTTGCCCGGCTAGCTCAGTCGGTAGAGCATGAGACTCTTAATCTCAGGGTCGTGGGTTCGAGCCCCACGTTGGGCGCAGTACTTTTCAACAATGCTTGTTTTTGTGACATTAAAATTACAAAACGAGTAACAATAATATCATGTTGGGTTTGTGAAAACTTAATGGCCACTAGATATAAGTAAAGATGCCTTTGAGACTGTGCTCCTGCGCTACCGATTGACGCACCCCTCCCCCCACAACAGCTGTCACGGCTGAGCACACACACAAAGACTGCTGACTGACATCCGTGCAGCGACCTTGTCTCTGTGGCGCAATCGGTTAGCGCGTTCGGCTGTTAACCGAAAGGTTGGTGGTTCGAGCCCACCCAGGGACGAGCATTTTTCTTCTTTATGTTATAATTTACTCACACATCAAATGTTGTCCCTGCTAAAATGCAATATATTTATATATATTGTCCAAACTCCATCACTCCTAATGAGACAAAATGCTGCTGATGAGCTGCTAATTAGTCTGCAGCCCTGCAGAAACAAAGCACAGCCAACAGGCCATCACAAGGCATCCCCATGAGTTAATTGATACCTAACCTACCTTAACTTGTGTTAAAAGGTACACATACATATTATACTATAATTTTACATATGATGATAGAGCATAAAATAACACGTCCCTGGGTGGGCTCGAACCACCAACCTTTCGGTTAACAGCCGAACGCGCTAACCGATTGCGCCACAGAGACCTAGGTGCTAGGAAGTTTAGGGGGCGTGGCCTGTATCACCAATAAACAAGGAGAGGCCCACAAAGATCTTAATTAGCTTTGAAACTATGCTTTTAGATGCAGTATGAAGAAAAGCTTCGTCCCTGGGTGGGCTCGAACCACCAACCTTTCGGTTAACAGCCGAACGCGCTAACCGATTGCGCCACAGAGACAAGTTGGCTGTATAGATTTCATTGGAGGTTGTTTGTCTGTACGCTTTCCAGTAAGGCCCTTGTGAGCAAGCAAAGTAATGTGCCTAAGCTGGGGCTCGAACCCACGACTTTGAAAAACAATCCTTAGCTGTCTCTGTGGCGCAATCGGTTAGCGCGTTCGGCTGTTAACCGAAAGGTTGGTGGTTCAAGCCCACCCAGGGACGCACAGGTTCTTTTACTACTTAACAGTACTCCTGGTGACTAATAGAACAAGCACTGGGTCAAGTGACAGAAGTCAATTTGAAAAGGGGGGTGGTTAAAATTGGCTGTTTACACTTCAAAACAATGACGTTTCTGTCGCTGTCACAATTTTAACTTTGAAACAAGCTTGACTTACTGTTGTTGAGAAGACACCCTTCACATAAGGATCGATTTCACTTCACCGTTGCCATGGACTCATTCCACTGATAACGCATACTGACCCTGACGAGAAGCAGATCAATGATTTATAAGCAGAAAACGACACGTCCCTGGGTGGGCTCGAACCACCAACCTTTCGGTTAACAGCCGAACGCGCTAACCGATTGCGCCACAGAGACAGCTGCTGTAGAAAACAACGGTGGACAATTCGAACCCACAGAAGGCCTTTCTGTACTTGACTGTGGCAGAACAAATAACACACATCTGCAGCAATTTAGGAAACACCGACCATTAATCTCCTCTTATTCAGTCATTTATTCAGCATGATTGTCATGAGTATTGGATCTTATAAAATGTTGCCACTACATGTATATGCTGTAGATATAGGTCAACATGCAACAAGGCACCAAATGCAATTTTTTTGTTTTTTTAAAAAGGAAAAATATATAATTTCCCTCAGTACTTCACCACATATTACATCACTAATGACAGCATTCAAATTGAAGTGGAGGAAAAAGAAAAATTCTAATTCAAATTGACTGTTTTCAAATGTCTATATATCTGATCCAGTAATCAATCAAATCTGACATGATTCACTCACAGGCTTTCTGACGTACTCAACCGTTAAAGACAAGAATGACCACACGTGGCTGGTATGATGACAGACATCAGTCCTCAAATATTTACCATATAAACTTCAAGAACAGTGACATGACAGTAAATTGTTAAATGTAGTGCTTGCATGTGTGCACACACGCATGCAAATAGACAATATGTTGCTGGAACACAAGAGGTTGATTTATTTTTTTTTTTACTTAGCAAATACATACTGGCTATGATTTCAACGGCGCCTGGCTACCACCCTCTGTTGAACATCTCAGGATTTACAGAAGCTGCTGACTTTGTTTCAGGACCTCAAACATCTGAAGCAGAACCAGGAGCAGGGAATTCAATTCAAGGTCCGTAACCAGTCAAACCGAGCGCCGCGGGGCGGGAGCGCAGATGAGATTGCTGGCTGCAGGAGTGTTTGGAGGTCACTCTCAGATGAACTCGCTGTACCTCTCTAATCAAATCAGTCCGAAAGCTCAAGTCCTAGCTCTGCTCCCTGTCCACGTCTCCAGTTTGAATCTCCAGTGGTCTGATCCCTTTTCGAACAGTCCAGGGCGAGCTGCATGGCCCAGATGCTCAGAGGCCTCATGTAGGCCAGAGAGCGATAGATGCCCTTCTCACAGTAGGCTTCGGGAGTCTGGAACGCCATTCCTAATCTCTCCCACACGGTCCGGTAACAACCCTCCGCCGTGCGCATGCCCTCATCCCGCATACCCTTAGGGGGGGAAAAAAAAAAGGAAGCCGCAGAGGTGTGAGGCAGTATTTCACTCAGCAGTACATACAAACATTCACTTGTTATCAGCTAGCAGTAAGCTACTTTTGGGACAGTGTTACTAAATCATGTTTTACACACAAACACGAGCGTAATCCTAAAGGAATAGGTCAAAAGTTTGGGAAGCAGAGCTCACTAATTAACACATTATATCTCATCTGTTTAATCTGAACACAACTAAAGTGTAAAACTGACAATGTCAAGCATCTACCTCATGGATCATAGTGGCTGCCAGTCCGTACACTACTCCGATCCAGATCTCGTCTGACTGGACGCTGGAGCGGTCGGGCACTCCTTCGGGTCGCATGCCGTTTACTGCCCCCATCTGGCCACCAGCAAAGCTCATCACATTCAAGTCAAAGATAGAGTTCAGTGCGCTTTGGATTTTCTCTTTTGGGAAAGCCTGAAGGGAGAGAGGAAACTTGGTGTTTGTGTATCTCAGCAGACACAGACAAAGGGCCACTTAACATACGAGGGGTTACAATTTTAATGGCTGAAAGATGTGGGGGGTCGTAAACTTGCCTGGTAGTCTCCCAGCCCGGACGCTCTCAGGAACCAGTGGCCAGCACACTGGTCAGACATGACACTGTTAGAGAAGTCTCTCCCACTGCTGTCGTAGTTGTAGTACTTGCCTGATGGAGAAATTAAAAATGAATGGATCTGTACAAGTCTGAAGGAGCTTACTCTTACAAATTACTAGCTGATTAGTTATTTACCGTTCCACAGCAGTCGGTCGAAAGCGGCGCTGCCTCTGTCCAGGATTTCTCTGTAGTGTTGGTGCGTCCCCTCGTCATCCACCAGACTGGCCATCTTACACATCACACACAGGGACGCCAACCACAGCCCCCCACAGTACGCACTGTGAAACACACATGAACACAAAAATTAGGTTTACACATTTAAACATGCGCACATGCACAGATGATGTACGCATCGTACATCTTTTAAACAATGTTCTGTTTTTGTTCAGTGATGTAATAAGACAGACCATCAAAGTGAAGCTATAAAAAAAGAGGCCGTCTGTTTGTCGTCTTTGCTGCAGCCTCTGACCTCAACCACAGCTCTCAGGTCAGATTTAGAGAAGTACTGCAACTATCAATAACACATTTTCTCTAGCTTTTAGTCACAAGTCACGCTTTCTTCATTGCCTTCCCTCCGACATCCAATGAAGTGAAGCTGTACAGTGAAGGCAATTATCATACAGCAGGTTCTTTCTTCTACGTTTAATTAAATTAAAGAGGTTCAGTTTTTTTCAGGCTGTAGTTGAAGGCTGCCATGTTTTTCCATCTCTCACCTTGGTCCAGTCACTGTCCAGCCGTCGTAGGTCTGGTCAGCATATCCAGAGTTTTCTATTAGTCCGTCTCCGTCCAGGTCGAACTTCATCTCTGACTCCATCACCGCCTGGCAGGTCAACCACAACACGTGACCAGATAATCTAACATACACCACAACTGGCCTACAAGTCTAAACACACAGAGCAGGGGATTTCCAGTTACAGGAAATGCATAGTGCTTGTCACCAAGTTAGCAGAACAGTACAGGTAAACTACTTCAAACTGCTCTGTGGTGCAATGAAAACTGATAGCAGCACAACCTACAGTGGAAAATCCCCGTAAAATGCTTAACCACATCAGTGAGTTCTACCTGGCAGATGGGCCACATGTCCCGCAGGTACTGGCTGTCCTGCGTGAGATGAAAGTCCCTGTAGACCTGCAGGACAAACTTCAGGTTCAAGTCCTTCCAGTCTGCAGTGTCATGAATGAGGTAGGCGTTGACCCTACTCCACGGCTCATCATCTGGAGACAGAGAACGGTACTGAGAGACGATTCATGACCACAAACATTTGGTTTCAAGGAAGGATCAAGGCTCTGTGAGTCGTTTGGCACAAAACCGAAAAAAAAACTCTGAGTTGTAGTTAATGTAGCCTTTCTCCCACCTGGGTCTCCTATGTCGTGAGGCACCACGTTTTTGGCCTTGACAGGAGAACACTGCCCACTCATCAGATGGAGCCTCTCTGCTGGGTCCTGCTGCACCACGCTGCCAGCTGAGGAGAGATTCATGCTTAAAGCCCTCCACTACACTTTGAGACAAACAAGCTTGGAATGATCGATGAATCGCCGTGATAACCAAACTTCACTCACCAATATCGTATTGCACACTCAAGGCGAGTTTGGGCCACAGCATGATAAGTGCAAAAGAAGCGTAAAAGTGCACGTCGTATGTGTTGTACATTCTGTACTCTTGACCTGGGAAAAGAGGAATAAATAAGCTATTTAAGATATAAAACTGAATTGACTGATTATTAAAATATGAAGTCATCGATGAACTGAATAATTGTTTCAGCTCCAGTCCTGCAGTCTAACGCCTGCTTCCCCTCGGCATTTACCTTCTAGGTAGGCGAAGCGGCCGTACTCCTTGACGACAGCGGGCTGAGCGGGAAGCCCGCCGTCCTGGCTTCGCACACCGCCGCTGACGTCGGCGTCCTCCGGCAGCTCCGTCCACACCGTCCCTCCATCCGCCACAAAGTACAGCTCGTTGTACAGGGCCGATTTGTACCAGGAGGGGAGAGAGCTGTAATGAGGTAAAACAGGACTTGACTGCTGAGGTGAACTGATGGTTCAGAAACAATCACAGGCATTAACAGTTTGTCTACTTTGACGAACCCATTTTGACCCTGTATATCGTGTTCAGGTCAACATAACGTATCACTGTTTTGTTGTTTGTCTGGGGGATCATTTTTCATTTAACCTACAAAGCTTTCAGGAGTGAACTACCTGTCCTGAAGAACTGGTCTCTGCCACTCTTCAATGCTCTTCTCCCACTGCTTGTAGTGTGTTAGGGCGTAGTGACTGAGAGAGGGGGACGCGTCCCCTTTGGTCCCGAAGTAACGAGTGTATCTCCTGCACACAGAAAAGCCACAAACTGGTAACATCAGCAAAGACAGGAATGCTTCAGTTCATCAACAATCACGCCGAAAATGAAAGCAGAAATCACAGTGTGTGGATTTCTTTATTTGTATCCTGTAACTAGATCACTTTCAAGATCATTATTAGTTCTGTTGTGGGTCCTTTTCATTTGGGCCTGAGGCCTTGAAATAGGACACAGTATTACAAATGTGTGTGGTTTTTTGGTCGCCCTCCTGCAGCTCAACTGAAAACAAACATCCGCAGCTGGGGGAAGTGAACAAGGCAACAAGAGCCTTGGTCTTCTGCATTGTAACTAAAGATATGCGACAGAGGAGCAAACATAGCTGAAGGGAACAGGGTGTGCATGTGACAGGGAAGCACAACACAACAACAGCACTAAACGCTACTTGACATAAAGAGAGACTCCTGCTCTTTTACAATTAACTGTTTAGAAAATGTGGAGAAGACTGCACGTGAAGCTTTGGCCACGTACCTGATGTGTTCTTTCTCCCTGGAGCCAAAGGTGATTTTGGGCATGTCCCAGGCCAGACAGAACTCCAGGGTGTTGCGGCTCTGGGCCTGCACCGAGCAGCCCACAGCCAGCGCCGCTGCCACCTTCTCTCCCCGGGGCGTTGGCGGGCTGGATCCTGCAGAGGTAAGACAGAGAGGGAGGGAGGAGAGGTCACGTGTGGCATCTGTGGCAAACCCAAAATATGTTTCATGTAACACGCTGCATGAAACGGAAAACCATTGTGGCCCTCTAAAAGAATAATAGATGAAAACACTAAGCAAAAACAAACATGGTGGAGAAAATGAGGGCTGTGAAACAGCATCCTACTTTTTCCTTTAAAAAGAATTAGTGGTTTAGCCCTTGCTGACATTACTGAGCAATTACGTCCCTGCTGAGCAAACCACCGACTGACAGTCAGCTGACCAAACTTTTAATAGACCCCACAAATAAAATGTTAAGACGTCCATGCGTTTACTTGTACAAGCCACAAAGACATTTTCATAAGCGTGGCTTTTCCTCAGTGTGTGAGGCATTCGTGCCTCGTTAGAGAGTGAACAGCAGAGGAATGACAGAAAACGAGGGACGTCCAGGCTGGACTCAGAGTGTGGAAAATGTGGGTCATGGAGCCGTTTGAAGCACAACCTCTTCTTAACTCAATGTTAGAATTTTCCATTTCTGTCAATTTGGGTTTGATTTACACAGTGCATCTCTTTGTCTTGTGCTTGAAAACCCATTTTAAAAAGGGTCATACGCAGAACTCAGTGTTCAGTACTCAGGTACATTCCTGTAGACTGACCTGTGGGAGAGTCCAGTCGTCCGTCAGTGATGAGGTCACTCCACAGACTGCTGCACGTTCCCTTTGGGCTGAACGCTGTCTGGTGACTGACCTCCCTGTCAGCCTGTTATAATGTGCACACACACACACACACACACACACACACAGCGGGTACAACTAAAATCTAATGCTTATTAACAGCATATTTCACAAAGGTAACCCAGTTGATCGTTAGAAATCCAATCCCACATAAGTGAGACCATTGTTTCAAAACCTTCAGTTCATTCCCTGAGAGTTGCCCGAGCAACTGCCACAAAAAGAAGCAAAAGCTGAAACCACGAGTTGAAGTCAGACCTGCTCTCGCGCTGCGATGCACAGAGTGTAAGGGTTGGCGCGGTGCAGTGATGTAGCAGGACCCCAGACACCGCCTCACTCTCCTTCTCCAGGTGGAATGGCTCGTTCCAGTGTCCCCCGCTCTTGTCGTCCTTGTGTCCCGACCCGTTGACCATAGTGAACATTATGGAGACGTCCAGGTCGTAGTCGTTCTTGTTCTCGATGTCCCACACGAAAACAGCCACGGGGAGACTGGAGTCCTGAGAGAAACAAGATGGAGCTGAAAATATGAACAACAATTTCCTGTATCCTGCATTTAAGTTAAAAGTGGACCTCTAACCACACATAAATATCATATAACTGGCGGGGGACAGACGCCTCAGGTACCTGGTAGTCGTGGGGGATGACGGGGGAGATCTGCCTGCAGGTCAGGGTGACGTTCTGACCCGGCAGGTGGTAGACGGTCCAGGCGCGGGGGAACAGGGCGTGGTAGAAGGCGTACTCGCCGCAGTAGCCCCAGTTCCAGCCCTGCAGCGTGGGAGGCCGCTCCACAGAGAGCACCTGCTGGTAAACCGTTTGTCCTCCCCGACGCAGACACACTGTGAACTGAGACGAAGAGAGACGTGAGCGCAGGCGTCCATCTGCTGGTTTTACATGTGGCTGGAGAGAACAGTTCGTGATCAGGACAGGAAGAGCTTTATAGCGTTATATTCTGGTGTCAACAGCACCACAGCAACACACACACAACTGTTTTAACCATGTTGCAGGTGTTTACTTTCTCTTTCCAAATGACGCCAACCCTTCAATAAAAGTGACTAATCCACCACGTAAACGTTGATTTGTAGGAGTAACTGTTGGACTTTGTTTGCTCAGATTCAAATCCTATAATACCCTAAGAGACCTGAGAAGCGAGTCTCAGTCCATTCTGTCTACCTGGTTGGCTGTGACAGTTTTGTAGTGGTACATTCCAGGGTTGAGTTGCCATCGACAGAACTCTCCCCTCCAGCCTCTCGTGATGGTACCTCCTCCAATACCACCGAGCGGAGCCCCTGCAAGTCAAGGGTACAGAGTCAATACAGAGTAACAGCAGTGGGGCCGAGCAGATTAATCGATAACGGAGGTAAACATATTCATAAAACAGGTGGAATAATGTTAAATAATGTGAAACCACTTGGCCCTCTCAGATTTAGCCTTGCACCATATAACTTGAATAAACCGTGCACGTGTTTTTCTGTGATAGACCTGAACTCACCATAGATTTGGCGCAAGGGCTGGGAATGAAACATATCAATGAATGGAGCCTTCTTTTCCACCTGGGTCTTCTTGTACCACCACTTCAGATACCTGGTTGAACACACAGACGGCGTACAGTATGCTGATCACCTTACAAAAACAAGCAGAAGGATGCAGCTAGTAAAGTGGATGATCGTGGCTGAAAACCAGCGAGGAAAATCGACAGATATTCACACACATAGTCAGATGTGAAGACCCTGGGTCATGTGTTAAAGGGAGCTGAGGATGTTCTCCATTTGTGCAATTAGTAATCGTGCCTTTTCTCCATTAAATGAAGCTAAAGCTGTTTCCAAACCTTCGGCCCTCTCAGCCCTGTCTGGATCCAACAATGGACAATTTACACACACATGCACATAGAGGCAGAAATCAAAGGGGGAATTGTGCAGCGGCATGAAGGATGCACTTGTAAGATGAGGGGAGTGAATTCAAAGTGGCTCTACTTTCTCTGAGAACGCATGAGAACGTGTGTGCGTCTCTGTGCAGCGCTCACTATCGCACCACGGTTGTAGTGTAAAATATTAATTAGGCTACATTACAAAAGGTCTCAGTGCCTGGGGGCTCAGAGGTTCAGCGGCGGCGTCATTAATCTGTTTGTGCTCCGAGCTCTGTTCCCAAGACGTGCTAGATGTTCTGCTATAATAGCCTCAAAGCAGAAAGCTGCTGTTTTTGGTCAGAGCAGTTGAATTGCATTAGACAGGCCATTAGTTCAGTGCAAAAGTGGCTCCGGCACTTATCATAGCCCTCATTACATTTTGCCTACATCACTTCAGCCATTAGCTGACAGTCCTAATACACTGAAACTTTGTTCCTCTATTTCCAAGCTGAAGCCCCTGGACTTTGGACTTTGAAGGGTCTCAAGAGAAACAGACTAAATGTGGAATAAACAAAACAGTCTGTGGACTAGGACAGATGTTTTGCAGCAGCTGCCATTAAGGAAGCTCTATGATGTGCAAGCTATGTTGTCAAGCTGCACAAATGACAGCGTGCACAAACATTGTACATCTCATCTCACGAGCTTGTTCCTAAACACCAGCCACACTCGTAAGATATGTGGCCAATCTCCCCTAAAATCCACTGCAGGAAATTCTGTCATCGAAAAATGAATGCCTATAGTGTCTTATCAGCTGTCTACTGTACATTAACAGGAGGCAAAACATTTTTGGAAGGGGCAACTTTGTGCTCTGCATTACAGCTTTGTTTATGTACTTGAACAATCGGGAACCTTTCAGCCACAAAGGGCTTTCTGCTTGTGAGAACAATCCTGCGCTTCTGCGAACTTGCTGTGCACGACAATACGGCACCTGCAAACAATAACCTGACACGAAAGCTCGGTCCAGAGAAATAACAATGGCCCGTCCATAACAGCTCCACTCAGGAGATGAATGGAGTCGGCTCAGGCTTGTTATTTGAAGCCACGGTGGGTTGCACTCTTGTCAGGAGCCTGTTGTCCTGCAACTCAGCTGGAATGCAACAACGGTCCCACCCTGACTCGATCTGTCAATACAGACCAAGAGCGCTAACCAAGACAGTCAGGCTCGAGCTACTTCTTCTTTACAGCCACAGCGCCTTAAGTTGCCTGTTGCACAACGAAGAACAAAAAGTTTTTATGTCCTGCTTATTGACATCCAGTCGGAACCAACTCTGCAGATTTAGGTACAAGAACCGGTCCAGAGGCTCAGTCAAAGGTTTTAATGCCAAACAAATAGTTACTTATGACAGGAGAGAAGGTTCAAATCAAGTCTTACCTCCTCAAAGCTTAATGGTAATGTAATGCATGGCCTTACTGTGCCACATTATTTATTTACTTTCAGCACAGCATTCTGTACAAAAATAGATCCTTTATATATTTTTCTAGCTATCTGGGAACTTTTTGCCTGCACACTTGTACGAGCAAGCCGTTTGCTGGTGATAACTAACAGTGCTACACCTCTAACTCAGGTGATGCAGACCTGAAGGTGCTGCAACCTCCCCCTGCACAACCGCTGCTGCCACATTAATCCGTGCAATAATTAACAGATGTTGCCATGACGATAAAGCAGACGGCGACACACCTTGGATGGGAGAGAGGGGGGAAACGGTGAAGGAGCTCTCAGAAAGGAGATTTCTGTGCCGTGTAATTCAGAAGCAACACAACTCGCCGTTGTTTGCGCACAGCTAGAAGGAAATTCCATGTTGGCCTAGGGAGATGTGTATACTAGAAGTAGAAGCAGTGGTGAAGGGAGTTCAGAAAGTCAACAACACAAGTCAGCACCGACAAGAAACTCATTGGGGTGAGATCAGTGAAGGGCAGGCCTGAGGGCTGACAGACGGAGGGTGAGACTCCTCCGTCCAGCCACATTCTCTGAATTTAGGTGAGAGAAAGTAACTACTTCTGCATCTCCGATTTCAGCAGGTTGTTGAGAAAAATAAACAGGAAGGGATCAAGCAGATGTGGGGCGCAGTACAGGCGTTGTTGTTTCGTGTCATGTTCGCAGGACATGAAATGAGAGACCACATCATCCTTCCTGCCTTTACCGCCAGAGAGGTTTTGAAGTGACGGGGGGTAGATGAACTGCAGCTTGAAGACGCAGCTGACCTAGAACCATAGCTCATGTCCACTTCATCAGGAAACGTCTTTTAACAGTCTGATTTAAAGGAAAATTTATAGGGAACATCACAGCAGTCCAATTTGCCAGCATGACTATAACAAGGGTAAATCATTGGCAGGACACACCAAGAACTATGTATTGTCTGCACACAACAGGACTGCAGAATAACCTTTCACCCCTTTAATCATGTGATTAGGGTGCTCCCGTTTGTACACAGAACAAAAAACAAACACACAACAACTCACTTCCTCCAGCCAATACTAACAAGAAACAGACAAAGGAAATACCCCATGGTTTTCAGTTTGAAGATTTAACAGGTTCAGCGTTTGTTTTACTGTTGTAAAACACTTTCTTTAAACTGCCTTAATGGGACTGATTAATTGTTTTAGCCTGGCATGGAAAATTAGGATTGAGCATTTAAAGGCAGGGTTACACCTAACACTTGCTCTCTCTCTGTCAGGTGTGGGCTGAGGATCGTGACCCTATAGGCTAATGCCTCCGCAGGTACTACACCATAGAAACCGGCATGTGTAAACGGTGCAGACTCAAGGTTGCATCACTGTAAAAAATCTCCAGGGTGGTGACAGTGTAAAAAAAATATTTACCACTTTTGAATGAATGTCTTCAGGCCTTAATCTCCATTTCCTCATGATTAACATTCCCTTTTCAGTCTATTGCATGTAAATGTCATTTTGGGACCATTAGGATGGAAGACTCACCTGATTCCAAGGCCGATGTGCTGCCAGATGTTGGACAGTGAGACATCTTTTGCCTGAAAGGGCTTTCTCTTCTCCTTGAACTCGTGTGCCAGACAGATGCGCCAGCCCTCCTTGGGGACTCCACACCCCATTTCCTTGGAGACGTACCTGCTCATGAGGTCTGCCGTGGATTTCTCACCCCACTCCATTGTCATTTTAGCAAGATTTGTAGCAACAGGGAGCTTAAAGTAGTGAATGGGAGCAGAACAAAATAAAAAAAAAATACTTGTGGATACAAGTCTGTCCCCACCTTTTGTCAACACAGTCAATCTGTGGGGCAGTCACCCACTGAGCAGAAACACGGAGCTGGTGGCTGCATGTGGAGTAGATATCATTAAGTGGATCAGTAGACTGAAAAGAGTCATAACTGTGGGGCAAACCGGTTCTTAACTGACACGCTCGGAATACCTGAAGGACAGGGACCGACAGGCAAATAATTGCTCCTTCAGGTGGGAGGTCCTAGTTCCATTATAATGTCACCACTGTCCACCTGATCATTCCGTCTCTACAGCTTCGTGCGTTCACGTCTTCAGGGACGATTTGCATCAGTTTCCTGCACCATCACCTCTTTTTTTTTTTTTTTTTTTTAAAGAAATGACAGACCCCCCGCCCCCTTTGTATGGAGTCCGGATGTGGTTGTGTAGTCAGCTGTGGTGGCTGGAGAGATTGGATGAATGGATGAATGGACGACAGGAAGTGCCGAGGACTCAAGTCATTTGGCCAGGACACCTACAGTGAGACCAGACAGGACAAAATGGTTAATAACGTGCAGGAGGGCTGGCATCAAGCGAGCATCTCAGTCACCGGCGCTTCGATGCAAACTGATAAACATAATATCATCTCAACAACGCATCATGCAAAGTGCCACCGCCCCGCTTCAACGCCAACAAAACGGGAGGCAGTTTTCCTCGCTGACTCGCCATTAAAAACAAAACAGAAAGATCTTCTATTTTAAAATACCGGAACGCCGTCGTCATGCCGCCGCAGCTCCAATCCGACCTCTGTCAGCACCCTGTAGCTTCTGCTAGCACGGCGCTCAATATGCAAACAATTTGCATTTGTCACCCCTTTTGGCGACTTTTTCCCCTCGCTTTTGCTTCTCAGGCAGCTATGTCTCCCAGACTGCTCGTGGATACCGTGTCTTTTAACAAGATTGTCAGGTCAAAACTTTAACCGAAGCTGTTTCAAACAACCTTGTGCCAAAGAATGGCTAACTGTAGTCAAACTGTACAAAGATTGGACGTAAATAATGCCTGACTGGCATTACTTTGGGACAATAAATCCCACGTGGTCATAGCGGCTGATGAGCCTGTACCATTTGGAATAAAGAAAGGGGTGTTGCGCCACCTCCACATTTTAATATCAACCCAAGTGACATGCGGTGACAGATTCTGATAAATATATACTTTATATAATTGTTATTTTAAAGCAATTATTCATACTGTATGGTGTGTAAAAGCAAAGGTTAGTTATATATATCGAGTCTTCGTCTCCATACCAGTTACCATAGCAACGGCCCGCCTCTCGTTACCCCTGCCACGTGACGTCTTTTAAATGGCCGTCCAAAAACATTACCGAAGTTATTCTTTACTGGTTTATTCCTTTAAATGGTTTAGCTAGAATCTAGAGATCACTCCAACCACACGCAGGACATCGTCTTTAAGAATTGCGGCGTGTTTTTGGATCCATGCTTTGATATTATTTGGCAGTTTTGTGTTCCCGTGGTTCTTGATTTGTCGTCCAGCAGCGGATGTAGATTTTTTTTGGTTGTTTACTGTAGCTGGAGTTGTAACTAGATAATACATGGTCAATTACACTAGTATTATGGTAGAATATTGAGGTTTTTCTATTCAAGAGGTGGATTTAAGGGGGGCTTGGGATAAGACAACGTAATAATCTTGCTGCTGTTTCGTTTAAGGGCAAAGGTACGTGAATCAGTTATCATCAAAACGAGCTGATAGCCAACTAGTCCAAACAAGTTAACTTCTGTCTGCAGTCGTAACATGTTAGCATTATCTAGCTGGAATAACAAATTATTGCAGCTTGCACTTTGAGTTGTTTTCTTAGCTTCTTGGCTTTGTTGTTTTCTAACGCTGCAGATGATCGAGGTGGTGGCCTTCATGGCCCGAGGCCCCGTGTTTCTGGCTGGGGAGCTCATGGAGTGTCTCATAACGTTCACCAACCCCATGTCTCACCTCTCCACCTCCGCCAGCAGGTTGGGTTTTACTCCGTTCACATTTTCAGGGATCACAGACATTCACATAGAACATGCCAGCGTCTGTCTCGGAGTCTGCTGAGTGATGTGTGTTAGAATAACGAAAGGGGAAGCCTTTGCATACATGATACATCTAAGTCACGGACGACCACATGTTACAGATAATTTAGAGAGGGCAGCAGAGGCAGAGGATATGTGCCACTGTTAATTTATTTTTCAAACCATAATGGCATCGCCGTTGTGTAAACCCTTGTTTTCCCCACGTGTCCCAGTGAGATGCTGGCATGGGCCAGTGCCCAGATTCACTGTCAGTTTCATGCCAGTGAGAGCAGGGTGGCCCTCCCAGCCCAGGGCAACAAACAGGACGTCCAGGCTGAAAGCAACACAGTGCTTATCCCAAGCAGAGGTCAGTGGGAAGAGGGCAAGATGGAATCTGAGATAAGCAGAGCATCAAATCAACATTTGTGAAATTAAACATTCGCACAAGTAAATTTGCATGATGTGTTGTGTTTTAAATAAAGATTTGGTCACAAAGTAAAAATAGAAAAGTTTTGAATCAAAATTTTTTAAAGGATTGGGATATTACTAACCTTGTTCAAATAGGCTTCTGGCTTCTGGTAAATAGCCCTTGACAACACAAACTCTTTTCCCCTGCAGGAGAGCGAGGGCAGTGTGTGTTGGACACACCACCTAAGATACTATTCTGTGACCTGCGCCTGGACCCAGGAGAGAGCAAAACCTGTAAGTATGTTTGTGGAAAAACATCTGGATTCCCAAAAGTCCACAAGTTCAAAATGAGCTCATAACATGAGTTTTACAAAATTGTGACAAAACATTCAAAGGTTCATGTTTCTCAGAGTGGCAACATCTTTACAAAGAATATGGCGTGCAAGAGATTTTTTTGGTCATGCAGGATTTAAAAATGAACCTGTAAGTGCTTTTGTTTGTGATTTGTTGTACCACAGATTCGTACAGTGAGGTCGTACCCATAGATGGTCCTCCTAGTTTCCGTGGTCAGGCTGTGAAATACGTCTACAAACTGACCATCGGCTGCCAGAGAGTCAACTCTCCCATCAAACTGCTCCGAGTCCCCTTCAGAGTGCTGGTTCTGCAGGGTGAGATGACTGGGTCACATTTTCAGGCTTTGGCACGGGGAACTAAAGACAAGAGTCTCATCATGTGACTTCTTTGTCTTCTGTATCTTACATGTACCTGTCTGATCTTTAGGGATGCCAGAGCCTCCGTTTCCCCAGGATGAGGAGGTTTCCCCCTCTAACCCGTTCCTTGAAGAAGAGGAAGCGAGCCGCAGAGATGCTCGGCCTTTGGAGAGAGCGCTGGACATGCTGATGGTCACCACCTCGAGACGCTGCCCACGTGAGTTCGATTGTGTTAGTTATCAACAGGAACAAATAAAAAAAGAAGATGAAATCCATGTTGGCCCTCTACTTTTACTGTTACATCTCCTGTTTTAATCAACACGTGTACATATGAAGGAATGGATGACAACAGGACAATTGGAATGTCATGCAGAATAAATTACATAACGTCATTGTGTTTTCTTCAGACATGTTTAATATCACTAATATGCGAGGGAAAGTGGCAAAGTTCTGCATCTTCAAGACGGTTTACAGACTTGGGGAGGACGTCATCGGCACATTCAACTTCTCAGAGGGCGACATCCCCTGCTTACAGGTGTCCTCGTAGTTCTTAACGTACAGTGCTGCACACGCAGCTTTTGTGCATCATTTGATCTTTGACTTTTAATCAGTGTGTGAGGTATGAATTCCTGTACACCTGTGTGCTGCGTGTATTGTCCAGTATTCAGTGAGCCTTCAGAGCGAGGAGGAGATCCAGCAGCAGTTCCAGCGGCGTCCTGGCCAGGCCGTCAGTGTGACCGGACATGGGCGTCACCTGGAGTCCTGCCTCCACACTGCCTCCAGCCACTTCTCCCTCCCCATCCCCCTCAACGTCACACCAGGTTTCAGCACAGACATAGGTCAGTCACTTTTGGCCAAACTGGAAATCTCATACTCACCTACAGTGACATCATAGATGAGTGTTGGCCAGACCTGTTGACATAGTGAAAACTGACACATTATTAAAGTTAATAAAATAATATCTGCACGCCAATGATCAAACATTTTCCACCCACAAATGAAGAGTTTAATGGAGGAGCAAATCTCTGTGTCTTTAAAAGCAGGTACCAATTTGATTTTTATCTTGTGTCTGATGTGATGCACATTCCTGATATTCTTTCATGCAACGCAGGGACACAAGCTATGTGCCAGCAAAGAAAAACACAGATCGCTGGCAAATATGAATGTGGCTCTGAAATCCAAAAACTGACTTTGCAGATGTTTTGGTTGTGTTTTTTGAGGAAAGAAATGTGTTCGTTTTTTATGAACAGTTAAGTCAAATTCAAAGTCATCTGGTTTATCTCCAGAAAGAAAGAACTCAGCTTTGAACGGCTTATTTACACTTAACGTAACATATTAGTGCCTGAACTTAACACCCAAATCCTGACCTCTTTCCACAGTATCTCTGAGGTGGCGTCTACACTTTGAATTCGTCACTGCCCGGGAGCCAATGGAACCCCCCACTGTTCTGCAGAACCAGTCAGAGGTCACAGTTTGGACCGGGGCAGAGCATGTCGATGTGGATACCTTCAGCTGGGATTTGCCAATCAAAGTCCTGCCTACCAACCCGACCTTGGCATCCTACGTGTCCCAGTTCACGGGGACCAACAGCATTAATATTTGAGTGTGCGACCAGGTGTTAATGTGTTTCTGTGGGTATAGACAGTTGTATGCATGGTGCTGAATGTGTAAGACAGACAGTGTTTTTTTTGTGCACATTTGTATTGCATTTGAGTATGCAACCTATATTTTGCATTTGTCATATGCATTTTTGATGCATCCTAACTCTGAATGCAACTTCCTTTTAGGAAGATTCACTCACATCCATAGTGTGAAGTTCAACTAACTCTGTGGATGTTGTGCGCTTCTGTATTTATTTAATTTTTGATTCCTTTATTTCTGATTTAGGAGATGTCTCTTTCTTATCCAAGATATTTTTTACTGAATAACCTTCTTTCTCTCAGCTTGAGCAAAGGATTACTGAGTTGTAAATATTACAAGTGGAAAAATTAATTAAAAGTGTGATTTAAATTTGATAAACTGTGTGAGGGAATCATCCATTACTTTACAGAATTCAAAATCATTTCTCTTTGTAAACCAGAATTTTAATTTGGAGGTTAAATGAGTTACAGCAGAGAACAGGTAGATTCAATAGAATTTGTTGTACAGTATATATTAATGAATGTGTGTATATATTTACAACAAGTTTTAATTGGATTAACTAAACTTAATGCATATGAAAGTCTCCAAAGAACAGATCTGTCGACAATCTTTGGCATGAAAAACTTCCCACGCAATATGTATTAAAATAAAGTTATGCACTTTCTGCTTCTTTTATTGTGAAGCTTAGGGCCACTAAAGTCAGATAAACTGCTTACTATAATAACTAATATCAAACATATACTGAAAAAGAAGCTAAAGAAGAATGATGCCTACTGTTGTTTACATGGTGCATCATTTGGTGCTCACTTTCATAAAATTCTCTGCGGGAAAATACTGCAGTTGGACTTAAATATACTTTCACAGACAAATGTCACTCTTCACATTTCCTTCACTGACAATAAAACACTGAAACTTCCACATGCTGACAATGTTTCTACAGTATGTATATGACAGAAGTAGTTACTGTTACTTAGCTGTATTGAGTACTGGTTTCACAGGCAAACAGACTGAACAGATAGTCGGTGGTGTGGGTGGCGCTCTACCCTTCCAGCTGCTGCTGCAGATGAAGTGATCCGTGGCTGGGGTCCTTGAACTCCTCACCTGGGGAGCAGGGCAGGCGCGGATCGGCCGTCTGCACCAGAGACACTTTGCACGTCACCGGCTCCACCCGCACCTCACACCACGCAGGGAAGTCCACCGGCCGATGCACCCTGGACATAGATGGAGGTAGACGAAAAGACTTTTTGCAGGTTTTCAGACACTTTGACACTCGGTTTTTTGTAATGTGGATTGTAAACTAACACTATTATTCCAATGAAACCACCAGTTTAGATTCACTAAAATGAAGTAACTTCTACTACTTTGTTCAGTCTCTTTGTAGCCGACTGTGGTAGAACAAACCTATAGGCATCTGGACACCAAACCACACAGTATGTTTGTGTACTCACGTCTCGCAGCAACCGACGCCAACAGGGTGCAGACAGGTGCACTGCATACAAGCGTTGTCCATCCAGGTTTCACCCAGCGAATAGTGTCTTCCCTCAAACTCACACAGTGCTGGAACATGTGGCAGTCAGAAAATGATCTTAGAAATATGCTTTTTTAAAAGAGGGGAGATCTGCGTTTTATTTTTTGTAAGTGCAGATAGCTAAGGAGATTTTAAAGCTTGGGGGTCTCACCTCTGGAGTTGAAGTGGCACTCCATGGGTGCAGCAGAGCCACCACTGGTCCACAGCAGAAGACCTGCAGCTGCGAGCACCCAGTTGACCCCGGCAATGTCCATCTTCATCTTGTCTGGTCAGTCTCTGGTTCCTCTCCTCCCTTTGCACCCCCATTTATACATCCGAAGGCTTTACGACCACGGCGTGGAGGTGTGGTCATCGCCGTCACGCGGCCCACAGTCCTGGCTGAGGAAGGCGTCAGCGGTGCCATCCACTGGGAATGAGGAGGTGGTGGCTGTTTGTGCTGAGTGGGAGGTTAAGGAGCAGGGAATCTTGCGTCTTGGCACTGTTTTGGCACTCCAGAGATCCCCTTGCTGCGCTTCAGCGGGCATGAACCCCTAAAGTGATAGAAACAATGACACATCCACACGGTGACTAAGAGAGAGAAGGGTAGGAGAGAGGTGAGATAGAGGGCAGGGGGGGTGGGGGGTGACGTCCAACAGGAGGAGGAGGAGAGCAAAGAGAGTAAGAGGGATGGAATATTCAAACATGATTCATCAACATTCAACCTCTCATATGGTTTTGTGGGCCAGGTTGCTGTCCTGCAACTGAAAATGTGTAAAATACACATGTAAAACACATGCCCAAATATTGTTCAGTATATAAATAAACCAAATTTTGGGTTGGGTTAGTACAGACGTTTAATAAGTTGAAGGACACAATAAATGGTATGAGATTTGTCTTTATTCCTGGATGTCATAATGAGCACAGCTCCAAACATGTATGATCCATCTGTACTCAATGTTGTGCAGGCATGTGCATCTCTGTGTAATCTTTGTGTCAACTCTCACAAGTTCATCCTCAGAAAAAAAGCTAAATTTAAAAGATACAAAATGTGATCTGGCCTGACAATGCAGCGCAATATGGCTCCCTGGGCCAACAAAACATTAGCTCATCTTCTTCCATTTGCTTGCTGTCTGAGATACGAGATCATAGGAAAAATCCTCTCAAACTTCTCCACAGGAGGCCCCAGGGTCTTGTTATGTGCTGTTTTACGTGCCTTTTTTTTCTCTGGTACCCCCACAGTAGTCAGAGAGTGTTGATAGGTCCCCTTCATCAGGGGATCTTCCTCATTCAGATGTATGACTCACACTTGCTCTCTCAGGTGGTTCAGTTTTTCTATGAAGATTCATTGCAGTTCAAGTTGCCATTCCTAATGACAGGTAATTATAAAAGGCCTGATGGAAAAGTTTGGGCATTTCAGAGGTCAATTTCCTTATTCACATAAGTATATTATTTGGACGCTATTTTGACAATTCTTTAAGTCAAGCTATGGTGATGCTGACCTCTGCAGCCAATGGGTCCCCTACAATACAGGGGATGAGTTCACACCCTGATTTGTCAACTAGTTGTCGTCAGCATCGATGAAAAGGGAGGACTTCATCAAAACAAAAGATGAGGATTTTCCTGTCACACGCCTGTTTCCTTTCACGGATGTGCACTTAATTGGTGACAAGTGCATTTTAACTGGGGAGAACTTTCTGCTGAGAGTTCACAAGACTGCTGTCATGAAATCATCGTACTTTGCATGCCAAGTCCTTGAAGGAGGACTGTTTTTGTCATATTAAGTATCATCCATGTAGACAAACGGAAGCCCAAAAGGTTAGTAAAATCATACTGCAAATTTTTTTCTATGCAGTAAATATAATTAATTTTGACTTTCTGTCATTTCTTAAGCTATAATTTGAAATCACCTGATGAACAGTGCACTGCTGTAGCCATAGTATTTAATTTTAGAGGATAAAAGGGGTATTTTATATTTTATTTATTCTTTTACTACACTAAACTTCCTATTAGTGGCAGTATTAATAGCCTAGTAGCAGTAACTTTTGCATCATAAGAATCAAACACTGATATAATATTAGAGCTGTAGCCAATAGATTTAAGTAAAGATATCAACCAAATAATTATATTGTTGTATAGTATTATTAATTATATTATTTATACCTCACCTTATATATTTTTAATTATCTGTTTGCCTCGCTGATTTTTGTCTTGAGTGTTATTAGTTAAGAAAAACACTTGCGGTGCTTTACTTCCATACACACCGCTGCTACCAGCTAAAATGTACTAGTGTAGTGTACCTTTAATAAGCACGCTAAAGGCCCCGCCCCTTTTCTACTTCCCTCTTTTCCTTACTAGACTCAGCTAATCGATCCAAAAGGCAATGATCGCCGGCTGCGTCCTACCGGTCTACTGCAACCTGAATCGTCTACTTCCGCCTGGCAGTCGATGTCGGTTGCTGCTGTGTTATTGTGTAGCTATCAAAAACACAAAATCATGCCCGGCGAGACAGCCGCTAAAATAATGTCTTTACCCTGAATACAGGCGGCTAAAGCTCTCTCATCAACCCTGTGCGCCGGTGGATAACGTGTCTGACCGTGTCCGCGGTGTGCTAGCCGAGCTCCGAGGACCGTTTTCGTGCCGACCCGAGGCCTTGTCTCAAACCCAACCGCTCGCAAAGTCTCACATAACCGCCCGGGATTTCATGCTGAAGTCGTCAGCTTTTTGGTCACAATTTAGTGTTTTCCCGTCGGAAGATGGACACTGATAAATTCAACTATGTTTATAGCTGTGATTTGGACATCAACGTTCAACTTAAGATGTAAGTTTCGAACTTAATGCGTCGCGTTTTTGTCAAGCGGCGTAACTAATCTATCTTGTGACTTCACGGGATGCACGCTGTGTGTGTGTGTGTGTGTGTGTGTGTGTGTTAATCATGAATTATGTCCCCAAATTGTGAGTAATACAAATGAACACACACATCATGGAGACTTCCCTTTGGGACAAAACCCACGTCCCCATAACATAATTAAGTACTGTAAGGCTCCAGGAAATGAATGTATCCCTTTTCAGTGGTGTGTATTTTAAGTAAGCGTCTCATTAACATACGTTTTTTTTATTTGAATTTAAGCTGCCATAACAAACTGTTCTGCCTAATACAATTTGAACCAGCGTCATTACGCATCTTATTAAGGGAGTAGATCACAACGCAGTTAAGTGAAATCAACTGACTGAACCAGTCTGCAGCTTGTTTACTCTCTTTGGGATGTTTACTTTCTCCACCGTGACTCAGACAGCATGAGGAATTTTAGAGCAGGATCGTCCCTGTATTAAAGTCACGTGTGTGCACAACAACCATCAAAGTAATGAAGCAGCTGTTAACTTTAATGTTATATTATCCGACTGTGACATTCGCAGCAGGGAGTTATAGAAAGGGAGAAACAAACTGGTAATAATTTCATTTTCCAAACTACTTTTATTCAGAACCAAGATTAAGCTGTGTCAATAATATGACATCCATTAAAGCCAACTCATGCGGTCTTCTTCCTCCTCCAGAGGCAGTTTGGAAGGGAAGCGAGAGCAGAAGAGCTACAAAGCGCTGCTCGAAGACCCCATGCTGCGCTTCTCTGGCCTCTACCAAGAGAACTGCTCCGACCTATACGTTACCTGTCAGGTGTTTGCTGAAGGAAAACCTCTCGCCCTGCCTGTCCGCACCTCGTATAAAGCGTTCAGCACGCGTTGGAAGTGAGTTTCAGTCTGTTTCCTCTCCTAATCACAGCTGCATTATACGTCTGTAAATCTGCTGGTGGAACATATCATCTCCACCTTTGTCTTGTCTTATTTTTCCTCTAAATAGTGAACATGTTCTCCCAGTTTACAGCTATAAAGACACAAATCTCCCTCCAATAAGAGCAAATCCTTTTTCCTTAAGCTTCAGAAAAGTTCAGATGCGCAGACCTTTTGTCTCCTCACACTCTCCGTCTACCTTTCCTTCTCTTTGTCCACTTTCGTCCACTCTTCTGCTGTCCTGTGCAGCTGGAACGAGTGGCTGCGACTGCCAGTCAAGTACCCAGACCTTCCCCAAAGTGCCCAGGTTGCTCTCACAGTGTGGGACATCTATGGGCCCGGCAGGGCTGTACCCGTGGGGGGCACCACTGTCACTCTGTTTGGCAAATATGGGTGAGTCTGCCCTTGTGCTACAATTTGCGGTTGCGTCACAAATGACATTGCTTCTTAGCTGCAGAGATTTTTATGCACAAAGATGCAAAAAAATCAGAAATGCAGCTTTGAATCGCTTCCTCCTCTCTCTCCTCTTCTAGAATGTTCCGGCAAGGGATGCATGACCTGAAGGTTTGGCCGGGCGTGGAGGGGGATGGGGGGGAGCCCACCACCACACCGGGACGCACCAGCAGCAGCCTGGCAGAGGACCAGATGGGCAGGCTCGCCAAGGTACGGCGTGTGAGGGGACAGGAGGATGGGGCTAGGGACTGGAAGAAGAGATGGGAGTGTGGTGGTGTTGATGGGTGGGGGTGGGGGGATGAAAGGATGGAGGGTGAAAAAGAAACACTGTGTGCATAGGATGAGGAGAGAAACCCTCGGATGCAAAGTCTAAACCCTCATCTGTTCCAGGGCCCTGACCTGGAGGTACTCAGTGATGTGAGTACAAGTGCAGGAGTTAATGCAGAATGTGTGTGTTGTGTACTGTATGTGTGTAAACAAGGCCTTGGCCCTAAATGTATTTGCAAATAACTTCCAATATCTTGTATCACAAACCACTTACATGAGGATTACCACATCAGCACAATTCAAAATTCATCACACACTTCTTTCCCGTATCAACACTTTGCTTTGTCCTGTGTGGAAAACCCGGATGTAGTACTAAACCCATACAAATACATTTTGACCGAGGTTTCGGTGTGAACACTCATCTGTCAGGGAGTGTGGCCCTGCTCTCGAAGGCATCGCACACGTTGGTTTTTAAGTTTTTCTGCTGTTGCCAGACGTTGGTTTGTTTTGTGTGTGCATGGATTTCCTTTGTATGTCGTCATATGAAAATCTATTTGTCAAGTTGTTTTGCAGTTTGGAGGAGGGCATCAGAGGGTACGTTTCATTTTAACATCATCTGAGTAGATTGGCTCGTTTTTCATATTTTCCTTTCTAAAACAGACTCACTGATTCCTCCATTTAAAAAAAAAAATGAATCCTGAGCTCAGTTGACTTAATGTATCTAAGGTTGTTTCTCGGCTGCTACCCGTTCATATGTTGTTTTAAGGACAGAGTACTAACTCTAACCAGCTGAGTTGTGGGCTTCCTGTTCGTGGCCAAGTGTGTGCTTACATTCCCGACACCCACACTGACTGACGAGTGGATTGGCTGCCGAGTGTGCGACCGAAGGACGCCGGATTGGCTGCTGGCACCCAGTTTGTGCATGATTGGTCGAGCTGTTTGCACACCAGCCGCCACGCTGTGACCAGCTCCACTGCAACAGAACCTCAATCTCTGTCCTAGTTTTTTTTGTTGTTGTATTTTGCCTAACCTTTTTCTCTCGCTTCCTTGTCCTCTTTCTTCATCCCCATCTCGCTCCCTCTCTCGCGTCCGTCCAGCTGACGAAGGCCCATCGACAGGGCCACATGGTGAAGGTGGACTGGCTGGACCGGCTGACCTTCAGAGAGATCGAGATGATCAACGAGGTGAGCAGCTTTAAACACACAGGATTATCACTGTGATTTGAAAAATGCAGATCCCTCAGCGATAATACTCGTCTGCCGGTCCACGAGGAATGCGGTGAGGACGGAGCGGGATAGTCCCGCGCTGCGTGAGTGTGTTCACGCCATCACGGCCATCTTTGTGTGCGTCTCTGCAGAGTGAGAAACGCAGTTCTAACTTCATGTACCTCATGGTGGAATTCCCTCGTGTCAAAACAAATGACAAGGAGTACAGCATCGTCTACTACGAAAAGGTACTTCCACATATATGAGCAAGTAACAGGAGATGCGTGTGAACATGCAGTGTCCATAAGTGGGCAGACATCAGCTGATTGGCTGACTGTGCTTGGTCCTCGACCAGGATGGAGACGACACATCACCGGTTCTCACCAGCTGCGACATCGTCAAAGTCCCTGACCCCCAGATGGCGATGGTGAGAGATCAGACACGCTGTGACATCCTGCACAGATTTACCCACAGTTTAATACACAGTATATTGCACATGCTCGCAGGAGAACCTGGTGGAGAGCAAGCATCACAAACTGGCTCGTAGCCTCCGCAGCGGGCCCTCAGACCACGACCTGAAGCCCAACGCTGCGACACGGGACCAGCTCAATGTAAGCAACTCGCTCTCCAGGTTTTATATACAGGCAAGAAATAACAGTTACACACCAGGCGACCCATGGATCCAAACCTCACAGCATCCAGATCAGAGTTCCTTTTTTCATATTTAATAAACAAGTTTAAATTACTGCTTATGTCATACACCTCATGTTTGCTATTCCTTTACAGCTGATTATCAACACGTTTACTATCAAGTCTGCTTTTATTTTGGTAAGTGCTGAAACTGATCGGTCTGCGTTCACCAACAGATCATCGTGAGCTACCCTCCAACCAAGCAGCTGACCTCTGAGGAACAGGACCTGGTGTGGAAGTTCAGATACTACCTCACCACACAGGAGAAGGTGGGTGTGGTGGTCATTTCCCCTCCGTCACATCCAAGTCCAAATGCTGAACTTTCTCTCCAGACCTCCCGCTCACGAGTGTGTCCTCCTGCTCTTGCCGCAGGCATTAACAAAGTTCCTCAAGTGTGTGAACTGGGACCTGCCCCAGGAGGCAAAGCAGGCTCTGGAGCTGCTGGGGAAGTGGAGGCCCATGGACGTGGAGGATTCTCTGGAGCTTCTGTCATCCCAGTTCACCAATCCGACCGTCAGGCGCTACGCCGTGGCGCGGCTGCAGCAGGCGGACGATGAGGTAGGTGTTGATGATGGGTTAATGATGGTGTCTGAATAAAACTTTTAGAAATGTTTTCTCTCAAGTTCAATCTATATTTTAAAAACAATCTTTGCATTTAGGGCTTGTAGGGATGAACCTGAGCTTCAGTGGAAGTGGAAATACTTTGGAAACAAACTCGGTGCCACCATCAGGATAATTACTGTCATTTCTCTTCCCCAGGACCTGCTGATGTATCTTCTCCAGCTGGTCCAGGCGCTCAAATACGAGAACTTCAGCGATATTCAGGGAGGCCTGGAGCCAGGCAGCAAGAGAGACAGCCAGGGACTTTCAGATGACTCCACACTGGACAGGTCAGGACTTGGATGGGGAGTTATAACAACTACTCTGGCTGCACATCATTAATAAATCAGCACTACCAGCAGCTTTGACAGAAGGAAGGCACATGTGGAGGTTCTCCTGTGGTCAGTTGCTAAAAATGTTCAAAAAATGACACTGCGTCCAGAGATTTTTTTTCTTTTCCTCTGAACTGCCTGGATCTTATCTCAGACATAATCACCGGTTGGGAGAGTATTTGCTGCTTTGCAGAATTTCATTATTTTTCTTTCAGAAACCGTAACGACCTCGTTGGGTTTTGTGATTTTTACTGGCAGATCCACAGCTCTGGCCCGAGTCTCGGGCTGTCAGCTGGATGCAGAGAACTTCAAGCCTGACCCAAAAATAAAATGAGAATGACCCTCACGGGCTAAAACCGTATCATACCAAACCCACTGTCTCATCGGTTTGGAAGCCTGCTTATGTTTTTAGTCACCCTGTGCTCTGATAGGTTTTCGTTAATCAGTTCTGGTTCCTTTACCTCTTTGTGTAGCTCCCAGATTCTGTCGGGCACATCTGGACCCTCCGCTCCCCCCCAGAAAGGAAAGGACGCGGCCGACGGCGAGAATCTGGAGGTAAGAAAAGAGAAGTGTCAGACTGGAGCTGAAAGGAATTGTCAAATTAATCAGTATAAATCTAAACATGGCACATGGAGAAACACAAATTACTTGTGTTAGTGCGTAATGATGAGAGTGTGATGAAACAACGTTGTGTGTGTCTTTGCAGCAGGACCTGTGTACGTTCCTCATCTCCCGCGCTTGCAAGAACTCCACACTCGCCAACTACTTGTACTGGTGAGTTTTTTTTTGTTTTGTTTTTTTGTTTTCTAATTTAAGAACAAAATCAGCTTAGTTCTTCAGAACTGAGAACGTGTGTGCACATCTGTCATCAAAACCCGGCAGGTACGTGATTGTGGAGTGTGAGGATCAGGACACGCAGCAGAGAGATCCCAAGACCCACGAGATGTACCTGAACGTCATGAGGAGGTTCAGTCAGGCCTTACTCAAGGTCAGCAGTGGCATTTCATGACAAACCTTCATCTTCCTGTCCCCGTCCCGCCTCCGGCTCTAATGCTCCGTCGTCCCCGCAGGGTGATAAGAGCGTGAGGGTGATGCGGTCGCTGTTGGCCGCCCAGCAGACGTTTGTGGACAGGCTGGTGCAGCTGATGAAAGCTGTGCAGAGGGAGAGCGGCAACCGCAAGAAGAAGGTAACAGCAGAACACTTACACATGGGAAACGACATGCAAAGTACATGCAAGAAGTGCTTAATCACATGCAAACTTTAACCGCAGACTGAGCGGCTGCAGGCTCTGCTGGCCGACAACGAGAAGGTGAACCTGTCGGAGATCGAGCCCATCCCTCTTCCCCTGGAGCCTCAGATCAAGATCAGAGGCATCGTCCCCGAGACAGCCACGCTCTTCAAGGTACAAAAAGTACATGGTCTGAAGTCACTTCTATGACTGGGTGACCCTTAAGTAAAGAGGCTGCCGTGCTGTTTGAGGCAACGGTACATTTCTTTAGATTTCATGGATGTCAGACCTGCTACAGTTGCTATTGAAACATTTTAAAAGACATACACACTGGTCACTGCTTGTTTTCAGCTTCAGTAAGATTGGCGGGGTTTTCCTGTGTGTGTGTGTGTGTGTGTGTGTGTGTGTGACAGAGTGCTCTGATGCCAGCCAAGCTGATCTTCAAGGCCGAGGACGGAGCCATGTACCCGGTCATCTTCAAACACGGAGACGACCTGAGGCAGGACCAGCTCATCCTGCAGATCATCTCTCTCATGGACAAAGTAAGAACACGTTTATGTTTTGATGTCAGTGACCTCTTCAGTTTTCATTTCTACCATAAAAGAAAACATACAACTGCTGCTTGCTTTATGACCCCGAGTACTTTGTTAAAATGCTGTGGAAAAAATATTCATTTTGAATGAAAAACTAATATTTTGTCTTCCAGCTTCTGAGGAAAGAAAATCTGGACCTGAAGTTGACACCTTACAAAGTTTTGGCCACCAGCACTAAGCACGGTAAGATGACTGAAACAGAATAAACACAGCAATAGAGACTTTTAGTATTTTTGCAGGACCTTTAGTGACAGACAGAAAAACGACAGAAAACGTTTTGTTCTTGTTTAAGGTTTCATGCAGTTTGTCCAGTCCGTTCCCGTAGCTGAAGTCCTGGCTACTGAAGGCAACATCCAGGTGAGACGGTCAGGACATGGCTGACGTGTCTTCACCACACAGCAAGTAATCACCTTCTTCTTTTTCTCCTTTTTCATCAATGCGAATTTGCCTCCACAGAGCTTCTTCAGGAAGCACGCACCGAGTGAGAAAGGGCCGTACGGCATCAGCTCCGAGGTGATGGACACCTACGTCAAGAGCTGTGGTGAGACGGTGTTTGTGTGGCAGATCTGTGCTCCGCCTGTTGCTACCAGCTGATCACGTTAACCGATCCGACTCCTCTTCTCCGTATCCCTGCAGCTGGTTACTGCGTCATCACGTACATCCTGGGGGTGGGAGACAGACATCTCGACAACCTGCTGCTGACGAAGACCGGTGAGACGAACAGGTTCGTGTCGCGCCGTGTAATTCATCGTCCTCGTTTGCTGAACGTGCTCTGTCCGCCTCCACAGGGAAGCTCTTCCACATCGACTTCGGCTACATCCTGGGCAGAGACCCCAAACCGCTGCCTCCACCCATGAAGCTGAGCAAAGAGATGGTGGAGGGGATGGGGGGCATGCAGAGCGAGCAGTACCAGGAGTTCAGGAAGCAGTGCTACACCGCCTTCCTGCACCTCAGGAGGTGGCCGCTCGCACACACACACACGCATTTAATTTCTCATTGCTCCCGTTATCATAACTCCATTTTTTAAATTTTAGATATTCCAACCTGATCCTGAATCTGTTCTCTCTCATGGTGGACGCTAATATTCCCGACATCGCTCTGGAGCCCGACAAGACAGTGAAGAAGGTAAGTTAAGAAGACGAGCTGGCAGCGTGCAAAGCTGACCAGGAAAATCACGAGCGGCGCTTCCACTTTGCCTCCAGGTGCAGGACAAGTTCCGGCTGGACCTGTCGGATGAGGAGGCGGTTCATTACATGCAGAGTCTGATCGATGAGAGCGTGGGGGCACTGTTCGCCGCCGTGGTGGAGCAGATACACAAGTTTGCCCAGGTGCGTGCGCGCAAACATTCTAACAGGAAAATAACTGAGCAGCGGATTTCTGAGCTGCTGCTGTAACTTCGTTCTCGTCTCTCTTCAGTACTGGCGCAGATGAGCGGAGACTTTTGAGATGAGAACAAACTGGATCGATAGTTTCACCGCAGAACGACGACGCGATCACGCGGTTCCGACCCGACTGGTGACGACGTAAAGAAACCCAATGACACTGTTAAAAAAAAAAAAGGCCAAGAATGCACTGCCAACCTTTACTGCAAGATGGCTCAACAAGGACACGGGCGTCTTTGTTTGCTTATGTATATATCATGTATATTAATTATTAACTGAATGACTGAATGAAATGTACGGCCAAATAAAAGACTGTTGGTACAACTGAACTGTTTTACTTAAGTGTATTCCTAAATTCTCAAGTGTGTACATTTCATCATTTTTAGCCTCCCCCCCAAAAAAAACGCTGCTATGCAGCGTTCATGGCGCGTGACGCGTTTCTTAATTGAGCATCGCTGACCATCTGTGGACGGTCACACTGTCGACGCTGGGGGTAAAAACGAAGCTGAACCCCAGAGGGCCGGTGAGTCACGACCGAGTGACTAAGCGTTTCCTGCCAGACGCGGAAAAACACGCGAACGAGCGCGAGGTTCCTGCAGACGCCGTCGACCTTGATGAGCGAGCTGTTTCTCTGATGCACAGAGAGAGAGAATGCATTCACATATTAAATCAGTCAACTGTGTCTGAATCAGCTTTCACTACTGATTCAGCACCAAAGCACAAATTCACTGACTACCATAAACTCAGCAGGGAGTTATTCACTTAATTTTTTAAAAATGAAAAATCATCCCGTAAAAGAAATTACATTTATATTAAACATCCAGCAGTCAACACAAAAAACTGAGCTCATAAGTACAAAAGAGAACCAGAGTATATTGTAATCGATATTGGGTTTTTTTTAACAGGTTCATAGGAGAAGACACAAGGTCACCTCAGAAATTAGCTGCGCTGCAACACACACACACACACACACACACACGTGTAAATCTGTCCAGAAACGTCAAACGTACTGTATGTGCTTCCTGATGCAGCTCGACTGTTGTGTAGTCAGGTGCTCATTCACACGCGCCAACTTTTCGCTTCATACATTAATCATCCCTCCACAGCGCAAGCGCTGTGTTTATTAATAAAAGCCATGCCACTGGCTCGCGCGCGGCGCTTTGGACGACCCCCCCCAGGTCCTGTGTGGACTCTGGAAACGGCAGAAGGGGAAACAAACAAGGCTGGAACGGCCAAACCTCCACGGCTCCCCAATGTTGCGGAAAGAATGCAACACCAGCAAAACAGGGGGCAGAAAAGCGCCATGTCAAGATGTTCCTGGTTTTCGCTTGGGGGGGCGGGATGGGGTTTCAGACACGGGCGAGAGGCAGCTGTGAGTCAGAAACATTTCCGAGCGATGGACGACGGGAAAAAACGACCCCGTGCTATCGCTCTGGTGGGGGCAGAAAGCAGCATGAGGGGGGGGTCAGAAGTTTTCTTAGTTCTTGTTTATGGAGTTTATGGCTTGGACCGGGCCTGTTGAGTGGCACTGGACCTCAGCAACAAGAGGCAGAGGGGGGTGGAAGAACCGCAACCATATTTAGACGTTTCGTCGACTCCATGGACGTGTGCGTGCGCAGAAAACAGCTCCTGCTGGACCCGTCCGGTAAACTATCTCCGCTTCATTGGTGAATCTCACTCACCAGGCGAGTCTGTGACGAGCGCTCGGACGCCAGAGAAAATCTGCTTATACGTTTCAAATCGGGAGCCACGTTTCGCCAGAGGACGGCTCTGGGGGGGGGATGCTGGTTCATGATGACAGATTAGTTTCTGGTTCATGACCTTTGTTACACATTCTGTTCTCCCGCTCTCTGAAAGGTCAGAGGTCAGGGTCAGGTGCACCCACAGAGCTGGAGTACGGCTCATCGTCTTGCTCAGAGACACTTCATCACAGCAAGTCAGTGAGATTTGGTCTACAAAAGGTAAGGCAAACTTTTGCTTTAAAAAAAAAATGGACAACTTTTATTTGGTTATTAAAAATCTTACTGTTGGACAGACTGTGTCATCATGTTGTACCTCTGCAGAGCATCACTCACAGTCAGACGACATTTAGTCTTTCAGTATCAGTCTCCGTTTGTCTCCCTGGAGGAGTGAGACACGTGCCGGATGTCCCCGTCCCTCCGCTGTCGCAGTACGCTGCCCCAGGGCTGGAGTTACAACAGGGAGGGTTGCAGGTGTAGACGTCCCCCGGGGTCAGAGCCTGGTCCCGGGCAACAGGGGAGACTGGAGGAGGACTCAACGGAGACGCGGTCATCAGCAAGCTCCAGGTGGATGTCGCAGAGGTCAACAGGGTCCAGGGACAGAGGGACCAATGAGACCGGATCATGAAAAGATGCCTGAAAGGACAAAAGAAGGAAGAGCAAACTTAAGCCGGAAGCATCTGTGATGCAATCAGGCCGTGTGGTGTAAAGAGAGAAACGCCTTACTGGGGTCTTGGGCTGATCTTCAGCGGTCGGTCCGGCTCGTCTCGGCTTTTTCAGGAGCACGACGAGCAGCGGGACGAGGAGCAGAGACGCCAGCACGACGCCCAGACAGAGAGCCGGCAGCAGTCCTGCACAGAGAGACAGAGGACACATCACTTCACAGCCGGGGATCAGCGGGACATTTCAACAGTGAGGCTGCAGAACGAGGCGAGCCAAGGAGCCAGCGGGGGCCTTCGTTTGGACTCTCAGGGATTAGGATTGGTACAAACAAAGGCAGCACAGTTTCCTGAAACTGTGTCCAAACTGGACCGTGACCTGTTAACCCCGTCTTTGCCTTATAACGTCATAAACCTGGTCCAAACCATCAGGGACAGATCTGTTTACTGATCTGTCAGGTCAGCTCTAAAAGACTGAACATCTGGCTGAATTTAACTCGTCCTCGCACCTGATTTGGACACCGTCTCCACACACTGAGGGACAGACTTTGGGGACGCGGCCATGGAGAAGGTCGGGAAGGAGAAGTTGGCCACAGCACAGTAGTTCTGACCCGGAGACAAACTGGAGAACTCCACAAAGGAGACCACCTCCTGGGTCCAGACCGTGCGGCTCTGCAAGAACACAAAACACTGGGCTTCTAATTCACATTTCATCAAAACTCCAACATTTAATACATGATGGGGTTTTTTTGCTTTTCTTAAACAGGTAAAGACAAAGTCTGTTGGACCTGGTGCTCTGAGTGATTGAGCTTGTTGTACACAGTCACTGTTGTCCAGGGTTCAATCAGTTCAGAGATGGGACAGCACCCCTCCACAGAGCACCGCCTGCTGGCAGCACAGGGGAACTGCACCATCACCAACAGCTGGTCCTCTTTCAGGGAGACGGAGACGGAGGGAGGGCTGAATCCTGGAAGAGGAGGAGGAGGAGGGAGGAGGAGGAGGAGAGAGGATTTATTTTAAAGCCAGCAGTGATACCTACTCTAACATGTTACTCATTTAAGCAGCAGGTGTGAACCATGTGGCCACAGAGAGACCAGAGTCTGAAGGTTTTCATCCCAGCTGACGGCTCAGGACAGATCAAAACCCGCAGCTGTTCTGGGTTCTGTCACCACAGGTTCTGAGGTTCTGCTGCCGGGACAGAAACGGCGCATGAGTCACTGACTGAAGTCGCTGTAGTCGAACTTGCGGGGCTCGATCCAGACGGTGGAGCCGGGGCCGAGGTGGACGCCGAGACGGATCATGTTGTAGAGCCGCAAGTCCGAGAAGGCCCGAGAGACGTCGCAGCTGCGGGACGACACCCAAACGCACCACGACACGTCCCGCCAGGGGTCCCTGCAACACAAGAGCTCTCATTATGTATTATGAGCCACAGCGCGTGAGAAAAAACAGACACACAATTACAATCAAGTTATGATGTTTTCCATCTCATGAAGATTCACAATAATCAGATTTGTGGTTTTATGTGATGATAAAGCTGCTGTACAGACTCGTTTTCATTCCCCATCCTACACGAGGATCATCTTGTGCTTCCTGCTTGAGAAACTGTGCGGATTTACCAAACCTTTTTAAATGTGTTGTATAACAGAATAAATAAATGTCACTGATCCCTTATTGCACAATAAATCATTAAGAACACAACTTAAAAACACAATTCTGAGTATAAAGTGGCTGCAGACAAAATGCAATAACTGTATTTGCACACACACACACACACACACACACACACACACACAGATCTACCCCTGCGTCTTCGTCTGCACGCTGTAGGTGGCGTTAGGACTGGCGTGGGGACAGCTCCACCGCAGGAGGCAGCCTAAGTCCAGCGATTCCACCGCCGTGTAACAGACTAACCCCGTCGACCCTGGAGAGGTGGCACGAAACCCGTACACCAGAATAGCGCGGTCACACAGATGCCCGTTGACCCGTTAAGTCTGAATGTCACAACTTTGTTAACATGGACGTGCACAGAGGAGACGCACAGCGAGCGGCCGCAGCAACACAAAAGAGAGAGGAAAAAAAAATATCACACAACAAAGCTTCAGTACTCACCGTGAACGAGCAGGACGACCACGACGCACAACCCACCCCTGCTTACACCTGATGTCTCCATGGCGACAACGTGACCTCTCCCCCCCTGGATCAAGTGGGCCCAGATGGCCGTGATGTTCTTAATGGCAGCCTGGACGGAGCCGGAGGGTGACGGCGGTGAAAGCAGGACAAAGACACCTGCAGGGAGACCGAAGCGAGGAGGACGTGGAGCGAGCAGCGGGGGAGAGCGGTCGACTGGAGTCAGGAGGAGGGAGGAGAGAGATAAGGATTTAATTGAAGGCTGGTGATTTTGTAAGAGAGAGGAAAGGCAGGTAATCTACTTAGGAAGGAGGAGATGGAAAAAAAAAAATTCTCCTCTTCTCCTTGGAACATCTGACGAGCTCAATTAATAAATAAATAAAAATCAGGAGAATTTAATTGCGTTATCTTTTTATTCAATGCCATCTTTAAATAATAAGAATCTGTACATCTCTTAAGCAGGAATTTTCATCATTCATTCCCCAAAGTAATAAAGACATCAATAGCTTCCTTATTAACAACAGTAATACAGTTGAAGTGCTTTAACCAGGCAACCAGAAGGGCCGATAAGAGATCATACAGCAACAAAAAAGAGTCAGGGGACTGGTGTAAAGCACACACACACACACACACACACACACACACACACACACACTCTCACATGTCCATGCCACACACACACACACACACACACCTCAGCAGTGCAGTATACACCTCTTGATAATTAAAGACATTAAAGCAAAACTGCCTGTTCATTCTGAAACAGCACCAAACATCAAAAAAATCATTGCAACAGTAATAATACTAAGCTTAACATTCCTCATTTCAGCATCATCATCATCATCAGTCATAAGAATCTTTACGTCGGCGAATGTACAGGATCTAAACCGGCCGGGCGTTTACATGCTGATCGGTTCTGGATGCTGCCGATCGTCAGTCAGGCTGAACGCAGGCACAGCTGACATCTCAGGCCGTGACGCCCTCAGCCCAGCAGAGGGCGACACACACACACATACACAAACACACTGAACGTCACCAGCAAGAGACGCCGACCCCCACCCCTCCCCATCCCCCGTGTCCCACATGCTTTCACGGAGTGAGTCCAGCCAGTGTCCAACGTCTGGAGTGTGTCTCAGAGCCTCTCCGCACCAGGAAGTGTGTCTGGAAAGTACGCAGGGTATTGCTGTGTTAAAATCTGTGCAAATTTTAAGAAGACCCACTTCGTTTCCAGGGAAGAGCCTCGGCTGCAGACTCCACACGCGCATTTGGTGTCGAGAGCTCAGGGGTCTATGTCTGCGCCCCCGGCAAGGCGAGTCCCGGCTCCAGGCTGGTGGTGGTGGTGGTGGGGGTGGGGGAGGGTGGCAGGCCCTTGGGTCCCGGGCAGAGCAGCCCGCGCGAGGCTGCGTGGTCCCCGTTCAGGTTCTTGTAGGGGTTCCTGCGCGGCGGAGCTCTGAGGCAGATGGAGGGGAAGCGGAGGCCAGCGAGGCAGCAGCCGGGGCAGGAGATCACCTCCTCCTGGTCCACGGAGTGACTGCTGCTGGAGCCGAACGGGGACGAGCCGCCGGGGTCGCCGGGAGGGGAGTGGTAGCCGTTGTTGTTGGTTGTGGCGGGGGGGGCGTTCGGGGTGCTCCACCCCAGCGGTCGACTCATGACCACGTTTTTGTTGTCCAAGTGAGAGAGGGGGGGCAGGCACGGAGGCCCGTTTGAGATGGCAGACCCCCAGCCGTTAGACAGGGGAGCGGTGGAGGGTTGGAGGGGAGGGGAGGGGTTGGAGTAAGGGGAGGAGCCGCTGTCCTGCGTGTCCGGAGAGCTGGTGCAGTCCATGGGCTCCTCCTCACCCACCTCCTCCTCCTCCTCCTGGTCTAGCAGGTCCAGTGTCAGGGGCTCAAGGGAAAGAGGGAGACCTGAATCTCCTGCCAGGCGAGTCCCACTCCCCTCCCTGACCTCCTTCCTTTCTCCCAACAGTTTGTCTTCCTCGCTCCCCCCATTCGTCTCTCCGTTGATCTCCGCTGAGGACTCCTCCTCTGTGAGGATCGTGTTTGGCGCCGACGTGAGGTGAGGAGGAGGCGTGCAAGGAAGCGAGTGGCACCGCCTGTGCCTCCTGGGCAGGTCGGCGTCGTCGGTGTCGGACGCGGCGGGTTCGTCGCAGTCCGGCGGGGGGGGCAGGGTGAACGTCAGGGAAATGACCGACTTGCTGGGTGTGTCGAACAGCTTGATCTTGCCGCCTTTGAGGTCCTCCCTCTGGGAGAAGGGGTTGACCCGAGCGGGAGGCGCCAGGTTAACGCCGGTGGGGGTGTCCGGGGGGTGGAGCATGTCGGACTTGCTGCGGGAGAGGCGAGGATCCGACGGGAGGCAGAGGGATCGTCTTCGCAGGGGGCCGACAGATGGAGAAACGGCTTTAAAAAGGAAAAAGAAAAAACAAGGTGAATCATGGTGATTCTCACACAGGTGTCAGCGTACGCTCAGGTAACAGGACGACTCACCTTTGACCGCGGGCTCGTCCTTCTGTTTCCTCTCGACCTTTCTCCTCTCCAGCTCTGCTACGATATGGGAGAAGGACGGACGGAGCTTTGCATTCATCTGGCAGGAAGAGAGAGATACACCAGACTTAATAAACACATGATGGACAGAGACTGATTTAACCCCCTTTGATTTTACCATCCACAAACTCAATCTACAGCGAGCATCGCTGAAGGTGCTTCCCCATCCACCCCCTTCTCCAGTCAGTTTCTTACATTACAGCAGGCGATGGCCAGTCCCAGGAAGTCTGGAGGACAGTCTCCCACCATCTGCTGAAACGCCTCCACGTCTAGACCAAAGTCCTGCAGAAAAAAAAGGAATTTATATTTCTTTTGTTTTTATTTTAAATTTGTTTGACGAGCCTGAAAGAAAAATCCCTTTCCATCAACCAACTGCTGTACTGGTGAACAGCCACAAGAGGGAGACATGATTCTGCAATAAGTTTGACGCTGTGTCCTCAATCACAATATGTTGTTTATTGTAACATATGTAATTACTACAGTTAGATTTATGCAGACAGGTAAAGGTGCAATATATGTACCAATCAAATTCTGGAATGCCATTTCATTTTTAACGATGGGTTTCTGGAGCTGTGAGCGCTTCACATATTGTCTGCACACTTCCATGTGGCACAACAGTGAACTGATACAGTGGCTGTTTTAAAGAAAGTCAGCACATACAGATGTGTTGTGGGCTCATCATCACGGTCTGAGATCTCAGATCATCACACCAATATTGTCAGGGACATGCAATCTTTTATCAAGACAAGAAAGCGGGCTTCCTGTTCAGCAGCCAAAATCAAATCCGATATGATGCAACTGTTGCTTCAAGTCATTTTGACACTTGTGATTGCACAACAGTCATCAGCAGACTTCAGGCAGTAAAATTAACTTTCCTAGGAGAGTTATATTACAAGTGGAGTTCATTAAAACGTGCATGAGATGATGACGATGCCATGATAAGGTGAGCGTTTGACGTCCGTACCTCTCTGCGCGGCAGGAAGTCAGGATCGGCCTGTATCCTCGCAATGATCTCACACAGGATGATCCCAAACGCAAACACATCCACCTGCAGACAGGACGACGAGACGATGAACAACAGACACACAACCAAAGGTAAAGAACAGCCAACACTCCGTGTAGGCCTTTAGGTGCTGTTTTATATTACATATTACTTGTAATCTACACATTTTATTACAGTCATCTCAGTCTGAAACCCAACTATGCGACTTATGTGGATTTGTATTATTTTCAGAGTTTTCGGCAATAAAATCTAAATATATCCACGACATTCTGGATCTGGTTTGTGCTTATTTGTATTTCTCGTTAAGCCCAGACGGGCTATAAAAAAAAAAAAAAAAAACACTAGAGAAATGTTATAATCATGATTTTAAAATGGAACTCTAGCAGGCAATCAAGATTTCCAGCAAGCTACACAGAAAATACAAGTAAGCCAGGCCAAGACGTCCACCTCTTATGCAACTAAATTCCTGCGTGTCTTTGACATAATAACTGATTTATTGAGTATTTATTGCTTTACTTGGCTTGGGCCTGGTTCCTCTGGTTTTATTTGGCCGGCTTTCATCACGCACACTCACACACGGCGGACCTTGAACTCTTGCGACAGTGTGCAGCTGCATGGTTAATGAGAGGAGCTTATCCGTCACTACCTTCTCATTGTACACCTCTCCTCGCAGCACCTCCGGGGCCATCCAGTAGGGGGAGCCGACGACAGCAAGGGGCTCCTGGTCCTCCTCCTCCTCCTCACTGTGGATGAGAGGGATGGAGGGAAACAGAGGGATGTTAATCCAGGAGGAAAGAAAAACAAATGTTTCTTAAAAGGGTTAATGAATCAGTTAAATGAACAAATCCGAAGAATAAAAAACCAAAAGCGACAGTTAAAATTCCACTCAGGGTTTCTGCGATTTGTAAGATGACAACAGATAAACAAGTGGCGAGACGGGCGCAGCTGAGCGGGCAAGCATCACGCTCCATTTCATTAAACGCACAACCCGATGACGAAAAGGTTTTATGGGGTGAAACCCGACTCTGTGCAAACGTTGTGCGTCTGTGTGCACTTCCTCTGTATCCAAGAAACCGCAGTGTTTTTCAGTTATGTGGCGATATGGTTGTGAAATTAAAGTTGAATAAAAAGGAAGGAAGACGAGAATGTGCAAGGACGACGTGCCTGCGCGCGCACACACACACACACACACACACACACACACACACACACACACACCCTGCTGGCAGATACTTCCTCTCTGTGCTATTTCCATCTGCTACTGTGGGCTATGATACTGAAAAAAAAAAAAACTCGGAAGTGGCAGAGGGAGAAATGAGACGTGGAGACGGTCACGGCTCCCGATGTAAACAACATTTGGGGAAGTGGACCGACAGAATGAAGAGTGCACGAGGCGGCGGAGGTTCGACGGCCGCAGAAATCTTAAAGGTGAACAGAGAGCAGCTGAAAAGAGGAACCACGGGAGCACGAGAGGACAAGAGTGACTTCTGAGGCGAGGGCCAGCACAGATCCAGCCAGGCAGAGGACTGGAATAGTTTGACCTTATTTGGAGTGCTTTTCCCAAACCCCCCCTTCGTCTCCTCTCCTTCCCTCTTTCCTACCATGCCACAAGCGCAGCAGTAGCACTCCAACACAAACACACACACACACACACACACACACATTCAAGGCTTGTCAACATCATCCATTCTCTGCTCCGCTAAAGGACAAAACAGTGACTGAAAATCAAAAGCAAACATGCCCTTGAAAATGTCACAATTCACCAGCTGCTTTAGAAATGGGGGCTTTGTATATGATAGGTGCAGGAATGTCAAAATGACACACACACACACACACACACACACACACACAGGGTCAGGGGGAGGCCTCTTCCTCACATGTGAAAAATATCAACTTTTTAGGAGAGAGCATGAAACCCACCAGAGGTTACAGAGCTTTTCCTTCCCTGACAATGACGCACACTTGTGCATACACAAAAGGTGGCTGGACATAAGAAGAGCAAGAGATAACAGAGCAGAGACACACAACACACACACACACACACACACACACACACACACACACACACACACACACACACGATGAGACCAGGTTACAGCAGCAGCTGTCCTGCCTCAGCCGCCGAGCCGCGTGTTTACTAAACGGCTGCAGACAGACTGAGGAGCTGAGAGCACGTCAGTGTGCGTCCACTGTGTCTTTGTGTAGATGTGTGTGCAGAAGTCTTGACACATGGTTGTGTTTTTTTATAAAAAAGGTCAACCTTGACATCTCACATCAATTCAGCTGATGCTCTACATCAGTTCACTGCCCGGCTGTCGATCACTTTACAGAGAAATATTCATAAAGGAGACAAACTGTCTCGTGGGCTTAAATGGACGTTTGCAAAGGACATATTTTCCCCCATCATGGCGTTACTACCTCTAGTGAAGTAAAAAACACAATCGAGAGACGTGTCGTCACTGGAAAAGCAGCCGAAGAAAATGAAAAAAACACACACAAACACAGGCACACCAGAGGAGGGCTGTAACTTTGCTGGTCATTTATAGTCACGCGTGGGCGAGCAGGGAATTGATGGCGAATAATAAAACACGCCACGTAAATGTCAGCGCGTATTAAATTAAACGGGGAAAAAAAAAGGCCCAGCTGCAAACACAAGAGGAAGAGAGTCGGCGGCGCGTCACGGCCGATCAGATTAAATATTAACGCCACCTCTGAGAGCAGAGCTGCCGTCTGTCCCACCGCCTGCAACCGATGCTCCACCAGATTAATAATAATAACAGTTCCACAGAGAGATGGGGGGGGTAACCGCAACATGTGGCTGCAAACTGTGGAAAAACCCCCGACTGTGACTTAGCTGTGAGTAATAGTTCTCATTTTGCACATGATCGTGACTCCATGAGAAATGAGGAGGGAGATATCGCGCTGTGTGGAGGAATGTCATTTATTGAGCGCCACTTATCTAATCGCAGGGAGCTGATGGACATTCCGATGAATTTTATGGACTCACCTGTAATCTGGGATTTTCTCCGCCAGGCCAAAGTCTCCCACCACGGCCGAGCACGCGCTGCCCTCCCAGCGCACCAGGCAGTTCTGCACAGAGAGGGCTAATTAGTGATGCAAGTTTTTTTTTTTTTTTTAGGTAAGCATATTTTTAAAGTCTGTGGAGCAACAGTAGCTGACACCTGCTTTCCAAAACATGGGGAAGAAAAATTAGCCATCTCATCAGAAATGGTTGATTTTTGTGTTATTATTACATGAGGAACAGATAATTTCAGTGTCAGCGTCTTGGCAGCGACAGCCCAGACCTGAATCTGATCTGCCAGGGGCGAGCAGTTTCGAGGCAGCATATATCTACTGTACATGTTATGTGACTGATGTGCATTGGTGCATGCAATACATATAGCATTTAGGTCCCTGTGGGTCATCAGTGTGTGTGTGGGTCAGTGATGCGTGTGCGTCGTCACCTTGGAGGTGAGGTCCCTGTGGAAGATGCCCTTGCTGTGCAGATACCGGAGCCCCCGGGCGATGTCCAGGGCCAGACGCAGCCGCACGCCCCACGACAGGTACACGTCACTGCCCAACAGCTGCTCCAGGTTCCCACCGTTGATGTACTGGGGGGGGGGGGACAGAAAAAAAAGTGATTTGTGATCACTGTGTGTGTGTGTGTGTGTGTGTGTGTGTGTGTGTGCGCATGTGTGTCAGAGAGCTGCTGAACGTCAAATCCCCCCGGGTCTTATCTCCTGATCTGCCTTTTCACTGCTGAGCTGCTCAGTTACCGTGGCAACGTCAGGTCAACCCATCGCATGTAAGAAACAGGTGAAATGTCATGAACTGTCTGACCAACCCCCATCTTTGCAGGTTGATGAGCGTCTTACCTCTGTGAGAGCGTGGAGCTGCCCCTCGTGGACACACACTCCGATAAACCTGCAGACAAACGCACAACTTTAATGAGAGAAGGAGAAGGCGGGCTCACTGCACAGGAGCAGCTCAGGTGTTTGACTCACCTGAGGATGTTGGGGTGGGACAGTCTGTTCATGAGCTGGACCTCCCTGAGCATGTTGGCTCTGTTACTGGCCAGGATGTTCATCTTCAGGGCCATCACCTGGCCCGACACGCGGTGCTGCACCTGACACACACACACACACACACACACACACACATTAAGGTTTCTGCTTGATCAGCTGACATGATTCACAATTTACAGCGAAACTGCAAGTTCAGCATTTCAGCAGAAATAACAAAACTTTGGATATTATGCAACTTAAAAATAAACTTAAAAAAAAAAAAAAAAACTCAACTCTGCAGCGACTGAAGTTCCACTTTTCAAAGAAACAAAAACATCAGCACATAACAGATATACAGCTGAAAAGAACAGCCCTGCAGCACAATTTAATATATATCAATAAAAATCACACGGTTAACAGTTTCTGAAGTAATAAAATGAAACCACCACTTAGTGCTGAGCAACATTAGAGGCTCAGGTGCTTTTGGAAACCAGCCATCAAACATTAGGCAGGTCAGGCGAGTTTCTTCTTCACGCTTTTGGCTGCCTCTCCTGAGCCGCTGCTATGGTGGCGCGTCTCCGTCTGGTATGGTAACCATGGGGACGCAGCGCGACGCCTGCCCTCAGGCCGCGTGTGCACGTGCATATTTGCCTGTGAAGACTTCTAAATCCCACACAGAGCAGTAGACGGAGGGAAGAGTCAGGGTTTCTCAGCCTGTGTGTGTGTGTGTGAGTGAGTGTGTGTGTACGTGTGTGTTTGATTTCTGGATCAGGACTCAGACTTTTACTGCCGACTGCAAACCAAAACGTCCATTGAGCTATTAATAAAGTTGAACCGGCACTTTTGGGGTTTCAGGTTGAGTCTTCATAAGCGACATGAAAGTGTAATGATAGACGGGGGGGGGCAAAGTCTGAAGTCACAACTGCTGAGCTGAAAGTCTGGCCTGGATCTCAGTGGATCAGAGCAGTGATGGAAAAAAACACAAAGCCTATTAAGAGACCAGACGAGAGTGCACATGCATGCACACACGCACACACACACACACACACACACACACACACACACACACACACACACACACACACACACACACACACACACACACACACACACACACAGGACGAAGGCTGCCCTGTTCATCTTAACAGCCAGTCAATGAGAGTCAATCTCCACCGCACTAAATCCCTTCTCCACACAACCACTTGAGGACTTCAGCCTGTGGCAGAGTGCTGTGCACACGCATGGATGCACATGCACATGTAAATCATACAAACACACACACACTAGCTGCCACCTCTTGCAGAAAGCCAGAGCAGACTAGAGCAGAGTTTTAAAACACGCAGCAGGAGTTTGCAAGACTAATCTGAGCTTCTCTTTATGTATTTACTGTGCTCAAGAGGATGAGGCTGACTCACGGAGGTGGTGGATGGAGATTTCACTCACACACACACACCTTCCATTAGCACAGATTTATCTGGCACACAGGATTGTGCATCACACTTGTCCGCCTTTTCTCTGCAAACATCTGCCTTCTTATTTACTGTATATGCAGGATTTTAGCTACACACACACACACACACACACACACACACACACACACACACACACACACACAGGTTACAGGACAATCATGAGCCAACTGCTGATGACGCAGCAGCGGTGGTTGAGGTTGTAATGCCGATTTTTCTGACAGTTTTTAAGCTTCCAAACAAACAACCTCTCACTCACCATCCTCATCATTACAGGGCGAGTCTGTCTGACATGTGCAACATTTTCACAGGTGTGTGTGTGTGTGTGTGTGTGTGTGTGTGTGTGTGTGTGTGTGGGGGGTTTGTGAGAGGCTTTACTCTGCAAAGCCACTACTAGACGTATATGGTGGATTTTTTCCCTCTTTGTGCGCTTCATGCCAACCGCTTTACTGGTCATCTCCACAGACTTGCCACTGGAATGCCGATGTCCACGCCTACATAAAAGATTACCCCACAATATGGAGCAATTACACACACACACGACACTCCCTGAAGCTCTCCTTCAAACACACACTTGGCCTCGTAAAGCACTGCCGTCAGCAGAGGAAAGGTCACAGGCATCGCTCCAGCCAACATGTGCAGCGATGTCTGTCATTAGCCGGCGGCCCGACGCACAGAGGGGAGGAGCTGAAACGTGCAGATGGAGGATGCGCGTGTGGACAAGACGGGCACGTTACACCTTTAACATATGTGGGATTTTAAAAAGGTGGACAGGGAGAAGCTGCAGGAACAGTGATCTCACAAACACCACGCGTTCACAGATGAAAGCGACTGACGGAAACTGAATTTAACTGTTACGATGTTTTATTATCGTTTGTGCACGGGGCTGCAGCCAGGATTTAAGAGAGAGAGAGAGAGAGAGTTTTCTCTCAATATAATGACCTAAATGCCATTTGCAAGCCTTTCCAACAATGGAGGGATATAATTTTCAGGTCATGTCATCATGGCCAAAAGTATGCAGACAAATACTATTCACTTGTCCACACACTTTCACCATGTCGCGGCACATCTGACTGTAAGCAAAGCAAAAAAAAGAAAACTCTCTGCAAAACAAATTACATGCTGCTGCAGTGTTGCAGAGGTGGAGTGTGGTTGAGTGTGACCACATAACCGACTACACACAGTCACACACACACACACACACACACACACTCAGCAGAATGACTTTGCCTCGGGACACTGGGTCGACTCCAAAGGCCGACTTCGCTGATGTCATGCTTACTTCAAAACTTCTCCACCAGTGGCAGCCATTGTTATCATTTCACCAGCTGAATGTACACTTTCAAAAAATATATAAATATAAATCAACTTATAAGTAAACCAGTGACAGTGGTGTCTGCTCATTGTGGTTTTCACATGATACCTGACCGACAAAGACAGGCTTTAATCCTCCAAATAAGTAACAGCACTGTCATTAGATAAATAACGTTTGCAGCATTTTAAGCAGACAAAAGCATAATTTGCCTTGGAATCAGCATTTTTGAGCTTTCACTCTGCAGACAAAGGCAGGAAATCCTCAACCAATTTTACACGAGAGCTGAAGTGTGAAGAGACGCAGTCCCCGAGGAGGTGGACTCGGCTCGCTGTGCATGCATGCGCCGGGGAATCGAGAAAATTACTTCTCTCGCAAAACAACTCCCGGCTTAAACCATTGCCCAAGGCTCAGCTCTCGGTTGGGAGTGTGAAGAGGCATGAGAAGATGCATGTGTGTGTGTGTGTGTGTGTGTGAGACAGTGTGTGCGAGACAGTGTGTGTGTGTGTGTGTGTGTGTGTGTGTGTGTGTGTGTGCAGAGCAAGCATGTGCAGGCGACTGAAGCGAGGCACCCAGCCAAGCCAGGTCCATCAGTGAAGTGAGCAGGGAGGTCCCCCTCTCTGTGGCAGCTCAGAAACACGACCTGATCCAGGAGGCAAACAGCCCCCCCCCACCCCCCACACACACACACACACACACACCCCCCACCCCCCAACACACACAGGCCTAAACACGAGGGGTTACTCGAGTTCACACATGCAGAAATCCATGTTTGTGATCACTGGCTGTTTGCTAACTGCGCTGACATGAGGTCAGCAGCTTCGAGGTCCCTCCCAGATAGTGTTGATTTAAAGGGACATGCCACAGATTTTCCACATTAGATTGGTCTGCTCGTCATGGGGAACCCCACTGTGACGCTTCAGCATCGTTACTGACATTATTAAACCGAATGGCCTTCGACCGTAACACGACCAGACCACATAAAATACAGGTCCTTCGTCAGTGTTATAAAATTCAATCTTTCCGTCATTACTTTAATTTAATCACAGTCTGCCACTGCCTCAGTTTTTACTACCACAGTGATCCCAAGTCCCACGTTGCTATTTCAATTATTCTCTGCACCTGACAGACAGCCAACCCGGGCTCAAAATATTATAATTTGTCTAATATAATAAAAAAAAAAAAAAAAAAAAAGAGTCGTGGGAAATCCCAGACTCACTGTGGAGTAGAAGGCAGAAACAAACCAAAAAACTGAAAACAGCAGATGCCAAGATTACCCTGAAAAAAAAAAATCCAACTTTTTGGAAGTGCAATAATAAATTTGGGAGAAAGTAGCTCCAATAAATGACGCAGAGTAACGAGGACACGGCTGCTGAATCTTTAAAACGTCACCTCTGGCTGTGAGAGAAATTTAACTCCAATCTTTTCCACTGAATGAGGGTGGAGGCCCAGATTCTGGATCGATAGCTTATGCCTTTTTTGTTGTTTGGGTGAAATGACTAAAGACGACCGAGCTCTGGCTGGACGACACATGCAAACACTCAGCAATTTGTTTACCTTACTACAAAAGGGAGCGGCTTTCCTCGAGGTTTCGCTACAGACTACCACACCGCCAACATGTTGACAGGAGGAAACACTCATTGTGCGCTGATGTAAACACACATACACTGTCGCTTCGAGATAAACCCTCACAAAAAAAAACACTGGGCAACCACGATGGAGAGGGGGAGGAATCATTGTGCAACTCTTGCTCAACGCTTCTCTATTTTAATCCCAGGTCCAGTGGAGATGTTTCAAACAACAAACACGTTGGTTCAAGTGAAGACAGGCAGATGACGCGCTCGGCGCTCTCGTGTTTGCGTGGCCGTGCGAGAACATAAACAAAGACGAATGCTTGTGCAGTGAGCGGCGAGGGGGCAGGCCGGGACTGGAGGAGTAATGAGGGAGAAGTGCTACACTGAGCCACCGGCGTTCAAGTCTGCACTGGCTCTCCCATACCAACGCCACCATCCTATAGCAACACGCACACGCACACACAAAGCCTCCGAACACAAGCACAAAGGGCGACAGCCGATGATAGATAGTGGTTTGTGTGTGTGTGTGCGTGCAACTTCTTAAGAATCAGGTTTTTCTTTCCCGCCTTTGTTGTCGTTTTATCTTTCCCAGAGAAGAAAGTCTTGCAGCGGCCAGGATTTACAAAGAGCCGGTCACATCTCAACACGTCCTGACGGGAGAGTCCCACAAGTCGGCGTCTCATGCACGACCTCCACATGAGACGAACCCAAACAACCAATTAGGGGCCGCAGAAAGATCACATACTCACTAAGACAAGTGAAGTCAAAAGGAATCTCGCTCTCTCCGCTGTCTGCTAATCAAATTATTCTTTTTTTATCCCATCTGCAGTTCAAAACCCAGGGATATTCAGGTTACACTTACATCAGCACTAAAGAAAAGAAGTTATATGGTTGAAATCTACAATTCTATTTTTCCATTATGCATATGTGCTGAAATTAAATCACTTTATAAACCAACAAAAATGAATTACCATCTTATGAAAGCAAAAATATGAATATTTTCTGGCAGACATACACAGCAGCGTTTGGCAAACATTTCCTTCACATATCTGCTGTCACAAGCAGCTGATACAAACGCACACCTCCATCTCTGCACTCTGATCACAGCTGCTGTGAACGTTTGCATGACGACTCGTTTTATGATTGTTATAATTCTCACTGTGACTCATGCACAATAAACACAGGCTACTTCCATTTTAAGACATTTTGCAACAATCACCAAAACAATCAAACTGAAATTATTTTCTTCCACCCATACGTTTGGTGTCATGTAGAGCAACAACAAAGCTGCGCTGACAGATACTTAGCAAAATTAAAATAACTGATTCTAAAAACATTAAAAGTGCTGACTTTTGGCAGGTCACAGTTAAATACTTTGACATTTTGGGAAATATGTTGACCTGCATTTTTTAGAGAAGATTAATAGTAATTTTATAAAGGCTAAATGTTTATACCACCAGTAGTTATTGGCTTAGCTAACAAAACCTACCAACAGGGGGAAAGGCGAGCCTGGCTCTTTGAAAACAAAGTCATGTCTCATGTAAATTATGAAGAAGGGCCAAACGAGAAGCAAATCTGATAAAAACGAGCTTCCTCTGCATTTCCTGGTTCTTAGACAGCAGGCGTTACCTGCGTTAAAACAAAAAACAGCTATTTGTATCACTACAGAAAATGCAATCCAATTAGAAAATCTTGTTCAAAAACCCTGCAGCCCTCAGAAGTGGATGGAATAAATAAGTAGTGACAACCTGCAGTTAACTGAACTGTTGCTTGATGATGCAGCGTGCTGTGATGTGACTGAGGGGTTTGATGGCTTTTGAACCTTCAGGTTTCCAGGTGAAGTTTGAGGCTCCATGATGAGAAAACAAAGCAGGAGTCTTTCACAAGGCCGAAGATGGTAACACACACACACACACACACACACACACACACACACTTCCTTTGAAGAATATTAAAAAGAAGATGGAAAAACAGCACCTGAAGGATTTGTCTTGACACGTGCTCCCTTCCTTTCTCCTTCTGTTTTTGTCTTGCTCTTTTATTTAATTTTTTTCCTACAGGTTGCACAATTGCATAGAGTAGAGGTGAATGGCTGCTGTGAGCCTCCAATGATCTGCACTGAAGCTACAACACACACACACACACACACACACACACGGTGGGAGGCCAGAGCCTTTGTAGCCAAGCGCAGGACACCCCACTGCAAAGCCTGAATGCAGGTGAACGCCACATACATTTTAGTGGCCACTAAATTTAATAAACAAAAAAGAGCTGCAGCAGAACAGTCAGGCCTTTTCCTCGGCACTAAAGCAGGAACAATCGTTCGGTCAGTGTCAGCAAACTTTTTTTAAAACGTGACCGATAGCTGCAGTAACAATTTTGCATTTATATTGTAGTATCAAAAGGCCAAGCTGATCCAAAGCCTGAGTGCCAACTTGACACGCCGGCAGTAAACATGGTCACATTTGCATGGTCGCTGGCTATTCAAAGGGCAAAGTTGAGGGAGGGGCTTCTGGAGGCCGACTGGCCTGAAAGCATTTACTAAATAAAAAAGAAAAAAGGAGAAATCATATCAAAGTCTTATTTGATAAGCCCAGGGTCGAGTTTTTGCAATTTTAATGCTGGAGTGCTCAGAGATCCTCCACATTAGAGCGTTTAACTTGGACCTGATGAAATGTGACAGCCTCATGTTAAATCTTTCACATCTCTCGTTACTGCAGGGCTCAAATACAGTGGTATGAATCACAATGCAAGAACTCTGACTCAGCAATCCTGGCAGTTTAAGGTTTAGCCTCTTGCACATTTCTGTTTACTCGTCATAATTAACATCCGACCCGATGCTGTACGTGTGAGACATCAGATGATCTTCTGCTCACACATACGCAAAACAAAAATTAATCCACTGCAGTTTTCAAAGACTAATATTCAATTTAAGGAAAAACATGCTGGTTCCAGCATCTCCAGATTTTTTTTAAAGCCCTACAAAGTTGCCACCTGGCAGCAATGACAGGTGCTCTTACACCCACATCACACATACAGAGATCCCCTTTACTCCCTGGCTCTGCTCCCACAGCAGCATTAAGGAGCTCCTCATAATCTCTTTTTAACATGAGGGCATTAACGCAGGCACTGGTGGATGTTACCTTTGTTTGATTTGATCTGTTAAGAGTGAAGCGTAAAGTCTTCTCTTCAGTGTCACACTGACTGATGAGTCACAGTTTTTCCTCATTTAAATCTTGTTAAAGTAATTTTTAATGAGTGTTGGGGTCAGTTTCTCAAAGTGTTTTACAAAATATGGCTCATTCACATATACATGCTCTGATCTGTACGTACATGACACTGTGTGAACTAATCACACTAACAGCACATGCTGTTTACTGCGATTCTGTCTTTCAAGAAAATGAAAAATTATATTTCTTGGAATTCAAAGGATCTTTTTTAACATAAAAAAATATTTACAGGTTAGTCAAAAGTTAAAAATCTGAGCTCACTTTTTATTCAGTCTCTCAGAAAAGAGACGACCAGCGATCATCTACAGATATCAAAACCACAGCATCCGGGAAGACGGTTTATCTTTCATCAAACCTGCCTGATAGTTAATGTTCAGAGAGAAACTCATTATCTCAGTGTTCATCCTGGATCTTGAACTCTGCTGCATCAATGTGTAACAATAATTAAGCCCTATAATTGAAGCCTTTCTTGACCCTTGAACACATCCCAAACTTTTCCATACCGATTTGAATAAATCCCGACTAGCCCATAAAACAAGACCTCCTCCCAAAAAAGGTGTTTCAGTTTGGACACTGGCCAGCTGCTCTTTGTGTGATGCAACCTTTCCATCAACCACCACCACACTGGCTGTGTGTGGCAACTCAGGAGCCGTCATTAATGAGGCGTTCCCTGGATTGAGGCCCTGTGCAAGTGCACAGCGCCGTGACAGAGGGATGAAGGCCGCTTGTCAGAACACAGGGGGGTGAGTGGGCATAGTGTTACCTTACACGTCCTGACCATATCCACTTACACACCAAAAACATACCGTGTCAACCTTACACAACATGTGGGTCACTGCAAACACGTGTGTTGTGCAGAGGGAGAGTTGACGGGACAGTGAGGTGTAAATTTCCACCGTCAACTTCCTCCTGAAAACACTGTGCAGCCTCCTCTGGCTTGGGATGCACTGGTTGCCATGGAGACCACTTGTTTCAGAGATGGTGGTGTTGGGTGGTGGTGGGGGGGGATCAAGTGGAGTCAAGTGAGTTAACAGGAAGTCAGTAAGTCATGCGTGGTTGTCAAGAGTTTAGTTTGTTTCACACTCTTGTCTAATCGTTTTACATAATCACAGTTTTGGTGTATCCATGGAGACCTGCAGGATGTGCTAGGGCAACTACACAACAAACACGCTGTGCACAACTTCACTGTGAAAGACGCAGCTTCCTCTCACCTTGAACACCTCGGAGAAGAACCCGGCGCCGATCTTCTCTCGGCTGAAGTCGTCTAGACGTGCCAGGCTGGACACGGCGCTGCGCAGGGCCCGGTACGAGGACGGCCTGATCCGGTTGGTCCCGTGGACGCTGTGCATGGGCGGCTCTGCCTCTCCCTCCTGCTCCGGCTCGACCCTCGGCTCCGTCTCCATCTCGGACGGCCCCGGAGGAGAGGGAGGAGGAGGGGGGAGGACGTGGGACGTGTGCGTAGTTTAAAATCCAGCCCGACTACTGTTTACGTTTCCCATGTCCGCTCACAAGGCCACGGCGCAGGGAGGAATGATAAACGCTCAGCGGGGGGAAACAACTAATGTCGCAGCTGCGGTCGGCGACCAACTCCTCGGTGGGATTCCTGCGGAACACGCGTGTGTCTGTCTTAGCAAGCTCCGCAGCTGCGGCGGTGCATCACGCAGAGTCGGTGCGCAGATTCTCGGGTGAAGTCCCTCATGCCGCGCAGCCGAGGAAGCTGCGCCGCTTTCTTTCTAAACTGCGCAGCGGTGTCTCTCGCTCTCTCGCTCTCTCTCGGTTTCCTCCAACTCTGCTCCTCCCGCAGTGAAAAAAGGCCGGGGCTCCCCTCCTGGTTCCACCAATTGAATTCTGGACTTCCAGTGCGCACGGAGCTGCCTCACTGGCGCTGCAGCCTATTAAAACTGAAGAGGGGGCGGAAACGGGGGGCGTTAATTCACTAAATCACAAAGTGTGGGACCGATCTGCTGCTAAAACTCCTGCTCTCGTCGAACCGCACGCGTTGCCCGAGCAGAGCGGCTACTGGCAATCAGATCAATGTGTCAGAGGATCAGCGAAGACAAAAACTGTCTTGCTCTGACGCACGAGGCTGCCAGGCGTGCATGATTAGGCTGGATTCCAGCTCTCAAATTGCGCTTTGGCATTTTCTCTGAATTACCACGAAGACAAACGAGTTGTAATGTGGATTGTCGGGGGGGTGGGAATAATATCATTAAGGAGAGAAAACGAAACGATGAGAGAGTTGTTGGTAAATGAGGCTGTTCGGCACGTTATCTGCTCTTCGGCGATAACAGCCGCGGATGCAGCAAGTTATCCCCCTCTCATTGTTACCGCCTGCCCTTTGCACACACACACACACACACACACACACACACACACACACACACACACACACACACACACACACACACACACACACACACACACACACACACACACACACACACACACTGGCGCTTCTTCAAACTGATCCAATCACTCGGTATTTGCAGGTCAAGTAATGGACACACATTACGGAGCGGGGGTGGTGGGGGCTGCACGCATGTCGCCCGCAGGAGCCTCCTGATGCTCTGCAGAAACCTGCGTGTCGCGGGATCTTCCCGCAGGCTCTGACCGGGGTGGTTGGTGAATTATGGATGCCAAACTGAGCTGAGTTTGTGAGCTCGTCTGTCACGGACTAAACTACCCCCCCTCCCCCCTCCCCCAGCCCGAGGGATACACAAACGCACGCACACATAAAGCGACTTCACGATTCAGAGTGAAAATGCTGACGCACAGCTGTGCGTGATCGAGCGGATGAACGCGTGCTTGCCCGCACAAAAAGAGGGTCGGACTCACCTGGCCTTGTCCAGAAGCTGAGCCACATGCGCCGGTGTCCTCTGCTCCTGCGGCGTCCGGTTACCGACGGCTGTGTTTTACTAATTAATCATCTTCGTGCGCCGCCTTGACGCACCCGGGCTTCGCGGTGGTTTCGTTTTACGTGCCCTCCGCCGCCGCCGCTGCCGCCGCTGCTCTGCGCCTGCCTCGCAGTGGGTTTGGCTGCATGCAGGAAGAGGAGCGGTGACTTTTACTGTGCTTTATTGGAGGCGGCGAGGCGGGGCGGGCCCCCACGTGATCACGGCGAAAGAAATGCACCTGTGGGGGCGCTTCATCTGGCCCAGTCCTCACCTACACCAACGGATCCAAACTCTACACCCGGAGGGGAAACTGTCCTGTTCGTGCCAGAGAAAATCAGTGTCTGCAGGATGGAGGGTGATGCTGTGACACCACCCTCTGTGTATATACACATCGGCCTCCAACTTCCTTCTGCTGCACCCGCACAGCAAACTTTACATGACAGAGACAGAGACTGTTTATTGAGATGATCTCTAGGGTGTAAAATGCAATCAAAGGCCCCCTCACCTGACCGTCTATAAACCTGCTGAGTGGACATTTTCCACTTGAAATATTTAATAAGAAATATTTATTTCATAAAACACACAAAATAAAAACTCCACTAATGTGGACAGACATTTTATCATAGTATAATTGCACAGAGCACTTTTTAGGATCCAGGTTAAAGAGAGCTGCAATTTTTAAAAATGAAATAGATCAAATCCATTTCAGAAGTCCAGTGACATGAAATCTTTGAGAGCGTTGGACTTGGATATTAATGTTCTTCACAGCTGATTGTCAACATTGTGTGTCCTACAGCTCGCTGCCATTTCACACCTCGCAGCCACATACTTGGAGCAGCGACACACTGTTGTTAACACATTTGGCCGGAGGTGGTGTGCGACTGCTGCAGGACAAGGTTTCATATCGTCCCCCTGTATAGACTTTGGTCTGCATTATTAACACAATCAGCTTATTGGCTGAGAGGGAAAAAAGCCAACACTAAAGTCACACCGTGGTTGCTGATAATAAAGAGTACTATATATTATTTAGTGCTGCTGGTCACTTATTCATCACGCTGACTGCTATATTTGCTTTGAGCCTCAGTGAGCATGTGTGTGCAGATTATGTGCAGGCATTCATGCGTATGTGTGTGTGACGGGGGATTATCTTGACCCCCGCTGACCCCTGTGACTAGTCTCAGGGCGACTTTATCACCTGGTGATGACTGTTTATTCTGACATAGATTTTTGCGTGATCTCTGTCTGCGTTCTTTCGTTATGGACTCATTGATCGTAAGTTGACTAAACTGTGTGAAGAGCAAACAATAAGGCAAACAAAATCCTCCGACCTCTGAGGCAGAGGCTAAACTTTTGGCCTGCAAGACAGAATTCCCAAACAGAATGTAGATATCCTCCTGCACCCTGAAGCAACCGTGTCCTGTCTTGTCTTTAGTGATCCCTTATCTTTTATTCTTTACCTGCAAATCCAATTCAGTCCCATGAGCCTGAGCTGTCCTTACTGTTTATTCCTAACAAAACAAAGGCTACCTGCCAACATGCTAAGCTACAGTGGTGACTAGTCTCTGTAATTTCTCATGTGCTGTCAATAAATCAAACCAGACTCACACAGACACCAATTAACATTAATGACAGGCCCAAATCAATATGTGATTTAAAAGACTTGTGCTGCCCCACTAAGAGAAGGATGGCTCATTTTTGTCATTATAGTTAGAATCATGCTACCATCAGCATGAGGGACCAAAAATCAATGTGAGTGCATCTTTCTAGTGTCCCACACAAGGGACAAAAAAAATGTATTTTAATGAGGTGGCCTCATGTGGATCTCACTCAGAACCCCTGCTGAAAAGTTTCAACAACAGCCCGGCAGGATGTGGGTCAATATCAGGCTCCTGCTGCATCCAACACCTGAGCTGTGTCCACCACAGAGGACAACGGGAAATGTAGGACTACAACACATCCACGGAGTTCTGGTCAAGGCCCCACTCGAAGCTTCAGTGTAAATAAAACATGTGAAAGTCCAATTTACACCTGCACGTCCAGGACTGAACCCTGCAACAAATCCATATCCTCAACCTGCTGTGTCCCATCTGACCGGCCGGCCCGGGGGTGGCCCCTCGTTAAAACTCATCTGTGGGTGCTAACAATCACACTCTCTCTCCTGCCCAGCAGCCTTACGGGCAGCCAAGGGTGGTGCTGGGGGGTGGGGGTTATAATTGGTTTTTTGGAGCACACCAGCTGTTTCGTGCGCCCGCATGCTGGTCCCTGAAGGAGGTGCAGGGGTAAAGGGGGGGTGTATGGGGGGGGTGCCACATGGTCCATCCTCCAATTCTCCCCCACCTCACCCTCCTCCCCTCATCCAGGATGAAAGGCTGCTGCCAAACAGACAGATAGACAGACTTTTGGTCGTGGCTGCTGCTGATGGTGGTGGGGGAAGCTACATTAATATATGTATCATAGACAAATCAATATGAAATATAATGCAGTATGTGCTGCACATATGTTTTCTTCTTTCATGACTTTTTTTTTTACATTCATTTTTTCCACATCTTGTTTGTGTACTTATTGCACACTCCATAATTCAATATGCCAAAATCTCTGTTTTCAGCTCGTACAATACGGTGCAGAATACTAATCATACCCCAGTGAGAGGGGGTTTGTGCTCTTATATATTATAATATAGCTGGGAAAAAGCCTTTGTGTTAGACTGTGCAAACAACAGACGTGTATCATCGATAATATCCACAGAACGGCAGCACACACCCTGCTGAGCTAGTTATTGATCCTGTGATTTCAGGAGAGACCTCATTTCACGGCCTGTTTTGGGATTAAGAGGTGATGCTCAGAGGCAGGAGTAAATTCTGTCAGCTTAAGGAAGTGGATGTTTTGCACACTTTTAAAATGTTGCAACCTTTTGCACACAAGTGTTGACCTCTACAACCTGCCAACCCATTAACACATAGCTGTGAGGCTTTTTATCTCGAGCAAACGAAATGCCTTTCTTTTCTGTTGACAAAGTGACAGTCGCAGAAGTTAAAACATAAATACTTTCTCGCAGGGCTACGCCCAGTCTAGGAAGACTATAACACAAACTTATCACAGTCCCAACCGAGTGTAGGAAAAACAGATCATTCCTTACCTGTAAGGTGAAACCTGAGGCTCAGAAAACTACCAGGCATGTAGAGACAGGCGGGACGAGCGGGGGAGAACACACAGTCGAAACTGTTTCTGTCAGGATGCCAGAGCTCTGCTGCCGTCTGGGAAAGAGCAGAAAGTAAATGTAATTGCATGTAACTGCCCATTATTTTGACATTAAACAGTGTTTTTGCAGTGAGTGCGCCGTGTGCTCTGTTGTGTTTTGAGGGGAACTTTAAACCCCATGTGAGTGCAGGCCTTCAGGGTAAAATGATATGGGGGTCAGTGAACAACAGGAGACGGCTTTGGGTGCTTTTGTATTGATTTCCCTCTTTCTCGCGTGTCTCTGTTGTCATGGGACTGACACCACATGCCAACTACCTATAGCTCACATGAACAGAGATAAAAAAAAAGTCTGTAACTCCCAAGATTTTGCAGGCCAGTTAAGGTTTAGCTCATCATTTTATACGCTGTATTCCCAAAGGATCACATATAGTATTATCCAGGAATTTAATTTTCCTAACGAGATCCCAGTCAAAGCCCCTTCTGCCTCCCGTCATCTCTGAGTGGACAGTAATTTACTTTACTGTTCCCTTCGGATGAGGCCACACTTCACTCTGATCCACTTTCCAGCAGCTCCACTCTGCCCTGGAGACCGATGCGGGCTGACACGTCTGTCCCCGGGGATGGGAAGGGTTGTTTTATGAGCCTAAGTGACCATTTTCATTCATTCAAAGTATTCAAGTATTTTGAGGGGAAAAAACATGCAAGTTGAACATCCCGGGATTTTTTTTCAGGTAGTTGATTAAGTAAAGCAGTTCAGCACTGACTCACTGTTAAATGGTGACACGGGGGCTTTAAATGAATGTTAAATCTAAACAAAACACATTGCCGCTATTACTAAATAATGTAATTAAATAATAAATTTAATGTGAATGTTTTATGTTTTAATACAGTACAAATACTTACTTACAAGTATCTATGCATGTAAGATTGATGCAAGGACAACAGTTAATTTTAAATAATTTAATCCAGGTTATTATACGAAAAGATAAATGATGCAGTTTAGATAAAAGGCGGTTGGAGAAACACTGATTTTACACAATGTAGGAAGGTAGGCTACAAATGAATGTTTGCGTAAAACTCTCACTCCCACTGTGATGCTGGTGCAGTGTAACAAAGCAGCAGCAGAGATGGCAGGAAACAGTGGACAGTATAGATTCTCCACTAACCCACTGACCTGCATTGCAGAGGCAGCTCCTCTTGTTGCAGCGTGCAGTGAATGTTCAAACAGGAGCGGACGTGTTGTAGTGTTCAGCCATGCTGCCCTCTAGTGTGGACAGACAGGTATGACATGCATGTTAGAGTGGTTTCCCCTTTAAATCATATACTGCCATTAAATATACTAGAACATACAGTTTCTATTACATAAGCTTTTTGTATATGATTGTATTATAGAACTAGTATTGTTAAAATGTTAGAGTAATCATATAAATAGCATGTATGAACTCCATACATTTGGCATGTTTAAGACAACTCACTATCTAAGCAGTGACTATATAAACACAATCCTGGTTTGTGAAGGCAAAAGCTTTTCTGTTTTTTGTTAACTGTGAATGGTTGTTGTTAAATAGTTGAGTAATACCTCAAAGCCCTATTCAAACATAGTTGTGCAACCACACGTACGTTAACTCCATAGGAAAAAATGTACCTCTGATCACCTCTTGAGGTTGAGTAAGGTCACTGTCACAACTGCGATTAATTATAATCATTCCGGTTATTATTTTCAAAATAAGACTCCTACTGCGCACACCTTTATCTTGAACGTCACTATTGACCCTGAAAATAGAAGTTTGTCCAATAAATACATTAAATCACTAACTCGATTGAGCTATTTCTTGTTCTTTCGTAAAATTGACTCGTTCCAGAATATTAACGTCAAAAATACCGCTGCAAAACAGACCATTTCAGAATAATACTGTACAGTATATCATATATCTGCATTATTATTAATGAAGCATTAATGGGTATGTTGCTTAAGGGCAGCTTTATAATAACGCAATGCTTATAGTATAAGTATACCCGAATTCTACTTAATAGAGAACATGACTAAAAGTATACTCCTCCAATGGCAATGACTAATCTGATTTTTGTTTATGAGATGAATCCAGTGGTTTTACTTTGAAGGCAAACACAACACTTCCGGTTCTTACTCACGTGTGCTAGCTTGACCGATGTGTTTATATGCGCCATCCGGACGGTGCCCGGCACGGCGTTCAGGAGTGACGACGACCGCCAACTCCAGCGACCTTCCGTCTCTCTCTCCCCCCGTAAGGAAACATGGCCCTGACTTGTCTGGAGCGGGCTCAGGTATGGCTCTTCAAGGCCGTCATGGGATTCCTCTTCGTGCTTTTCCGGCTCTTCTCCCCTGGGAGACCCTCGGTGTCCAAGAAGCTCCCTCCCGTCGACAACCCGCTGCTGCTCGTGTCGGCGGTGCAGCTCGCCAAGAAGATCCGGCGAAAAGAGGTGTGTAGCCGGCCCAACCGCCCGCGGCGGGACGGGACGAGCCGACCTGCGCTTCGGTTTAGTAACTATTTATTAACTATATAATAATACAGTATTTAACAGCTATGGCGAGTTAATGGATGTTTAAGATAGCAGAACATGCACATGCAGTTGGCTGATAGCGTCTCAGGAAATTAAATTTTGTCCTTAATTACAAAATATATTTGTGCTGCGCCTCTGCTCCGCTATCTGGGGACTATTTCCCAACACTTTTTTTTTTTTATTTTAATTTTGTTTCCAAGGCTACGAGCCCCAGAGATGAGACACCTGTGGATTGGCAGCACACCTGTCCTCCCGGTATACTGGAGCCCAGTATATTTCCTTATATAAACACACGGCGCTGTATAGAAGTGGACAGTGTGTGAGCAGCTGCTCAGAGACGTTCAGGCCACCGGGACATTAAGGGACAGGTGTTGCTTGGATTATATACGTTGATGTTTGACATTACTTTGCTGGGCGTCTACAGTAAATGGAGGGGGGGGGGGGGTTCCAACACTCTATTCTAATAAACTGAACGTTTGCAGAGCTGCAGTAATTAGCCAACTAATCGATTAGTTCATTTTAAAAAAATCAAATTTGATCGATTCAAGTGGTTTTCAGGCAAAACAACTTGATGGTTTCAGGTTTTTAAATGTCAGAGTTTGGAGTCTGGAGACATTTTTTGGGTCCGATGTTTAACAGAGCAAATGATTCATGTTTAATTACAATAATTTAGAGTCTGGGCTGTAATTTTTTGGTGTTTCTGCAGGTGTCCAGCGTGGAGGTGGTGCAGGCTTACATCGACAGGATCCAGGAAGTCAACCCCTTCGTGAACGCCATGGTGAAAGACAGGCAAGAAAGCGCCGGCCCTCCTCAGGTTTTCCGACATTTGTCGGGCACATAATAATCCCAACATTTTGTATACCTCTCCGTGCAGGTTTGCCGCCGCGCTCCAGGAGGCGGCCCAGGTGGATAAGCTGATAGAGGAAGAAACAGGAGGCGAGGAGGTGCTGGAGGACCGACTGCCATTGCTGGGAGTCCCACTGTCTGTCAAAGAGGCCTTCGCTCTGCAGGGTAACACCTGCAAGAAATCTGATCCCCTGTCAGCCATTTGAGACCAGACGTTCTCCTGTGATTGTGTGCATTGAATGTCTGGTATATGAGTCAACATGTACAGTGAAAACAGACGTCCACCCACACCGACTCACTGGGAACACAAAGCCAAAAAAATGTCACGCATGTCAGATTTTGAGGCAGCGTTAATCCTGCTGAAGATGCCTGTTATGAAACGTACTGTACCTTAGGACATTTGAAACTGGAAATTTTACTTTCACTGTTCACATGTGAGCCCGAGACACGTTTCACGTCTTTGCAGGCATGCCCTTCACGTCGGGCGTGATCAGCAGGCGAGGGGTCGTGGCCACCGTCGACGCGCCGCCCATCGCCAACCTGAAGAGAGCGGGCGCCATCCCGCTGGGCGTCACCAACACCAGCGAGCTGTGCATGTGGTGCGAGTCCCACAACCACCTGTACGGCATCACCCGCAACCCGTACGACCTGGAGCGGATACCGGGAGGAAGCTCAGGTCAGGAGCCGGCGGTCCGACCTGCGGGGGCGAGGGGAGGGAAGCGGACGCTTCAGAGGCGTTCATTGAGAACAGCTGTGTGTGCGGAGTCCGTCTCTTTGTCTCCAGCTGCAGGCCTGGTTTTCTCATAATCATGTTACAGTGCCCTGCAGACACACAGGCGCTGCTTCTTTAAAGGGGAACGCCACTGTCTGTGCAGCTTTTATTTAATTCAGATTTTTTTTTCATGAATTCTCCTGCAGCTTCATAGATAAAAATTATAGGCTTTACATTAACGTGTATTTGTCCATTGCAATTTTCTGCAGGTGCATTCAAACACTGTAGCAAGAAAGTACAGCTAGTTAGCATTCATTAGCAAAAACCGAACATACAGTTTATAACTGTATATGTCATAATCATAGTTAACCCTTCTGTCTGATTACAACTACACCACAGTGTGTTGCTTAGTTTAACTACACTAAGCTTATACTGCATATAAATGCTGAATAGTGGCACTCACAGACTAATGCTGGATATGCATTAATCTCTAATCTGAGCAGATTGTGGATAAATCTCCTCTCTCCTCTCCCGGCTCCAGGGGGCGAGGGCAGCATCCTGGGAGCGGCAGGCTCCGTCATTGGCGTGGGCTCCGACATCGGCGGCAGCATCCGCATGCCTTGTTTCTTCAACGGAATATTCGGCCATAAAACCACTCCTGGTGAGAGACGGCAGGCTAGATTCAGTGGCTGACCCCCCACCCTCACCCCACCCTCACCCCCACCCCCCCAGAGGGCCCAAACCAGCACGTATTTATTTATGGGACTGCACTGTCTCTGCAGGCGTCGTGTCCAGTGAGAACCAGTACCCTCCCTGCTCCGGCAGACATGACGAGTACCTCAGCAACGGCCCCATGTGCCGCTACGCCGAGGACATGCTGCCCATGCTCAAGATCATGGCGGGACCCAACGCTCACATGTAAGCGCTCTGCCACGAGATCCCGCGGTTCGGCTAGCGTTTGTCTAACCGGCGGCGTCTGCGTCCACGTGTGTGTGCGCAGGTTGTCCTTAAACACCAAGGTGGACCTGAAGAAGCTGCGATTCTTCACCATCCCTCACGACGGCGGCGGCCCCATGACGTACCCCGTCAGCAAAGAGCTGATGGACGCTCAGAGGAAGGTGCGTTGAATCTGTTGGTCAAAGGACGTGTCAGGAAGTTGTTCTCATTATCTAACAAAGGACACCCTCGTGGTGGTGTTGTCCAGGTGGTGGAGCGACTGGAGGCCGATCTCGGAGTCAAAGTCCAAGAAGTGCGTTTCCCCGGCCTCCGCTACAGCTTCCAGATCTGGGACACCTACATGGCTCTGCCAGACAAGGAGGGCAAGGTGGGTCTCACCTGAGCAGCCGGCCCCTGCAGGTCGGTGCAGTAAAACACATAATGAGCTCTGTTCATAGGTTTTATGAAGGAATGAAGATAAACGGGTAAGATTTGTGAAAGAAAGCCAGTCTTAGTTCTGGGTCCCATTGTTGTCTGCTGCCTGGGGAATGGCTCACTAATCTGTTCATCTGCCAAGGCACAGCACACACACACACACACACACACACACACACACACACACACACACACACACACACACACTTACCTCAGATGGCATTACACTGGCGTGCATTCCTTCCCTGGAGACTTACACTAACCTTTAACCCAGTCTTCACTGTAGAGATTTAATGATTTACATTAAGGGAAAGTCATGTTGACACAACAACCTCAACGCTGCGAGGACGGCGGCTGACTTCATTTCAAACAACATGACTTACACAGTGTCTGTGAGGTGAAGTGTTTTATTGTCGACCACTCAGCCACATCTCTGTGAGACATACTGCACTTTTTACTCCACTACTTTAATTTAACAGCTGCAGTCACCAGTTACTTTTCAGGTTAAGATTTCTGCGTGACTGATAAATCACTTAATGACCTGTTTTAATCTGAAAGCCCGGTGTCGAGTTAACGCTCTCACAGGTATTAGAGCAGGACAATGATTCCTCGATGGGCTGAGGAACAATAGGAAGTGTATGTGCGCGTGTTGCCGGGCAGCACCGTGGCCAGTTTAAAATATAAACACACGTTTCCTTACCTCAGGCCCCTGAGCCATTTGTGGAGCTGATGGGGGAGCCGGGACGACCGGCGTGGCCCAAGTGGGAGCTGCTGAAATGGATGGTGGGAAAATCAGATCACACCATGGCTGCTATCGGTGAGAGGGGAAAATGTTTAGTCGCATGCAGAAGAACCTTTAAGCAAAAAAAATCAAGTCATGTGATCGTTTTAGCTGCATAAACAATGTGCTGACCTGAAGGTCTGGCCCTGGTGGAGTCGACCCATCCGTCCAAACCCTCGGCCTTCATCATGGAGCAGAAGGAGAAGCTGCAGAAGGAGGTGGAGGAGCTGCTGGGCACCGACGGCGTGTTTCTTTACCCGTCTCACCCCCGGGTGGCGCCCAAACATCACCACCCGCTCTTCAGGCCCTTCGACTTCTCCTACACCGGTCAGCGGTCGCCAGCCACGTCAGCGGCCGCGGCGTTACGGCTACGAGCGAGTTAAAGCGTCTCATCCACCTCTTCTCCGCCCGCAGGTATAATCAACATCCTGGGGCTGCCGGCCACACAGTGCCCGCTGGGCGTCGGCCGGGAGGGTCTCCCGCTGGGCGTGCAGGTCGTGGGCGGGAAGCTGCAGGACCACCTGACCCTGGCCGTGGCCGTCCACCTGGAGAAGGCGTTCGGAGGCTGGAGGGACCCCGGGGCCCAGTGAAACCGAAGGCCGCCCCGGAGCCAGCTGGATCAAAGGACCCGGCGCTCGATCTGCCTTTTGCTGCTCGCTGTCGCACACGATGGATACAATCAGCACGCCGAATGTCGAGATTGGTTTTTGTACCGATGAGAGATCAGCCCGTCTGATAAGCGCCTGTCGTGATTTGATCATCTGCCCTGTTTAGGGACTGTGTTACGTTAGGGAGCGCAAGCTTTAAAAACAGATTGATTTTTATATTTGTGAAAATATCTTTAATCCAACATTCACATTATCACGCAAAAACACGGTTCATATCAGTTTATCTCATTTTTTTTTGTGTATGTGCTATTACTGTTTAACCTGTCAGAACAGGCTCGTACACACACGCACACACACACACACACACACACACACAGGTTGTGTTTGACTGATCAGGCCTCCGGTTCAGGCCGGGGGCAGCCAGACTGGCCGTCACCTGACACCCGATACATTAAAAAATCATCAAGGTGCAACAATCAGGTGTGCGGAGGTCCAGTCAGCCACAGTAACACACACCTGTGTGTGTGTGTGTGTGTGTGTGTGTGGGCCTTTTAACAGACATGACTGACTTACATATGTCACAGGTGACGAGGAAAAGACAGAAGTGTGGAGAAACCTCCTCAGCTGCGTGATAATGTGAATTTTGCATTGTGGCAGTTAAATTTGGTTGTGGTGTCTGTTTTATGTTCCAACTCATTTGTTTCAGCAAATAAAAAAAAAAAGAATCGTCTTTCATTCATACATCTCTACACCTTATCCTCACGCAGCAGGTCAAAAGGTTATTTCTCGCTCCCCAGGCAGCGAAATACACTAATTAGTTCTGGATTTAGACTAAATGCTGTTAAAAAAAAAAACGTCCTGCTTCACATTAACTCACAAGAGAATGAAAACCCCGGTGGAACAAATGAAAATGGAGGTCATGAGGTCAAACACAAGAACTCCTGACGACTTCCTGTACACAACAAACGCTCCAAGTGAGAGACGTCTCCCCGGCCTCGTTTTATTTTCTTCCCTTCTTTTGAAAAAGGATGAAAACGACTGAACATCATCCAGAACAGAACTTGACCGCACTGAGAACTATTCGCTGCTCTACGATGACTCGTCACAACTGTTTTAGTTTCCCGTCACAAACCGTGGATCCGCTGTGAAAGGTGGAAGAAGAGGCTGCAGAAAAATCCTTCCTTCCTCCACACCTGACATGCTTGTACCTCAGAGTACAAAACACTGGAAGTTGTTGCCCCCCCCAGCGTCATTCAGGAAATCGGAGGTGACTTAAAAACAGAAACGATAACAGGGAATGGGAAACAACCAAACAAAAAAAATATACAGAAATATTTTTCAAAGAGTCCTGCATGACGGGGGTGCAGGAAAAGGGAGGACCTTTCTCTCCTTGACGATTTCTCAACCCTCCCAGTGCTTGATTTGGCCCAAATGTGTTTGCAAATACTTGTATGTGTAAACGTTTTTTTTTTCTTTTCGAAGAAGAAGTGGATAAGAAACGTGGGGGCGTGTGACCCGAGCGAGCGGAGCACCTCAGGAGGTGTTGGTGATGGGTTTGTATTTCTTGAGGCGGGTCCACTGTCCCGTGGAGTAGTTCATTTCGAAGACGGTGTCCACCAGCATGGTGGTGCTGCCGGTGCCGTCGGCTTTGGGCAGAACCTCCGTGTGCTCGCTCAGCTTGATCTGGATGATGTCCCCCTGCTCCGGGCACGGGTTCTCTGCGGGACGGGACGAAGCGGACGGGTTATTATCGGCCTGCACGGGCATGTGGAGGGATCATCAGGTACATTTACTGTAACTACTGTAACTCCTGTACCTCTGGATCCAGCCATGAAGCCCAGGATGAGGGCCTTCTCCGGTCTGGTGACCTTGTTGGCGGTCTTGAACATCTCCTGGGCTGCGTACATCTGGTCCCTCTGATGAGCAGAAACAGCACGGGGCAGAGAATTAAAACGACTGAGAAGTACAGCGAGAGCTTTAATACGTGAAGAGTCCAAAAATATGAGAAATTACGACTGTAAACAGAGAATAAGCCGGAGGTGCAGAGTCTTCCAGCTCCCCGGGCTCTTGCTTCAGCCCTTACCGTGAGTGACAGATTCTTTTTGGGCTGGGGCTGTGGTGGCGTGGGGGTGGGTGTCGGGGTGGGTGTCTGAGGTGTGCTGGGAGGCTGGGTGGGGGTCTCCGGCTGGCTGGCGGTCGCAGCGGCCGGGGGACCGTTGCTGGCGGGGGTGGAGGCCGGCGTGCTGGGGGACGTGGGCGTCGCGGGGTTGGCCGTGGTGCTGGCGTTGTACATGGGCGTCCTCTGTTTGTACTGGCCCGGTAAGGTGGGGGTGGCGCCGGCGCCCGCCGTCGCCGACTCCTCCGGCTGGCGGGCCGACTGCAGCGCGTCCCGACCTGAGCCGCCGGCGTTGGCTTCAGACGGGGTCGATGAAAAGAAGAGATGGTGAGATGAGCGCGAGGTTGAGCCGAGCGGGCGATAAACGGCAGCGCGGCGTTCTCTAACCTGGCTGAGCCTCGGAGCTGGGAATGTAGGAGGAGGAGGGAACCATGCTGGGCGTGGCCGGCAGGTAGCTGGTTGATGGCAGAGGATTCTCGTTCAGCGCCCCCAGTTTCTGAAAAACAAACACAGTCGGCATGTTTATGATGAAAAATGACGTTCACGACGTGCGAGTGACGGAGGAGCAGATTACCTGTGCAGACACCAGGCCGGCGGCGTAATCTGGTGTGGTGTTTTCCACCACGGCTTCTTCTTTGGCGGCTTTCTCTCCCGCCTCCGTTTCTACAGCACAACACGACATCACGTCAGCACCAACATAAAGACACATCTTCAATAATAAGTTCCCGCTGCAGCTGGAACTGATGGAGGGCAGGAAATTTAACTACCCAGAGTCTTTCTCCGCCTCTTAGCTTCTCTTCCAGCTCCGACCATGTCCAGCTCTGAAATATCTAACAGCTGCCGGAGGAAAAACAAACATCAGCACAAGCAAAGTACATCCATGATGTACGGCGTGAGGCGGGACTTCAGGCAGACGTTACCTTGACCCCCCTCTCCTTGCGCAGGGGCGTCCGTGCGGGGGCTATAGGTGTGCGGTTGCTGGGAGGGCTGAACATACTGGGGGCAGTGGGGCTGCGGAACGGGGCCTTGGGAATCCCCTTGAGAGGAGCTGTCGGCCACAGGAACACAAGGTGAACCGAGTTCGTCTTTAAAATCCCAATTTAGCACAAACTAAGTGTTTTAATCGGTCTTCAACTCACTGGTTGTGTCAATCTTTTTGACCAGTCCTCTCCCTTTGGCGTGAAAAGGCACTCCGGCTGTCTTCTTCAGCTGCTGGGCTGTCTCTGTGGCTGCAGGAGGGAGAGGAACAAAACTAATTAACCTCCACATTACGAGCCCAAAGGAAACACTGCGTATCGGTTTGAGGCGACTCACACTTCTGCAGCAGCTCTGCTCTGAGGGTCGCGCTCTTCGGCTTCCTCTTCAGCTGGAAATGTTTGACGGGGGGCGTGAGGGGTCCGACCAGAGTGGTCAGCGCGCTCTTGTTCAGGTACTGGCACTCCAGAGGAAGCATGGCCGACGCCTCGCACTCACTCACTGAGGATGAGGAGAGGGACAGCGATGAAGGTCAGCCAGTACAATCAATCTCGGCTGGTTTGCAAATGAACTTAAACGTCTCTTTAATTTCAAGACTCAAATGCCACAAAATGTGACAGTCTTTTTCAAACAGAATCATAACATCATATTTCCTAACATATGGGGTCAGGTGGCCGTCAGGAAAAAGAATATTAAGAAAAATAAGTGTAAAATCTTTTCTACCTTTCTCCCTGAGCTCTCCCAGAATATCCTGTACGTTTGGATTCTGCTCCTCCAAGTCCAGATTGAGAGAACCGGTCTCTGGGAAGGACTTGAGGATGTCTGCGACCATCAGCACCCAGGGCTCTGAGTCCACCGTGGCCAGCTGGATTATCTCTGACAGGGCCTCCTTCATCTGGCAAGAGGGGAAATGTTGTGTTAAATATAGTGTAATCACTCAAGAACCATCACTTTATTTATTGTTATAATTACATTTTAATACAAATGCTGACACCGATCAGTTTTGCAGATGTGGTATAAATATATTTTATGTTTATACTTAGCAGACACTCATACAAAGTATCTTCCTCCGTGTGCTCTGCACTCCATCCTTATGAGACTTTACATAATTGTTTTAAGAACATGACATAGCTGCATGCTATAGGTGTGCACTGTAAGTACTATATCATGTTCTGTAAGTGAGAGTTCAGGTGTATTGTGTGATTTTGGCGTGATTATTCCAGATAACACATCAACACGTCAAGACAACTTGTAGGAATTCCTCTTGCAATGATCGTCAGCGCTTCTCAAACCACGTCACGTCGCATTAAATAAGGAGTCCTGGAGGATCATGACACCGTTTTGCAGAGGTAGATCGTTGGTGTGTGTGTGTGTGTGTGTGTGTGTGTGTGTGTGTGTCTATGTGTGTGAATATGCAGGACAAGGCGATGACGAGTCTGTAACGTCTCAGGCAGCTGAACAGGTGATATGTCGGGCTCACGCTGGTACCGCCCTCCGGCTCGCTCACTCAGCCCTCCCGTGCCCATCCCACCATCATGTCTGATCGAGACCCACCAGGCTAATGTTTCCCCTCGGCGCTGGTAAAACACTGCGGGAAAAACGGTCTTACGTGCGAGGGACAAGTTCGTCTTGAAGCCGCGCGACGTTAACGTAACATTTCAAAAACGCCGCTGTCTTGAAATGGAGGTTTAGAAAAATCCGAATGGGTAGTTTGAAGCGTTTTACGTTGGCTAACGATATTAACTTTCGCCAACAGTGAAAGAGAGCGAGCTAAAGCTAACTATGTATATTTAATAGCATAGCTGGACGTTTCACAAGCAGATTAAAAACACCTGCAGGAGGAGCGGCGATTTGTTTCACGATCAACTAACAGCCCGGGCGCTCGTTTTACCTGCGGGTGACGGTTAATTAACGTTACCTGTCAGGCTAACAATCAAGCTAACGCGCAGCAACCCACCTCGTCAACGGTCCGCCTGGGGAGGTGCAGCATCCCGAGCAGCAGTTTCAGCTTCACCGGCGGCGACAGGCTCGAAAAGCACAGCCGTATGTTGTCGATTACCGACACGGTGAGGAGAGAGGCGATGCTCGGCGGCGTCCACAGCTCGTCCGTGGAGCCCAGTTTGTTGTGAAGCCACAGGCCGGTGTCGCTGTCCTTCATCGACGCCATCTTGGAAAAAGAAGTGTTTTGAGTTCGGGCATTTTAACGGGCTACCTAAGAAAACAGCAGTCAGGACCCCGCCCACACCGAGCGGGGGGGCATTCATCACCAGTGAACCATGAAACATCTGGAAGAACACACAGCTGCACTTCTTTTAGGGGGAAGTTGAAAACTATGGCCATTTCTGGTTTGAAGTTGTATGTATTGTTTTGTTAATAAAGTTTTGAAAAAGCGTATTTCACCTTGAAATGCAACTAACTGGCGGGAAATACACATTATTTCATTATTCCCCTCTTAAAATAAAGTTTTTTGACTTTTCGAAACATCTCAGTAAAAAGTAGAAATACGTGGAGAGCAAAGATTTATCAGTGCTTTACATTAGAGGAGCTGGAACCAGCAATGTGATATGTTGCTTGAATATTTAAGTGCCTTAAAACTACTAAAATATAGCACTTGAGTAAATGTACTGTACTTATTACTTTCCACCACTGAAGTTTCTGTCATTTAGCCAACCCTGATTGATTTGAATGGGGCGGACACAATAGTGGATCTATCTGTCAAAATAACGAAATAGAATTAAACAGGTAAATTGACCACACAGTAGAATAAACTCCTTAACACTGTTTCAACAGAAACTCAACATTATATCCCTCATGAGGGGAGGATTTATTGTTGGGCTGCTGTATTAAACTCCATTACCTGTAACTTGATGTTAACAATTATCTGACAACAGTATAAATACAATCTGAGTATTAATCGTGCATTTCTCAAAGCTTTTATTTTGACCGGAAGTCCCGATTCTGGTCCCCATAGCAAATGTTAGGGGACCCACGCGCATGCGCACTCCCCGAATCTACATAAAACAATCCCAGGTCGGCATCTTGTGCAAAATATCATCGACCGATTGACGGTAGGTTAACGATCAGTTGTTAAATAAACATTGTATAATCTCACACTGCTTTTAAATCGTACAAATATTTACCTATGAAATCTGGATTACATCCTAACAAAGCCTGTGAGGTTTGATGATTTCATTGACTGGCGGCCGTGTAGGACATTTTTTTCCTCGCTGCTGTATTTATGGCAAAAAAAAAATCCACTCACCTGCTGATTTCTGTCTCCGCATTAAAGGTGGCGTATCGGAGCATCATCACCATGGCATCCAGCGGATATGTGCAGGCAGCGCTGCTCCTGCTCGCGGTGCAGCTCCTCTGTCTCGGTGCAGCTGATGCGGATCAGGAGCCTGGGACTGTCATCCCTGCCGAAAGTAGGTGGACGTAGATAAGAGATTTGGGTTTTTCTTCTGTTTGCTGCAGATTTTCTCCTGGTTACCAAGTGTAATTGTCTGTGGGCCGCAGTGATGCATGTGCAGTCTGATTATAGCAGGTCCCCGCAGGGGATTCTCAGTGGGAACTGTAGGTCATCTTAATTGGTTTACACCGTGAAACCTGAAACTGGGCCTGCGATGCTCCTCATCTGTGCTACAGTTAACCAGCGGAGAGGGTTTGAGTGAAAACGTTTGCAGAAATCGGACCTTGTTTTTAGCCTCCACAGTCTATTTGCTACTGCGAAGATGGATGCAGCTAAAGTTACTCAGGCTGTAGTTTGAGGTATATTTTACTTACTGCACCAACTGAACAACAAGGGACTCTGCTTTAAAAACAGCTTAATAAAAAATAAGTACAACACAATTGAGAAGATATTTACATGCTACCAGGACAACAAGCAGTACATGAATCTTAAAATTTCCTCTTATTTCCAGGTCGCCCATGTGTGGACTGCCATGCATTCGAGTTCATGCAGAGGGCACTGCAAGATCTCAAGAAGACTGCTTTCAACCTGGATGCCAGGGTAGGTGAAGTCCTGCTTTGTTTATTTATTAGTTTACTCAATAGGTCTTGTCACTGAATTCCGATCAGATATTTTTCTTTTAGGTTTTACTTGAAATGAGCTAATGAAGACCAAAGTTATAAACACTATGTTAGAAACACAACATCTTTATGTGTAACATGGTCCAGAGGTCAAAGTTTAAAGCTGTTGACATGAAGCTGCGGCCTCCCACGCCGTGATGACGCGGTAACGCTCTTCCTGTGTCGGCTGCAGACAGAGACGCTGGTGCTGCGAGCGGAGAGGAGGGCTCTGTGCGACTGCATGCCAACAAACTCCCTGCGCTGAGATCTGCACTTCCACCTGACAACACGTCCGCCTGCTATCACAACAAAACACCACCACCACCACCACCTGGTTCCCACTCTCCTCATGTACAGCGACTCTCACCTGGACTTATTCACACGATAGGCACTTTATTTTCTTTGCTTTTCATATCAAGCTTTGATTTTGCGTCACGCGTCATGAGGCATGTTGTTGTTTTTGCCTTATCCAGGGCGACTTTTATACCACTGTTGTTCTACATTGTGAAACATGCACCTGTCAAGTTAGTTTGTTTTCACATGTCATAAGATTTGGGTTCAGGTCTCATCCGTCTCTTAGGAAACACAAACTATTTTTTGTATTCGTCATATATTTGACTGTATGATGTAGATATGGTAGAATGAATTGGTGAAATTACTTGTTGAATGTGTTGTTTGAGATTTAATGTTTACGATGATTATCATCAAACTGTAGCACTGCGTTGAATTTATTTAAATATACTGGTTTGAATGAGTTAATTAAATCATCTTTAGGAATAAGCAAAGATGACTGTAATTTCACTGGTTATAATTGACTGATTTGCAGCAAGGCTTCCTTTGGAAAAAAAAAAAGGTTAAAACTCTTGTTTTTATCATAATAACCATGTTTTTTTCCCTGAAGAAATAGAGAGAAATATGAAATTTTACAAAAGGATATTTTAAGACTTTTTTTTCTTGTGGGTCTTGATTTAGCAAAACACTGTAGCATGAATTTACAGCACTTTTTGTTAACCTACTGTTAATATAGACTATATGTATAGATTATGTATATGTACACGGGTACATGTGACCAAGGTGTCCACAGACGTTTGTCTTCTCTGTTTGACAGAGGTGTATCAGGTGAACTAAAGTCTCAGCAGGAGAAGGGGGGACAGAAGAGGACGGGACATAGAGACAGAAATAATAATTCTTATTGTTGCTTGTTCATGAACATTTGTTGACATGATGTCACAGGAGGACTCATCTATTGTCTTAATGTTGTACCTCAATAAAAACAATGACTGATCTCTATGACTGTGTTTGTTCTGTACGCTGACAAAAAAAATCCATCACAATTTCTAAAACCCAACTCGACATTTTCCGATAGTTTTTTGTCCCGCAGCCTCGAAACCAAAGTTTCTTTTTTTCTTTTAAGACAAAGGTTCATCCATTAATCAAAGGAGCACGCAGCTGTTGTGGTTGTGGGCAGCAGTTTTGATGGTTTACATTTGCACCACAGATTATGTTCTTCCATTTAGTTTTGCACCGGTTGGATACCAGCAACACTTCTCCTCTGTGTTCCTTTATCCTGCAGAGCCACCACCCTGTCAGAGCGGTGTGTGTGAGTGTGTGTGGGCGAGCAAGGTCCTGCTGTTTTAGCTGACCTCATCCGCTCCCACACACACTCCTATTTATTTATTAACAACAGGGATTACAGCATGGAGAGAAAAGACGAGAGAAAACCTGCAAGACCCTTATCTACACCAGCAGGAGGAGCCCCGAGTAAAGGCAGACTGCCAGCTGTGTCGCAGTGATGCAGCACTCTCCACTTCCCTCACGGCTGGAAATGCAGATGGGGTGAAATTCAGTAAATAGATACAAAAAAGAGAGAGAGAGAGAGAGAGGGAAAGAAAAGTGAGGAGCAACATTGGCCACTGAAGCGCCTGCAGTGACCTGGCAGAGGCACCGGGCAACTCCAGCAAATCCACCGCACCGCAGCACGCGGGGGCGACCCCAGCTCTCTTGCTGAGGTAGCTGGACCCCACCAGGAGAGGAAGGAGTGACCGGGGAGTTTGACAACGCAGGGAAATATGAGCATCACTTTGACAAATCCTTGTTGTGGAGCAGCCTCCGTCTCGCTGGCTCTCCTCCACAGGGGCCTCTCAACTCCTCCCAGCTGTTTAAAATTCTCCAGCAGGCCCATCGCCTCATTCAGGCCTCGCTCTGACCTTGACACAAAAGTTTGCTCGCCTCCGTCAGGCGAGTCCACGAGTGAAACTGAAAGGAAACGGGGATTCACAGTCATTCACGTCTCACTTGCTCATTTGAACTGGTTTGAACTGGACGTTAACAAGCGCAGTGTGTTTGAAAGTGCAGAGGACTGACATTTCTACCATTTATCCCTCACTTTTACATAACCGCTTGAACCACTTTGAAGTATTTCTACTGATTATTCATGACCTTTAGATACCTATTTCAGACCCGCATGCAGTATCATTTGTTCAACAACGTTTTCAGCACCACAAGGTTCTCAAATGTCACATTAAGGAGGACTTTGCGCTAATTGGGCTCAGCCATCCATCACAGGAAGCGCGCCCACTCGATGGTTGAAATAACATTCATTTTCACCCTGAATTAAAAATCAGGTTTCATACATTTTAGTGTACACTGGAACAGACAGGTACCTCAGCTGTTGCATCCTGGTAAATGTTCTCAGTTGAGATGTTTTGAAAGAGTTGAAGCTGCTGATTCCCTGCTGACTGTCTTTTGCAGAGATCTGTTCAGAAAACCCCCCAATTTTAATCAACATGTAGGATCTCTAGTCTGTAAAACAAGTGCATGAAAACTCTCACACAGCCTCAGATTCACATACTCAATCCCCTGCAGTCGTGTCACGTAAGTGGTTTCTTGGTTGTAGGAACTTTGAGCTGATTCACTGATTTATCACTTGGAGATATTCTGAGCTGCGTCTGTTTTCACCGTGACGTGAATACTTCAAGTGTACAGCATCAAAACAAACACATCTGGAGCCACGGCAAATATATTTCCAGATGGTCTTTGGTGATCGAAGCTTTTTAAACTCACAGTGCCACTCTCACCACTCCATGCATTAAATATTAAAAATATTCTGCTAGTGGAAACTCTTTAAACGGATGTTCGTGCACGCTGGTGTCTCTACCCTGCAGCTCCACGCTGGTCGCAGCAGGAGGCTGGAGAATTCTGGAGAAGTGTTAGCAGGGCACCATGAATTAATGATATGCATGATAATGCATTAAAAATACATATGTATATATTTTTTGCAGGGGCTCCATAAATTACTCACGACAATCTTGGAAAACGTCTGCCCGGCGCTGCGGAGGATTTTACCCGAGAGAGACGGAGAGAGTGGGAAAGTGACAGGAAGAGGTTTGAAGTTCACAGATGAAGTGCGCACAGAGCAGGCTGGAGAGTATCGTACAGGTGAAACCCAGCTGGTTGCCAAGGCAACTCCAGGAGTTATCAATTTTTCAACCTCCACCATACTGTATGTTTATGTATCAGTATGACTGGCTCTACCCTATTTTTAGCACTGTGCGCATAATTGCATGTTTTTACAGGCAAGTGTTGAAAATTTTGGTAAAAAACCATCAGTCTGATGAACTGTGAGGTCGTTTGTTACCGGGAGATGTTGCCGGGTTTTGTGGTGATGTGCTGAACATATTAATGAAGGAAAAACGCCAAACACAGAAGCAGCTGAGCTCCGATTCTACGATATATTTATTATATCTGTGCAGATTCTCAGTCATCCAGGTCAGGGTTGAAAGAGTTCTGTAAGGTAACTGGACTTGAGATTTTCCAAGAAATCGTTTCACTTCTCATCCAAGAGGCCAGTTCCAAAACTGAAAGTGGGGTGTACTGGAATTCATACATTGTGGGTGTAGAAAGTTTCCAACACCCGCATTGTATAAATTCCAGCGAAGAACTGAAGAAGCCTCTTGGATGAGAAGTGAAACGATTTCTTGGAAAATCTCACATCCAAACTCAATCTCAAGTTTCTTTCTTACAGAACTCTTTCAACCTAGATATATTTATTAGTTCTCAGTTTAAGAAGATGAACACGTGATGAAATCCACAGGGAACAATGAGTTTATTTTCAGCAAAGGCGATCTTCCTGTCACCAACAGTGAACTCTGTTTCTTCTAACTCAGGACAGATGAGCTTTACAGAACAAACCTCGAGGGTTCACGCACTGTGTTTGCTCATTGTGTGACTCAGAAGAAATTCATTTAAATGCTCTGAACAAAGCCTTAGACAAAACAATGGTTTGCATGTCAGAAACGTCTACATGACATAGCTCGTAGCGTTGACCGACTGCATTCCAGCTTCCAAACCTTCTGCTTTAAAATCCCGTCTGGGATCGAAGTCGATCTGGGGCAACTCGTCTGCCAAAGCGGACTGAAGGAGGGCCTCCTGTTGGAGAGCGTGCTGCAGGAGCTGCTCGTCTCCGAGAGCGTTCTCCAAGACCATCTGCAGGAGGTCGTCGTCTTCAAGGGCTTTCTGCAAGACCACCTTCATGAGCTCCTCGTCTTCCAGGGCGTTCTCCAAGAACAGCTCCATGAGCAGCTCGTCCTCCAGCGAGCTGTCGCCGAGCGCCACGGCTTTCAGGACCTTTTCGTCCAAAGCCCTGTTGTTGAGCGCTTCACCTTTCAGGGCCTTCTCATTGAACGTAGCATCTTCCAAGACTCGCGTCTGGGACTCTTCATCTTTAACCAGGCCCTCTATTGCTGCATCATCCTGCGGCTCATCTGCTTTAATCTCTGCGTTTATGGCTAAATCAGCTGTGGGAGTAATAAAGATGTAATTGACATCCATCGGTGAAGGAAAGAAACTTGGAGAATTCTGTAATTTTTTCATTAGAATCCACATTAAGATCTATGACAGTGGAGCACGTTTTATCACGTAGTTACCTTCCACTTGTGTAACATTGTTTTGAGCTGGTGCCGCGAGGATCCCGGCCACAAAGGCAAAGATCAGGAACACAGTTAGGATCCTCATTTCCTGAAAGTAAAACCATAAACCCTTACACAAAATACTGTTAAATGCACACTGAGTGTTAAGTACATGATGCTGTTGGGACTGTGCACAGAGAAATGAAGGTGCTGCACTCACCTTTGGGTTGCAGTGTCGACAAACCGATGTCTTCCACTTGAATCAGGCGTGTTGTGACTTTCGGGCCGATCCGCTTCAGATATATGTAATTTTGAGCTGAGCACACTTGCTCAGTGTTTACACTGTGACTTCAGCTCATCCAATGAACAGTTTGTTAGTTTGTGATAAACAATGACCTGAGGCATACAGCAGAGCCACCGACAGCGCAGAGACACACTGTGACAACCAGGATCAGATTAACAACTCTGTTTTATTGCACCTTTGTTCCATATGGTTTAACACTGTCCAATACTGATTAAGTGCACTATGATGTCCATTCCCTCACTAAACGCATTAGTGGCCTACTGTCATTTTGCCATACTGACATTTAATGATGAGAAGAAGTTCCCAGGAATTACACTGGACCGGACCTGAGCATCTAAACGTCCTGGTGTCCAATCAGGAGCTCCCTGCTGGAGCTCGTCTGCACATCCAGGGGAAACTTCATTACTTCATTCAAACATCTGATGCGGCTCATGAGCTTTTTTTAACCTAAATGGGGTTTTTCTGCAAACATTGAAGCTGTCACATGCAGATTCAGTGTTTATATGGTGAAATCACTGATAATAAAGTATTTGTGCTCAGGATGAGTCCGGCGCCCATTAAAGCTCTTCATTGTTGCATCATCTTAAATATACTAACTTTTTTTAAAAACAGTCAAAACCTCCTTATTCACCTTCTTTTCAGATATTTGCTTTGTCAACTGTCAGCAAATGTTTACTCTTGAGTCACAGCAGCAGCCACGTCCACTTAAATGTTTCCATGTGTTGTGTAAGTCAGTTATTAATCAGCACATGCACCATCGCTTTTTAAACATGGTTTAAATGTGTTGTTTCAGTTGGAGGAACTTAAGTGACTGGAGTATTTTATCTAACGTATCTCCGCAGATGCACATTTTCGTTTTAATGGCGTCTATTCGATTATTTACTCCCATCTCACCCCAACGACAGGAAGCTTCCCTCAACAACAGGACGTATTCGTCTAAAGGTCAACGTCATCCATAACAGCGAGGTCGGAGGAGCCCCCGACCCCGCTCCCTCCCATTAGTCAGGGCTTCTCTCAGCAGCTTCAGTCACGGGGCAAAAATTTAATTCGTAGCCAGGAGCTGCAGTGTCTGCTGGGAAAGGAACTAATGATGAGCTGGAGCTCAGTGAGTGCAGCCTCAGATCTAACACCTCATCACCTCCATGTCTCAGAGACCGCGAGTCTGACCCCTGACCACAAGAGGGAGACAGGCCTCCGGTTGAAAATCAGGGCTCCCTCGCTCACACACACACACACACACACACACACACACACACACACACACACACACTGACCAGTCCTCCTTTCTTTCACATCCGCTAAAACAAACTCATTATAATCTTGATTTAAAGCCTTAAAACAAGAGGATCAATAAACCATCTTGTCTTGAAGTCCTGTGTTTCCAGGAGTGAATTTCAGGTCCATTTCCTTTAATTCCTTATTCTGCCTGTGTGTTGTAAGTCTTTCAATTAGTTTGTCGAGTTAAACACAACACAGAAGAAACCTGTGTTGTAAACCTGTGTAGGTGCAGATTTGGAGTAGTGAAGTACTTTCTGCTACTTTATACTTCTACTATACTTTTCAGACATACATATTGAACCATTTGTACAACACGTTAATTTGTCAGCTGGAGTTCCTGCTGCAGTTACTTTACAGCCCGCCGAGCAGGGTCCTGCTGGGCCGGCCCGTCGCTGAGAGGAGTCAGAGGTCACAGGCAGGAGCGGGGGGGGGGGGTTTCCTCAGCTGCAGGGAAACACAGTGTCAGAGGTTACATACAAGATTATTGGAACAATATGTGGGGCTGTGTGTGGGGCTGTTGATGTGGCGCAAAGACTCCCACTGAGTATTTGCAGACATTGTTTATTTATTCATAGCCATGCTACACATGTGACTCTAAGAGGGTAATGTCATTTAGCTGATCAGCACTTTGATCCACAGCGAAATATCACGACAAGCACGAGCTGCATGTCATTGAATTGGGTCCAAGTTTAATACTACCAGAGTACATTATTTATTTCAGATGAGTACTGCATCATTTAAAGTACACAGTGTGGGACTGGCACAGCTTTAATGTTCACCCAGGTCTGATGATGTAGAACCAGGCCTGAAAAGCAGATGAAGACCTAAACCAGCCGCAGTAACATCGCTAACAAAACTGACCTCTGTTTTTCTGGTGGAACCCGAATCATACGGGACATGTGGCAAAACTTATCCAGCCAGCAAATTAGTTTCCCGGCACGTCATGAGCACCGACGGTTAATGAACGAGGAGTGAATCTTCACAGGGCGAACAGTAAACAAGGCTTTCGGTCTTGCAGGAGCACGGAGGTTGTGTAACTGTCGGGAATCTGTGGGTCGTGAATGAGCTGGCGTCAGTCCTTTTACTTCTAATTTAGAAAACATTTTAGGCCACATAGTAAAGGTACTGTCGCTGGTGTCACGGGGTCTTAAGTGTTTTAACTGCTGAAAATACATTCCTGTTCCCTTCTGACACAAACAACCCTGAAGACGGAGCGCGTTTGTCGGGCTTCATGAAGTGCACTTGGTTCACAGCCCTTTGCTCTGCAGACACACCACTCGACATGTGACGGGCTTTGGGCTCGCTGACCTCTCAGACTTCTTATATTCCATGGGCTGTCTCCGTCTGATGCAAACACTGAACCGTTTCATCGCATTGCAGCCGGAGTCGACACGTGCATCACTGCTTGTGCTGTACTGGTTCCTGTAAACGCTTGTGTGTCACTTGATTTGTTGTGACTACAAGCACATTCACGAGATTTCACAAATAACACCGCTGGATATTTAAGATTGTAAACTTTTGTATCCAGACTTTCACTTGTGTTTCTTCATTTTTGTGGTGGGGGTGTTTGGGATGTAGAAACACTTTGGTGGACGCTGCATTACTCCCACAAGAAGGCAACTTCTACAACTTTGCTGTTTGCCGTTTCATCGTTGCGACATTACCGACAGCACTTGAAAGCAGCACTTGCTAGGAGTCAACCCAATTAAAAAAAAAAAGGAAAAGGAAACACCGTGCGCATGCGCAGGGCATCCTCCACCCGGTCGTGCATGGATGAGAGCCGCTGCAGAGCAGGTGCTGATGCGTCGAGAAATCCATCTTTCTACCGCAGTTTTTATGGAGCAAACGCCGGAGTGTGTGAGGAGGTTTTTGGACTCTGCAGGTTATCTGCCTGCCCTCCTCCTCCTCCTCCTCCTCTTCCGGCTCTATGAGAGGGAGGGGAGGGGGATACCTTGAGTAGGAGGGAGTGGGGGTGGCAGCAGCCTTATCAATAGCAGGTTGCCTCTGATGATCCAGTTCAAACTAGTTCTGCTCTGCGGGGTCCCACAAAGCGGCTGAGAGCCAGCACACACGCACCTCAGTGAAAACATGAACTCTCAATTCTTCATTAAAGTAGCAGGAAAAAAAACTCCAATGCGTAATATTCTGAGTATCACCATGTGGTGCGCAGCAGTTTACAATTTACTGGAACGTTTCACACTAATACGGTCAGAGACGCTGTTGTTTTCCAACTTTATACCATCCTTATATGTATAAATCATGATTATTATTTTTCTCATATTGGTGGTGAAGCTAATGTCACGCCTCAGCCACACCGTCTGCATTAGTATGATTACACTGGAGGTGTCAAAATAAAAGCACACACGAATATTGGCCACACTTCTTGTTAATGGAGGCTCGACTCTGTAAAATAACAGCCACGGTTAATTACAGGGAGTGTCGGGGTGTGTGTGTGTGGCGGGGGGGCAACAAAGGACAGATCAAGCACCTTCATCATCATCATCATCATCATCGCCAACACCGCGCGTAAAGCCGGTGCGAGTCGCCGACAGACAGGCTGACGGGCGGTTTCAGATGCGCAGTAAGGCGAGACATAATCCCGGCTTTGAGAGTGATGTGTGACGGGAGCGGGGGGACGAGGCGAGGGGCAAGCCGCGTAGGAGCCACTGCAGTGCAGCAGAGCCGGGCCAGACACCAGGGCGACTGCCGGCTCAACCTGAGGCGTCATAATGTCTATCACAAAATATAAATATGTCTCGCACAAGCGCTTTTTTCTGTCCCACCATCGCCGCAGCAGCCTCGTCTCCTGTATCTGCGCAACAGCAGACACGTCCACCGATGTAATACACCGAGCCAGATTCCAAAGCACAACCTATTCCCACCTACAATTTCATTTCAGACCTATTTGTTTTCCTTTACTGTAAACAGCCGACGAGCCTTTTATTGCGAGAAGCTGCGGTCCTCCTGTCACAAGGATCCTCTCCTGTTTGACGCATCGCCCCCGCTTTACCGTGCGCCTTTGTGCCGCGTATGCGCGGGGATCCTCCTCGCTCTGAGACATCATGGACACACACACACACACACACACACACACACACACACACACACACACACACACACACACACACACACACACACACACACCCTTCCTCACGGTGGTCAACATACACACGCCCGTTGGGACGCAGAGCGTGCGTCTCTCTCTCTCTCTTTCTCCCTCCTCCCTCGTCCATCAGCATCTAGCGACGCGGCGCTTCCACCAATCTGCGCGGCGAGAGGACCACCCCAACCCCTGAACCTGAATCTACCCGCCCTGCCCGCTTATAAATACGGCTTGAATCGCACCGGCAAGTCTTGGTCGTCAGAAACGCTCAGGGTTGCAGCAGAACACCCCCCCTTTTCCGTCTTCTCCCCTTCCATCGTTTCTCCGTTTTTTAAGGAAACCTCATCCATTTTTTCACTCTCACTCTTCCCGCTTTTTGGTTTTCTCTCTCTCCACCCGAACTGTAGTTTGCGGTTCTTTTGCGGCCAGTTGCATGCATTTTTCGTCTCCCAAAATGGTTTGCGAGACTAAAATTGTTGCGGACGAACACGATGCTATACCTGGGACCAAAAAAGAGTCGATCATGTGGAGCTCCCCTCCTCCGGCCAGCGCGGCTCTGAGCCCGGCTGAGGCCAAGGATGCGCGGAAAGATGCGGTTTTCATCCGCGAGTTCGAGCGCGGGGATCAGGAGGAGGTGCGCCGCATCTTTTACGAGGGTATTATGGAGAGGATACCAAACACGGCGTTCAGGGGGCTCAAGCAGCAGCCCAAGACCCAGTTTTTATACGCTCTTCTGACAGGTAAGTACCTCAGCACTTTGCATCAGGTCGCCTGTGTGCCGGCTTGGACCTACTTTTCCAATGGCAGAAGGAAAAACTTTAATTCCCGACGTTATTTCTGCACTGATCCCATCAGAATGTAGGCTAATGTCTGTGTGACGTGTCCACCCTAATGTGATTTTGGCTCTTTGAGGAATCGCACACAATCTAACGTTTCTCTGCACTATCTGGCCCTGTAGGCGATGTACAGTTAAGTTGAAAAATCTGTTGCGACGCCACACTGTGCCTCCTTCCCTCGCTCTCCGTCTCTCTCTCTCTCTCTCTCTCTCCGCCGGCGCACACGCACCGGCATGTTGCTTATCACGCAACAAAAGGCATGACCGGGCGCATGGTGCATGTGTGTAAACCGGCGATGATGCGATGACACGCCGCGAATGACTGAGTGAATGAATTTGGAGGATTGGTCCGCGGGGTGCGCGCACGCACCCATAACGCACTCCCAACGCACAGCCCCATTAAAATCCACCGTGCACACGCCCCCACACACACACACACACACACACCCCCCCCTCCGCCTCTGCACAGCAGCCAATGCGCCAGTCATGCGCCGGACTCGTTTGGCTTTTGTTGATGTTGCCGGCGCAAATCGGAGCCTCACGTATCGTCACCGCCGCCGTTACGCACGTCGATAACAGCGAAATCCACGTAGTCTGGCCGCGAAAAAGCAGCTCACCGTGCGAGCGGGGCGTTAGACAGACATAATTTGTTCCTGAGTGGGAGACGTCCTCCCCACGCCGCGGTGCTGTGGAGTAAACTTAAGCAGCCCCCGGCGTTATTGCATGCACACGCAGCAAGCAACACGCTCTGCAGCATGCAGCCTCGCTCGTTTGTGTTTCCCCTTTTGCGCCCCCCAGCGTCACATCCCACTAATTACCCCGCCACAGGCCTGGTGAACCCAACACTGGCATGTACTCTTCTACCTGGAAAACTCTCAGTATGGCCACGTCAAAGCGCCTTTCAGACGAACCTTACTTTGCTGCCTTATGTGAAACTAATCCTGACCTCTCTTTGCCAAAGTTGTACTATTATGACTGTTCATATACTGTGTGACTCATTGATGCTGAAAATGTCTGCTCTGTTTTTCTTCTGTGTCTGCTGTGGGGTCAAATTCCGCCAAAATCAAACATGTGATTCTCTCTTCTGACAGGTTTCGTTTATTTTTCTTCCATTTCTCCATAGTAATGTGCTTTTTCGTGACCAAATCCGTCACGCTGACCTGCTGCGCGCCCCTCATTCTCATGGGCGCGCGCTACTACTACAGCAGGAAAGTTATCCAGAGTTATCTGGACTGTGCTCTGCACACGGACATGGCTGACATAGAGGCGTATTACATGAAACCCACAGGTAAGACGTGGGCGGAGAACCTCGCCGTAGTGTGAATAATGACATTCAGTGCGTGTTGTCGTCTGGCAATGCTCCGCCACCAGTGCTCATGTTACAATCAGGAGGAATGATGTGTGAAAATCCCAGCTTTGTAAAAGTTAAGTAACTCTGCTGCAGTGGGAGGGATCAAACGCAAAGCACACAAACGCAACGACTACATGAAAGGTTGTGCGGCTGACGCACACTCAAAAACGTGTCCGGGAGTCTTCAGGCGATGCAGAGGCAACTCATCAAATATGCAGGGTTTCTCTCCGCTTTCCTTCTCCTTTCCCACCCCTCCCTCCCTGTCCCTTTCTCCACTCCTTCCCCCACTTGCTTCCTCTCCGAGCCGGTCGCAGGCAGGAGGGGGAAGGGGAGGGAGGGGGCGGGGGTGGGGTGTAACATCACAGGGCAATTGATCACATGGAGGAAACTGCTGATACACTTTCTGCAGTACGCTCGGTGTTGGCAAGGCTCATTTCCTCCACTAAAGCGTCCGATTGGGAAAAATCAATCCATCTGCAGACGATTCACTTCTGTTCAGGGGGAATTTTCAGGGTTGGTGTTTAACGATGGCTGATCACAAGCGCCCGTAACTTCTTGGGGCACATTTGTCTCCCTTTAACCCAAACCATGTGCCCTTATATAAAAAGCAGGTGCTGGTTAAGCCAGGCAATTGCACCCCCCCCCCCTCCCATTGTCTGACACTGTGCACTCTGGCCTGGTAATCCACTGCATACACAACTGCAATTTAGCATTCCCATTATTGGTGCAGGGAGCGATGGTTTAGAGGGGGTCAGGCACCACTGCTCTTGGACAATGCTAATGATTATATCCATGCAAACTGAATGGGCTCGAGGAGGGGGGGGGGACACCTGGGCACTGACACGAAGTCCTGATGGACGTCACTGTCATTTGTTGTGGTGTGTGTGTGTGTGTGTGTGTGTGTGTGTGTGTGTGTACAGGATGGCACGTAGGAGTGTGCGATTATGTGTTGAGTGCAACGTTCAAGGGAGAGAACTCGCTGAACTTAAAGGTTCTACAAGCAGCCGGGTCGAACACATCAGTTCTCAGCTGTTTTTGTTTGGATGTGCATCTGTGTTTGAGGGTGTGTGTGTGTGTGTGTGTGTGTGTGTGTGTGTGTGTGTGTGGGGTGTTGTCAGGTATTACCCCAGTAGCTATCAGATAAAAATCAGAGGGACTGTTTGCTTACGTTTAACAACTAAACCTTGTCAACTGTGCAACACTGAGCTGATGTGCAGCTGTTGTGTTCTGTGTGTACTGTGAAACAGTGTATGTGTTGTGTTTGTGCAGGTATCACACAAACAGCTGTGACATGCAGAGCGCACTTCAGGAGTGAGAGGAACAAGTTGAATTGACAAAAAAAAATGAACGATCTTTGCTGGTGCAGGACTTAACAAATATAAAAGGTGTGTGTGTGTCTGTGTGTGTGAGAGAGGGACTTGGCACGTTGGTTGTGCGACTCTGTGTGTGGTTTCATCTTTTGGAACTGATATAATATTTAATGAACGTTTAATGACTGAGGCGTCTCAACGGGGATGATAAACGCAAACGCTGCCTCGCTGCAACCCGGCCGTTCATCACGTCAGAGCAGAAACATCCTGTCCTTTAGACACTTTAACAAAATATGAAGTGAATAAACTGTAATGAGCAGACGGCCGGGGTAACAGAAGAAGAATAATTGAATGACAGACTGCAGACACGTATCCCTGAACACATGCCACAACTAGACCGATCAATACCCTTATCTCCTCTCTGCGTGAGTTATGATCAGTCACTCTGCTGCCACTTAAAGCCAGCTGTCACCTTTTTCATTTGACCCCCAATAAACTGTGTGTGTGTGTGTGTGTGTGTGTGTGTGTGTGTGTGTAATGCAAACTAAGGGAACAGTGGTCGGGAGTATAAGTGTATATGGCAGTGCAGGAAAAAAAAAAGACTAACTTCCTGAATGAAACAGCCGCCAACGTGCCAAGAGTTTTGTCATTTCATTTTCAAAGCAGAGTGTGAAATGAAATCGAATCAATCAATATGAAAGTCCAGTTGAACTTTGAAAACCATCTTGTGGAAGGATTTAATATGCAACTTCTTAGGAATCAAACAGTTCGATAAGAGCACCGCAAAATTCAAAATGATGCAATTCACACAAACATCTGCTGGCACAAATGTCGTCGGAGGCGGAAAATAAAAATCAATACTGAGTCAATCTGGCAATCAATATGTCCACCATTGGTGCTTTAACCACTGCGCTACATTTGCTGAGAGGTAATGCAAACAGCTTGGAACCGCAAAGGGTATTTTATCTGCATTTGAAAAAAAAAAAAGTACCACTGAATTTATTCGTCCTCCATCCATGAGCATCTGACCCTAATTCCTCGTACAGCGTTCATCTAATCCCTTTGTGGTCCGGCACCAGGAGCTTAATCTATGTGGATGTGATATCGGTTTACACGAGGGCGCAGGAGTCAGACTCGCCATTTCCTCAGAGTAAGAAGACGAGAAGTTAATGCTGAAGTAAGCCGACAGGTTACAGGCAGGAAGCCTGAGCTGGGGACGGTGCAAACAGAAAACGTCCGGCTCAGTTGTGTCTGCAGAATCCTGCAGGAGTCGCAGTGTCCAAACATAATCCACGTTATAAAAATACTTACCAACTTAACAATTCTACTTTGTAAGCAAAAGCAGATCGAGCTAAACACAACTTGCTGGGCTGGTGGGCTAACGTTTTCAAACTTTTAATATGTCGCTGAAATGTTGACGTCTACTTGCCAGAAAAAAAACCTCCAACAACATCCCACCAGGTTTGTGATGTCAGTGCTGCCCTCGGCTGCGTTCAGCACTGATACCATCAAGCGGCGCTCACATGGTTGTTCGCTCCTCTCGTAGGAGATGAATGAAGCTACTATTACTGTAACGCTCCGTCGCTTAATCCCATTGAGCCACGGATAAAAGATTTCAAACAGCGTCTCTGAAATGGGAAACCAGCTGTAAATACACAGAGGAGGTTTCCCCTCGTGTTCGACCAGTACGACCCCCCCCATTACGAACTCAATTGCTTTAGGTCACTCTGGAGCGGCTTAGCGCCCAAAAAGTGAAAGTGGTATAATTGGGGCGACATCAGACGCGGGGGCCGAACCCCTCCCCGGCTGGAAGTGATACCCACCGAGCGATGCTGGCTGTTTAATGAGGCGTCGCTACCACTGCAGGGCCTCATCAAGGGAGGAGACGTTATAATACCTGCCGGTCAGTCTCACTGTGGCTGCGAGCAGCTCCCTCCACCGCTACCTGCCGGGCTTATTTTAGCTCCGAACGACAGAAGGAGGGAGGGAGACAGACAAAGAGAGGGAGGGAGGGAGGGAGGGAAGGAGGTGAGCGCTACATAGAAAACGGGGGCACCTCAGGGAGGGGTGTGATACAGACAAAGGGTTCTTGGTCGCGTATTTTTGGGCGACTCAGATTAACAAGGTGGCCTCGCATCTATCCATCCCTCCCCTCTTCCAGCTGTCCAGCCGTTATCCATCATCCCGGCAGACAGGAAGTGATGCTTCCACCCGGCCACAGGGGACAGCCTCAGTTTTTTTTCCTTTTTTTTTATGCCGTACATAGAAAGATACAGAGCAAACTAACAAGCTTCAGGTTGTTGAACACATTGTAAACTGTAAGATTGCAGTGCGTGAGGATGAAGTGAAGCTTAAACAGGTGATTTATCAAGGAAAAAGCCAAATAAACAGCTAAATAAAGTCTGAGTGAGCTTACTCGCTCAGAAAAAAGACAAAAGAAGAGGAACTCCACAGTCTCAGTATCTCCAGTCTGTCAGTGTTAGTCATGTTGTCCTTTACGTGACAGGCTGACTCCACTGAGTCCATTAGCTTCGCGGCGCTCAGCGAGTACGTGAACATGTGTATCTGCTGGGCCCTGCCGAGGTCATTAATAATGCATCGCAATCTCGCCAGCCTCCGCCTTTGTTTCCCGCTTCGAATCAATACTGAACAAAGACGCTCATTGGAGAGGCAGCGGCGTCGTGCCTTTTACTCACCCTCTCGGCTCTCTGCCGACCAATCACAGCACTCGATTGTGGCAGATGAGCCATTTCAAAGCATGTTATCGTCGGGCGGGTGGTCGTGTGGTCTGTAGATTAAAAGTGATTTCTGCAGTTTGGTCTCCATTTACAAAGGAACAGTATAACGTATATGGATTAAGATGTAAAAGGCCAGAGTCTCCCAGTAATTAGAGGTGGAGTCGTTTTGCATTGGATGGCCTCTGACCTCGGGGATGGAGGGGGGTTGGGCGGGGGCAGTAGTCGCCATGTGAACGCTGGCACGTACGCAGTAAAGGGTAGCATGTGTGTAAAATGTGGGCATGTGCCTGCATGTTTGCATACACACAACATGTGGAGACAGGCAGGGGGCGGGGGGGCAGTAAAACCCACAGCACAGGGTCAAGTAATGAGCTAATGGAAACGAGTGTGAGTCTGTGTACAGTATGCACACAACACACAGGTCAACGCATCAGCGTCTCCTCTGCACACTGACTTCAGCTTTAAGGCCAAGTTGATGGTAAAGCCCCCCACTTCAATACACATGAATTATTAATTTTCTGCGGGAGCAGTGTAAAGCACGTCTTGTGACCGGCGGTCACGTCCTCTCGCCCCTCATTCGTCCGTGACGGAGGAAGAAACTGCTGACGTCGGGGGTTATACGTGACAGGCTAATCCATACTCCCAGCATGCACTCTGGTCTGAGGAGGTGGGTGTGTTTGCGTGGCAGGTTGTAGGAGAACACAGAAGGATGTCTTAAAGATACTGAGATACTGTACACGAGGACAAACCACATTCTTCTTATGTCGCTCGCTCTTTGCTAACCGGCGGCAGCTGCATGTCTTTGTGCTGTTGTGTAAGTAAGTAATGGAAAATAATCACTGCAGGTTTTCAGGTCATGGTTTGTTAGGACAGAAAACGACGCTTCAGCATAATCTCATGTTGCACCACCATTTATACCCGCAGGAGATACAACAGCAACAACGCGTACTCGCCATTTAACGCGCGGCAGATTAATCGCGCAGTGACGCAACGGCTTTAACTCGGAGGCCACCCCTGAAAACTAAAATCTCCGGTGCTTAATGTGCCCCTGCAACAATGACACACGCGTTGCGTATACGTATAAAAATAACACAGGAAAACACAAAACAATTAGCGGGAACACGCGGAGAACAGGGTCGAGCTACTTACGGGCTCTCGTCAGGACTGAACGCGATGAATTCTCCCTCCAGCTTTCATCTGCAGGAGAAAAAGGAGAATAATCTTTTTAGACAGCACAAAAGGTATTCCTGTGTATGCACTTTTTCAGTCAGTATTTAACACCCCCACACACATGCACAGATGCATATTAATATCCCGGTAAAGCGGTTAAAGAAATCAGATCTGCTGCGTTAAGAAGGCTGTAATCAGATTTCTGCCTGCGGGAGCTCAAAGCTCCTCGTTCTCACCTTGATTTACAGTATTTCTCATCTTACAGAATGTATCTTCAGGCCCCCTCCCCCTCTGGAGTAACGCTAGATTCTCTGTCCGACCCCCCCCCCCGATAATGGATCCTTTCAGGCTCATCACTATCATGGTTAACACAGATGCCTCGCCTCCTCCCTGCTCCTCCTCCTCCTCCTCCGCTCCCTCTTTCTTTCAGAGAAGACAGATGAATGACTTCTTCTTTGTCTCGCTTTCCTGTCTTCTGTGAACTGTCTCCCAGTGTTAGCTAATTCACAACACATCAATATATGGATGGTTTTACTTGGTATACGGCTTCCTCCTCTGGGGACCATGAATGTCTGTACAAAATGTCCATCCAGTGACTGTTGAGATATTTTAGTCTGGACTCTAAACTCACTTTGTATTGGCCCGCTCAGCCTCCATAAAGGAGCGAGGAGTGAAGGAGGAGTGTTACTCCTTTCCTCTGTGACTAGTGTGAAGCCCAGTTTCTCGAAACCAGGGTTTTCTGTAGAAAAGGCAGGATATGCAAGAGTGTGCCACGAAGCATCAGTCGTAAAATTTCAGTTGCAGATTTGCAGATTAGAGGGTCGAGGGCATCTTCATCTCATATAAACGGCTTCTCAACTTCTCCTCCTGTATCTTTCTCTCTCTCTTATCCTCTCATCTCTCAGGAAGTGCAGTTCCCAGCAGAAACAATGACGAGCAGATGTGAAGTTAGGAAGCCTCGACATCAATGCGCTCCTCTCAGCTTTCCTGAGGAGAGACGGATGTTGACTTCAGTTTAGTTGATTGTCAGTGTGATGGAGAGCATGCTCTCCTGCGCTGTCATTCCTGGCACACGCTCAGTTCAGACAGATGGTTGGGAGGGCTTTATGAAAGCGTAACCCCCCACACACACGCACACACACACACACGCACACACACACACACACAGACAGACACACACGTGCACATGCACGAGCGTAATAATGCTGGCAGAGTGCCGCAGGAGTTGACACCGCGGCTCTGAAATGTGCCTTTAATGAAGCATCATCCCTTCATGAAAGACTGCGAGGCAGCTTAACTGTTTCCACTCTGAGCCTGAGTGAGTCACACATCCACCAGGTAGAAGCTCCACACGGCCCCATCACTGTTCCACCCAGGTTCTTCCTGGGTGTCACCACTTTTCACACCAGTCCACCAATCCCGCGTCCAGACAGGGTGAACCTACGAGGTGCCGAGCCGGTACGATGTTCTTATGTAAATCTTCCCGCTAGTAAGTCAAAGTCACACCCCCCCTGACAGATCAGTGAGACACTGGTAGCACACTGGGAGGACAGGGGAGTTGTTCGGGCGTCCCTGTGACTGTATTCAGTCACAGAAGACTCCAGATGAGATAAAAACTGGGCTACAGGGGCATCAAATCATGCAAGAAGCGTGGCGGGAATGTGACCAGGCAGGGAAAGGGAGACGGAATCAGGATTCAGAGCTCGCACACGGACGGACGCAGATTTTTAATGTCCGCAAGTCAGATTTACTTTATCTATAACAAACAGATGGCATGTCATTGCAACTGCTGCCAACACGCAGCGTAAAAATACTGCTGACGTTGGTGGAAAGGCTGTTTGAACATGGTTACGTAATGAAAAACAAGAGGTCGGGAGGGTCATTTTCCCTGAAAGATTACCATCGGTAAGGGAAATTAAACAGAACCAAGCACTTACACGGCGGGTTCGTCTGAAAAACCGCCTGATTAGGATTCAAAAGGGAGTGATTTCAAACGCCTGTAACGTTATTTACTGACGTTTTTCTCTGCTACGTTGATCTGAATTCCTATGATTAACCGTGTTTTTTTTTTTTTCCTGGAGGGAGCGGTTTTCCAGCTCTGAATCTAATCGTAGGGGAAACGCTTCAACCGATGAAGTCTGAAGGCAGCGACGGGAGAACTGGAGCGTTGATGTTCTCCAGCTCTAAACTATTATCATTGAAAATAAAATTTGAAATCACTGCGTCAACTGGACATCTTAGAAACTGCAGCATGATTTTAGATTGATATTAATGTGGGTTGATGTTCAAGCACTTATCTGGACTCTGGTGGAGGAGCATTGTCTGCTGACATTTTTATCTGTAAAGGTCTAAACCCTGTGTGTGTCTGTCTGCATGCCAGTCTTTTTTATCAATGTGTCTGTGATGTATTGACTCTGGGGTACAGCCAGTCCCCGACACAGTACGAGCTGCTGCAACGTCACTGTTTTTACTGAACGAGACTCAATTCCCGTGAAACGATTGTGTAAATTTGGAGAATTTTCTTTATCTCGCCCTTGAACACATATTTTCCTCGTGTCTGCTCCACTACGCTGTGAGTGATTATCAGTTTGTTTTTTTATGAGTAATTGAACGCAGCGTTTCTGGCTGGGATGTGATAAACAGTTTTGAGCTACAGGGCGTGTTGCAGCAGCTGAGTTTGTGGGTCTCTACTCCAGTACAGCTAATGAAACAGTTAGCTTAGCTTAGCACAAAGACTTGTAACAGCTGGCCTGTCTGTCCAAACTCCATGAACCAGCACTGCTGAAGCTCAGTGATGGAGCCAGGCTCGCTGTTTCCAGTCCTTATGCTAAGCTAAGCTACTTCCCAAAGTGTTGAATTATACCTTCATAATACTGTGCTAATTTTATCCAACGTGTATTTGTTTCTGCCAGGCTCCTGTTTCTGGGTGGCAGTGCTTGACGGACGTGTGGTGGGCATCGTGGCGGCGCAGGGCCGCGAGGACGACAACACGGTCGAGCTGCGGCGCATGTCGGTGGACTCACGCTACCGCGGCAAAGGCATCGCCAAGGCGCTGGGGCGCCGCGTCCTGGAGTTCGCCGTGCGCGACAACTACGCCGCCGTCGTCCTCGGCACGACGGCCGTCAAGCTGGCCGCCCACAAGCTGTACGAGTCGCTGGGCTTCCGCCGAACGGGCCAGAGCGAGGACTACAGGCTCCCCGGCATGAGCCGCTCGCCGCTGGAGAGGCTCTTCTTCCAGATCCGCTACAGCCGCTACCGCCTGCAGCTCCGTGAGGAGTGAGGGGTGACAGGGAGAGGGAGAGAGAGATGGAGAGGGGGAGATGGAGAAAGAGAGGGACAGAGAGAGAGAGAGAGAGAGAGAGAGTGAGCGACGACCCTCCTTCAACCAGAGCCCCGACCGCATCCTCTCCTCTGACGCCTTTTATTTATTTTGTGTCATTAGAGATAACTTCAAGTACTTCTTAACACTTTGACTACTTCATCTTTAAAGTCACTAACGTTTTTATTACTATTACACTTTTGTTGCTGTTGTTTTTGTATTATACTTTTACATTTTAAAACAAGAGTTTGTTTCTTTTCTTCTATTTTATTAATCTTTTTTTTTTGGTACCTTTACCCCTCCCTTTTCATTGTGGGAGAAAACAAAACATTGGCATTCATGGAAGAGATCTAACTGGCACGTCGACGAGGAACCCTCCCCGGCCTCTGGGGTCTTCAGCTCATGTGACTTAGATCAATACCCCCCCTTCATTACTATTCCACAATGCCCGTCTTCACCCCTCCCCCGTTATGTCCAACCTTCCCTTCCCTCCCACATTCCCTCAAAAAAACTCCCCCGCAGCAAAACTCCAACAGGCAGGTTTACACGGAGGCGAGCGCAATGAGACAGCCACACTTGTTTGAGTGGGGGGGTTGGGTGGGGGTGCGGGTGGGGGTGGACGGAGCGAACGGCGGGTCGGGAGGGAGGGAGGGGGCAGATATGGCTTCCTCGAGAGCATAAACATGGGGGAAAGCTTGTTTTCTCTTTTACAAAAGCTCTGCAGTGTTACACTTTGTGTGAGCATTGTGGACACGCACACACTCACACGTACACACACACACACACACACACACACACACACACACACCAGGTTGTTTGGCTCTTAACCAGTCGCTCAAGACACCATATTGAAGCACAGTGAGAGTGTGTTACTGACCCCCATAGAGAGAGAGGAGGATGACAGGATGCTTACCGGAATAAGTGTGTGTGTGTGTTCCACATCCTGAACCAACACCATCTTCCTCACACACACACACACACACACACACTCCTCTTCATCCTCTTAATTTGATCGGATCTCTCCCTTCCTCTTTTTTTTTCTTCTTCCTGCTGTACATCTCCCATCACCTACTCGCTCCTTTTCCTCACCAGAGCTGAGGAGAGGCTCTCTGATTGGTTGAGGTGGCAGGAGGGTGGCGCATTTTCTCGCCACGGTGTCACACAGACAGACCCCGAGTTACGATACAGCTGCATGTCAGAGCTTGTTTGTGTATGTGTGTGTGTATGTGTATGTGTTTGTGTGTGTGAGGGTGTGTGTGTGTGTGTGTGTGAGTGTGTGAGTTGAGTGCCAGACATTAGGCCGTGGCCTCGACGGCGTACGATGAAGAACTTAACCTATTTTTATTTTGCGTGAACAGATGCGCACTTTTCTTGCTCTACGCGTCAAGTATTACCTAATGACTACGATTACTACTTTGTGTACTTATACGTTGTTTACTGATCGAATCGAGACAAATTCTAACACTTTGTTTACTATTTGACTGATAATTAGTAATTTTCTAACTTTCAAACACGTATTACCACATTGCAATATGCAAATTTTCAAAACGATTACAAAGTAGCTGCAGTCTACACTCCACATACTTGATCCAGGTTATTGGGGAACGACTACTGGCAATACTTGCAGACCTACAGTATATAACTGAGCACAAATAGCAAATAATTACTTAAACCAATATACTGGCATTAGTACGACCCCCCTTCCCCTTTTATCTATAGTGTATACAGTTGAAAAAGTCATGTAGCGACCTAAACGACAGAGTTTCTGCCATAACACCTCTCTCCATCTCCATCCTCCGAACATACAACCAGCAGTAGATTCAGCCATCCACTACTCTGAGCCTCAGTTGTGTCGTTAAACCGTTTGTAAAAAGCTAAATATAAGATAAAATACAACAAAAAAAATCACATAAGAAGAAAAAAACAGAAAAAAAACATCTGAATACAAACATAATCGTCATGAAGTTAGCACTGACCCTCCTTTGCCTTGCCACCCTTTCCTTCCAACCCCCCATCCCCACCACCATCTCTCATCCACTCATGAATCTGTCTGCAACCCTGGGCAAGACCCCCCACGCCTTCCATCTGAACCCTGCACACCGCTCCATGACCTCTGACCTTTCCCCGCCCATCTCTGCATGCGCCAACAGAGCCTTGCTGCACTGCTTTTACTCCATTTGAAGCTTGTTGGAAACAACCCTAGAGCCCCGCCCCTTCTCCGATGTCATCCAGGCGGTGCGACGCGGCCTCTGCAACCACAGGTGGAAAACGCAGAAAATCAGACAAAGTGTGTGTGTGTGTGTGTGTGTGTGTTGGTGCAGACACACACTCACCAGCCGCAGCGCTGCCTGGGTCACATCGTGCCTGTGTCAGCCAGCCAACTGTAGAATGCAAAAAGCAATGCAAGTGTGGCATGCCTCTGTACCCGGTGTGTGTACGGTGCCTGCCCTGAAAAAGTGTAGAAAAAAAAGATTAATTGATATATATATATACACACACACACAATATATATATGAATATATATAAAAAGAAAATAAGCTTCTTTTTTAGATGAAAATACAAAAGAAATGTGTGTTTCTTTGTTTGGAAAAAAAGAAAAATTGTACCATTTGCATGAAATGTGTCTTTGAATGCAAATATAACTTTTAGGGGAGAAACTCCTAGCACACGGCATACAGTGGAACCATAGACTTGCGATTTTCTATAATTTTTTTTTTTTTTTTAAACCATGTTCGTTCTCTGTATTCAAGACCAGGTCATGGAATTAATATCGGCCACTAGCCAGTGCTCAGAAGTAGAAGGTAGCCGACCATGGTGCCGTCAAACCGCGTCTCATTCTAAAATCCTCGTGTGCAGATGTATCTGCCACTGGCTAGTGGGCTGAAAGTTTGTTTTCTTCCTTGGTCACAGCTCGGAGTAAGGTTCCCAAACACTCTGCAGGACTGATGAGATGAGATCTTCAATGGGCATTTGGTGAATGATGCAAAAGAAAGCATGTATTAGTGTGCAGTACAGAGCGCAGCAATCTTGTGGAGCACCCAGTTTATCACATGCACATGAAGGAACGCTCCCGTCTGAAACGCCTAGTCTGAACCTCCTCTGGTCAGCTAAAGGCCCCAAAGTGCATACCTGCTTTCTTTTGCATCTAACTTGGGATTACACTTGCCACAATATTTTCTTTTTAAAAAATTATTGTTATTATTATTATTTTTTTTTAGGGATGTACGTACAGTTCACGATCCCTGCAGTTGACAAAAGTTGACCTTAGCTACTTGAAAGATGCCTGTGTAAGTTTTCTTCCCCTTTCCCTCACCGTGTGAAAACACGAGACGCGTCGAGAAGAGGCTTGGCTACTGACAAGCTCTTAGTCGACACAAGACTTCCCTATGAAGTTCTACAAAGTAAAATGCAAGGCACAAATGATGATGAAGCATCAAACAGTGTGGTCTTTGAAAAAAAAAAAAAAAATAAAACGCATCAGATGTTTTCATTGGGCAAACACGTGGAGGATGATGCATCTGCTTTGAATTCAGTTGTTGCTGGAGAGAGAGAGAGAGAGAGAGAGAGAGAGAGAGAGAGAGAGAGAGAGAGAGAGAGAGAGAGAGAGAGAGGACCAGGCTGTCATTTCTGTGATGTTTCTGGAGCAACCGCTACCACTGAGCTTCATGTGGTACTTCCAAACATCCAAATATAAAGAATCTGAATATAAACCATTAGTCTGACCCAGCTGAAGGGGCTGAAGCCTCAGATTCCCTCACAGAAACAGAGATTAACCTGGACTCGTCACATGACTCGGTGGGTTCAGGTCTGAAGGTGTAGCCTGGATGTTGTGGAAGAATGTGAAGTCTGTCAACTCTGAGCCATTTCTGCTGCTGCTGCCATTTTTTTCAAATATTTTTTTTTTTTGCCTGATGAAATTTAAAATGCTCCTTCGTGTATTTTGGGAGAAATGATTATCCACATGGGTTGTTATTCTGAACAAAGGTCATATTCCAAAACGCCTTTGCCAAGGCCTTATGCACTGGAATCAAACGTGTTCACATATCTTGTGGCTCACGGTAGTTTTGAATTGTAAAGATGAAGTGCACTGACTACGATGCATTTATGTCGTTTCGTTTTGTACATCATGTGAATGCTATGCTGGACCCTCCCGTTTAAAACTGGCTCTGCATACTTCATGTTAGAATGTAGGAATTAAAACGTATGCAGCGTCCACCAGAGTGTAAATTCAGAAATGTTCTGCTGATGTACAATCCAAAAAACAATCTCACGCTCTTTTCTTTCCCTTTTGCTTTTCTGTGATTTGTTTGAGTGCGAGTGGGCTTTTCCAGTGGGTTGAGGTTTGAGACGGCGTGCTGCATAAAGGCCTCCCCAGCTGGAGACGGCCCTTTTAGTTCAGAGTGCTTTAAAACCTAAAAGTGCTCTCTCCCTGATGGCAGACACTGAGGAGAGAGCTGAGGCTGCTGAAGCCAAAGCACATTAAAAATGCCCACATTCAGTTCTGGTTGTTCAAACAACCTAACTGTTAAAAATCTAAATGTCCATCAGGAACCATTTTTTTTTAATTCAGTGTTTCTACCGGTGAAGGAATTTGAAACTGCACAAATGTACAGATCCTGTGGGTATGTTGTGTTACTCTGACGGTGTGTGTCCATGTTCAACAGCCTTTTCTTTTTTGGGTTGGGGGGGGCACTCACAGGCATGAATGTAACCTGCCAACATTTAAGGTCTTAGAAAGACGTTTCTGGTTGCTTTTTGTTTAACTCAGCGGAAGAGGGTGAAGGCAGCTGCCGGTTCTTTCATTAAGCGATGAAACCACTACATGAGCTGTTGGGCATTTTGTGTGACTGTAAATAGTCGTATCTCTACTATTGCTAATGTGTTATTTACTGCGAGCGGTCATTCGCGCCGGTTTTAACCCATCCCCGACGGAGTTCATGTCTGTCTCAGAAGATGGCTGTCGCCTGGAATGTTCCACCTAAGGAGGAGGGCGAGGGAGGAATGTACCACATTGGCAGTGATGGGGGGGAGGCGGGGGTTGCGTGCGTGTGGCGGGGCCGCGGGAGGAGGTCTGCAGCATCAGAGCTCCATGGCATGGACTCCCTCTCTCTCTCTACCTCTGTGGCGAAGGCGTTAAGGACTCACTCTGGACTGAGGCCACAGGTGCCAAGAACACATAAGCACTTGTAGCACAACTGTGTCTTGTTTTGCTATTACAGTACAGGTAGTTTTGATTTTTTTTAAAAAATATTTCCTATGAAGAATATGGGTAAAGTTTATCTTTCTCCTGTATTACTGACTGTATGTATCTTGAGCATATATACAAGACATGATATAATTCACATTATGACCCACGGCTATTTTTGGAGGTGGAAATTTGCCAAAGGTGACAGTCATTGCTGCGTTTTTATTCCTCATGTGGCTCTATTTTGTTCAACACAACCCTATACTTATTTGGTATCATTTGGGGAAAAAAGAAAATCCTGCCCACGTGCCATCTAACCAAGCAATAAACACAAACAAACAGACAAAGTCACAAGAGAATGACACGTATGAGGATCGTATTGAAAACGTGAAATGCTGCATCGATGTTATATCCCTCATACTGTACCGATTAGCGGCGGCGATGCCGTCGCTATGCTGGCGTTACCACTCATTATATGGAAGCCTGGAGGGGGGTTTGATTGTAAGACCTTTCTGTTGTTTTGTATTTTTTCTTTACAAAAGAGGTATCAAAGATGTGTTTTTTAAAACTCAAAAAGTTGAAGTACACAGGTTTACCTCTGCATATTTGTACAGATGTCAAATAGGAAACGGGGGGTGGGGGGGTAAGGGATGCTAAAGAATCAGACGCTCCAGCAGACAGGTGGGGGGAAAAAAAGATGGCGTAGCTCGCGCTCTGAAAGCGCGACCTGCTGCAAGTCTCTCAACTGAGCATTCACGTCACCACAAAGACCGATCAACTTGTACACGGCAACCTAACACCAGTCAGTACGATTGACAGTAATCAATTACAGACACGCTGCAGCTGCCGGAACCACAACACTCGACGATGTTGACTTTTCTTACAAGTGAGATTCAAAGTCTTTTATTTTGAATCTGCAAGTTAGTAACTGTAAAGTTGTAAAGTATATTTTACTGTAAATAGCATCTGGGGGTCATTTTTACTCCTTTTGTAACAGAAACTGTGGATTTAAAATATATAAAATATATTTTAAAGATATTTACAGCACTAATAAAGAGATTCTACAGTAGTGCAGGTGTATGTAATCTGTACTACCTCACAACGCTCCAATACTGACTGACGGCAGCCGCTTTCACAGGGTGACAGCGCGCGCCATCTTAGCCCCCGGTGTCCCTGTCCCACACAGATGGGGACGGACACAGCCTTCCTCGTCCCGCCTGTCTGCTGGAGCTCCCGGGGGCGGCAGAGAGAGCGCCGACCGTCGGCGGCTCTGTCGGTTTACAGTGCACGCCGGCCACGGATATCAAGCGGGCCCGGGCTGAGCTACGGCAGAGCTGCGGCTGGCGCGAGGGGCTCCCTCTGCCCCGGAGCCCTGTCATGGCTGTTGTCTGTTGCCAGGAAACCAACCCGCACAAAGCACAGCAGGGGGATTGATATGCAGCCACACTGTGGGGAGGCAGGCAGGTCAACCAGCCGGCCATGATAGAGGAATGGTAGCAGGGACTGATGGAGAGATGGATGAGATGGATTTCAGGGGGGGTGAGGACTTTGTAACAGGGGGTAGGATGGGTGCTCTGGCGAGGGTGAGGAATTTGAGAAGAGAGGCCCTCGGGCATGCAGAGGAGAGCAGTGGGGAAACGGCGCCCGAGGCCCGCGGGTTAGGGAGGTGACAGGAAAGAGAGGGGCGACGCGGCCCCGGGTTCTCGTGCACAGCAGCACGGTGGCAGAGAGAGAGACCGCAACGCTGGTTCGGCCGGTCTGCCCCGATCCTCAGTGAGACTGCAGCAACAACCTGGGTTTTATTGGGGCCTATTAGCTTTCAGTTCCCTTTCTGCCATTCCTTTGGAAGACTGCTGTACTACCACACTGGGATTACTATTATTATTATTGTGATTATTAACGCTTTCTTTTATACTGACAACAACTGGAACACTGTATAGATGTAAAGATGGGATTTCTTGCATTATGACTGAAACACGGATGTACATATATTGTATCAATTAAAAATGACGATGCATTAAGCTTTTATACGTTGCAGCTGTAACCTGATTTGTTTTGTTTTTAAACCGAGAGCGAGGCGAGAAGCGAAGCCATACGCACCGAGAGCAAATATTAGATTTGAAGTCACATTAAGTGTCAGCAGTGTGTGTGTGTGTGTGTGTGTGTGTGCGTGCGCCGCGGGGTCTACTTACACATCTCACGGTCACCATGGCAGCCGGGGGAAGCTCACACTGTTGCCCATGACAACCAGAGACCCTCAAGTCTGGGCTCCTGTTAATGACACAGGCCATTAGAGTGATGGCATATACTCATAATCTCATTTGATATCTTATAATTATGTTCAAGTCTAAGAAGTACAGTCGAGGTTGACAGTGAGTTTCACATTCTCCACCTGAATTTATTTTCATATGGTAAAGGAGAAGATGTCAGGCGCTAAATCATTATTAATTTCTCTGCCATATAAAAAGAGAAATATAACTGGTATTTCTCTGCCAACATATTTCCACTGCTGAAATAAAAAACGAATAGAAACGTTCCGGCTGACGGCAGAACAGAGGCGTGGTGCTTGCTCATTATGATGCTGCAAGTGGCTGAACACAAACACCGGTGTTTGTTTTACCTCCATACACTTTGGACCCCGACTCTGAAAGTGCAGCGTGCACTCTAGAATTTGCACATACCCAGTCTCACACCCCCCTCTCAAAGAGGGGTGGGGGGGTGGGGGGGGGCTTGCACCCTTCAACCACAGAACAATGAGAGAATAGAGGGGGTAGATTTCCATAACACTGTTCCATTTGCTGTGGCTCTGAGCTGCTCGTACTGACCTGCTGAGAAAAGCTTCTCCAACATCAGCGCACGGGACGAGCGCACTCCCGTTTCTGGGTTCAATCGTCAGGAGGGAAGGGCCACTGCCCCCTCCGGGGGGAAAAAATACAGAAAAAGAAAAAAGAGAGGAAACTACAGGAACGTCAACATGCGACGAGACAGAACCATTGGCGGATCTGCTGGATGTGCTGCACGCCACCTTTGCAGCCCGCTTAAAAAGTGACAACTCCTGTAATTAGCAGCCAACGTGAGGCGACATTTCAAATAGGTAATGGGGGTTAGGCTTTGTTTCAAATGTCACAAGGCCTATGGTTCTGCCTGGGCCCGTTTCAGAGGCTTAAAGGGTCTTAATTAGAGGGCAGTATGAAAGGGGGCAAAAAGAGTCTGGCTGTGGCTGCCACAGACAAGGAAACTCGGTCAGTGTGCCTGGAAGCCGATGACTCTTTGTGTGTGTTTGTGTGTGTGTGTGTGTGTGTGTGTGTGTGCGCATTCACAGAGGCCATGTGGATGGAGAAAAAAAAGAAAAAAGGAAAAAGTAGGCGTGCGTTTCTGCACGGTGCGTTGATGTTGATGCTTGTGTACGAGCATTCGGGGAATGCGTGAGCGACCGAGGCAGGAACAAGACAAAGGGGAGAGTGGGACGGAGCCAAGTGAGTGGATAAAAGATGAGAGAGAGAGAGAGAGAGAGAGAGAGAGAGAGAGAGAGAGAGAGAGAGAGAGAGAGAGAGAGAGAGAGAGAGAGAGATGCTCCCAGCTGAGCAAAATTAGATCATCTGCTTTGAATCAGCTGAATGCGACCAGCACAAAGGCTTCACGGCATCAAAGTGATCGAATATCTGCTGAATATAACTGACTTTTTTTTTTCTCCACCCTGAATTTATCTCTTAAATCATTCAATGATGATTTCGGTTGAATGATTACAGTAATGGAACAATGACTTGAGCTCACTTGTTGCAATATAATGTCACTATGCTGCCTCAATTGTTCCACACCTCAGTTACTGAGTGACAACTCAAAAAAAAAAAGAAAAAAGAAAAGAAAAGAAAAGCACTTACATGTAATGTGCAAATTAGCTTGAAGAATTAAAGAAGGATAAGTACAGAGAAAGCGTAGAAACACATGTGTGGAAAAAAGAAAATGGAAGAGAAAGGTCATCAAGTTAGAAACGCCCTGTCACAGACAATTTGTAAGAAGAATAAACGTTTAATTCATCGGGAACAAGGCAGGAAAACAATAATAATGAGAACTTCTTGTGAAAAACACAGTAAATCATATTTGAGGTTTGCAGCAACTCAGCTGCCATGTCCTTAAAAATAACACAAAAACAACCATTTTTATGAACCAATAAATATGGAGTATGTGTCGCTTCACATTGACAACGAGGCAGAGAAAACAGTGCTGGTCTTAACAAGATGGTGTGAAACCGAGTGGGAGAGGAGGAGGAGGAGGAGGAGGAGGAGGAGGAGGACAAGGAATCTTTTTTCTTTTTTAGGCTAGAGAGAGAACTGGCGCAATCCAGTCTGTGGCTCCTGCCGTTGCCCCCGGATACGGATGGAGTGAAAGCGCGAACTGGGAGCGGGAAGGAGCTGCAGCTGCCTGGTTTCCATAGCGATGTGGATGCAGGACAAGTGAAGGGAGCGGGAGGGAGAGAGAGAGAGAGAGGTAGAGATGGAGAAAGATGAGAATGTACCGAGAGGGAGAGGAGGGAGAAAATGTCTAACGGAGAAAGAGAAGTATGTTGAACACAGGAGCGTGGTGGGAAGACGGTGGTGGTGGTGGTGTTGGTGGGGGCTCACAAAGGATGGGAGGCAGACGCTGGAGGGATGTGGAGCTCAGACATGGACCCCCAGGACTTGCCACTGGAGACCGCCACCTTCAGGGGGACCTGGGACACACACACACACACACACACACACACTCTGAGGATCAAAGGGTGTGGGGGTGCCGGCTGCACTCGTGTGTAGATGTCAGTCACAGTGACCTACACTGATTTTCATCACTCACTGAACCGCTGCCCGACGCAGGCCCGGCCTCAGAGCTCATCATTTTTTGGAGGCACAATATTCACCAGTAGGAGGTTTTTATGAAGCAAATAAACACACTTGAGAACACGTTGTTGCCTCCGCTGTTAATAATCAGTGGGATCAAAGCAGCGGCGTCTGTTTCTTGGGCTCCTTCGTCTTCATCTCGCCCCTCTGCCAATATTGCATGGGTGTTACTGTGTACACGTTCGTTAGCCTGGGTGCCATGGCAACAGAGTCAAACCCTCAACTTTGTGTCACAAACTGAACAAAGGTCTCTGATGGGCGCCGTTATAAAACCTTCAGGTTTCCAGTCACTCACCTTGAGGTGGACGCCCAGGTGGTCGACATGCTGCAGGGACTCCATGGTGCTCTTCACCAAAGCTGCGCACGTTAACACATATGCAGCGTACATCAGTGATCAACCAAACTGTTTCCAGTTGTGGATGAAGCTCATCAGGCTTTCATGTCTAAAACAAATTAGCCTATTTGCGGTACGTTTACCTGCAAAGTGCTCCACCTGGGAGTCCTCCACCTCGTACAGGAGCTCGTCGTGGAGCTGCGCCATCAGCCTACGTCCAGAAATACACAAAACACTATGCTAGGACCACTAATAACAATAACGTGACACAAAACTGATGCCAGGTGCCCTGAGTCCTCCCTCTTTTTGCACCCTGCCCGTCTGATTCTGCCGCTGACTGTGTTTACTCGAGCCAAATGTTTGGCGTGTACCAGCAGCAGTCGTCGGGGCCTCAGCCTCAGCCCTTCAGATTTCGCTGGCTGCTAAACGCGTGAATGCGTCTTATGTGTGACAGACTCAGTTAGTTCCTGTCTATAAATACAGCGCGCGGCCACATCAGAAGGACGTATGGCGTGGGGGGAGAACAGAGGACACACTGTTAGTGTGTGATGTGGGAGCAACGGCTTGCAACGTGAGCACCCTCTCTCAGCGGCACCATGTTTGAGCGGCGGTGGTACCTGGCGGAGAGCGAGGGGGTGGAGGAGACCAGGTTGAAGATCCTGATCATGGCCATCTTGCAGAGATCAGCAGCAGAACCTGCTCACACACACACACAAACGCGTTGCCGCGGGTTACAGCAGGTTTTAGCCGACTTTATCCACGGACAGCGGTGATCGCGGTCATCCTACCTTGGACCGTGAAGTTGACGGCCTGCCTCTCGGCCTGCATGCGGACACCCCAGTCTGGGGAGTTGATGTTGGGGAGGGCCCGCCGACGACCCATGATGGACAGCACATAACCTCGACGAAGAAATTTAAAACTTAATAATTCATAGTCTTGAACGGTGTGTTTCTCGCCTTCTGGTGACCGTCAAGTCTGAAGCCTTTTTAAAATCAGTACACAAAACTGTGTGGAGGATGAAAATGACACTTTGACCCATGAACCCAGACGGAGATACTTGTTCAGAACCATCTCAGTCCTTTGGGTCAGGTGACTCAGCCATAAAGCTCCATGAAGACAGCAGCTTCACGAACGGTCTTTTGTTGATGCAGCGTTATTGGTGATTATGGTAACAGCAGGCTTACCACGACACACACACACACACACACACACACACACAAAAGCAAACAAACACTCGCATTCCCAGTACAGTCACGCAAACATGTGCAGTGACGTGATGCGCACATAATACGCACATTATCATATGCAGGTATGCCACACACACACACACACACACACACAGTGGGACCAGTACATTCCACCAGCTGGACAACAATGGAGCGGGCTTACAACTAAATCCCTCTACTATCCCGCACTGTGAGGAAAGCCAACCAGGGCATGAAACCTGAAAGACCCTCTTCCCACAACACACACGCACAATCACATACACAAGCATAAATGCATAGGAAATGAGCACACACCAGAAAAAAAACCCTACTCACTGTGAAGTGACCCATGACACATGAGTGTGACCTCTCCACCAGGAATGTGACCTTTGTTCTGGGCCCCAGTGACGGGGATGTGCGGTGTACTTTGGGTCGGTGAAAACACATCACACAAATGTTTCCATTTATGGACAGGTAGCACAGGGAATCCTACAGGAATGTGCGTCTTTCATTCTCCGTAGGCTGTTTTTCCACGTGACGCGCCGCTTTTCAAGTTCAGGCAGTTTTCACGGTCAGGGGTTTGGAGAAAGCGTCGGCACTGGGCAAATAGTCTATGTGATGATTCGTTAACTTTCATGGGCACTGCACTGTGATGATGCGATCATAAATATTATTATCTTAAAATAATGATTCCCTGCCTGTCTGAGCACCGGAGATCAGACGTGGTCAAACCACACCCAGTTCTAAAATTTTAACCTTGCTGCCTTTTGGTTGAGATAAAGATCAATTTGGTTATTCTCTACGTTGTTCTGCATTTATTTTGCAATAGATACTGAAAATGGAAAATTGAGCCTGAAGACTGGCCAGAAGGATTAAAACTATTCTGTGAATCTCAGCTCTCATTATGAAAATAGATAAATTTTTCAAACACAAAACACTGGTGATGATGAAACCTTTCAAAGAAAAAAGTAAATTCATCATTAGTTTGTTTGTGAAGCGATCCACATACTGTATCTGCCTTTTGCTGTCATTTGCATTCATGTGCCAAAATCTATTTTACTTATGTATTTTTTAGGAATGACAAGTGTTTTCCAGCTCGGCTCTTTGCGGTTGAAATATCTCTGTGTGATTGTGCGTGACCGGCCTGACAGCGCCTCAGAGCCGGGACGTGTTTATGTGCGAGTGTTTGCGCAGCGGGGCGTTCAAGTATCTGTGCAGATCAAGGCTGTCGTGGCCTTCAGAAGACTCGGCTGCTTTTTCATCTCTGTGATTCCCCCTGTTGTGTACGTGTGTGGTTCGTCTCAGGTTTGGTTTTTTTTTTTATACAAGCGAAGGTATGGCATTCATCCTGAGAGAGTTAATGAAATGTGCATGACACAAAGAAGAACAGGAAAGGCTTACCCAGAGTGGCGGCTGCAGCTTATTTTAATATCAAAGGCAGATTTTCAAACCGTGCGTGGATCACTCAGAGAAGCACAACCATGACGTCATTTGTTGTTTGCTACATTAATACTTTCTATCTTCCTGGTTCTGTCCTCATCTTTGGACCCTTCCTTCTGGGTTCTTACTGTACCAATTTCTTCTTTTCCTCCTCTCTCTGCCACTCCACCCACACGGTGACACCAACCTCGCCTTCGCGCCGGCCTTCGCCATACATTTCCCACAAATATGACAGCTGAGCCTGCGCCGCTCGCCCTCGTCCGCCAGATCCGAGGGAAAGATCGCTGCATCAGATACCAATCAAGTCTAAACTCAGCGCAGAGTGAACACGGAGCCTCGGCATTAATCTCTGCTCCCTGCGTCACAGCACAGCAGCCAGCACAGGCCACAGCCGACCGTTCCATCCATCAGCTCAATTTCTGCTCGGGAATGAGGGAAAAAAAAAAAGAAGAAGCGATATGAAAACGGTGACGTCGGGAGAGTGAAAGGAGGAGAGACAGGTGGACGGGGAAATGCGAAGAAGAAGAAGAGAGATAAGAAACAAAGAGAAAGAGTGAGACAGCAACACAGAGGAGAGAAAGTGTGGGACGAGCGGGGCAGATGAATCCCGGCACAGTCTCCGATGGGAGCGTCACCATGGCGATGGGCTGAATTAAAGCCGACTGTTTGGCACATCACCGCTCCCGAGAACAAGGAGGCTTCCATTGTGACCTGCACGCAGGGTTTTTTGGAAGACTAAGTCAGACCCACTCCGCTGCTTTGGTCTGGGGGGGTTCACTGGTGAATGGCTGCTGGGGGCGATGGAGCACCCATCTGTACACGGTGTTTAGGACAAAGGTGTCCTCCATTACAGCTGGCAAAAAACAAAAAGAAAACAGCTCCTGCCCTGACCTTGTTATAGAAGTTTACACTGGCTCTTTCTCACTGATTTCTGCTAATCTCCTTCAGTTGTAATTAGTTTACACTGTAACCCATCAGTGTTTTTATTTGCAAGGGGCGCGTCGACACAGCACAAATGAGATAAAGTTAAGATGGGATTAGATCGCGAGCCGAACACAGTCTTCGTCCCGATGGCGTCCCTGCGCTCGTCTGCATCGCGCTCACGCACGACGGGGGTTAAAGTGCAGGCGTTATTCACTCAGTCTTGTGTGAGCGTGTCGGAGTCTCAGGTGTGCTGTGTCGGCAGTTCGGTCGGGATATAAATAGAGCGTCCCGTCTGAACCATCAGCCCCTTCAAGTATTGACCCGTGGCAGTTTGTCTCATTCCTGCCAATGCAAGCACATCCTCTTCTTCTCCAGCCAAGAACACACACACATACACAAACAGCGAGTGTGTGAGTGCAAGCTTAAGAAATTCAAACTAACCTTAACCGAGACACACATTTTTGTTGTATTTGTAGAGACATTTTGCTCAACTCCCCTAATTTTTAATCTAACCTAACATTAACCCCCTAATTTGCCACTGAGTTCTGGGGAAACACTTCCTACACACTATGTGACATATTGCAGTTTCGATCCCTTAACCTTGAGGTAACGATCTGCTTGAGCCACGCGACGGAAGTGCGAGCGTACCTTGTTTGTGGCACAGCTGGACGGTCCTCTGGATGAAGGCCTGCACCTCTCTGTAGGTCTGGAGGAAGCGGTCCTGGAAGTGGCTGGCCTGGTCGGCGCTCACCCCCAAGATCCCCGACAGACGCTCGCGACCTGCGGGGAACACGTGCGACTAATTAACATCAATAGGTTTCCATTGGGACAGAGAAGTTTCCAGTTTGTGCTAAGCTAAGCTAACTGCCTGCTGCTCACAGCTCCAGATTTGCCGCACATCAATCTTCTGAACCAACTCCAGTCAAAGCAAAAAGACCTTGAGCTGACAAGTGAATAGCCAGAGAATTTTAAACAGAGCAAAACTTCTTTTATCCTGACCGATGGAGGGGGTGTGAGGCGAGACAGGAGAGGCCGGGGGGCCGGGGGGGCTGGAGCAAACAGAGGACAGACTGGACCAGAGGGTAAGAGGCATAAAGTGCAAAAAAAATGGATGAGAGATTGAAGAGGACAAGATGAAAGCAGAGTGGGTAAAGATCAGGGCAAGACTGCAAGGTGTGCGTCTGTGTGTGTGCGTGTGTGTGTGTGTGTGTGTGTGTGTGTGTGTGTGTGTGTGTGTGTTTTCCCCAGGCAGTGTTAAAGATGTACAGCCAGTAGCAGGAGGAAAGCAGCCGGCTGTAACGTTAGAGGATGAAGAGAGGAGTGTGAGCTAATGGGTGCCACGGTTACTCTGTGTGCGTGTGTGCGTGTGCGGTTTTGAGCTCTGACAAGTGTGTGGTGATGTTTGGATGGTGATGAGTAATGTCATGCCAAACAAACAGCCTGAGAGCTAGAAGCAGGGTCAGCGGGAGGACGGTCGTTTCTGCAAATCATCAGCACCACCGCCGCCACACAGCCCAAACACAAACACACACACACACACACACACTACGACGCATCATCTCAGTGTCTTTCGGATGTTCACCCTTCACTCCGCAGAACCACACGTGAGCAGAGTTCGACAACAGAAGATTTCTCAGAAGAAAGTTTGACACGTGTACATACAAGCAGGATTTGGATTTGGTCTGTGCTGCACTGTAATAAGAGTTAAATCTTCACTGTACATACGCTGAGAAAAGACCACGTGTGAATTTGGAGGCTTCTCGCATCCCAAGAGAAATATCTGCATATTCATAGAGCGTGGATTTTTAAACGAGGGAGAAGGAGTGGATGCCATGCTTTTAAGATTTTTTAATGAGATTTTTTTGGGAGAAAAAACAGTATCAGCCCAAATTATTATTCCAAGCAAAGTATTTTGTATGCAGTATCTTAAGCCTGCTTAATATAGATAAGTCAAATTAAGTTTCCTTCCAATTATCAAACTGAGCCAGTGAGTCAGAAATGATGATGATGACCCTGGAGTCTTGTACTGAGGAGTTCCTCCTGGTAGAAATGGTGCAGGAATGAAAACATACTTTTCCTGTTAATACCTTTCTTTTATCTAGAACAAAGATAATGTCATAAAAAAAAATCTAACGTTACCAACACGGGCTTCATTTTTTTTTAAACAAAGCCCGCCCCAGAAGACATCTGAATTCATTGAAGTTGTGGCGTGGCCACAGCTGCTGAGATCTGTCACGACCTTCAGCAGCCGAGCCAGTTGTGCGTTTTTTGTGTGTCGAGCTGGAGGCCACATAGTTTGATGCACACAGCTCAGACAGAGGATGACAGAGGAGTTAGCGTGTGGATGCTAAAGAGCGCTGACTCCGGATAAGTGTGCTCCTGTGTGTGTGTGTGTGTGTGTGTGCGCGCAGCCCCACATTCCTGGTGAATGAGGTCAGCTCGGGGAGTGACCTTTGACCCTTGTACCCCTCTCAGCCTCTTTTGTCCTTTCTGTTTGGCCTGTCTCGTCTCTTCTTTAACCGCTGCCACAACCTCCCTGTTCAGTCTTTTTTTTTTTTTTTTTTTGCTTTACATCTTTTCTTTTACCCCCCCATGAGTTTCTGTACTGTACAGTGCAAATGAAAAATCTTTTTTTCTAGAGGTCGCTAAAATTCTCAGCCGACAAACTGCACATCAGATGTAAGTTAATTAATTTGAATCTGATGATGCCCCCCCCCCCATCATCTCCAGGCCTCCTTATGTGTTGACCCATTTCTATAACGCATGTATACGTGCGAGTCCACACAGCAGCGCTGCGCCCCTCCTCCCTGGCCTGATTATTGTCTCGTGGAGAAAGCTTCCTTTTAGTATTCGGTATCCATGGCAACGCATCCCTCCACGAAGAGCTGTCTGTCTACGCCGATCGGGAGCTCCTTCAGTTCCTCTGCTCGGCCCCACCCGCCCTTCACTCTTCCCCTTTCCCCTACATTACTCTCTCCTCCGCCACCTCCCCCTTTCCTTCCCCTTTCCTATGATTTCCACATCTGCCTCGTCGTTCCCAGTATCTGACTCTTCTTTTACATTTCCCTTACATCTCCCTGTAGACTCCACATTTTCTCTCTCTGACCTCTTGCCTCATGAAACCCTCCCTGCATGTATCCCATCTCCCCCTTACATGCCTCACGTGAATCGTTTTGACACATTTGGCTCATCGGACATTATAGTTGAGGATTAATTAGAGAGGAATCCTTCATCTGTGCTCACGTTTGCTCGCGTTTTTGTTTTTTTCGTGCCGTTGAGCTGCGGCCACTCAGGTTTTCCTGAGCTCCTGGGCGAGCGACGGCCGCTGGCCCAGTTCCCCACATGCAGATTCTGATGCGAACCATGTGCTTTAGGGTCACTGCTGATTGGTTAATTGAATCGAAGATATTTTCTGGATTATCCACGATGTTATCTCCGGCCAGAACAGTAAATGTCCTGTTTTGATGATAAAGACGGTAGGAGCGCAGGATATAAACAACAGAAAACAACTCTGTGTATTTTATCACACTGCAACACACACTTGAACATTTGATTTTTTCCAGGTACTGGCAGTCTCTGGTGTCAGCACCCTGCAAGGAGGTCAGAACCACATGTACAGCACATGAATAGGTTATTTCATGGTACGTGAACCTCCTCAATGCAAAATCAGGAGGACGTCCGTCACTACACTGACCTACAAAGCCAGAAGAGCAGCACCTGTGCAAGGAAGTGCAGCTGCTGGAACAGAAAATGGACTCTGTACAATTACAGCAGTTTCAGGACCGATTTTGTAGTTTAAGTAAAATCTGTTTCCGCGGCCCAACACAAAATATTTATCAATACTGTAATATTGCTTCGCCCGGCCACACTGTGCCTCTCCCTTCTGTTCCAGCCGAACACAGTCGAGAACAGAGACGCCTCGGGCACAAAAACTGTATGAGTCAGCAATCTGTGCCGCATGAAATACTCTTAAGTAGCTCGAGCTTCTGGAAGCGAGACGCAGCCTGAGAGTAAGCGCCAACAGTCTCTCCACAGTCAGATTTTCCTCAGCATCCTCTGGATTTGTTTTGTTTTTGGAGGAAGAGATTAATTTAAACCTGTGCACCAAATATATATATATTTTTAAATAACACCTGAAAAGAATGAGGGCGGTTAGTCGTACTTTGAACAGGTGCTGTGGTGCTATAATTGCAGTTTTGACAGCATGCCATCATTTTAAGAGGCGGTTATTATTCCACACTGCGGGCTTCTGAAGAGTAGAAATTTATTATAAGTCGGTACCTTGACAGTGATTGGTTTACACCAGATCATAGCAGAGGCTGATGTGTGTGAAAGAAACACTATAAGTCTACACAAGCATTTGCACTGGTAATAAAACCTGAGTGAGTGTGTGTAGGCAGACTGCCTGTAACACACACACACACAAACATGCAGGCAGACGCACAAACACATGGCCATAAATACTTGTGCCGTGTGAACAAAAACACACTGTCTTTTTCTTCCCATGACACGGACTTGTGTCACCCTGGTCATGTGTGAATGTACAGTATGTGCGCTCACATGTGTGAACCATAAATGGGTCACAAGTCTCTTTGTGGGCCACATTGGGCGCATTATATATTCCTCTTCCTCTTTAATCCCCCCTCCCCATGTGTGTGCAATGTGTGGAATCATGAGGAATGCGTTTCGCACACAGGCTGCAGTCGAACACACCGGGCATTTTTGTGTATTGATCACCTGAAATCTGAGCTCTGGCTTGTGTGTCATCCCGAAGTTCCTGCCACAGCTAACACACTCACCTTCTTCACACAGCGACGCACATGTAACTCTGAAGTGATCACTGCAGAACTCCTCAACCCATTGTTTGTGGCATTTTGAAACAATACAGGTCAATGCTCCGGCTGATTGATGAATATCTGTATTTGCGTTACCATCAATCAATGATCGCCACTCACTGCTGCGTGACGACGTGTACTGTGTGTGTGTGTTTGCGCTCACCTGCCCCGTACACAACAGAGTAGACGATGCGTTTGGCGTGCTCCCGATCCTCAGAGGTCACCTCGCCCTCGCTCACCCCCCTCCTGAGTGACAGAGACAAACACAGTGAGAGAAACGTCACGTGTTCCTGTACTAAATGAAAATATATACTCAGACTCTTCATACTGTTCACATGGAAATGTGAAAGTGAAGACCCTCATTGACTATTGATACTGGATATTGACCGAATCCACGCAAACATGCTGATACAATATTGCGGGAAAAAGTTCAGCAAGTTCTGCATAATGAGTTGTTTATGTATGAATAAAGATGAATGAAGAGAGATTAATGGAGGTTAAAAGAAAGAACAACAGGAGCAAAGAAAAAACAGGGAGATGAGGAGGAGGAGGAGGAGAGCGAGACAGGCGGGGATGAACGGACAGAGACAGTTACGTAATGCGACTTGTAGACAGACGTAGTACCGGGGTTCAGACAGGGTGGGATGATACGTCTGCAAAGTGGCATCTCTGGAGGGGCTGACGGGGAGATGCCAGCGCCCATCAGTGTCGAGAGAGTGTGTCCCAAACACACACACACACACTGAAATTACACGTGTGTCTGGTGAGCTTCAGTGATGTCATGATGCCCGGACTCACAACCCTCTAAACGATTGATTCAGGTGAATGATGGGCGACCTGCAACCTCCAGTTGAGGAGCCAGAGGTGAGCGTCACCCTCCAGCTGTGCTGGATTTTCACTGCCCCCTGCTGGACAGGCATTTATCTACTGAAGACCACTGAAACGCACTCCTTTACCTGACTTACTTCAGCTTCGATCAAATTTTACGCCGCTGACACCAGAAAGCTTCGGGCCTCACAGACCCAGAATAAAAAAAACAAAAACCTTTATACATGTTTCGGTCTGATCAAAACCTTTTTCTCTTCATGCAGCAGCTTGATGAGGAACAAGTGACGTGAAAGAACGATGGGATATTGTGAGGAAGAAGAGAAGTCGTTGAGTAATTAGGAGGGGGAAATGGGAATAAGAAGACGCCAACCAGCACCAATTTGAAAATAAAAGCAGAGTCACAACTGCAAGAAAAGAAACAGAGAGTATAAGCGAGGCGCTGTCATCCCGGCAGAACTGCAGTGACACCACTTCATTTGTTGAAAGGTGAACGAGAGATAATGAAAGAGAAACGACGTAAAGCCTCAGTGGAGCTGTGATTATGGTGTGTGTTGCCAGGTGATCTGTTTAAATGGCTGCCCCCTGCCACACACCTGACTGAGATAGATGACAGGAGAAAAGGCTGGGACACACACACACACACACACACACACACACAGCAGAGCTTTGTGTAATCACAGACGCACACCGGCAGCAAGAGAGAAGCAGAGAAACACACGTGCACGCTCCCAAAAATACTTTTAAAAAGGCGACAATGTAATCACCGGGGCCGAGCGGCCCAGAGGTGCCCTGCCCGCGGGAGAGAGAAAGCTAGCGAGGCAGTCGGCACGGTCGTCATGGCAACAAGATTATTAGCGAAGCGAAGGAGCCGGCGAGTCTGGAGACAGGGAGCGAGAGAGGGAGAAGGAAGGAGAAACTCTGCGGAGTATCGCCCGTGGCCTTTGCACTGATGTCAGTGTGTGTGTGTGTGCACTTGTGCTCGAGGGTACCGACCACTGAGAGGCCAGCATGGTGAAGACGTCGGCCTGGGGGTTGGTGAAGATGCGGAGCAGCTCAGGGTCTGAGGAGAGGTGAGCCAGTAGACGCAGCTCCACCTGGCAGAAGTCTGATGTGCGCACACACACACACACACACACACACACACACACACACAACGCAGGAGTTTGTTTTAACTTTTTAGGTCTTTGGTTTCAAACAGTTCAATATTTCGAGGACTTATTTGCTTTCTCGCCATCACTGGGTAAGAAGACCGATGTGTCTGATAAATATGTAGCTGGAGTACATGGCCAGTTATCTTATCTTCACACAGAGGCTGAAAACAATTGGAAGAAAGTCACAAAACGCACCGAGCAAGGACAAACAAGATACAAACTGTTGATCACTGAGCTTCTGAGTGGCTGGTAGGTGGATTTAGTCACCTTTAGACAGATCCGGGAGCTGCACTTAATCTGATTTTAATCTAATCTGTATGCTATAATTAATCTAAGACACTCGGACCAATTTTTCCCCGCTTAACAGTTCTGTGCAATCAAACAGCCCCGATACACACTGGCATTGTGTATACTGCTCCTATACTACATGACACCCTGAGACCTAATCCTTCCAAAAGGCTGCTGAGGGAACTTCCAGTGTATAAGAAGAGAGACACATGAGACGCACTGATGGAGAGACAGACAGACAACTTTATAAACACAAACACACACACCTCTTTGTGGCAGGTGTCAGTGTGTCAGGGCGACATGTCCTGCACTGACAGGTCTGCAGCTCTCTTGTCAGCTCGGCAGATCTAAACTGAAGCATCACTCAAGACATCGCCACACACACACACACACACACACACACACACACACACACACACACACACACACACACACACACACAAACTGCTACATCCACTCTCACAAAGCGACCGCAGTACATTCCATTACTGCCATCTCAGCCAGACACTTCTCTCCCTCTGCTTGGCCGCTTCAGAATCAAATTAAACCCGACTGAATGTAGAGAAATATGAGTCAAAATGGACGGAGCGGAGGGCGGAGGGTGGAGGGTGGAGGGTGAAGCAACCAGCTCTAACAGGTTTCTGCTAATGCGGGAAGAGGAGGAATGAGGAAGGATGGGTGGATGGGATTGTGAAAGGGGGATTTTAGTTTCATAATAATTACTTTTCCACTTATCAGTACAGAGATAAATGTGACTATTTACTGTGATACGGTTTCAGGTCATGTCGTCCACAGACCCGCTGAGGGGGTGTGTGTGTGTGTGTGTGTGTGTGTGTGTCCCTCGACTGTCCAGGTCCAGAGGCAGGTTAAAAGAAACGCCATTTCCTGTTTAACGCAGGCCAGATGTGATGTGCAGAGACAGCGAGGTGAGGAAGGGACTTTCTAAACATATCATCACATCAATGTTTTATGAGCCCGATCGCATTTCCTCCAAGCATGGCCGCCAGCCACCGAAACATACTGCTGACCGGGATCTGTGTGTGTGTGTGACAGAAATAGAAGAGTGAATACTGGGAGGGATTCATATATAAGGAAGAAGAAACAGAGACGACACGTGAATGTACTGTGCACTGAGGCAGAATGCACCTTTGTGTGTTTGTGTTTCCACAGTAAACTTTAAAGTTTCTATCCAGCGTGGGAGCTGCAGATATTAAAAACAGTGAAGCTCCTGTAGTCTCTCTGGACAGCGTCTCATACATTTTTAATGCCACCACCCACAGTACCCTGAACAGCCCCCACTCATGCTGGTTCGGTACAGTATGGTTACAGTATGAAGAGCTGGACTGAAACCTGCACACTGACAATATGAAATGTCCCCTGTGGGCTGCGGTTGGTCTGGAGAAGCTTCCAGGAAGAGTAACTCAGCCAGCGCCCACGGGAGCCAAGGAGGCTCAACTGTGAGGGTCTCCTGGTGGGTACGGGTACTGGTACTGGTACTGGTACTGGTACTGGTAGTGTGTTTCACACCTAAAACCCAGATAAACAGTCAACAATCTCAATCTTCTTCCTCATCTTCTCTAAATCTGCCAGTATTATAATGCTGAGATTGGAGTTTGTTGGTATATTGAAGTGAAGGAAAGTTTTATTAAACCTTCCTTTACATAACTTTGTTGCAGGCAGTGGAGAAAGGCAATTAACTCTCATAAAAACATACGCACTGCTCTGCATTGTCACATATAGACCTTTGAGCTTCAAACACATTAGCTCATCTCTGCTGCATTAACAAGATGGAGATATCTGCCAATGAAAAAATAAAAAACAAAGAGAGGCCTTCTTCTGTGGGGTGACTGCTGTTGTGACAACAAAGCACATTATGCAACTGCCGTTAACATTTTAATTTAACTTCAGCTTACATCACCTCATTCTGGGGGTCAAATCATTTGTGTTGTAGAAAAGCCCACTGAAATGAAAGGTGTTTTTTTTTTCCAAGAAGCTTTTTTGTTTTGTTCATTGCTATTCATTGGCCACGACACATGGTGCACATAGAAATACTGAATGTCTTTTCTACCATTGACAAAGGGTCCAAAAGAAATAAAATCAAACTAAAACCAATGTCTCCAAATCTAATTTGGACAGCCTGTGTTCTCCTCTCCATCTCCCTCTCTGCTCCAGCAGACACCTCAGAATATAACTGAGGTGACGACTGCAAATATAAAACACACACACACACACACACACACACACACACACACACACACAGGTTGCTTAAGGACAGGCAGTGTGTCCTTTCCAAATTTAGCCAAAAAGAAAGTACCATAAAGAATAGCTTGTTTTAGCCTCGGTGAGACCGACTTGAGAGCCGCAGCATTTTAAAACTGAGCCGTGATGCTGAGGGTGCGATCGATGCATAAACACAACACACACACGAGCAAATATGCATCACACACACACACACACACACACACACACACACACAAAAGCTTTCACAGGCTGAAAAGCAGCGTTCAGATACATAATACATTCTGACGTGCCTCAGTTGAACTTTTGGGACACTGGTGATAGTAGTTGACACACACAAACACACACACACACACAGCAGTTGTTCCAGTTTGGGAAGGACATCGGAGGACACGACTGGGGCGAGGGCTCCCTTGGAGGGGGTTGTTTCCATGGCAACCCTGCCTCTAAGTGTGTGTGTGTGTGTTTGTGAGCATGTGGCAGACTGATGGTGTGTGCGAGCGCGGTTGTGAGCCACTGCCGTGTCGTGTGTGTGTGTGTGCGCGTGTCAGGAATCCTCGCTCTTATCCCGCTGCTGTCCTCCTGCTAACCCTGGTTTATCTGCCCCGTTATGTAAGTGCGCGACACTCTGTCAGGGCCAGCAGACACCCAGCGTTCCCCACGAAGTTCTCCTGAGCTGACAGCGTCCCAGCTCTGCCCCCGCCGCCCCAAAGTGACCTCATGATGCCAGCTGAGGTCGCAAAAACATGAGCAATTTCAGAGACGTCCTGCGCTTGGCTCACACATCCGGTTTTCATACGGCCGTGAACGGACGCTGGCTCGCGGTTTCCACCAGTTTGAACCGTTACAAGCGAAACTTTAGTGCTTTTAACTGCAGCACTGGAACGTCTCTGTTTCCTTCGGTTTAGCTCGGGGCCGGGTCCCTGGCGAGTGCAATGCCATGCCAGAGCAAATGCTGAATCGACACCTGAGTGATTCAAGTCCACAAGCGTGGCCTGTTGTTAGCCGCATGCTAACTTGAGTGAAATAAAGTTGACATCCAGTTAAATGGACCCCTTACTTCTGATCCAATGAAGAGAAAAGAGGGAAACTGTTAATAAAAGTAGGATGTTTACAGTTTGTGCACTGTCCTACCTGCAGCGAGGAAGGTCCAGCCCTTCTGAGGGATGAACATGGCTCGAGGGTGAACGGTCACCACCTCCTCCTCCTTTCCTGTGGGACCAAACGCAGATTTATTATTAGGAACGACAGCTTAAACTATTTTACAGCTTAAATTATGTTCAACTATTTTGGCGATGATACATGTGTCATGTAAAGCGGCACTCAGAGAAACGCAGGCAATGAGCGGCTGGGGACTCCGTTATGCTGAAAGTTGACCTTGGGAGTCAAGGTATGAGCCGCACCGCAGCGCAGCGCATCCGAGGCAAATCACAATCCAATCAGGATCAGTCCGTCACTGCACCCTGCGATGACGGCATCAGTAACAATGAACCAACACATCCTGTGTCAGCAACATGAAAATGGGGGAACTGTGATCATTTGCGAATAAGAGGCTGCAGCTCTCCCTGGAAGGCGGGAGAAGATAACTGATATGGGGATGATTGTGTGTGTGTGTGTGTGGGGGGGGATATGGGGGATGCAGCGGGGATTTGATGACAAGGACCTTTGGGAATCGGGGTGAGGGAGGAGCAGAGGTGCTGATGTTGCACCTATGATTCACTCAATCAGAGAGAGAGAGAGCAGAAGAAAGATAGAAACAGGGACAGAAATAGACGTATAAAGCTGAAAAGCTGAGGGTGGTGCCACTTCCTGTGACTGACACCAGAGTCGGACGGACAGACAGACTTGTTTTGATGTTTTATTCATTTAAAAATGGAGACATTTAGTTTTGGTCCTGCGGTGGGGACACGCTGTCAACCAGCTGATCCAGCATCTCAGGGAAAGCGGGAAAAATAATAACTGAAGCGCCCCAGAGAAAGAGATGAGCGCACAAAACCACGACCGCTAATTAGGAGCTGAACGTCTGTCAGACGCTGCCTGCGCTGTGACGTGAACCCGTGGATGGATCAGCGGCACAAGGACCGAGGCTGAGATTAAAGCGCAGTCAGGGATTGATCTTGGCTCGGCTGAAATAATTCTGCTTCTCCTGATATGAACACTGGACATCATTTCATTTATATTGAGCAAATCTTTAAAAAATAGGAAGCAATCAATGTGAGCTTCAAGAAAAAATGTCCTCTACGATTCAGTTTATATCACGAAAATTTCAAGTTAGTATGTGACCAAGCCAGCGAGTGTTATTCTAGTTCAATTCTGCAAAGCATTGTAATTCTGGTGTGAAATAATTTCTGGGGAGTTCTCAAGCAGCTGTCACACAAAATTAAAAAGTCAGGTCTGTCTGTTTTCTCTCCAAAGTGTCGCTGTGGCGTTTTTTTTTTTTTTAATCAAACGATGACTGTGTGCAACAAGCGCAGGACGAGGTAATTAAAACTTTCACCAAAAAAGAAAGCTGCAGGAGTCTTTTGTGAGAACAGAGAGGGAACACAATCAAATCTTAAGTTACCAATTTTCTTCTCACAAAAGTAGACGGGGACGCCACACTGAGGTTGGACGATGGTCTTTGTACCCTCTGTTGCATACATGATTAATCAAGCACAGCTGTTCACTTCCTCAGATGTTTCAGCGGGCGCACGCTACGCGAGGGCCGCTCTCACAATGACTCTTGGGACTTCCCATTTGTTTTTGTTGAAACACAATGCGCCCTCTTCGTCTGTCCTCAACAAACCAGCACAAGCTTACGCAGGCGGAACAGAGAAACGACGTCCAGTTTCCATTTTCAAACAGAATAATCTCTTTTAATCCAGCTTTCAAAAAGTTTTTAGGGAGCAAATTGGAACACAGAGGAACGTTTCTTTTTATTTTAATCTTGCATATCCTGCTGTTTTGAAACATCGTCATCCTAAAAAGTGTTGAGCAGATGCAGCTCAACCTGGAGGCTCATACGAGTCATGTCTGAGGCCGCAGCAACGCCAACGCAAAAGAGACACTTTTTAGTGAGCGCCCCCGTGCTGCTGCAGACATCTTACCATCTTCTTACACTCCTCCACGCTCTTGGAGCTCTGAGCTCCCTGCTCATCACTTTTCTAAATGCTCCTGGACAGGGCTCCCTCACACACTCACACACACACCTTGACATTTATCACTGTCTCTTTCTCCAGAACATAGGGGAGGGTTTTTTCTCTGCATGTGTGTGTGTGTTAATGAGTGTGCATGCACCCTACCTTCAACATACTGCTTCTTGGTGATTTGAAGCGGCTGTCTCGGCAGGGCCTGGAAGTTCTGGGTTGAGAGAACAAGCAGAGTTTGTGAGTCAAATTAAGTTAACCGCAGCACTGTGCAGTGTGTAGCTGTAGACAGTCGTGCTGTGACAGTGTGTCGCTACTCTGTGGAAGTGGGTCTTCCCCTATTTCAGCAGTGTTTTGTACGAATAAATGACTCCCTCCTGCAGAAACCTAAATAAACTACTCTAGTTCGACGCGAGCGAGAAAGGTCAGCTGCATATATCCACAGGCGCTCCCAGCATGCTTTGAGGCCGTAATGAAGGGATGGGAGAAAAGATGGAGGTGACCTTCACTTCCTCTGTTTTATACACACACACACACAAACACGAGGCTGTCAGCAGCGCCTGCAAATTCTGTTTGTGATTTCGTCATCTGTCGATTTAATACTTGCAAGAGGCTTCTTCAAATTCCCCCAAATCCCCGTGACCAGCGCAAACCCTGCGTGGCCTTTACGCGCAGGCTGCTTCGTAAAAACAGAAAGCCGACGCTACAGATCCTTCAGGTTTTCAGACACGCGTCTTAAAATAGGATCGGCCTGAAGCTCGCTGGGCTCCCGGCCCAACCACCATCGACCCACTGAGTAATCCGACGCGCCGCTGCTGCGGACGCACACACGCAAAATTACACGTGTGCAGTTTGGTTCCGCCTGAAAGAGGAGAAAAAGGAAAGTGATGAGGCCACGCACAGTTTGAAGGGAGAAAGAAAAAACTGGTTCAGACTCAGCAATTCCGTATTAATCCCTGTTAATCTCACTGTAACCAGCCTTTTAACGCACACACAGAAAAAACAGCACAAGGTGTGGGCGTTTGTGTTAGGAGGATGTTAGAGGTTATAAGTGTGCGCAGGACACATTAATCACATCAGATACACACACACACACAAGTGTGGTGGTGGTCACAATCCAAGGGTTCAACATGTCGATGACCCCACAGCAAATGTGCACGGAGAGAGAGAGAGAACAGCTCTCTGCTTCCACCACCCATTCATTATTCAGGGAGGGGGGGCGAGAGAGAGAGAGAGAGAGAGAGAGAGAGGGAGGGAGAGGATGTGAAACGACAGGACTGCAGTGGCAGGGTGTGGACAGGGGAAAGAATATATTAGGGAGTCGGCACCAGTCCCTGATGTACCACACACACACACACACACACACACACACACGTTCAGTGCTGTGGGGGTGTGTTGCCCTGTGACGTGATAGGTGATTTGGTGTGTCAGATGTGAATGCTCAGCTTTCCCATCATGCACGGTGTTGCAGTGATGGCAGCATAAATCTGGACTCAGCAGGCGCACAAACACACACACACACACACACACACTACATATCATTTAGTAGCAGAGCACAGTGACCGCCTCGTTTTTCCAGGATACAGTCTGGTTTCTTTCTTTATCTTATACACACGTTTCCCTGCTACTGCAACACTTAGTAGACACAAAAAACACACCCAGCGTGCTGCGCAGCAAAGACACACAAAAGAAGGCAACTGATGTAAAGAGCTCAGCTATGATGCTCAGGTCCAAGCTGCATCAAACTGATCCCAATTCAGACCTTTTCCACTCAATAATGGTTTGTAAAGGGGATGTAGACAAACTCTATAGGGACGACAACAGACAACACATTTAGGTGCCAACTTATCTGCCTGTTGTTACTGGGTTTGGTTGATTATTGCTGTAAGGAAGTGAGTGGAGCCCTGTGTGTTGTTTAAAAGAGGAAAACCCAGCGTGAGCGTGCGAAAGGAGAGATGGGAAGGCAGGAAAAAGACGGAGGGACGCACAGATGAAAGAGAAACAACATCTGAACGGAAACAGTATCAAAGAATGAAAAAGCAGAGACGACAGCACATGCGTCATCACAGGGAGGGAGAGAGAGAGAGAGAGAGAGAGAGAGAGAGAGAGAGAGAGAGAGAGAGAGAGAGAGGGGATGAATGAGCACTTGTAAAATATAAAACAGTGCGGGTCAGCTTGCTCTGCCCACTGCTGACTGTACAGTTTAACACACACACACACACACACACACTTGAGCCCTCAGAGAACAATCCCTCTCCTCAGCACTGATCAATATGCATCCATGTACACACACACACACAACCGCAGCTAATAAATACCTGTCAATCTGAAACACACACACACACACACACACACACACACACACACACACGGCTCAACGTAAGCAACAAGGAGGTTAACATGCCGAGGAACATCTACACAAGTGAAAAGAAAATGTGAAGTTGGCAGTCGCCCCGGTGGCATGTGGAGTGAGTGAGACTTGTGTGTACGGTGTTGTGCGAGCAGAAAAACGTAGCAGTGTGTAGCTGAGGACAGAAAGGGAGGAGGTATCTGTCGTCTTTGTGGAGGCTCAACCAGGTTCCACCACATTACACTAACGACCCCTTCCTGGCTGCAGGCGGGGGGGGGGTAACACCATGAACATGGCCGACAATCAATGATGAACCTATTAGACACGCATACAGACACACACAGTTGTGTGCTGTAATAACATAAGCACCTCTACACCTTCCGTATGGATTGTTGTCCTTAAACTTATCTACTGTTAAAAGGTTGCTCAGTAACTTCAGCACTAGCGCAGCATTTCCAATGGTGGCGCCACCCGCTGGACAAATGCGTTCACTGCGCCCCCACCCGCACCATCTCGCACACATGCACTGTTCAGAAACGACACGTGCATACGGTCTTACGCCCAAATGTGAACAAACGTACACACACGTCTGCCCTGTGTGTTGTCCAAGTCATTGTCACCCTGACTGAGTCATGAGGAACGGAGAACTGGTTCATTAGTGGACACCGCAGGAGTCCAGAAACTGGTAAGAGGCCAAACGATTGCACACACGCACACACTCAGACTCACAAACACACACCCGTACCCTCGTATTACACTTACTCTGTGCTGTAAATGTCAAAAACTTGACTTGGTTCTAGTCTGGTTCTCACAAGCACAGAAGTACAGGAGTCGCAGTGTCACACACAGTGCGTATGGCACATTCAAATGCACACACAAACACACACACACACACACACAGACACACATGGGCCCTTGTGCAGAATGGGCTCCAGTAAATGGCGGCTGATGTTGCTGTTCCTTGCCTAATTACACAAACGGGTGTGAATTATACAGAGCTGACACAAAGGCTTGTACATCACATGCTAAAAAACACACACAAATATTCCTAGAATGTCAGACACAAGCACCGCACACACACACACACTGCTTGAAAGTACGCCAAGCAGACAGACACAGGCCTGTGTGTCCCGTCTCCTGGGCTCACCGACTCTGAATGGGCCAATGAATCATGCAGATGTGCTTGTGCTGCGTGTTGTTTTTCCACCACTCGCCCCGTGAGCAGCATCATTCCTTACCCCGCACAACAACCCGCTGTTTGTGTTCTTTAACGGCCTGCTCGGATAATGAACCCGCGGTGCGCCTGCTCGGACATCACAAGAGCCCCACGATGACACTTGTTGCCGAAGCACCTGTTAGCGCTCAGCTGACTCACCCATTCATGTTTTCAGATTAGCGGCGGTTGAAATATTCATGCCGGCTCCTTCAGAGCTCCTTAATTTGCAGGCAAAATGGAGGTAACTGGGCGACCGCTTAAAGTATTTATTGTGAAAGGGCAGGATTACGCCGGGGTGTGCTCAAATTAGTCATGATGAGTAACTCCTGCTGCTCCGACAGGGTTTAATGAAGTATGTTTAAGTAAGTTTAACACGCACGTGCACGGTACCAGCTGGAGACGCGCGCTCTCAAAGCTCACTGTGGTTGATCTGAACGATTTGAAATCAGTGAGCTGCTGTTTCAGCATTCATTACTGCCATGCCTGTCAAAGCTGTGCATGCACTCTAAACCTGTGACAGACTGCAGAAACATTTGTCACATTTTTATATTGTATACGTTAACAATACTGGACTGAACATTGTTATTTAAAGCATCAGTGCATCTGGCACTAACCACACACAGATTATCAGTGCAAATTGAATGAAAGGCGCGCTGCAAATTTTCCCTGTGCCGTCATGAATGTAAATCGGTCCCGGAGAGAGGCGGAGCGGGCCTCGGAGGAGTAATGCCTTGTTAAACAGATGGGGACGACTGCATCATCGTGCCGGTGTGGGGTAATTGAATCACACGGCACCAATTAAATGACTCATCGCAGAGCACACAAACGCACACGCGTGTCTCCGTGCGCACTCGGGAGCATCCCTGCTCGTGTGCACACACAAACAGACACACGGGGCTACTAAATTATCTCCATTTACGCCGCAACAACAACAACACACACCCGCTATAATCCATCTGCTGGGAATACAGAGACCTGTACGTGGTCATGAAGCCCAGCGTGGGGGGAGCTCCTCGCCGTCGGCCGCTGTCCCTCTGAACTCTGGGATTGCGCCCCGGTGTCAGCGCTGAATAAAGTCAGTTTATGTAACCATGACCGGGGCAGACACAAGTGGCATTGTTTATGGCAATTTAACCTATCCACTGAGCATGTGCAACGTTCACCCAAAACACAGCATCATCGTAAAGACCCAGCTACTGTAAGAATTTAGAAAGCATCTTAAAATATGCATGAATTATCACAATTAAGTTTGTACACTTGGATATTTGTATGTACAATTAATGCTTTTTTATTTTTGGACCGGAGGACTGGAAGCGTAAAGCATTAAATGACTAAATGCAGAGTGATCTCAAAACGAGTCCTAAGTGAAGCGCGTTACACTCGCACCACACAACTGTGACCTACACGGCGGTTGGTGAGGAGTTTAACGGAGGCAGAACAGCACGTCTCCATCTGCTTTCTGCGTATGGGAGTGAGTCTGATGCACTTGTGGGTGGCACAAGTGTATGAATCTTCAAGCGCTCTCAAGGACTCAGGCGGGGGGGCACAGAGAGGATATGAGGCGTTGCACAGCATCAAGGACCCGGCAGTCTGAAATGTTGTTTTCTCCTCTTAGCACTCCACCATGGAGGTAGAGGGAGGAGGCTCGATCTTATCTGCCTGAGAGAGTCAGTGTGTTGGGAATGTGCATGTGAGGAAAAAGGGGGGGGGGCACATAGAGAACAAGAGCGACACAGGTATGAACACAAGCAGAGAGAGAGAGAGAGAGAGAGAGGGAAAATAGACCGAGATGGAGAGGCAAAGAAGAGAGCCAGGGACTGACACACTGTCGACAGGGAAGCTGAGGCTTGCAGGGTGCACATATTTTTGCTTTCAGCAGATAAAAACAGGAGTCCCACTTCCCCCTGCAGTGAGACTCGCTTCTTGCAGCAGCAGTTTTTATGGCCGTCCTGCTTTAATTCAGACACCGCTTTGTTGCTGCAGTCTGGCTTCACCTCGACTGAACCCACAGATGAAAGCTAAACCCCCTGTGCAACACTCCTCATTTGAATGTGTGTGTGTGTGTGTGTGTGTGTGTGTGTTAGAATGACAGAACAGCTCTATTTTCTCCCTAAGACCCCAAATTACTGGATGAACTGCAGCTACTTTGGCTTTAAAGCGACACAATGTGAGATGTTAGTGATCGCTGATGAACTACCAGCACAGAATTAATTCATATGCTGGAATAATACATTTAATTTGAGGAGGAAGAGAAAAAGACTGGAGGGAGTTGGACTCCTCTCCCTTCACTAATGGTGAAATGATACCAACATTTCAATGGAGCAGCAAAAATATATATAGTTTGCAAGGGAAACAAACTGCAAAACCACAATATATACATCAAAGGCCAAACTGGCACACACACACCGACCAACTACACACCAGAGATGTGCATCCACGATCTTAATGTGATGCTCACCCAAAATCCCAGAGCTGTGTTAAATCACAGCCGCCCACAAGTCATCTATCACTCAGCAGCAGCACGATCGATTCAAGGTGTAGCTCACACCGGTCGCAAATCGCTAAGTGAGATTAGAAAAGTTGTCTCTACACTTGTGTGTCTATATATATGTGTGTGTGTGTGTGTGTGTGAGCAGGACTCGGGGACAGAACCACTGGACCCTGACAGCTGGGTAATGTCGAAATGAGCTATCGACCGCCCCACACCGGAGGAACGGGGGAGTGAGGGAGATGGGGGGGTGATATCCACGCTGACAAGCAGAAAAGAGACAAAGCATTTGTTTGTGGAGAGTTTTGATGTATGTATTCTTTAGCATGTCGGGTCTGGATGGAAAATAGACTGAGAGGCCAAAGAGGGAAATAGGTAGTAGCAGTCGCACCCCGCACCCTGCACTGCATCCATAAAGGTGCAAAGCTGGGACAGACTCACAACCCTGTCCTCGTTTTCCTTAAGGACAACGATGGGTTGTTTTTGTTGCATGTTTTAGTCCATTAAGGACTAAACGCACATACACACACAGATCACTTTCCAAAGCATACTACAGGCTTTAAATGGGGTTTTAACCATGAGGTACAAATATCAACTTCCTGTTTGCAACTGCATCGTCACACGATAAAGAAGCAACTTTGAGCAACGGAGCAGCCAAGTCTGAGGCCTGTGTGACTGGATTCTCACACCACACTGGTGTAAGTGAAACCAATGGATGGCTGGAAGCACAAAGGGAAATTGAAAATTGAAAAGGGAACGCTGTAATATAAAGTAGTACATGGAGTTTATGTGGGGCGCTGCGGTTGGTCGAGGTAAACACGTGTGAAAAAGTCAGTAGATGGGAAACCTGAGGGAAAAAAATATTCTAAGATTTAAGTGTTTGTCGTCGTGCCTCGCCTCTTCTCACTGTGTGTGTGTACTCAAGAAACCATAAATATTTCAGTAGGACTATCTCCCTTGCTCTGTGAAGCCTGTTCAACTCTACACCCTCTCTATTAGGCAGACTTGAAACACAACCTTATCCATTCTGCTGTTGTTAACTGACCTGCTGCCTTTCAAACACGCCGACTGAGCTGGTTTTTAATCTGTTGCTCACAGAAACCTCCAGCTTGTGTTTGCGTGCAATCCAAAGTGTCAACGTGTGTGTGTGTGTGTGTGTGTGTGTGCGCATGTAATTACAATGCAGTGGGGTGGATCAAAGGGTCTCTTTGATAAGACAGATACGTACAAAGACAGAGGAAAGGAAAGAAAGACTGGCTGAGACTGTTACATAAAAGAACCTGCTGTTCCACACATGGTTTTCTGACACCCTGATAAGCAGGGAATACGTGCGTGTGGTAAAAACAACAAGGCGCTCAATCTCAATAATCTAAGTACTCACCAAAGGGTTTCTGGCCCTGATAACGGAAAATGTCAAGTACCAGTCTGCACCGCACAGATTGCGGGATGACTTGTCCTTTCATGAGATTTAAAACTGAATAGTAACTTTACTTTTTGTTTTAAGACCTTGAACATGAGCAAAAATAATCCTGAGCATTGACTCGCCTCATTTTCACTGATGCGCACACACTCTCCAGTACTGTGTACATGTAGAGAAGCATGAACTGGGCCTGCAGCACAGCACGCAGATTCTGTCTGCGGTTCAGCACCATGGACAGCTCCAGTGCCGTCAACACATGCAGGGCAGCCTGAGCCTGAAGCAGCTACGTGACAACCCCTATAACTAGTTACAGTACTTAAACTAAAAAAAACAGACAGGGAAATGAAGACAGAGGGTGATCTGCAGTTATGGCAGGTGGGCTACACTTACTGGGTGTTTTGCTGAGATTCTTCCCGTCACGACGCTCGTCTGATGCCATGTAGATGAAATGTAGTTCTAATGAGAGACAGAAATACAAGAGTCAGATATAAATAAATTGCATACAGAAGAAGCAGACGTTACCACAGCAACATTTAGAGGAAAATTACCATTGTTTCCAACCAGGACGCAACATTTTCCTCACAAACTATGTTTGAGAGAGTTGGCTCCATGCAGCTCAGCCTGAAAACAAAAACAACAGCTGCGATCCCCCGTTCCCATCATCGCTCCAATTCTGCTTTTGGACCGACGGGCAACAACAGTGCCGTGGTCGCCAGCTTGATTAAGCTGTTTGCAGACTGTCACGCCAGCTATGAGGGGGCAACAAGCAGGTCATACGACAACACTGCTGTGGTCGGGGCTGCTGTTGTGCGATGTGATGAAACACTAACATTTGGTTGCAGTGAAAATTAGGGAACTATCAACAGAGGCCCATGTCCTCTAATAGCAAGTAAACTGAATTTTTAACACTCTAACTTTAGCAGCATGTTTAATATGTAGGTTATGAGTACACAATGTGACACTTGCTCCCTGCTCGAGCTGAGATCGCTGCCCGCGCTGTGCAGACCACCACCAAATGAATCACAGCCATCAGAAGCCAGGCATCTCCAGAAATGTCCCGACAGACTCATTTGCAGAGCTGAGTAAGCGCAGATCGACAAACACAAGCTGCTGCTCGCTCACAGAGTCCGAGGAAAGCCCATGTGGAGCGCCGGTCGGTTTGTCCTGTAGCACGCGAGCGCTGTTGGAATGCAGAACAAAACTGCGAGGAAAGAAAAACAAAAGACGCGGGATCTTTTTTGACGCCGCGTTGCCCGTAGCAAACCTCTCAACTTTTGCGTTCACTCTCTTGTTTGTGCTGATGCAGCCTCAGGGAGAAAAAAAAACATCTGAGGGCGAGCAGAAGGGAGCTCCAGAGTTGTTAAATATCTTGTTTGCTATGAGACTGTCTGTAATGCCAAAATAATCTTGACATTCCAGACAGTTTTGCCTGAAACTCACCTTGCTCATCATGCAGGAGAGAATGCCATCAACAAAGGTGGACTTGATCTTGTGAATCTGGGAGCAACAATGAAAGACGTTGTTACTAGTTACTGTAAAAACAAGGGTAGCCGCGACAAATCTGACGCGTGAATAACGAGCAGCTGAAAACATGAGCGACCTGTCTGTACTCCAGAATGATCTTTGGCAGCGGGTGCAGGTCCTGAAGTTGCAACAGCTACAACAAAGCAACACAAAGGAGAGGAAGGGTGAGAAAAAAAAAAAAGATGTCAAAAAGCTCAACATCATTTTTGAACAAATTCCTGTTATTGTATTCTTGTTTGTACCAACTCAGCTCTATTGTTTGTCCCTTTCCACTCTGTGAGAAATTTTATTGTTCTTTTATAATGTTCGATTGAAAACTGCATCTACAGAATAAGTTGACAAGATCTCTGTATGCCTGTTTATTTGTACTGTATGTACTGACTGTGTCTGGCAAATGTTTATCAAATACTAGGAAACAATGTTGCACCAGGATTTGAATTGTGTGTGTTTGCCTCTGGATTCATCCGTGTAAAATGTCAGTGCACGAATTGAAACTTCAAATAAGATTGAGCTGGTTTCCCTCAGATTAAAAGAGATTTGAGGATCAAACTGTCGTGTCTGCCTGTGGGTTTTTGTGTTCGTGTGTCTCAGCGCGCCGTACTGCGGCTTCTGATGTCGACTGCTGCTGCTTGTTGATGGTCTTGGGAAGTTTTTTGTTCTCGCAGCGCTCGTGGAGGCGCAGCTTCTCAAACAGAACCTTCAGAACAACATAAATCCACAATATACGCAAGTAAATAACACAACACAGAAAAATACACAACGTTTGTTGCAACATTGCAATCAGGATGAGGAGGATGGACAGGCAGATAAAAAGGTACACACTGTTCGTAGCTGAGTGTTGCTGGTGACCAGGAAGATTTGCCCGGCGGCTCGGTGGGCCTCCTGCTCCAGCTGCTTCATCTTCGTCTGGCACAGACAGAGACAGACGCTCAGTGCAGATCAGACTGGGCCCCTGTATCTGAGCATCACGTGTGTGTGTGTGTGTGTGTGTGTGTGTGGAGTTATGCAACTACACACATACATGTGAACATGAGATTGTTGTGCATATACATGCATTTATCCCTTACTGTAAAATCAGTGCACATTAGTAGATTGGAGAGGTTTAATGACAAACAAGCCATGATGAATGATGCTTTTAACGTTTACATAATTACTGGTTTCCTCACTTTAAAAATAACGATGACTGACTGCAATCTTCAACACTGACCTGTTTTCTGAATCCCAACTTTGCAATTTATCATTTTCTTTCATGCCAGGTGCTATTCATCACCAGCGACCAACGTTTCATTCCATTACAATATTTCATATCTTTGTCAGATGTTTTTTTTCAGATTCGCAAGCCTATCACTCAGTGGATATAAAGCCAATTAAAATGCTGGGAGACAGCTGTGTATTTATGCCGGTTTGACGGGATAACGCGGCCCAGCCGTCTGTTTGTTTGGCACAGAATTAGCCGACATATTTAAAGCCGAGGAGGTCGTCTGAGGCCAGAACTCCTGACATGTGTGGGACAGAACTTGTTTGATTTCGCCTTCCGCCTAATGCACACATCAGTCACAAACTAATAACAAGCCGCATTAGTGGAAACTTTCACACATATGCACACAAATTATGAAAAAACACCACACACCCACACGCACACTCCTCAGACATTGTGAATCTTTAAATGACAGAGGTGCAGACATGGTTTCAATGACTGCCGTGATAATTCAGACAAATTCCTTTGTCAGGAGCCAACACAGACAGAACAATGAACACAGCAAGGAGGAGATAACGTAAATGAGGAAGATGAAGAAGACCAACAAAAGGGAAAAAGACAGTTAATCCTGCTTGTATAATATTTGGCCCAAACATTTTTTTTTAAAAAAAAAAATGTTATGTTTTACAACTGAGGTGACACCTACACACCAGCAACAGCAACACTTTTTAACAGCTCGTGAACAAGGGAAGAGAAACACACACAAGAATAGAAAAGGGAGGGGAGAGGCTGAGGTAGAATGATGAAATAGGAGACAACAGAACACAGTGACAGATTGGGGAAACGTTGGCGTGACGGCAATAATTCATAAGTGCAAAAAATTGAAACGTGCCGAAGCGGACGGATGGGAGAAGGATGAGGGGAAGCGCGTGAGACGGCGAGGACCGAGCAGCGTGAGGGGAGGCTGGGGCCGGGCCCTGACAGGAAACGCCACTGGAAACAGACAGACATCAGTCAGACGAGCGAGACGGTGAGACAGACAGAACCTGACAGCACTGACGGGCAGAGGCGGGAGAAACGACGGCGGCACAAAGAGCGATGAAGGGGAGGAGGGTGGAGGAAGAAAAGACAAACAGCGGGACAGACATAAAGAGAGAGACGGGGGGGGCTGGCACACAAATTCCAAAATATGTGCTTGGTGCATCTCTCACTCAGCGCCCAGAGCAGGATCCAGACTGCCTCATCAATATTGGATGCTGGCCCCTTAGTACTGTGTCTGACACACAAATCACACACACACAAACACACACAGCGGGCATGGCAGGGAACTAATACTGTTGGGCAATGTTTTGGATCAGCACATTAAGATTAGTCACCGTGCTGCATCTCAATGTGGACTTTATAATGCGACCGTGACATGAGGTGCAGAAGGATGTCCGTCTCTTCTGCTCTGATCTGTCTGAAACGCAGACGGGAAGTGACGTCTGTGCCGCTGAATTTGAACAACGCAACGCTTGTGAGACGCAGCCCGGTGTTCAGACAGGTGAGCCCGACAGCTCAGACAAAAAGGAATCCGACGCGACAGAGCGGGGACATGCGTGGCTGCGCTAAAAGGCACATAATGCAAAAACACACACACATACACAACTCTGCAGCAGTCTGCAAAAACTTCAGTCCCTCAGTGCGTGTGTGTGTGTGTGTGTGTGTGTGTGTTGGCAGAGGCAGACAGTGATGCTCCTTCCTGCAGCACAGACTCTTGAAGGGAAAAGACAGACTTTCCATCCTATTTATAGTAACACAACAAGATACCAAGACTCACTCTTTCCACAACAACCCTGCTGGTACTTGTAAGTGTTGCAGGTTTAAGAGCGTGTGCTGCTGATTATAAATGCGTGCATTTCTGAGCACGCACGCGTCCGCCAACCTGTACGTCTGTCTTTCCGTGTTCACGATCCCCGGCAAACACCGTCTCCAGCTTTTATCTGCATGTAAACAGGACATGTCCCCAGAGGACATCTGCCCATCACCTCACTAATCCTACCCAGAAGAAGAAGAAGAAGAAAGAGAATTCCTATTTTTCTTTCCTTCTGCTTGAGCAGTGCTTTTTTTCTCCTGGTCTCTCCTGTATTTCCATTTGTAATAATACAGCAGCTGTCTCCTGCGCTGCGCTTCCGCAGCCCGGACCAAAATGCAATCAGCTAAGAATGATGCAGTGCAAATCTGAGCTGACCCTGAACGTCACACCTATACTTGGGCTGGTGAACGCTTGGCTTCCCGAAGCAAGCTTTTCCATTCAGTGTGTTTGATGTGAACACATGGAGGCTGTTAGGCAGGGCGGCACATTTTCCTTCTCAAAAGTAGAAAGATTCTTATTTCATAGCTGCCTTTTAGGACTCTGGCTAATTTCCTGTTTGCTACGTACCTTTGACTATACGACTGCCAGCTGAAGATCAATATCAGATTGTGTGAAATGCCTCAGGGGGAAGTCTTTCAATACATCTCCAGTCATTTGTTATGACATCAATTAAAGCACGGACCCATTTTAATCTCAGTCCTGTGCCGCAGCAACCAGTCAGTTAATTAGAAGTAAATTAATTTACTTGAAGTTAGCCTGTCTATCTTTAGTCACACCGAGCAGAATATATTATCATTATCATTATATATTTGTGTAGACTGCTCCTGCTCTGTTGTTGTGTTGTGGTGGGAGATTAACATTAACCAGGAGGCCAGTGCTGATAACTCCTGGCTGTGGGAGATAGGTTTGTGCACTCTGCTGGCAGCCACATGAAAAACACTTGTTTTTAACGGCAACCCGTTCTGCTCTATTTATTAATAACACTGATCCACTGGACATTATATTCAAAGTACCAGAAGGGGTTGTTTTTCTGCACTGATGCGTGGGCCTTACCCCCAGCAGGTCTGATGTTCTCTTCAGAGCGTCTTTGTCCACATGGATGCGATGGCTCTCCATGGCTGAAACATACACAAGACCTTCAGCAGCAGACAACTGAAAACAGAGGTAATGAAATTTGAAAGTTCTTTTCAACGCAGAGACCTGGTTTGGATGCTAAGACGGAAGAACGAAGCTACACAAACGTGAACAGAAAGAGCGACAAATCTTCAAGTTTAGTGTTTCCCTGCATCAGGTTTGTTAAGGAGACCATGGTGGCCCTCACCTGCCAGGACAGGAATCATGTTCATCTCCACATCTGAGTAAAGCTCCCACAGCCCCTGGCTCTGCACACACAAACAGTCAGTAAAGCAGTCTGTGTTTACTGGCTGTGCAGACAGACATGCGTTTGCGTGCACGTGTTTGCAGACCTGTAGTTTAGAGCAGAGCTCCATGTTGAGCCAGTAGAGTGAAGTGAGACCTGAGATGACCTGAGAGAGTGAGACAAACATAGAGAAAGAGTAGGCGTGTAGGAACATACTGTACCAAAATACTGCTATAGTACTCAATATACTTTAACCAACCTTCTTGGTACCCCGGGCAGGGATTGTAGCAGGTGTTTTACAGTGTTTATTGAGAAGATCCTGGTAGCAAGAGGAGGGATCTGCAGGATCCAGCAGCCACCCTGACACCTGTGGGTCCTGGATTTGTAAGCCTGCCACTGAACAGACAGGAAATCTTTATGATATTGTACAGTATTCACAAACACTCAGTCTGTGAATGTTTTGAAAACTCATTGCTGCTGAAATGCAACTGATTGTGAAGCAGATTGTGTGAGTTTTTTTCTTAACTAAAGGCTTGGCATTCACACCTATTGTTGGATGATTTTGTTGTCAACACTAAATGGAAGAAAGAAATACTGAGAGAAAACCAAAAACATTTAACAATCGCCTTTTAAGCCGACACTCAAAACACATGGTGGGTATAGTATCACTTCAGTCTTTGGTAAACGCTGATGGTGATGATGAATTTACAAAGTGGTGTTCTGAGGCACAGCTCAACAACTGGAACTAAGTGTGCATGGCAGCATGTACTTGTAACTAAGTGTTCATACGGGTGGTGTACCTTGTCTCCAGCTGAGGTCTCGTTTGTAAAACTGCAGAGCTGTACAAAGAAAATCCTTGGCTTTGTAGCACACCACCAGCTGAGATCTTGATAGTACCTGTCGCAGCATATCTCTACGACACACACACACACACACACACGAGCATGATATATATCACAAACTTTTCTGATTGATGCAAAAGCTCAAAAGAACGTACTGTGAACTCACGCTCATCATCATATTCACCTAGTAAAGAGCTCCTGGCTCTGATGTGCGTGTTGCTGGGCCCACGCAGGCGTTGCATCGAGTTTTAAGTAGACCAGGCAGTCGTTTGGCCCAAGAGCGTCGTCTGCTGTGCTGGTGCCGTCAGGATCGCTCTTCATCAGCACAAGGAGGCCGCTCACTGGCGGAGCGAGCTTCTGTATGGAGGATCAGAGAGGGAAATTAATGAGAGCAGTTAATACAGCCAAGAGAGACAAAGGTTTACACTAATCTTACAGCAACTGGGACAGATATAAGCTGAATGGATATAATTGTTAGTCTTTTCAACTCAGTCCATTAGAACGAAGAGTCTGACCCAGAGTTCATTACTTATTGTCACCTATGGGTTTTAAGTGTTGTCAGCTCCTTGGTTATAATTTCCCCCAGGTCTCACCTGTTCTGGGTCGAGCTGAGTGGATCCGTCCTGATACACCATGGTTAGCACCAGCGCCTTGGCCCGCCCAGCCTTCTCAAGCATCTGCGTCTTCTCCTCTGTGTTCAGCTTCCCAGAATCCTTCACTCTGGGATCGGATGCCAGGGACTCATTCAGATGTCTTGCTTTAGATTGGGGCTCACTACTACTAGCCCATTCACAAGAGGATTTTGATCCATTTGTATCATGGTCAGGACCATACCTGGCCCGCTTGCACTTGGTTTGGGTCTGTTTGGAAACATTCCTGGCAGGTTCATGGCCATTTTCTTCCATCTTCCTGCATCTTTGTTGAGTTTGCTTTGGAACATATGTTTGTGTATGTACACTTGACATCATATCTGTTTGATGTGAAGGACTTGCTTCAGTCTGTGGTTCTGGGTGTACAGCTGGGTGTTCAGACACAGAGGTCTCAGGCCTGATTCTCCTCCATCCGCTGACCTCTCCATTCTTTGCCTTTTCTTGTGAAGTAGGAGGTGGCTTCCATTTTGGAGGACCCCTGGTGAGGCTGAATTTAGGAGGAGGGTTTTCATTTTGGTGCCGAGATGCTTCACGCTTCCTCTTCAAGGGGAAGGAGGGGATGAGATGAGGCTGATGTGAACGAGCTTGGGAAGAAGGAAGGTCTTTGGTTGGTTTTACAGCCGATGAGGCAAAATCCTCGACTGTGGAGTTTTGTTCAGCCGCAAAAGCGCTCGCTGGGGCCGGTGCTATCCCTGAGCTGCTCCCGCTGATGCTTCTATTAGCGGCCTGTACAACAGAAAACAACATGCAGTCAGACATGGAGAAGGAAAACAAAGAGAGAAAAGATGACATATGAATAAACTTAGGACTATGCAGCTTGAATTTAGGCTCTCACCATCTGTGTGGCTTTGTTGCATACAAAAGCAGAATATTACAAATATTAAATCAGTTTAGAAAAGTGAGCTAAATGAAGTGCAGTGTTCTGGCTGCACATGATTAGCTTTAACACATAAAAGAATGCAAGCCCTAATTAATCATTCCTATTTAATTTCAGTTCAAGCGGGTTACACAATGCTGAATTTGTGAAAGAGTGAAGGAAAGCTGAGAAAAATAATGTAAAGGCGAAACAGGAACTGGTGCACCTATTCAGCCTTCAGCACTGTGTCCCAGACAAAAACACAGACAGTCAAGACACTGTTCGTCTGAACAGCCTGTCCGCCTGAAGCCTGGGACAGGGTCGGCGCACACACACACACACACACACACACACACCAGCCACCCACCATTATTCACGCATCTTTACTTTCCTGAATAAAACAACCCACTAAAGGAATAACAATGAATATTTGATACAAGGGTTCAATAAACATGTACATAAATATATACATGTATGTAATGTAATACTTGTTGCAATGTGAATATGGTACTACTATTACTACTTCTGCAATTGTCACAGGTTGAAATGTAACAGAAATGTTAGGATCACATAGAGGACAGAGTCGAAGTGGGCAGAGGAAGAAGAGGTGGGAAGGAACAAGATGGACAGAAATCAGAGTCTCTTCTCCATAAACAGCACAGCCTCACCTCCCTGTAACCTTTGTGGCAACTTAAAAACATTCTCAATTATTCATAACTCAAAGTCCCATCTCTGTTTATGCAAAAGCACCGAGTGCACGCACGTGCACTTGGCTTCTTTGAAACCACACAAGGCGATGCATGGCTGGTTGTTCTGAGGATTTCAGAGAGAGTTCATGTACGTGCACAGATCTGTGCGGGTGTCAGCAGTCGGCTCTGCAGGTAGGACTTCCTGTGATTCAGCTCCCCCGAGGAGAGTCTTCCGCATTCCCCCATCAACACAACCTGTTTTCCTGCTGACGGTCATGCACCCCCGCAGCACTGGGCGCAGGAGAGGGTGAGAAGAATGGATCAGTGGCGTTTGCTGCTGATAGTAGCAATACAGTGAAGTCCTGCATCTCTTTCTATCCCTCCTCTTCTCCTCCGTCTTTCAGCCTCTCTCACTGCATCTCCCCTTTTTCTGCCAATGTGTATCGCAGACTACTGTGTCAGGACTTTTTTTTTTCTTAACTTTATGACTCAGTGGGGAACTATTACTTGCCGGCGTGCCGAGATACTGCCGACGGCACGGCATTTCACACAAGCCAGATTGATTTCTACGTGCATCAGGGAAATAGAAGCCTAATCCTTTTGAAAGCAGCTATGTGAATTTCAGGACTTTTTGGTGTGCTGGTGCTGTGCACACGGTTGCCTTCGCATACGGGGATTACAGAGGGAGAGTTGGAGACAGATAAAAACAGGGGGGAAATGAAGACACGTCAGTATTTCTGAGTCTCAGTGTTGAAGAAAAGTCGATTTTGTAAGAAACAAATTTCTAAAACTTTGATTTTCACCTCACTTGGCCTCCTCCATTTTGCTGCTCAGAGAGGGTTGGAAAATAATCTTTAAATATGTCTTTGGCAATCAACACTGCTATATGTGAAATTATAATGTTGTACCCTTGCTCCACAGAGACTCACTTGTATGTTGCCATGGTGGTGCTGGAGGTTCCCATTGAGACAGGGCACGTCTAAACCTGGTCCGACTGCCCCGTGCTCCTCGGACACGGTTGGCGTGGGACACCTTTCTCTCCCCGAGTGCTCTAGAAGGGACGAGATGAGGCCGTTTCTATCTCATCATCTCTTTTCTGACGCACCCTCAAATCAATGAGCCCGCTCTGCTGTGTAAGCGCGTTTGAGCGAGCGCATGACGTGTGACAGGACAACGTCAGCCAATCCCTGTTCAGACCAAACTGACGTGTTGTTACAACACAGGTTGTGTGTGTTGACTCAGCGGTGTCTCAGCAGCTGAGACTCAAGCTCCCTTCCTGCCGCTGTAAGGTGAGCAGGCACACGTCCGCTCTCGTCAGTCATACGTTTGTAATCTGACACTCCACAGCCCCCTCCTGATTATTAACACTGCCCCAGTACTCTGACTTTAATGATAAGTGAAGTACTTCATCGAGCCTCTCATTTAAATGGAAGAATTAATATTGCTTGAGTTGTTTTGAGAGCCTTAATGAAGTCTTAGAGTGACTAGCTGACCACATAAATGGATGCTGGCATATGGTTGAAGAGCACTTACTCAGGGGATGGTTGGTATCTGTTAGCCTGCCCTGCATTGTGACTGTGCTAGCATAACTATAATAAAACAGGTTTCCTAACTAATGTAAACAACAGAAAAGATAACAAGTCACTCCTACACTGTGTGAGCATCTTGCCGTGATCGCGAGCAAAACAACACTGCTGTTTCTGTACTTCACCGACTCGTCAGCACGTGTTGGCGGTGACCGTCTTATTTGTCAAAAGACCAAATTATTAGCCGACTCATGCTCCGGCTCGCTCCAGCTCTCTGGCTCTTTAACCCCTTCAAACTCCGTCACTCTCCCCCAACTCGTCCGGTGACTCTCCTTTCTTTTCTTTCAGTGTGTTTTTGTCCGACTTGTGCCCGGAAACCCAAAGTTTTAAAACCGCTTCAACATCTACGACAGGAGAGAAGAAGAACATCGGCGGTAGTGTGTGAGGCAGCAGCCGAGTGCCGTGCACGCGCTCACGTTCGCGCTCGCGACAGGCGGCTGCTGCTGTTTTTATCTCAGCACGCGCGCGCAGGTGCTCGTGAAATGTTGACGTAGCAGCGGCGGTCGTAAAAACATCTGTGGCAAAACAGCAGCATCACAGGACGTGTTGCTTTCCGTCATATGGCGGCGTTTTAACTGGGACGTGCTACGAACTGGCCTGGAGTCGTTATATAGTGCGGACCAATTATAATGTCGAGCCCCGATTTACTCCTGCAGTTGGTTAACGCACGAACGGAGGGAAGTACTAGAGCGCTCTCTAGTGGGGAGTAGTTTAACTGTATCACAAGCACAACTCGTCTCTTATAAAAAGATGACTCATTATCAACCTGAGATATGCAAATATATATAAAGAAAGAAACATGTTTACACACCTAATGGAATATTAAAAATTGGTTGGATTGAAACAAAACAATTTTGAAACTAATGAATGTGATGTGGCCAAACCCTAACATAAATACTGCAGGCATTAATCGCAGCATAATCAATCGTGTATTTACCTGTACTCTCATCTGCACTGCCCATAGGTGGGATCACTGACTCATCTGTGTTTGTCCCCCTGTCTCCCAGCTCAGTGTCTCTTCTGGGTAACTCCTTGACTCCCTCACAATCTGTCTCACACTGTCCATTTCTTGGCTGGACATGGGAACAATGGGGGTGTTCTGTTCCAGTCTCGTCCTCTGTGCCTGTATGAATGCCTGCCTTTGCCCCCCGCTCCACCACATCTTTGATAGTTTCACACTCTTTCTGCTGATATAGTGCGCCTCCATCATCTCCTCCACTAGAGGCCTCTTCAGCGGGGTCAGACAGAGGTCGCTTCCACTTTAGTCGACTGTCTGAAGCTACCTCGTCTCCCGGCTCATCTCTGAGGCTATCCCAGCTCTTTGCATCTGACTTTTCTTTGAGTGAGGTTGATAGCTCATTATCACTTTCAACACTCATTTTAGGGAAGGATGAGAGTGGATGAGAAGCCAAACGGGGCTCCTCTTCACGGGTATTTGGGTGTTCCACTGTGGGGAACAATATCTCATTGGGACTGTCATCGCCTGGAGAAAGACGGAGGATGAAAGACGGCCTGATTTCTTTAGTGGAGCTATGAGACAGAAAAGAATATGAGGATGTACATTTTTTAAATCCCTGCTTCTCATAAAACCAGCAGGAGAAGAGGATCAAGACACGCTAAACTTCAGGCTTTCCTTTGTCTCAACCACAATTCAACAGTATGTGTTACATAAAGGGGAAACGTCAATATGGATGCCATTCTCTTAATGGGGACATTTTCACTTAAAAAAAAGAAAGTATGCATTCCTTTGCAACTTACTTTCTACTGTGATGTTCAGACAGTCTCTCAGGTATTTGGAGGAACAGTGTGTCTCTGTCTCTGTGGGCAAAGCACATTGCCATTTCAGAAACCTCACGCTGAACGAATGGATCCTGGCTGGACTGGTAAGCAGGGGGCTGAGGGTACTTTCTGTGGGAATGAGTCTGTGAGCGCTGATAAAAGGCTTTAGTCTGAGATGTCTCCCTTTGGAGGGAGGGATCCCAGCAGGGGGAGGAACAGGAGGAGGCCTGGGATGACAGGGAGCTGTCTTGCATCTGAGCGCTCTGCCTCACGCTGGAAGAGTCACAGTGAGAGGTGGAAAACGAGGACACCCAGGGCCTGTACCATGATCTGAACCATAATATCATGAGAGGGATTTATTTTACTTTTTGTCTTTTACTGTACATTAACCAAATGCTGGATTTTGTATTATCATATACAGGTGTCTATTTTACAACGATCTTAGTTACAAGCATGTAAGTCAAGTGTACTTGAATACTTCTACACATACTGTGATTAAAAATCCTGTTTGTCACTGTGCAGGCCAGGATGCCTCTGCACTAAAGTTAAGTGGAAAATGTAGTAATGTGAATATACTGACAAAGCGGATACTGTAAGTGAAGCCAAGTGCATGTCATGATAAGGGAGCGTAGCCTCGACTTCATCTGACTTACAGATCTGTGTCTCTGTCTTTTCTCTCATCCTGACTCATGCGCCTGCTGCTCTGAGCCCGAGGCTCCCTCTGGCTGCCATGACACCTCACCGCTACCACAGACAAAAAGAAGAAAAAACTTAAACTCTGAGGGAAAAACTGAGAAACTCTTAATGTAAAATATGAAATAACTTCTATGCAGTGTCTGAGCAGCAAAACTAGAGATAATTCTAATACATTAGATTAGATTTAATGTTATTTTCAGAGATCTACCTCTGTGGAAAAGAAAGTATATTGCATCACAGATGTTTTTAATTGTTGAATTACTGAACTCCTCTGAAGTTTTTGTCTGTCTGCACATATTGTAGACAAAGAGACAAAAAACAAGCAATGATATGACATAATGTTTTTGTCATACTGTACTACAACAAGCTTAAGTGAGGTTTCCTCAGCCTGCTCCCTGACTGACTTTGCCTGTGAGTGCTGGAGTAGTTGCTCTGGGCCCGCAGAGCCTCCAGAACCTTCAGGGCCGCCTGAGACAGAGGTCCTGAGTACAACCTGCTGCTGGACCGCTCCATCTCCCCCTACCAGAACAACTGTTCATCTGAATCTTCAGCTGTGAAAAGGCCTAAAACAGGACAAAGGGACAAAAAGGGGGAGCGTGGGGTCAGTTATACAAAGACCTGGTTTAAACTGCCACCTCAAAAAAAACAAAAACACCCAACACATAATGACATTTACTATGCATCCTGTAAACATCTTTATATCTTCCATAAAGATCTTTCTAATAATAAATGTGAAAAAATAAAACAACTTATCTTACATTAAAGACAACATATTACTTTATTTAGAGACTTAACACAGAGGAACCATTAAATTTTAGAACCTGACTAGACTTTTTTTTCTGATTAGTTTATGTAAAAGGTTTGTTTGAAATGCACACACTCAAATTAATCCCCATCATTGTATACACAGCACTGATCTTGCGCAACCAAACTTCCTCCCAAGTTGAGTCAAAGACTCGAGGGATTGTTCTCTGTCTCCCACACAACCCAAGTGACGGTCCACATTCTGAGATGGTTTCACACTTTACAGCAGAGCAGGGCTGAATCAGAAAACCTCCCACACTGAGGGCGCACAGTGTCTCTCAGATCAGCATCTCCTCAAGGTTTAATTGCACAGGTTGAGTCCCTTAGCAGAAAAAGTGCAGATCAAGTTTGAGCTGCTATAAAAGCTCCTCATCCATTGTGGTAGGTTGGACTCTTATTGCCCTCACTTCGCTGACGATTTGCCCTCCAGATCTTCCACTATTTTCCGCAACAGACGGGCATCCAAGTGAAAATAGACGTATAACTGTCTCTCCCGCCTGAGGAGGGCACTGCGCTCCAGCTGAGAACGCTTGGCTTTCGCCTCCCCCATGATTTCTTGCATTACATGCTGCAGACTCTGCAGCTGAGTCTCAGCTTCCACAAGCTTCGCCGTCAGCTCCTGTGGAGAAAAGGAGGAGGGATGAGAAACAAACAGCAACAGTCTTCGTGAGTGCATACATCAAACTATGAGGTACCTGAACTACGTGATGGAGAGCTCATAACGAGCTATGGTAATAAGGCTATTTCTGTAATTAATTAACTTTCAAATAATTCTGGTAAAACTACATATGTGACAGAGGGTATTTATATATAAAGTAAACTCCCTGCATTGAATCATTAAGATGTCAGAGCAAAGTACAGGCAATGTGAATTTCTCATGTTAAAATGTTTGCATGAAAATCTCTAGCAGCTAATCCACAGAGGAAACTCCCTCAAACAAACTCTACAGTGACATTAAAACAGCAGCTGTTGCTAATGAAAATTCTTCAGACTTGTGCGAGTGTCAGAGGAATATTTGCTCAAAATTGGCAGATGTTGAGTAAGATAATATGAATATTGTCAGACAGAGTCAGTTCCCCAGAGTCATCTGTCTTACAGTGCTTTATACCCTTTATAACACCAGTGTCTCTGTGATATGTGAAAAAGAAAAACTTCTTGTGCCACCAGCTTCCCTCACCAACAGTGAAAAGTAATTTCAAAATCGGCTGACTCACAATAATGATTGCTCTCCTCTGAAACACTCTGTATGGCCGACCAAGGTGGCTGTGCATAACATGAAAGGAAACAAACCCACCTGTGCACTGGGGCAGAGCAGCTCCTGGTCAGTGATGGCCGTTGGACGTACCTGCGGCCCTAAGACCAGCTGCTGCAGCTCTGTGTACATGGCCCTGTGCAGCGCCTCACAGTCGCCATGAAGACGAGCAGCTGTGTAGTGCTGTTCGCGGCCAGCGCCGGCCAGAGCATCTCGGGTCACCCGGAGGTTTCCTGCCAGGTCGCGAGCGGCTTGGTCCAGTGCCTTGTATGTCCGAAAAGGCTCTGACTGACCGTGGTCTGAATCCTGGTCAAGGATCTGGAGCAGTCTGGGCAAATGATGGATATGATTAAAAACATTACATTCTGTTTCTTCGTCCCTCTGTTTTCTTAAAAAGCTCAGCTTGTAGTAAGCAGAGTGTGTGTTGTACCTGCTGAAGGCTGCATCCCTGCAGCTGATGATTGGGTTGGGCCTGGTGTTGACAGCCAGATCGGGCTGTGCCAAGGACTCAATCCTGAGGGTAGCCACTTTGCCTTCCTTCACCATCCTACCGTTCACCTCTCCCAGTTGCTTCAGACACGTCCTCCACCTCCTCAACTCCATCTCCTGGGCCAGAAGGACCAGGTCAAAGGATGCCTTCTGACGGAGCAGGTAGTCCTGGACCTAAGTGAAGAGATTTTTACAGTACATTTCAGTTTCAATCACTCAAATCACTCTTGAACTCAAACATCTTGTTCATTGCAGAAACTACCTGCGGCATTAGAGACATCACCTACTAACCTGATCCTGTCTGGAGGTGTAGTAGTCCTGCCTGGCCAGCTGCAGAGCCAGGTCTCCCCTAACTACAGGCACATTCAGCAGCCTGGCTGACTCCCTAAGGGCAGCAGGTACTGGTCCGTTAAGCAGAGCCTCCAGCTCAGACTCCACAGCCTGCAGTTCCTTCCTAGACACAACTTCACGCACATGCAGTGAGGAGGAGGTGGAAATGCTCTGACAGAGTGAGAGGGGAATGCAGAACAGTAATTACTGAACGTGACACTCTTTACAATAGATAAGCAAATACAGCAAATGTATGTGTCTGCTTTACCTTGGTGTGACATGACTTCTCTGAGAGCCAATCCAGTCCAGCCTTGACACTCTTCTCCTCTGCCATGGCCTGCATCAGTTGGTGTTGGGTCACAATATGAGACCACTGAAGTCTGGCCATCTCTGTCCTCCTGCGCTCTACAATCCGCTCCTCCCCATCTCTGCCCTCCGGCTCTATCTTCTCCTCCTCTGCATCTTCACAAGAACTGAGGTCGAGGACCTGGAAGCGCTCGGGGTTAGAGGTCTCAACAATGTCTGTGATGCCCTGGAAGAAATGCTTCTGAGTGAAGGTAGCTAGTGTTTTGGTGTTGAGCTCCTCCTGGTGTAGATAGGGATCCAAGGACAGCTGAGAAAGGAGGACAGGTGGCCTTTTGGAGATAGAGGGGTTTGAGGGTGTCATAGGTTCTGCTGTTCTATTTGGCTTGGTTACCAGGTGAGCAGGGAGATATGAAGCAAGTTTGCCAACCTCATCTGTTAGGGTTTGCAACATATTGTTTGTGTCAGCATTCTCAGCCCCAATAGAAGTACTGGTCTCCTTCAGCTTACAGGTAGCGCTCTCCAGCTCCGTAGCGAGACGTAGGTCGACATCTGCACGTGAGGTAGCCAGAACCTGCAACTTGTTATAGCGTCTCTGCTTCAGCTCTTTCTCTTTACGCAGTGCTTGGAGCTCTGCCTCCAGCTCCTCTATGGCCACATCGCTCTCTGCTGCAAACACAGAGGATGAGGATGAAGAGGAGGGCCCCAAGATGTTTCCACTGCTCCCTTCTGAAGGTCCAATGGTTTTCAGTACCTCGTCCAGGGCTCCTGCATCCAGGATTGGTTTGCCAGACTTGCGTAGTTCCTGAAAAGCACGGGCCTCCTCCACAGTGAGGACATTGTTCCGGTTGAGGGTCCGACAAACAAAACGCAAGAAGTGAAGGTTCTCGGGAGCGCAGTCGAACAGCCAGTCAAACTCTGAGGCCTTCAGAGATGATGCATCAGGATAACCAAGACGGCCCAGCGCCTCCACAAAGTGGCCACCGTCTAACATGGTAGTTCAGCACACCGTCCCCCCTTGTGACTGTGCTAGTCAGTCACACCGCAACACAATGTGGATTATGGAAATTAGGCAAAAGTAAATACAGTATTAGAGAAGGTATGGCAAGGCAGTTATATCAGAAGCACCTAAATGAATATTTTGAAAACACTGGAACCATTTGTTAACACACAGATGTGTGATTTGTGACTGTACAAATTAACCTGGTCACATTGTACTATGATATAGTGAAAGGTGCTTCAAACATATGATGAAACACACATCTTGCAGTACAAAGTGTGGTTACAGGTGCGGAAACGGCTGAAACACAATTTTCATCAAGCTAAATCAAGAATCAGAATCAAAAGACAGACGTCTCTGTGACAACTGCTTTCTCCTTAGATATGACACAGTAACACTAGAGACGACTTTTACACAAAGCTTTTACGTAGGTGAGACTTGTTTAAGTCGGGACTACTGAGCAAGTGATTTTAGTGTGAGATTTAATGTTACAGTCGGTTACCAATAGGAACATTCTTGCTAATGACTGAACCAAACCATAGTTTCCATTACTGTCTCTTAAAGGCAATAATAGTGGGTAGTGGTGACGACGGATACTTTTTATTTACAGCCGTTAAAACCGTTAAGGTTAAGAAAACGTTTAACCTAGCGAAATTAAATTCAGACATGCAAAGCAAACGTTCAACGACATCTAGTCTCCTCTCTCAATATCGTTCAGCTTCAAATTAAACTAAGGCTGAGGAGGAAAGCCAGACTGAGGAAATATTGGTGTCTCTCCTGCTAGCTTGTCCAGCTAAAGTCAGCAGCTGCTAGCAACAGCCGGTTAAAAGCGACAAAGTACAGTTAGCTTGGTATTAACAACGATAGCTCATATCAGCTGTATCGACGAAAAAGAGTTGCGTGTGTTTATTTTACCAACAAAAGCCGAACTCGTAAAGAAATTATCTTTAGTCACGTATTTTACTCACAATGTCCAATTTGTTTGCACCGCTTCTCAGCTAGGCCGCCGCCATTCGCGCCAAACATCCAAACTGATCCGACGTCATGACGCAGACCACGTGATGTTTATGCGCGATCGTAACGTCTTGCGTCATACGTCGGAGACAGCGCCAAAAACTTTCAGCCAATCAGATTTATGAATCCCACCTTCTCTCACCACACTGTGTAACAGCCCGGCAGAGCCTGAGCTTCTTCTCACTGAGCGCTTCGCTTCTGCCATTTCTCTGTTGGGAGCAGCAACTGGTAAGTCATGAGATGAATCTGATTGTGCTGTTAGTGGGGTAAGATCCTTAAATGACCCAGATTATGTGCTGCTTTTTAGAGGGGGCAACAGTAAGCACAAGGCAGACTATTAATTCACTGCATGCGGTTTACGTCTCATTTATAAACTTAACTTTATGGTTTTGTCGAACCAATGACCTATACTCTTGTGTTGCTGATAGTTATGTTCATATCATTACATAAAATAGTAACTTTATCAACGTATTAACTGTATTATTTGGATCACTGGACTCTTCCTAATTTTATTTTTTATGTGTGTGACTGTGCAAGTGTTTGTGTGTGCAGGTATGTTTGTGTAAGGTGTATCCATTCCAGATTTGCATTCCAGATTTTGTGTTTACATATGACATGTATATTAAATACTGCACATACTGTACAGCACAGCTAATTGTAACCCAGCCAGCCAAGCCAACACCAGGGGACAACTTAACAGGATACTGGTACTAATATAGAATAGTTAAAAGCTAGACCACGAATTAATCTCACCTTTATTCTCACTTTTGAGGAAGTTATTCTACCCCAGTACCCAGTCATGGTTCAAGCCAAGACGTGGATCCTGACCAAGCACTTTGATGGCTTCCCTAGGGACAGCAACTTTGAGCTCAAGGTGGAGGAGCTTCCCAATCCTAAAGATGGGGGTATGGTCATTTTTTTCCGGCTCTAGTTGGTGGTCTACTGAGGTGGTTGTTTCATTTATCCTCACTTGTGTGACATACATGAAAAATGAGTCAGTGTTACGTGATGGAGACAGAGGAGGAAAACAATGTCGCTTTTCTGTTTTTGGTGCAGAGGTGCTTTTGGAGGCAGTGTTCCTCAGCGTCGACCCGTACATGAGGTGAGCAGAGAGGACAATCGTGCATCTGAAAAATGCAAGAAAATAAACTCTGACATTAGAGCAAAAAATGCATGTAAAATGTAAAGTAACAAAGTGTGTGTCTCACCAGGCCGTTCAGTAGAGTTCGCATGAAAGAAGGAGATGTGATGATTGGAACGCAAGTGGCTAAGTAAGGAACACAAACACACACACGCACAAACAGACGCACACACAGAAATGTCTTTTATCTGTCATGACGAACTGTGCATGCCGGATTTTTCCTGAAATGGGGCGAGGCCATCACCTGCTATTAATTACTGCAGCCTTTGATTCTAGAGCGAAAGCAGATAAAGGAAATGTTGTTGGCAGAGCGTTCAGTCGCTCCATCTGGTTCTGCAGGAATGTTTTTTTGTTCTTGAACACAACAAACGTCCCAAAGACCCTAAAAATAGTCTGTTTAAAACCCACATGTTGAACTCATCCACACACACATCACACATCCCTTTCTTCTCCTTCTGTTAATTTGTTTTTTTCTGTAGAGTGGTCCAAAGTAATAACCCAGCATTTCCCGTGGGAAGCCATGTTGTCGGCCGTTGCGGCTGGAGGACCCACACAATCAGCGACGGGACGGACCTCGTTCCCATCATGCCCGACTGGCCTCTGGACGTCTCGCTGTCGCTGGCTCTGGGCACCATCGGCATGCCGGGGTGAGACAGATGTTAAGCTGCCGGCGTGGCTGGAAATCGAATGCAGATGAGCTGCTGTATATCTGGCAGCCAGGAGTCAACGTTCAAATTGTTTTGTGATACACATTAAGCTGCAACTGACTGTCCCAGCTTTTCCAACAACCGGATGGTCATGAAGTCGTCTCCGCTGAGTCAGCAATAATAGCTAGTTCACTAAAAAAATGTGGATTATAATGTGAAAGTGAGAATACAGGATAGAGGATACAGGTGCGAACAGGCAGGAGGGTAAGAATCACTGTTTTGGAGAGCAAAGCAGATAAGTGGTAGCTTGGGCGACTCCCATGTGCGAACTGTTACAGAAGAATACAGTCAGTCTCCCTTTGAGTAAATATCAGATAAGATTGCTAACTCTGAAAAACATTTTTGTCATTTTTCTGCTAATGTTTGATGTGGAAAAGGGAGAGTGTTGCTCCTCAGCTATTTGAAAGCTATTTTTCTTCATATGAGAACAGCTGAGGTTTGTCCTCCTTTGTGGAAAATAACCAGATAAGGTTCCAGATGTTTTGTCCTTCCCAGTTGACTGAAGTCACCTTATAGGAAGATAATCTTGCTATGGAAGCAATTACACAGAGTTTACACTACAAAGGTCGCACAGGTTCCTCTGGGGGAACTGAAGGAGAAATGTACCTCTGTGCTTATCAGCTGGATTTCACCCTCTCCAGACTCACAGCACTGTACGGGATCGAGGAGGTCTTGGGACTCCAGAAAGGCGAGACCCTGCTGGTAAATGCTGCTGCAGGGGCCGTGGGCTCCGTGGTGGGCCAGATTGCCAAGATCAAGGGCTGTAAGGTGGTGGGCTCAGCCGGGTCCGACGCCAAGGTGGCCTTCCTCAAAGAGCTGGGCTTCGACGAGGCCTTCAACTACAAGACTGTGGGTTCCCTGGAGGAGGCACTGAAGAAGGCTTCTCCAGAGGGATACGACTGCTTCTTTGAAAATGTAAGCAGCGGTGGTGATGTAGTTCCAAGCTGGAAAAAGTGTCTTGGATCACTTAGTATCACCTTTTTTTTCATTGGTCTGTGTTGATTCCAGGTGGGCGGCCCTTTTTCAACCGTTGCCCTGCAACAGATGAAGGACTTGGGGAGAATAGCTGTGTGTGGAAGCATCTCTGTGTACAATGACAGCACACCTCAGACAGGTGCGCACTTCCATGCTTCCATTCTCTACGTCAATAGTCCTGCTAAGTTTACCCCTTAACTCGGTGCCTGCCTGTGTAAAGTGAACTGCTGCTACAATGGTGCATGAACACATTGTTCAACCCTTTGCAATTTCACATGTAGTAAGTTTTGCTCACTAGATGGCGACATTGTGTTGCTGAAAAAATTTGATTTTGTTTTTCTTTGAACCTACTTAGAACTACTGAAAGCTACTAATTACTTTTCAACCATCTGTTGCACCCTTAGGCCCCTTCCCACATCTGACCATGATCATGAAGCAGATCAAGATGGAGGGCTTCATGCAGACCAGGTGGCAGGACAAACACCCTGAATCCCTCAAGAGACTGATGGGGTGGCTGAAGGAGGTTAGTGACTGAAAACAAGACATAATCACGCTTGAAATAATTCAAACAACTTCTGTGTGTCTTCAGCAAAGATTCGTCCCCATGTTATTATGATCTGCTGTCATCTTTGATCACCTCGTGTATGCTCCATCTGCAGGGCAAACTGCACAGCAGGGAGCACATGACGAAAGGCTTTGAAAACATGCCCGCCGCTTTTATGGGGATGCTGCAGGGAGACAACATCGGCAAGGCTATCGTCCAAGTGTGATGTGGAGCACAGGATCAACGGAGACATAAAAGTTGTACCGATAAATCTAATTACTGTATAATTCATACATGAAGGACTTAACACTAGGCATGTACAACTAAACATATATTTTCATTTTAGTATGGTGATGTATGTGGCTTACTTGAAGGGTTTTGTAGTCACAATAATAAAACATTAAAAGCTGAAAAAATCATCCTAAATTGTGAAACAGTGATGATTTACATGTGGTTGAATCTTTCTGCTAAATTTGGTGGGTTTTCATTCATACAAATCTGGTGTTAATTTATGCATGACCTGCATTTAAGGCTGGGGGGTATTGAAAATGTGCTCATTTAAAATTTAAAATCAGTGGAGTCTAGATAAAAGAGCAGGCGCTGCCGAGTGGAGCTTTTTTTTTTCCCCTCTATGCTTAAATTGGATGCTGTTAGTCTGCTGTGGCCAGGTTTGCCCACATTAGTACGAGTGGAGCTTTTTTTTTTTCCCTCTATGCTTAAATTGGATGCTGTTAGTCTGCTGTGGCCAGGTTTGCCCACATTAGTACGAGTGTGTGATAATTCTGTCTATTATATACTACTGATTCCTGTCGGCCAATCCCACAACAACAATTAGCTGTAATAACACTCTGGGGTATGGATATGAATGACCAACTGACCAAAATATGGTTATTATGTTGCTGGGGAAAAAATAATTACACCAAATGAAGAAATACATAGCCTGCCTTTTTGATTTACTTTATATTCATTTATTAGTTTATATAATTTTAGGTATTTACCCATTTTACCGATTTTATAGTTACTAGAACTTTAAATGTATATGAGTAAAAAGTACAATATTTACCTCTTAAATGCAGTGGAGTAAAGTACTCTCAAACAATACTTTAGAACAGTATATGAGTAAATAAACCCAACCCACCATGACAGGGATGCAAATATTTACGTTTCTATACCAAAGCGGGGAAGATGGCGGGGCGTCGCGGTAGTGCAGCGAAATTGATCTGCGCTGAGCCAGTCGTTTACGGTAAACCAAGAATTTGTCAAGTCATTGTGACTGGAATTACTGTTGAACCTCTTTACCTGTATTTACCGATCCTTAGCAGATGGATTTGATGGATAATAACATGTACATTAGCATTATACCAATCGTTACTACATATAGTAATGTAATTGCCCATAGAATTAGCAGTTATAGCAAATTTGTTTATGGAGAAACTTAGAAGCAGGTGAAGGTAGAAACTGTTACGCTATTATCCAACATCTAGTTCGGATGATGAATTAAAAAGAGCAATGCCCGACAGCACTGAACCATCCATGTGTAATAAGGAAAACGTTCATAAGAAGCGTATTTTAAAAGCCCTCTCTCGATTTCGTGAACTTATCCAACAATGACAGGCTTTTATTTTCACAGTACTGTGTAGTAACTTCCGCTGTTGCACTGCGGTTGCGCAGCTTGACGCAGCCGCGGACATAGCGCGTGTCTTCTGATAAAAAAGGGCATTCCCGGTCTTACCCGCCTGTTGTCCGCCCGGAGACACGTCCATACATCGCTCATCATGGTTCGCGAAGTGGAAAGTTCGGTAAGTTTGGATTTGTTCCTTTCTCCATTCTTTATCGATGAAGATCCGCCATTGTAAGACGTTAGTGGCTGTTTTGTCGGTCGATGCTGCTCCATCGTCCGGCGGGCCAACCCCGCGCCTGTTCCTCTCTCGTTTCCCATGATCCACTGTCAGAGGGTCGGGGTTGCTGTCATCAATTCGATAAAAAAAAAAAATTAAATAAATCCGTTTATGACTGAGTTATTCGGCGTGAATAACGTTGATTGACGACGCTGAAGTTAACGTGCAATTTGCGGGTTTCATAAATGTTGGAGCTGCGTTTTTAACACTATCCCGCTAATCCAGTTCACTTTCGACCGGTCGGAACTATAGTGCTTTTGCCGACCAGATCCAGATTGGGTCTGCTATGTTCGTGCAAAGAAGAAAAGTAAGGTTTCATAAAGGTGTAACTGTGTTTTAAACATTTTAAAATGTGTAAACAAAGTCCAGAATTGACGTTTCGTTTTTTTAATATACCGGTTGTTGTCTGGACGGAGAAAGGTTTTTTTTCCCAAAATAAAATGAATGTGTCCCAATCTCGTAGCAACGTTAAAACAGCGCAGAGGCTTTAGCCATTTTTTCCCGACGCCCCAAAATGCATCGCTGTTAACTCTCTCCGTTTCATGCGGATCGGGGAGCTAACTTCGCCTCCTAGCCGCCACCATGCGTGCGGTCCGACCGGAGACTTTTCACCATCGTGTCACCGGGTGGATTCGCCACCACTACGTTTACTACTACGCCGGAAACGCCCGATGACCCGCCTCGTTTAAACCTCGTGGAAACGACACCGCACTATGTCGACGTCAGGTCGGTAATGACCCGAAGCCGCGTTGTTTGCTGGCGCGGGTCACGGATGTTAGCGACACGGCTAACGCAGCTACATGAGCCTGGATAGCGGCTCGTCCACCGCAGGCCCTCCCCCGAATACCGAGTGTCTGTGGATGGGGCGCGTCCCAAACTTAATTTAAGCACACTCGTTGAACATTAGCCTTTGGCATTTTCAAGTGTTCATTTACAATTTCCTTTTTGTGAGGGGAAGCTTCACTTTCTTTATTTTATATAAAGCTGCGTGCGTGTGTATGAATGTATTTAAAATGAAGGGAATTTCCGGGTTAAATTTGCAGTCACTCATCACAGGATAGCTGCAGCCAGCCATCACTAACACAAACTGTAGTTTTTATTGTTTTGCAGTGTGATTAACAAACATGTTATGATCTGCTCCTGTCTTCTGTAGGAGGAGTTCCATGCCATCCTGAAGGAAGCCGGGGACAAGCTGGTGGTGGTGGACTTCTCAGCCACATGGTGTGGCCCCTGTAAATTAATCAGCCCATTTTTCGAAGTAAGTGGATGCATGAAACGCAGCTCAATGGGGTTTGAAATTGTCTGGTGACAAGGAGCTCCTGTTTGCAAAGTTAGATCGTGTTCACGTGGCTTCGTTTTGCATTTTGTAAATGATTAATCTCGGTTCAGTGGAGGAAAAACACTGGATTATGTGTCTGTACAATGAGGGAAATGACATTAAGAGGGAACCTTCAACAGAAGATGGGAACAAAAATCTCTTTTTTTGTACAAGAATCACTTTAAGTCAAAATGATTGTTTTTCCAGACTTTTACAGGTCTCTGGATATGACAGATTTACTGTAATTTGAAGTCATCCACATGTTGCGCCTTTGTTTTTAGAGGAACCCTTTCCTGAGGGACACTGTTGCTCAGGCAACCCTGCGTCAAGCCGGTCCCACTTAAAATCTGAGACGCTTGACTCAGTGGAAACTTACTGCAATGGCTGCACATACCTTTTTAAAATAAACACGTAACAGAACCAATAATTTCACAGGAGTTCTATTAATGCTCGCCGATCCACTGTTTTACAGGAGCTGTCACAAAAGCCTGAGAACAAGAACGTGATCTTCCTGAAGGTGGACGTGGACGAGGCTGAGGTGTGTGTGTGTGTGTGTGTGTGTGTGTGTGTGTGTTGTTAGAAATGAGAACAAACTGCCCTCTGGGATTGTTTCTGGATTAAAATGCGGAGCATGAGAACGTAAATGAACGAGCAGCAGAGTCAAACATCTAACCACACGTGGTAACCCTCTGACACACATTGTGACTGGATACTTCAACTTTGATTGATTGGGTTTATCTGCCTGTTATTTACTCAATCATCTTGTCTTCACAGTATTGTCTCACACAGAGAAAAAAAAAAGCAAACTGGCGAAACCCATTTTCATACATCAGCACGTTTCAGGCCTTCTGTGTGTTTAAGAGTCGCTGATCAATCAAATCCCTGCGCTGAAAAGAGGGCTGTTGTTTACATTGTGCGACTGACGCTGTGCTTAACGTGGTTCCCCTTTGCTCTTTTCAGGACTTGAGTATGTCCTGCAAGATAAGCTGCATGCCAACATTCCACTTTTATAAGAAAGAACAGTTGGTAAGTCTATCACATGTCACAAGCAACAGGTTTGTTTGCGTCTGGATGAGAAGGTGCTGCAGAGTCTGTTTTTGTGTCGCTACATGATGTTTGTTTGCTTTGTCGTTAACGCTGCTTCTTCTCATGCGTTTCAGGTGCACGAGTTCTCTGGTGCCAACAAAGAGAAGCTGGTGGAAAAACTGGCAGAATTACAATAACATGTCCCACGACCCATCCCTGCACACACACACACACACACACACACACACACACACAGGCTCGTCGTGTATACACACAGAAGCCGCTGCTACCCTCTGTCAACGCTTCAGAAGTTCCACTTTTCGTACAGTAGCTCTCCTCCTCCACTCTGCCAGTAATTTATTCCACTCGTCGCGTGTCGCTTACGTCGTCCTGTCAGCCGACGACAACGGGCTCAAATTCAACTGAAACTTGACACCGTGACCGCTTTTTAAATTTTCTATGAAGAATTGGCTTTTCCCCTGAACTTTTCTTTGTATGTTGTGTTGAACATGGTGGATTTAATAAATGAAGAGTTACAGAAACTGTGTCTGTCTCATTTCAGTGCACGAGGGGGCTCACAGGAGCATGTTGTGGTGTTTTATGCTTTAATAAAAATGTGAGAATAGTTTACACATATACACCGGACAATCGCACCAATCGTTTTTACACATCGTACAAGTATATAGCAGCATACGTTTAATACTGTTGAGTCTCTATATGAAAAAATACAGCTTTATTTTACAAAATGGTTCTTGCTTTGCCTTTTTTTTGCAGAGATGAGAATGAATGGAAGTGTGTCACTTAACTATACAAGAGTTCCCTTCATGAGACGCTTGACGTGGAACTGAGAGGAAACTAGAAGTGATAGTATCCTGATCTCCTTTTCCTGCAACCACAAAGAAGAAATGATTTAGTTTTCAACAGTAAATCAAAGACGTGTGTGTTCAGAATTCATATTAATCCAACTTCTTATGTTGTCTCCTCTACGGAGCGTCAGTGTTAGATTTTCCTACACAATATCTCGCACATGTTACTGTGATCACAGTTTGGTGAAGTCCCAGGACGAGAGCGACAGAACGCCTCGTCCTCCGTGTCAGACGTGTCACACTCACTTTTATTTCTGCACGTACTTTACGGTCTTTATGAGTAATCAGCAATCTTTTTTTTATTGCTCTGACTCGACACACCTTGACCCTGAGGTAGGCGGCTTCAAATCCTGGGGAAGGAGTTTTTGTGCCACGGTTTCCAGTTCCACAAACACAACCTGCGATGCCCTGCAGGCCTGATCCCTCACACTCTGCTGGACACCCCCCAGGTCATGAGTTCAAGCGAGGACCCGGGACGCGTCATCTGTTTCATTTCCTTTCATTTTTACGCTGTGAGTAACGGCTCAGTCTGACGTTTATTCACAGCTGTGTTGGTGTTCGGCCTGACAGAGCGTCTGCTGGGGATTTTTCATGCAAGAATTTTCCGCTCACCTCCGCTGAATTGTTGAACTAAGAGGCAGCTTCTGCACTTTCATCAATGCATTCCCCACAAATTGTAATATTCATTTTATAAAGGTGAACATTTTTATACTACAGGCAAGTAAATTGAATATATTTATGTGCACATATAGCTCCAGTCCATTTGTGGCGGTCAGTGTTTCAGTGTCACCTGGAGCAGTCGTGTCCGCTCCACCCCGAGCTGCAGTGACATCTGTTCGGCCTGATGCATCTGCCCCCGTTCAGACACGGCGATGAACACACAGCTATGGAGGAGACACACACACACACACACACACACACACACACACACACACACACACAGGTGTGAGTTCAAAAGATAATGAGGATAAGAGGAAATGTGCTCTTATTTATGACCATAGTTGTACTGGTGTCACCTCAGTGATGTTAAACTGATGTTATGATTTTACATTAAGTATATATATATATATAATTTGAAGAGGACGAGGGGAAACGCTTTGACGTCACGACCCCGGTGAGTCGGGGACGTCAGGACATGAAGGGAATCCTGTCAGGTGGGGGCCGATGCTCCACACGCACACCCCCATCACACGTCACCGAGCCATTAGCGCACACAGCAGGTGTTCGCTCGCAACATGCACACGCACACATCACACGCACACGCACACGCACACGCACACTCACACTCACACTCACCGCTGTGACAGCGCGTGCCCGTCCATCCAATGGGACACTCGCACTGGTAGGGTGCCACGCAGCGGCCTCCGTTCAGGCAGGGCAGGATGCAGATCGCTGTTATTGACAAAGGGTGGGGGGGGTGGTGATTGGAAACAGGGAGTCAGCTGAGGTTATCGATCGCACCTCAGAGAAACTTGAAACTGGCTTGTGACCACGGCCTTGAGAAGACAAACTGATCCGGATCAAGTGTCTGAGCAAAGAGAACGGTCTCAAGAACAGGGTAGACGAATGGAAGAATGAAACGAGTCGGTTTCTCGGCTCTGGTATCTCCGACCCCCTTTGTTCACCGCTGTCTGCTGAAACCTGCTCAGCAACATTGTCTGCGTTTGTGACATAAAACATTTGTTCTGGGTGTTAACTTCCACTTAAATAAAAAAATACGTACGCTCCTCGCAGAGACGACCCATCCAGCCCTCGGGACAGGAGCAAACGTTGGGCCGCTGACACACACCTCCGTTCTGACACTGCAGCCAGCACACAGCTGAGAGAGACACAAACAGACGCACACATGTCAGATTAACACAGGAGGAGTGCTGCCTGAAACACACACGCAGCTTCCACTCTTTGTTGACATTAACCGGTGGTTACACACAGCGGACATGTTGGATTTACCAGCTGGTTTCTGCTCCACAACATCCGGTGCAGCTGTCGCCCATGCAACCTCATGCACAACAACAAAGGCAGCATTCACACACTGCAGGTTGAATTCCTCCATCCAAATTCATCAACAGACGCCCCCCACCCCCACCCCACCCCCCCACCCCACCCTGAGTGAGTGAGTGAGTACTTGTGTAGAAACCCTAGCAGCTGTTCAGGAAAGGCGAGTCTGGATCCAGCCCTTGTTTTCATGTGCAAAACATGTTGTGCTTGTTTCTCTGTAAACACATTCAAATGAAGAACGTATTCATTCGTAGTCAGAACGTATGTGTCTGTCCAATCACTCGCTCCGAGACACAACTGTGCCTGAACTGCGACGTGCTCGTCAGATTGCTCCTAACGGGCGGTGTGACAGCGTGGACGCTCGCTGTGACGGGGCTGGATCCAGGCTCCAGGAAGCGCAGGTGGTGGGAGCGCAGAGAAAGAGGCAGCGGTGGCAGCGGTGGCAGCGCAGCAGGAGGGAGGAGGTTCAGTGCTGAACAAAGTCCCGGAGAGGAGCTGAGGAGCTGAGGAGCGGAGGAGCGGAGGAGCGGAGGAGCGGAGGCGAACCGTGCTGGGGGGGGGGGTCCCCTCAGAGTTCTCTCTAACCTCTGCATGTGGGAGGCGGCGTCCAGGTGCCGTTCTCCAGGCACCTGCTCCTTCCGACGCCCTCCATGGCGTAGCCGCCAAAACACGAGTACGCCGCCACGTCCCCGAACTGGAACACCGCCCCCCGCACCACCCCATTGGCCACATGGAGTGGGGGGCCACAGGACACCCCTGCACAACAGCCCAGAGGGAACGACCCGCGGGTTACTCACTAAACTGCTGGGTGTCTTGAGGTGCTGCTGCCGTCTGGACCGTCACTTTGTTCTGACACGCACAACATCTTTGACTATGTCAACTCAACAGCTGAAAACATTTGAGAGGCAGCTAAGCCTGCAGGGAGTGGACAAAATAAAAGAGACACCTTACAATGCTGGACAGTAGCAGCTAATTCAGTGTCATGGTCGGGATCTTTCAGCTCGTCTTTGAGTTCTCTTTCCTCTAAACGTTTCCTCCTTGACGTGTCGACACTGGGTCTTTCTTTCGTAGCACATTACAAGATTTTCAAGTGTTTGCCACTCACGCATCAACGATTTAGGAAGCAACTTTCCAGCACGACACTTCAAGGCTTTGCAACAAAACAACGAGCGTATAAATGGCCATTTTGTGCAGAACTCCCGGACTGTACTGTAGGTTTCTCTGTTATTTTGTCGACTCCCCGTACATGCTCACACAAAACACAAAACAGTGCACTTTAGAGAGAGATGTGTGTTGATGATAGGAAATCAAGTGTGTTTTTTTTCCGCAGCCCTCATTTCCTCAGCAGATGGGGATTTTTCATGCAAAATATCCCCAGTGTGTGTCATGTAGTTGAGCTGTGTGGCTGGACTTAAACGCCACACATACACACAGGAGAACACACTCACATGCACAAACAAACAACGAGCCATAGCAACATAAGCACCATTGTGTTGCACATTCAGGACAACTGCGCTCCAGTAAGATCAGAGGACTGTGTGACAAAGGTTGCCATAGGAGCTGCAGAGGTGCCTGTAATTAGTGCGGCAGCGTGCAGGACACCGACACCGACGCCGTTTGATGCAGCCTCGTTTGTCTGTCGATGAAAGCCGAGCGAGCGACAGAAGACAACAACAGAGAGAGGGAGAGAAGGCACGCCAGCTACCAACAGGCAGGGTGAAGCCGTCGGCCGTGAGACACGAGAGCAGAGGAGCGTGCTGACGTCACAGCGGGAAACGAGTTACACCTTCCTGACTCACTTTCACACACAGAGCTGACGGCGCTCCAGGTCTGGTCCGGCCCGCAGGTGATGGTGCCGCTGCCCTTCACCTGCTGGCCTTTGGGGCAGGTGACGCGCACCGACTGACCGACGTGAAACTCCAGCAGAGTTTCTCCGTCGGCGCCGCTGTCCTCCCTCCAGCCCGGAGGAGCCGGGCAGGACTTGGCTGTGAGGGGCAGAAGTGGTGATTCATTTCCTTCACCTTCGTCTCTGTCCAGTTAATTTACTGTCTGTTACTTCTTTGTCAGAATGGCAATAAAGTTTCTCAGAGATGTTTTTTTATTAATACAGTATATCAACACCAACTCCTTTGCCTTGGTTTCATTTTGACAGAAGAGTTTATGACTCTGTTCCAGCAACAGGAGGAGCTCCGACTCGCCCACCTCGTGTCATAGACTCCATTGTGAAACAGATACTGTCGCATGTTGCATTGTGTGGTTTACGTGTTGTATGTGAGGTGTTGTGAAACAGCGGCTGTTGTAAGTGAGATCATATAAACAGAGTGTGAGGACACCAGTGGGAGTTCAACTTCCTCTTGCCCTCCTTTGCATGCTTCCTTGTAATCATCAATCATCAATCATTGTGTGTGTGTGTGTGTGTGCAAAGTTTCTCACGCTGGCAGGTTGGGAAAGTGGAGCTCCAGGTGGTGCCCCCCATGCACATCACCAGAGGATCCCCCACCAGGTAGTAGCCTTTATCACACTGAAACTCCAGCGTGCGCCCGGTGTTCAGGTTGTGCTCCAGCACTTTGCCGTGCAGCATCAGCCTCGGGCTGTGGCAGCCTCTGGCCGCTGTCGTGACAAACGATCGCAAAGTTTATCGATTCATTATTCTACTCATCCTCACGGCTTTGTACGAAACGCGTCCGTTTCCTCGTACCTTCACACGCGGGCGCCGGCAGGCTCCACGTGCCGTTGGCCAGGCAGGTGAGAGTCTTGGGGCCGACCAGCTGCAGCCCAGCGTTACACACATAACTGGCATTGTGCAGGTAGGTCTCTCCTGTCATCTGGACCTGTGCGTTTTGTACTGTGGGAGGGGGCCCGCAGGACTGAGCTGTGGAGACAATAGACAGGCATGACTGGGGCGTCAGAGGCGTGGGTGGGACTGATGTTTGTGTACGCAGAGTTAACAAAGGTGTGTAACATACTGAGGTTTTACCCTCCGGAACGTCACTTTGCTTCTACATCATTTATCATTTAGTTTTCACAACTGAGAGCGGGGACGTGACAGAAGGTGTTTTTCACTGAGAGCGTCCACAATCAGCAAACAGTCAAAAAAGAGACAGCGCGGCCTGATCTGAGCTGAACACATCTCCTGGTGTGTCACAGACGAACACAAACCCACCGACGCACACTGGCCGGGTGCCGCTCCACGTTCGGTCTCCCTGGCAGGTCTGGATAGAGTCGCCCTGCGACACAGAGAAGAATGTGAAGCAGGCGCTGAAGCAATGAGCTCTCTGTGCACGTCTCCAATGTATTAAAAAGGCCCTCGCTGCAGCGAGCTTTCACATGGGGGGGGCGTATCAGCGGGTATCAGTGGATAAGGAAAAGTGACTCAGCTCCCCCCCGTCTGCTCTGTGCCGACGGCCGGAGAGAAACCACGTGACTTTCTGTAATGCGATTGTTAGCCATTAGCTCCGTGTGGAGAGTCCGGTGTTTAAAAGCACAGGGGGTGGGGGAGGAGGGGGCAGTTACACAGCCAAACAAGATTATTTAATCTGCATTCATCGACAATTTGGCATGAGGTTTGGTTTTCCGGTGCAGCTGTTTGTCTGAGTGTTTTGAGGTCAGGTGACTTATGACGTGGCCCGATGAGCTGTACCTTCATGTCGAAGCCGGGGAGGCAGGAGTACATGACAAAGTCTCCGTAGTTGAAGCTGTCGCCCTCGGTTACACCGTGGAGAAGAGGCGGGGGTTTCTCACACACCACCAGCTCACAAGAAACCGTCGAGATGCTCGGAGTCCAGCCTCCGCCCAGCTTCTCACACGCCACGAGAGACAGGACAGGAAAGTGCGACATTATTCATGGATTCGTATTCTCAGAACCAGAATGCACCAAAAATGACCACGCTCAAACAGAATGAAACGCCCACGACGAACTCAACAAACCCTACCTGACACTCAGCTAACGCTGACCCCTGCAGGTAGAAGCCAGGAGGGCAGGAGAGGGTGACGGTGCCCCCCACAGGCGTCAGCTCCTTCCCGGTGACGACCAGATGAGGGATGGAGAAGTTGGCGGGCAGCGGGCACGGGGCGGGGCGGCACCGAACGCTGTGTTTGGACCAGGTGCCGTCGCTCTGGCAGGAGAGAGACGCCGTCTGGGTGGCCAGTGCGTAGCCGTCCTCACACCTGGAGGGGCGGAGGCACGACGTGGGAAGAAGGCGAGACGCACGGATTCAGAAAAACTTTATCGTCCGCCGCAAACTCTTTGATATGGTTCTTACGCTGGTTTTTACCTGTATGTGATTTGATTAGGGAAAGTGAAGGTGTCTCCCACCGCCCGAGCGTGGGCCACAACAGGAGGAATCCCACAACTCACGGGCTCACAGCTGATCCTGGGTTCCCCCCACCTGCCGTCTCTCCCACAGGGGAGGAGCGGGTACCCCCTGGGCTGGTAGCCCGGCCGACACCTGTATGTAACTGCGTCTGGGAAGGCAGCAGTGCCGCCCTGCAGGACAGCGTTAGCGACTGTCGGCGGGGCGACACTGCACCTCCCCCGGCCACACACAGGCACCCCGGGGCTCCACACCCCTCCCTTCTCGCACGTCGCCTGAGGGGGACCCAGCAGCTTGTAGCCGTCGTCGCACTGGAAGTGCACTCGGTCCCCGCAGGCGCGCTCTCGCCCGAGCACCGCCCCGAATTTCAGCATGGGGAGGGCGCAGACGCAGGGCCGGCACTGAGGCACGGCGCCCACCCACAGGCCTTGGGCGGAGCACCGCAGGACGGGATCCCCGACGACCTGGTAGCCGTCGAAGCAGACGTACTCCACCACGTCGTCGTAGTTGAAGCTGGAGCCGTTCAGGAAGCCGTGGCTGATGTCCTCGGGCGGATCGCAGCTGACGACGTCGCAGCGCGGCGCCGGTTTGTCCCAGAGCCCGTCCGACTGACAAACGCGCGTGGCGTCGCCGTTGAGCGTGTATCCTTCGTCGCATTCGTACTTCACCTTGCTGTTGAAGCCAAACTCTGATCCCAGCACACGCGCGTTGGGCACAGGTGGGGGTTTCCCACAGCGGGCGGGTACGCAGGCGGGGGACTCGTGGCTCCAGGTGCCATCGGCCTGACAAACACTGATGGATTTCCCCTGTAACAGGAAGCCAGGCCGACAGCTCAGTTCTATCTCGTCATTGTAGCTGCGCCCGTCTCCTTTTAAGGTGACATCACTGGGGACTTGAGGGGGGCCGCACGACACCGGCTCACAGAGCGGCTTCTGCCCACTCCACTTCCCGTCCGCCTGGCAGGCCATGGTGTCACGACCCCTGAGACAAACCCAGGACTGCACTCGTACTGAACCACCTCAGGATACACAAAAGCACCTCTGAGAGCTCTGCTGTTAGCGACAGCCCCCGGGTCGCCGCAGGACACGGCTCGACAAACGGGAGCCTCGTTGGTCCACAGTCGGCCCGACACGCACTGCCTCACGGGCTCGCCCTCCAGCTCGTACCCTTCCTCGCACGTATACTTGACCGTGCTGCCGAGGGAGGTGTCGGTCACGTTCACCCAGCCGTGCTCCGGACCGGGCGGCGTCTCGCACTCTGCCGGGACGCAGGACGGCGCCGTCCCGTTCCAGCCTCCGTCCTCCTGACACACCAGCCTGGTGGGGTTGGTGAGGTCATAACCTTTGTGGCATCGGTACTCGATCAACGTCCCATGGAGGAAGCTCAAGTCCTTAGGCGAAGCTAACGTTCCAGAAAGTGCAACGAATCCTCCGCCCTGCTCCGTCACCCTCACGTACTCCCCGAAGTCGATGTGAGGAGGCAGGCCGCAGTCCGACGGCACGCACAGGGGAACGGAACTCGACCAGCCGAACTCCTCGCAGGTCAGGTGGTCCTGGCCGACGAGCTGGAAGCCTGGGAAACAGCTGTAGAAAATAGTGACGCCGAAACTGTGATCCTGGCCCTCTACAAAGCCGTTGTCGATGGGCTGAGGCGGGGTGCACGATATCTGCACGCAGGCCGGCGGCTCCGCGTCCCATTCCCCGCTGGCCAGGCACTTCAGCGTCTCTGGGCCTTGGAGGCGGTAACCGCGACGACAGTGGTAGGTGGCGCTGTGGCCAAACTGGAGCTTTGTATAAACCACTTTTCCGCCGGCGATCTGTTTAGGGACGGAGCATTCAATCGGCCGACAGGAAGGGACCCCCCCGATCCAGAGTCCCTTTTCTCCGCAGAGGACAGTGGAGTTGCCCACCAAGTTATATCCTGTCCGGCAGCTGTACAGTGCTTTGCTGAGGTACATCAGACCCTGGACGTCCACGATACCGTTAGAGATCTCCACAGGCTGAGGGCATTCGACCGGGATGCATTCTGGGTAGGGAGCGCTCCATTGCCCGCTGGCTAGACAGGACACCGAGCGCTCCTTTCTTAAAGTGAAGCCGTCCATGCAGGCGTAGGTCACCGCTGAGCCGAAAGGGAACCGGGGAGAGGACGAGGACGGGCCTCCGAACGGCACTTCGGGAAGCGGGCCGCAGAACACCTGCTTACACACCGGGAAGGTGTCGTTCCACTCCTGGGACGGGGTGCAGCGCAGGACCCGAGCACCCTCGAGGACGTAGCCGTCCTCGCACGATAACTCCACTGTTCCGGTGTCAGAGTCCAGGCCCTTCAGGACCAGGTGGTTCTCCTCCAGCGGCGGCTCGGGGCACTGCACCGGGGAGCAGCGCGGACCCTGCGTCTTGTCCCAGTGTCCGTACTTCAGACAGGTCCAGACGGCGTCCCCGACCAGCTCGTAGCCCTCGTCGCAGAAGTACTCCACCTTTCGGCCCACCTGGAACTCAGAGCCCCTGTAATGTCCATGGACGATGTTGGGGGGAGGGTTGCACGTCAAGAGGATACAGGTGGGAGGGTCGACGTTGGACCACTGGCGGTTGGCTTGGCAAACTCGTTCTGACTGTCCGACCAGTCTGTAGCCTGGTTTACAGATATAGGTCACCTTGCTGTTGTAGGTCCGACCCCTTGCCTGCAGGAGGATAAAGAGCGGGAAGAATCATTTAAACGTGATGTGGGAATATGTTATCGCGTAATCTGCTAATTCTGCTATTTGCAGCCGACCTGGAGGAGTCCGTTCTCGAGGGGAGGGGGGTACGAGCAGGCCACGGGGACACAGGTGGGCAGAGCTCCTCCCCATTCTCCGTTGGCCTTGCAGGTCCTCTTCTTCTCCCCCCGGATCAGGAAGCCCGAATAGCAGCTGTATGCCACCACGGCTCCGAAGCTGTAGTTTGTTCCGCTCACGTAGCCCCGATCGATGCTGTCGGGCCTGGAGCACCTGACGGGCACGCAGCCGATGTCGTACGGCGACGGCTCCCACTCCCCTCCCATCAGACACCTCAGCGTGGCGGTGGTGTTGAGCATGAAGCCCTCCTCGCACTTATAGCTCACCTCGGAGTTGCTGGCATACTTAGGTTTGTTGACCGAATCTAAAATCGCGTGGGGGAGTTCGGGCGGACGCAGGCAGAAGTTGGCGATGCAGCGGGGGGCCTCCATGCCGTCGGGGGGGGCCCACACGCCCCGAGCGTTGCACACCATCTTGGAGTTGTTGCCGGCGGTGTAGCCGTCGGTGCAGTAGTAGTTAGCAGTGTCTCCAAACAGCTGGTGGCTCTCGTAGGGCTCTGCGTGGTCGATGGCGGGCGGGGGGCCGCAGGAGCGGGGGACGCACTGGGCGGTGCTGTCGCTCCATTGGCCACTCAGCAGACATTCTCTTGTCTCTGGGCCAATCAGAGTGTAGCTGCAGACGGAGGAGACCAAAAAGAGATGAGCAAAGAACAAAAGAAGTAACAGCACGAACAGGACACAGATGGAACCAATATTCCTGAAACTATATTTAAATCGTGAGTCTAATGCAGAGGATTTCCACAATTTTAACATGTTCACACTTGGAGCAGATCAGCGTAATAACTGAGGAGGCTTCGATCACATTTACCCTTCTTTGCAGACATAGTGCACCTTGTTTCCCAGCTCATAGTTCTCTCCTACGGTCACAGCGTCTCTCAGGGCCGGAGGCTCGCTGCACAGGACGCTCACGCAGCGGGGGGTGGGCCTGCTCCACTCCCCTGTTGCCTCGCATACCACCTCCATGGAGCCCTGTGGTCTTCGCACCAACAAAACTTCTTAGTTTACAAACACACACTTACAAATATACAACTGGAAACTGATGACAACGTACAATCGGCTCCTGCACAACTAGAAGAGAGTGAGCAGTGCAGCTGACGGTCATTCACCCATACCTGTATCCCTCAGCACAGGTGTACGTGACGGTCGACAGGTATGTGTTCGTGTTGAGGTTGTAGTCGGCATTCTCAACAATGGCCGGCCCCCCGCAGGTCACAGGGTGACAGGTAGGTGGCGTCCCGCTCCATCTCATGCTAGCCAGACACTGGAAGTCGTACGGGATCTGAGGCAGGAAGCCCTTCATACAGCTGCGGCGGGCGGAAACAGAGTGAGACACGGGCTGCGGGCTTACAACAATCTGAAGGTGGTCATTTTTAACAGCCGCTGTTTGTGTTTCCCGCTGTCGTCATGACAACGAGATGCGGGAGAGGATGCCAATGATACCTGAAAGTCACCTTGCTTCCGTAGGTGAAGTTGTTTCCCTTCATCATGGAGTTCTCTGGAACTGTTGGTGTCGGGCAGGACAGGGCTGCAGACAACAGAAAGAAGAGGGTGAGTGGATGCTGTTTTCTTCGCACACATTTAAATGAGTGCACTGCGGCTTCTGCAGGACAACCTCAGGCCATTAGTGTGTTTGCCAATGTGTGTAAATTATTTAACTTCTCTTATGTCTGCCTGTGACACACAGAGAGCTTTAGGTTGACTGGCAGTGTGCTGATCAGCAACAGACAGGATGGTCTGCAGGTGCTGAGTCAGTTTCCCGCTCACCGTGAGGAAGAATGTGGCTGAGAGCCAAGATGGAGATGCTGCGTCAGTCAGGCCTTTCAGCCCGCCGCACAGTGGAGGACAAAATGAAAGCTGCATATGTAATCTCCCCCTCACAGCATCAGGGCGAGGCACCTCCCATGATGTGTACATGCATCGTTTCTGTTTAAGCACCTTTCATTTTTATGTGACATTATCCTGGAGTTTGTCTATCGACCTCTCACCTCTGCAGTAGGGGACCTGATCGTCCCACTTTCCCGTCTCAAGGCAGTAGAGTCGGGACGAGCCCATCAGCTCGTATCCGTCGTCGCAGCCGAACACGACCTCCCCGCCCATCAGGAAGTTGCTGCCGCTTCTGTGACCGAACTCCGGAGACCCGGGGTTCTCACACTTCACCGGCTCTGGTGGGAACACACGCACATCGCACATAAGTGGTGCTCAATGTGGACAGGTGAAAGTCTTTAAAAACATTTGCGGTCCTCTTACCTGTGCAGTTTTTGCCGTCTCCACTGTACGGGTGAATGCAGGTGCAGGTGTAGGAGCCCTCTGTGTTCTGACAGCTGGCGTGATCGTCACAGTCAGATCCCAGGGCGCACTCGTCCACGTCTGAACCCAGAGACGAACGCACAAGCAGAAACGTGTGACGGACAATGCGTCATTGCTTATTTGACATCAGTGAAATAAAACTGTGTAATGCGAGGAAGTACCGAGACAGGCCGGTGGGTTCCCTCCCCACTTGCCGCTGTTGGCACAGTGCACCTTGGCGTCTCCCAGCAGGTAAAAGCCAGCGTTACACTGATAGACCACAGAGCTGCCGGCGTGGAAGTCCGCCCCCTGAAACAGGCCGTTCTCCAGAGGATGAGGAGATCCGCAGGACACACCTGTAACACACACACACAGACAGGAGGCACGTTGTAAGTAAAAGTAATACACTTATTCCAGGAATACTCAAACTACCTGGTGACAGGTAATTTACACAGTGCTGGTCATGTCTGTGCCTTACGTTCACAGCTGGGTAAGGGGTGGCTCCACTCTCCTTTGTTCTGGCACTGCAGCACCGGCTCCCCCACCAGGTAGAACCCGGGATCACACGACAGCTGGACCTGGGCCCCGGGGCTCACCTCCACTGTGGAGGCGTGCAGGTGAGGCACTGCGTTCTCCAGCTTGGGGCAATCTGGAGAAACCGATACGGTGGAGTCAGAGCCTCTGTGGCTTTACTGGCACACATCAAAGAATCATACAGTGACTTCATTACGAAAAAAAATCTGTTTGTATGGATCTCTTACCAGCACAGAAAATGCTGTTGAGGTTGACTTTGACTCGGCCCACCACCCCGTTGAGGAAGTCGGGCCAGGCGAGGACGTTCCCTCTGTGGGTCACATGTGAAGCTGGACAGCTGCTGGCCAGCACCTTGATCTGCACAACACACACAACAACTCTCCTCAAATCCACGTCAACGTTCCCGCGTTACTGTTGTGCTGCGTGTAGAATCACCTGCTTTCACAGACACGGCTCAGTGTTTACCTGCTGTGGCGTGAGGACTCGATCCCAGATGTTGAGCTGACTGATGGACCCGACAAAGGATTCGACGGGGTTGAAGCCCTCGCCCCTCTGGTCCTGGTCCTGACCTAACACCAGGGCCCCGCCACCTACGAGACACACAGAAAAGCACGGGGATTAACCACTGCTCACCGGGGAAATGTCCTCCTCGAACAGATACTGAAAACATCTGCCACCGCAGAACCGGGTCGAGGATAGCACTACACCTGGGATAGTGGTGCCGACTGACAGGCCTTTTCCTCCGTCCGAGGGCTTCCCGTTGATGTAGATTCTCCAGTCGCCGTCCCAGCTCCTCCAGGACACGCCGATGTGGTACCACTGACCCGTGTTCACCGCGGGGCAGTCGGTGATCCGCTCCTTGCCGTTCACATACAGCACCCACCTGTGGGGAGGGGGCACCCGTGGAAGAATATATACAAAATATAAGACACAGGGAGAAATACTATGTGCCTTTACATTAACTCTGATGTATCACTGACCCATTGTAGTCTATGAGGAGGAAAGCGTTGTCGCTGCCCTCAACAGCGTAGGACACGGGCGTGCCGTAGTTCGTGGTGTCCAATGACCTCATCCAGAAGGTGCAGGTGATCTCTGTCAGCGCGGGCATCACGCCGTCCATCATCACGTAACCGTGGATGCCCGACACCTCAAAGTCCAGGTTGAAGGCTGAGGACATCTCTGATAGGACAGGCCAGGGATTAATGAATCCAATGATCAATTTATTGATATTCTTCTTCTGTTTTGGATTATGTCCTGACACGATAGTATGCTCAATGAGTGTTAACAGGAAAAGTACTGTCACAAGAAGCCGATATGTAAAAGAACCAAAGAAAAAGGTCAAACCCAGCTTCTTCCTACACGGACGGTATCCAGTAATGTTTTAATGTCATCTGTCCTATAGTACCTGTCTCACACCTGGTTCCGTTGAACCCAGGGAGGCAGCGGCAGGCGTAGGAGCCCAGACCGTCCAGGCAGCTGGCTCCGTTCACGCAGGGGTTGGGATCGCACTCGTCCACGTCCACCTCGCACACCCGGCCCCGGTAACCCTCCACGCACTGACACCTGGCACAGGAGAGGCGGCACCGCTCGCTTTCAGACCACATCGTATTTTGTGACGACAGAGGGATAGCGGGACGCCGCCGTGAGCCGCTGCTCTCCATCGCAACTTTTAATCACCTGAAACTGTTGACGGCGTCCAGACACGAGCCTCCGTTCAGGCAGGGGGCGCTGTGACACTCATCGACGTTGACCTCGCAGCGATCCCCCGAGAAGCCGGCGGCGCAGTTGCAGGTGTAACCGCCCGTCAGGTCCTCACACCCGCCTCCGTTCAGGCAGGGGTTGGAGAGACACTCGTTTATCTCCAGCTCGCAACGAGAGCCTGCGGCAATGAGAAAATGTATGTTTTACCGCTTGCACAGTTTCACAGTTTCTTTTACAGATTTATAAATGCTCCACGTATACAGAATATAAACAGTAGTAGTCATCACTTTCTACAGGGAACAGTCCAATCCAATAATCCACATGAATAATTATCGACAGTTAGGACTGATCAAACAAGGACATCGACACCCAGAATGAAATCCGACCTGTGAAGCCGCCGGCGCAGCTGCAGGTGAACTTGTTGACCTCGTCCACACACACGCCTTCGTTCAGACAGGGGGAGGAAACACACTCGTTCACCTCCGCCTCACACAGAGAGCCTGAAACAGGTGCAGGGATAATCCCATCACTTCTCCAAACCCTTTATTTCTTGGTACAGTCATTGGGAAAATGTCCACATGATCTTTTATGAATCGTTCTATTTGCATATGAGAGCAAAGACACGAGACGATGGTGGGAAGGAAACATGTCTGTGAAATAAAACTTTTTTTATACCTACATAAAATGTCTGGCCTGGAAGATAAATCCTTTCTGTTCTTTTTAAATTATTCCCAAATCCTTCAAGGCCTGGAAATAGACCTGCTGCTTTTCCATTCTTTTGTACTGTAAACCCTTTTACACTCTGGACCTTTGTAAGGGGCCGTACCTACAAATCCAGGCTTGCACTGACACTGGAAGTCTCCCATACCGTCCCTGCACAGGCCTCCGTTCTGGCACGGAGTGGAGTCGCACTCATCGATGTCAATCTCACACTTGGCACCTGAGGGAGAAATATCAGAGGCTGCATCGAACGCTTATCGTGACGAAGTCACATACAACACGACTCTGATGAAGATGATGTCCGTTCTGCTAAAGCCGAAGGCTCACGACGGGACAAAGCTGGTGACAGGGAAGAAAATGTGGAAGAGGAATGTGGTAGAAAATGGATTTTATCTGATCTCATGAGGTCTGTTAATAAAGTTTTCAGTTTCAAGTGTCAGTAAGTGCTTTATAAGCCAATGACAAGGCTGTGTGCAGAGCGGGACATACGCCGAGCGGTGGTGTACCTGTGAACCCGGGCATGCAGGTGCAGACGTAGCCCGCCCCGACTTCCTCACAAGTCCCCTTGTTCTGACAGGGATTCAGGAAGCACTCGTGGAAAACCTGAAACCAAAACCATACTCACACTGTCACGTACGCAGCCACAGACACGCTACAAAAAACTTCCTCCAGGACTAGGTATGTACCAGGAAAAGATGGAAATTAAAAAATTCAAATCAGATTCATATTACAGATAAATTAAATGCCATATGGACACAAAGTCACTTTCCTGTAAGTTTGGACAAGATGGACACTAACCTGACTGCTAGCTTGGTAGTCTTCGCTGACCTCCACCTCTGGAGCTGCAGTTACACTCTCCTCCTTTGGAAGAAAACTGGAGCCAAAGCCTGACAATGACAGCCACAGAAAATGTAGACAATGTAAGCAAAGTCGGGTCGGAAAAACACGGTAAAGGATCTTTCCCCTCGCTACCAGACTGGCAGACGGGTCGTGATCCAACTGAACAAAAGCCTGTATTCTTATTGAAAAAAAACAACTGGCAGCATCTCCTAACCACTGTTCATTCCCACACTTCAGGAATGCAGCGTTATTCATTTCCATTCTGCTGCTCAGGAGCAGAAGTCGTATTCTCGGCGCAGTAATCCCTTTTCCAAGTGGACTGAGCTGTCACAAAACAGATCAGACACCGCACAACTGGAGAGATGGCGGCACGTTTTCACACAGCACGCCCTGACATCTTGACTTCATCTGGCATGGCCCGCAGAAATTTAGCATAAGTGGCTTTACGTGCCAGCTCAATGCAGCAGAGTGGCGTTAACACAGAAGTCTGCTGTGTGAAAAGCTGCACACGTCCAAGTTTATTTGAACTGGAGCTGAGGCTGGAACAAACTCTGATAGTGTCGGTTTGGTTTTTCACTAACATCATTTACTCAGAGTCCTTCCTGCCTGCTGCAACATACCAGGAAATACACTGACTGCATTTGTCCACATCTTAATCCAATCATGAATGTGTGCCAGCACTTGAAGAGGACTGCATTGAATGCAAACAAGTATTTCCTTCTTTAGATCACTTCCAGGAGCTGTGTTTTCACTTTAGAATAAAGACTCTTTGTCCGTTTATCTGTGTCAAATTTAGTGTGTTCACAGAACATGATCAGGTTTGGGTTTAACGTGGAAAGAAAATGTGAACTGGGTCACCTACTGGAGCAGTGCTGGATGGTGGTTGCCCCAGTCACAGTGGTGGTCCCGTAGAAGGGGCAGGAGAGGCAGTAGGAGCGGCCGTGTTCAGGCTGGTAGTAATCTCTGGGACAGGGGTAACAGGGAACCAGACCGGTGCGGGAGAAATGACCTGCCAAACAGGGAACTGTAGAAAACAAACCGAAGAAATGAATGAATATAACGCAGAGGGTGAAGTCCCAGAATCACCCGAACATGGGGGAAAAAGGGAAAAAGCACAGCACAGTGAGAAGATTTAAAGGTTGTAGGTTATTTTTGTATCTCTACTTGGAAACTAAGGTAGCAGATATTACTCAGTTTCCAGATTTATCATCCAACTTTACTTGAAATTTCCAAGTAGGCCTTTTGATATAAGTTCACACGAATGCCACAGGCTGGACCCGTGTTTGTTTTGTCACCTAGCAGCGTTCACAATGATGATTAAGGCTGCTCAAGGTTGAAGTGAGCGAGTTGATAGGACGCGCGAGGGCGTGTGCTCTGCACTGTCAGACTGTATCACCTCCGCACTCCGCCTCGTCCACCGCTCCTCTGGTGACGGTGGAGGTCTCATCGGGACAGACCAGACACTCCCTGGCGCCGAAGCTGGGCTGGAAGTGTCCCAGTGGGCATGACTCGCAGATCTCCAGCCCGTTCAGAGAGTGGCTGCCGGGCTTACACTGCCCTGCAAACGCATGCAGAATAGGAGGATAGTTGCCCAAGACAGTGAAATTAGATCACTAGGAGTAAATTTTTATACTTTCTTATTTATAAAAATGTACCAGTCACCATCTAGCTTTGGGTTTGTCCTGCAGTGAATCTGAGGTCTGACTGTACCTTTGCATTCAGCCACGCTGCGGGAGTGCAGGTAGGCGGTGGACGTCCCCTCAGGGCAGGACTTACACTCCAGCTGACCCTCCTGGTCCTGGTAGGAGCCCAGCCAGCAGCTCTCACACTCATTGTACTCCAGAGAGAAGTAGGTTCCCACCGGGCACTGGACTGCAAGAGCACTCACAGTCAGTCATTTCATGGGGACGCGTATACATTTTCTATTGTTAAAGATGAAGCTGTTACACTAATTAAAAGGCGGTTGAATGAGTTTAAGAAAGTTTCTCCCCCCTTCAATCCCCTCCCACTCACCACACATCCGGCCTTTGAGCACTGAGCCTGGCCTGCAGAACAGAGACGCCCTCTTGCTCTCCAGGGACTTGGGATCGGCCACGATCATGTCCGAGGACACGTGGAAACTGGACAGCGGCTGCTTGGCCAGCGTTCGCTTCAGCCGATTGGTCAGCTGCTCCAGGGTCCGCAGCAGCCTCTTCTGATTGGCCACCTCTATTGAGTCGTTCCTCGACAGGGGCAGAGGGATGCTTGCTGGGAGAACGGACAAAGTTTAAAAGGACTGGTAACTGGTATGTGCATATTATTGAATGCCTTTGAGGTCCCTAAAAAAAGAAGAGGGTCATGCAGGTTTTACCTGTGATGTTGAAAAAGATCTGGATCTTGTGGTCTTTGGTGGGGCCCTTGATTTTCCGGTGCCTCTTGGTGCGGTGATGCGGCTGCACGCTCCTGTCTCGCTGCCTGCCGCTGACCTGCCGGCTGCCCGTGGCGAAGCCTGACTCAAAGTAGGCGTAGTCCTGGGCACCCTGAGGACTCCAGCTGTTTCCCCAACCGCCCGGCACTGAGAAAATATGAAGACGGGGAGGGGGAGGAACACAGAGCTGATGAGATGCTTCGATAAATAATGAAGGTTGAAGGGTGTATTTGTTGGCGTGAGTCTTACCGATAGAAAAGCCGTTCTCGTAGTCGTAGTTGTACTCCAGACAGTGACCCTGGGACATCACCTCCAGCTTGCAGGTGACGTCGTCACCGCTACAAATGTTGGGGAGCTGAAAACGAAAGGGAAGCCGCATGGGTTGGAGTTGATTCACGGGAAAAGAGCATGTGTGCACATGTGTGTCGGTATGAAGGCTCTCACCATGCCTCCCAGCTTGGTGTTGAACTCCCCGGTGAAGGACTTGACCAGGTCCACGTCGTCGCAGCGAGATGCTTTGAAAAGCATCTCAAAGGGCTTGAATCCATTGTTCGCTATGCGGTTCACTGAGAAAGACAAACAAATCCCACATCGCACACCGAAAGCGTCAAAAACCGTACGTGCATCCAGGAATTTAGGTGACGTGCACACAGGAAGCTGCAGGGCAGAACTTGCGCCGCGCTCACCTGAGCAGTCGGGTCTGTCCGGAGAGTACGGCGGCTCCCACACGCCGTTGTAGGCGCAGAAGTAGCTGTGCACTGCGTCCTGGGTGAAGCTGTAGCCATCCTTACAGTGCAGGGTGCAGTTGACGCCCTCCTCTTCTTCATAGCAAATGAACTCTCCGTTCACTGGGACGTAGGGCTGCTCACAGGTGGTCCCTGGACAGCATGACGCAACACAGGACGTTTTTTTTTTAACTTTACTCTCCTATGAGGCCGGAGGAAGTAAAGTCTTTACAGAAATTTGACATCTATAAAACTGGATTCAATGCACATGTTGTAACTGTACCTTGCACAGTGACGGTGAGGTTGCAGGTGCGACTGTTTCCGGCGGCATCGGTAGCCGTGTACTGGACCAGAGTCTCTCCAACTGGGAACAGAGAGCCCGGAGTGTGGCTACTGGTCACGGTGAGGCGGCCACCTGAGCGAGACACACGTTACAAATATAAAACATCATCATCATCGCCATAACATTTTTATCAGCATTACTCCTGCAGTGTTACCAGCCATGAGTCAAATCTCTTACATCCGTCATGCTTCATTAACTGTCAGCTGAGAGAAACTAGCAGATGTTTCCTCTGATGTTGGTGCATTTAACCTGTGCAGATCATGGTGTTTGGACCAGTGGAGCAGGTCAGCTGTCAGAGGTAAAACAAGCTGAGAACCTGGAGTCCACCTACAGAGGGCAGTCTTGGCCTTACTCCACAGTCCAGGACTAAATGAGTCACTCAGTAAACCGTAGCAGCTATGTTAAACTATGATATGTTGACATGTGGATCGTGTCTCTGGGCATCACACGGCAGCAGAACAATCCTCCTCTGAGGACTGAAGAGGAAAATTGCTGCAGTCTGGTTGGTTTTACAAAAAAAAAACCCTGAATGTGTAGAGAGTGATGGATCATGCACTGGGAGAGGCAGTGATGATGAGAGGAGTGTTCATGTGTCTGAGTGTGTGTGTGTGTGTGATACTGACACACAGGTTGTGAACAAAAAGCTGTGCAAACACGTGCCTGGAGTGTGCGATGCAGACGGGACTAAACACAAAGGAGAAGGTGAGAAAAGTGAGCGTTTGACCTTTCCTTTCACTAAAATCCACTTCCTCCTCTCACGGCGCTGAGGTCGTTCCAACGGGGCTGACACACGTCTGGTCTGCTCGGAGTCTGGTGTCTCCCCTTATATATAGTCTGTGTGTGTGTGTGCACGCGTGCGTTTGTGCGTCTACCGAGTCGTGACTATATATAGCGCTGGCATCAGGGTGTGGGCCTGGAAAAACAAAACATTGACGTCGAAGCAGCGCTGTGCTGACGTCGTGCGGGCCCGGAGCAGCCGCAGCAGCCTGTTATTACAGTGTGTGTGTGTGTGTGTGTGTGTGCGTTTGATAGGGGTGCACCTCTGCAGACAGGTGATGGTGGTGTGTGTGTGAGTGAGTGGGGGGAGGGGTTCGTTTGGGTCTCTGTGAGGTTTAAGGCCCGTGTTTGTGCTCGTGTCCGTGGCCGCCTCACTTGTGTGAACACACACAGACACGTGTGAGCACTGTTAGTGTTACTCGTGTGTGTGTGTGTGTGTGTGTGTGTGTGGAGCCAGAGCCAGTGAATTACATGGGTCTGGCTGAGGGCTGCAGCCATGGAGGAGTCTGGTTTGTTGTCTGTCACCACCGCGGCTGTTTGGGTACAGCGCGAGCGCCAGGAGACGGCCGGCCGGCCAGCTCCACGATATTTAGTCTATTTGGCAGCGCGGCCTTGATACACTCTGTTATAGCAGGTCGGAGTGACTAAACGCCGACACAGCGCGTGTAGCAGGGTGGCCCGGGCTGGAAATAGACACCAACGGGTTGCGTAAGTCCTCACGGCAGCCACAGGCGCCCATCGCAGCTCTGTCGCCTATAAAACCGATCACGGACAAAATCGTTCTTTCACTTGGTTCAAAGTGCAAAGGAGGAAGTTGTTTTTACCAAAAAGGTCCCAGAATACTGAGTGTGCTTCCCCCAGAAAGGTTTAAGAGAAGGGACTGGATCACAGAGGACTGAGAGGAAGTTTCACCTGAGGAAGTTTTTACTCTCACAGCTGTTACTACTCACTTAACAGATAAAAACTGACATATAACACGGTCAGTCAACGAGACCTGGCACCACCTTGACTTCAACATTAAAATTCTGCTCAGCCGTTCATTTATCAACAGCTGACTTAGCATTTTGTCATTCTTTTAAATGAGTATTTAACCTTTTGATACGCCAGTATAATTTACCTCTGTGTTTATGTTAAAAAAATGCTGAACCTGTGCTGGGCCAGCTGTGAAGGGGAAATTAAATGCGTATTTTTTTCCTGTGGGTGTCCTTCTGGAATGTCAGCTTGAGCAAGACGGTGATTTATAGCCAGGTCTACTGCGTATGGCAGCTACTTTGATAAAGAAGAAAAATCGAGGATTTGACAAGCAGTGAGAAAACATTTAAACTCCCGTATGAGTCGAGTGTGATGTGTGTTTGGATAATTATATAAATGACTGCGTGAAGAATGGATGGAATGAGTGCACGTTCCCACAAAAGAACATTTTTCATGGAGAAAACACCTGCTCTCCTATCCGCCGCCTCCGTCTGTTTCGACATTAATGACATTAACAGGCGCGGTAACGGCTTCATCTGTCCGCGGCTCAAACACAGACGCACAAATGAGGCGTTCATGCGCACAATTACAGTCCGTCCTCTATGTCCAGCGCGTCTCACACAGACCTGTAAAAGAGCAGAGTCCTCGGCTGATCTTTCCCCCCCAGTCACCCGATGGAAAAGATCCTGTTTAACAATCATCGGCCGGAGCGGAGGGTGGAGTGGAACAGAGGAGCAGAAGAATAAACCATCCACGGAGCCGCCACCTGAGAGCGCCCGCCGGACATACCTGAGTTGTCGGAAAACTGCGGCACCTCCCAGACGGCCGCCGTCTCCGCGCCTGTGGCCTGGACGGTGGGCGGCGACCTGCACCTGTCAATCACCGGTGGCTCCGTATCTGTCAAACATGTGGATAACAGAGGCGATCAAATCTGCGATCTGACGCCAAAACACTGGAACGCGTCAGAACAACACGGGAGGAGCACAGGGACACGGCGCGGGATGGTGCTGTGTGTGGGGAGGGTTTTTTTGCAATGCAGCAGTACAGCGTGTCAGAGGGCACGAGTTAAACACATGTCTCTAATAAAAGCTCCCAACGTTTCACCAACATAATAACATATGGAAATGTTCACAGCTACCATGCTTGAGGTTTTTCCCCCGACTGCTGTGATTATTAAGCGGTTGACACAGGACACCCCTGTTTTTCGCTCTCTGCAGTAACACTATTTGGCACCTGCTGGGGCGGGCGGGTGAGTACATCAGTTAAATCCCAGTTTTACACCGAGTGACGGAAATGAGCCGCGGCGCGTGGGCGGGACGGGGGGTGACGTCTGCGCTGTCTGCAAGTATGTCAAACAATGGTGTTGGAGGTGAAATATTCATTCCTTCATGCGTGGCTCCATACAAACTGAATTGGCCCTGCGTGGACTTTTAAGACTGATTTGTGGTATGTAAAAACTGTGACGCTTTGTGTGTCTGATGAAAAACCTCCGACTGATGGAAACAGCAATTTTAATTCATTATGGGTTCTCGTATTTTGGTCCAGCGCCTGTTGATGTGAACCACATGCCCCCGTGTATTCGAACGCCCCAAAAAGATAAACATTGATTAAAAAGTAGAAATATTTCATATGTAGACAAAGCGGCTAAGCTGTGTCGACACGAGCCAGAGCTTGTAAGGAGAAAGAGGAAACAATAGAGAGAGATCAAGGAGACCGCCCCCCCTCCGAACAGGCTATGGAAGCCATATGCAGCGTCCATTGTTTGCTTTGATGCCGTGTCCAGGAGGATGAGCTCACCGACGACTGCGACTGTGAAGGAACAGTTGGCCTGGTTCCCGGAGCGGTCGGTCGCGATGTACATGATGGTCTCCCTTCCGATGGGGAACAGCTGAGGAGGGGCGTAGACCGGCTTCACCTGCACCGCCACCTGGAGGGGTGAGACACAGGAAACACGAGGAAAACCTGAAATTACGGCCAAAGACGAGAGATGCTGTGGTGTCTACTGGACTACTGGCTTGATGGATTTGATGATGAGATATGATGAACAAACCCCACCTCCTCTTTAGAGTTGTCTGTGGCATTCGGGACGTTCCAGCTGACGTTGGCGGTGCCTCGCCGCTCGTCCGTCTCCGCGACGATGTCCGCGGGGCACTGGATCGATGGCGGTTCAGCATCTGAAGAGACACGGAGACATTTCCGACACGACACTTCAACTGACTCCAACAAATGAAATTACAATTTAAATGAGACAGTTATCACTGAGGGAATGGGTGTGTGATGTCATCTGACCCCTGACCTCTTAAATCACAACATGTCAGGCGCACCCCACTGCGACGCTACGTTTACACTGTGAGTGTCTTATCTGCGTCCGTCCATTACCTCAGCACCAGGAGGACAGGTTGAAAGAGACAGAGGTGAAATGACGTCAAAGCAGCTGGAGGTCGTGGAAAAGGACGCCGCATCTCGGACGAATGATATTATAGATCACAAATCCAGATTGGCGAGGGAGTTGCTGGTGTTAACGACTACTGATGGGACTGCGGTAGACCACAGCGAGGACATGAGCTAATCCCGACCTTACGCCGTGTGAGGGGAGTAAAGATTTAACCCTTATCAGTCCCAGCTGACTCCTGCTGAGTCCATGTTTTAAGTGAGGCTCGTGCAGGCTAACAACATTTCAAAAGCCCCGGTCTTCATGAGGAAAATGAGCTGTTGTGCTTGGCAGCCCAGGAAATGTACGTATCAAAGGGTGGTTGTCCCTCGCTCTCCTTCATGTGGGAAAAGGCAGTAAAAAGTTGCCTGAACAGTTGCTTATTTTATTATTAGCATCTTATTAAACCTCACGCCAAGTGTTGATCCACCAGCGTTTACTGCCAGGTACAGTAAAACACAGTCGAGACGAGCGGCAGCGCGAAGAGCTGAGTAACGCGGCTGTGCGTGCGAGGTCTGGCTGCAGAAAATACTGAATCCTCACACTTTCATTAGAATTCAGAGTTGTTCCAGTGGGAAACATTAGATCATGGGTAGTAGCGCTCTCAATATGAAGCATTACTGTGAAAAAAAAAGAAAAGAAACAATGATTAGCCGGCGGCGAACTCGCTCGCCGGTGTGACCCTTGGATGAAACACTTTCTTCCTTTGTCTCATTCTCCGTGCGGTGAGGAGCGTGAGGCCGGCTCAGCTCGGTTCAGCTCGGTTCAGCTCGGTTCAGCTCGGTTCAGCTCAGTTCAGCTCGGTTCAGCTCAGTTCAAGCCTCCGACGGCCGAGTCTCCCCTCCATCCTCGGCGGCCGGGCCCGCTGCGTTGTGTAAGAGCGCCGGTTCCCATCTGGACCTGATGACCCATCCGCTCAGGCATCCATCTCTGCTAAACACTAACACACTCAGGCTACGATCGGGCCCGTTCATCTCCATAACACTTCACTTTGGGGCGTCATCGTCAAGGAGAGCGAGAGGCGAGAGAAGCCAGGAGCCTGCTCTGAGCTCTGCGCTCTCTCGCTACTTTCTCCGTCTTCTGTCGCCCGTCGGATCGCAGCTCTTTGCTCATCCACGCTTTCACACCTCCTCCCTCGACCAGCCTCGACTCAGAAAAATTCATCGTCCCTCTGCCCTACCATTAAAAGAAAAAAAAACACCCCCGCATGACTCACCTCCCTCTCCATTCATCTTTACTGCACATCTTCCCCCACTTAACCACAGCCGTTTGTTCATTAGTGCACTTTCTCCGTGAGGAAATGAGGGGATTGAGGACATGTGGGGGGGGAGCAGGGCCGCTCTGCACCACCTGTTTCACCTGCAAGGCATCTGGAGGGCTGCAGCCCATTTATAATGATCTCCAGAGTGGTGGGGGAGGGGGGCGAGAGAGCTCGGACATGGTATGGTTTGAGTTAGTGACCCGCGGCCCGCTTCAAAATGGGGTTAGCACAATTCTCACCATTCACAAAGCAGACAAAAATGCAAGGGGGGGTGGGGATGGAAAAAAACCCTTCTCGCTCCAAGTTTCCTGCTGTTTTCTTTTTATATCTTCCTCTCTTTCTCCACACATTCTGTGTCTGTCTGTCTGTTTCTGCCTTGCAAGTGAAATCACACACTTCGAGTGTCATTCACTCCGCCACTGGAATATTAATTGAATCTTCCAAACGGCCGTGCTGAACTTACAGGCGACTTAATGATGGAAAAGTGCGCAGCCAAATGAGACCGGTGAGGACATTGAGTTCTTAAAACCCATCTTTAAATCTCTTCTCAAACTGCACTCAGGCAGGTTTAAGGAAAGTCAGATTATCTCGATGACAAGACCAGTGCCAAGCAGGGAGTCGCACACATCATGCTGCCCCGAGCGTCTTCACAGTTATGACCTTTTTTTCTTTTACAGCCCCTTCATGGACCCTGACCTCTGACCTCAGAGCTGCAGAAGAGAAAAAAAACCCCACTTTCCTCCTTTTCACGCACCTGTACAGACGGCTTTATGGATATTGGCCGTCCAGTTTCCAGAGCCCATGCACACCGCCTTCCTGTTCCCTTGGAGACTGTAACCTTGACGACAGGTGAGCAGGCAAGCGGAGCCCGGCGACGCTGCCCTCCTCCCGCAGGCAGGGGGCGACAGCAAAATGTTCTTCAGGGGCACGATGGGGGGACAACGCACCTCTGGGGAGAGAGAGGGGGAGATGAATCTGAGAACGTTCCATTTTCTGCAGACCCACATCTTTTACTAATCATTATTACAAGTAGCTGAACACGGCACTACCAGTACTGCAGTGGGCTGAGTTAGCGTATGCTGTGCATTGGTGAGAGAAAAAAAGCATTCAGTTGAAGATAAGGCCGGTCAGAGCAGAACAGACAAAAAAACACAAGTCTTTGCAGATCATGAGCGTGTTTCCTGTGCCTTTACCCGAATGTGATAAAATCTGACTCTGAGCAGGCTCCACTATAAATGCCAACAATAAAACTATTTTCAGAGAGTGCGTATGAAGAACTGGCGCAAAAACAACAACATTTGGTCGAAAGTCAACCTAGGAAAGCGCTGGCCACGGGACTCGTACCCTGGAGGCCTTTTATGCAATTTTGGGCTCATACGTGTGGCTTTCGCTCGACGATGGACAGATCATTCGCTCTCGCTCCTGTTTCACTGGCTTCAGCTGTAAGAGCTATAAAGGGAAAACTCACTGAGAGGGAGGTTTTAATCAGATGAAAAAAAAAACAACAAAAATCTTCTCCATCCTCTCAGGGCAGCTGAGGCGATCCTGTTTCACCACAGTGCAAACAAACACTAAAACAAACCGCAGAGCCCTCGGAGCCGTGTTAAAGAGGTAACGACAGTCAGCGGGCAAACACGGGACGCTCAAACAAACAACCTGCAGCTCAGGCACGACCTCTGGGAAGAGATGGGCGTTATTGATAAACCCGGAGGGAGGGGTTTACCGGAAGCAGCCGGGCCGGGCCTTTTTTTTTTTTTTTAAATAGAGCCGGTTGGTTGGCAGTGAGTCAGAGCAGGCCGGAGGTTTGCGGCCGAAACGCTCTCACACGGCCCCTCGTTTGCGTGTTTGGCGCGCCTGACCCCGGCGCTCTCTGCGGCCGGCGTGAGCGCGTGTGACTATTTTAGCTTTAACTATGGGTTTTGAAGTGTGTGGGTAATCCTGCGCGCATGTGTGTACGTAGATGCGGTGGTGACTGCAGCTTCGCCCTGAGAGAGCAGATGCACGGTATCTGTCCGCGGACGACGCAGCGCAGTTCGCAGGCAAATCCGCTCCATATGTTTGACCGCCGCGCACATGTTCCCATGAGCGCTGAACGTGTGTGTAAAAACCACATGTTTTGACATAGAAAGATCCAGATCATGTGTTATTTTACAGTCATCTGATAAATCATCTTTGTTTTTTCAGTCTGGGCACAACTCAGTAACCTACACAGTTAATATGCGCTTACGGTTAAATACAGTCCGGCTGCAAGAAGGATGTACTGCAGTGTTAGTGTGTGTGTGTGTGAGTGGACGCAGGGCCGGCGATTCATCATGGAAAATAATGCAAATTGAATAACCAAATAAAGAAATCTAATTTAACTCTAAAGATGTGTGTGTGTGTGTGTGTGTGTGTGTGGGGGGGGTACTCTGGATGAAGATGTGACAGATAAGAACAAAACAACAGTGCTGGAGATAGATGAATTTGCTCGGGGAGGACGTTGATGGAGTGATGAAACCCAGAGGAAATTATGACCCGGTGTCTTCCAGCAGATTTCTATTCGGAGGTTTGCCAAAATGTCCAAACATGCAGCACATACACGACTTGTGATGCGTCGCCAACAACACCACAACAAGACGTACTGTAAACCACCTGAATCAACTGTGATTGCGAAATGATTGATAGCGCAGCACTGTTACGCCTCTCTCTTTACAGTGAAAACACATGAGGCAGCTATGCCTCAGTCAGGACGTGACTCTGTCACTCCTCCTCAGCTTTACATGTGCGGTTATCACAGCAGCTTTTTCAGCCTGTCCCTCTGTCCGGATTCACGAGCTCGCTTTTGTGTTTGGGATCACAGAGATATTAGGTGGGACGTGTCACTGCAAAGTGGCTCACAGGAGGAAGAAGGCGGTGGAAAGAGGGAGAAAGAAAGCACCTGGTGTGAACACGCAGGGTGAGACAGCGGCTCGGGGGGGGGGCGAGGGCTTACCCACACACCGAGGTTGGGGTCCGCTCCACTGGGAGTTGGCCTGGCAGGTGAGCCGGGAGTCTCCCTCCAGCCTGTAGCCGCGCTCGCAGCCCACCTGACACTCCGCCCTGTAGGAGGCGGCGCCATCGCTGCACCGCAGGAAACCGTGCTGCGGCCGGGAGAGGGGCGGGCAGGAGCGCACTGTGGGTTGGGGAAAAAAGACAAATATGGGAATTAGCGATCGGCAAAACAGACACACAAATCAGGCGCTACGGTAAACCTGCGGTCAGCGTCACCAAAATGTTAATGACCGACCCTGTCTGAGAAGAAGGAGAAGCTCTAATGAAAGTTCACATTTAAAAACAGGGCGAAACGGGCACAATCTGTGGAGAGATGTTCTGATCTTCTTCACAGATGATTCATTTCAGCTGCTCTTTGCTGGAGGGATTTTGTTCTGCTATAAAACACGCCAAAGATGTTTCAAGTCCAGCTTGGCCAGGACGGTGTGTTCACTTTTCTCTCCCTCTCTTCAAACTTTTTCGGTGATTTTCATTGCGTGCTCCTGCTGGAAAATTCCTCCCCCCCGCCCTGCTGAGACTGGGATTCATCTTTTCATTCAGTGTTTGAGTACACAAACATTCATACATTCATGGTGCGGTCAATAAACACGCTGAACCCCATATGCATCCAAACGAATTCATTTTGGTTTCATCTGACCGAAGACTTTGCTGCCACGATTCATCCGCTCTCGTCTCACACGACTCACACCTGTGTCGTCCGTGGGTGATTTTACAACCATGTTTGTGCATTTAGCCTTCACGGCCGTGCTCACAGCGTGGTCTGTGTAACCTGTTTGTTTCTCAAACACTACAATTACTGTTGGAGTCATTAACCTTTCAGATGACTCCGCGCGGGGTTGTACTAAATCTGAAGCAGGATGACAAAGATAAAGCAAATCCAAATGATGTCTTTATTAATTTATGGTAGGGTTTAGGTTTGAGGAATAACTGATAAACACAGGTTCTGCATATAAATTGCAGGAGGAGAGAGGGCAGTAAATCAGCAACAGGAATGTGCAGCACTGTGTCATCTTTAGCTTTAACTGGGGGCCTATCATTTAAGCCACGGCGTGAAAAGTCCCTACAAAATAAAAGAAAAAACAGTCGCGTGTGTCTGTTCTCAATTACGCTGGTGTCTAAAAAAAAAAGGGCGTGTGGTGGGTTATTTCTCATCACCACCCATAAACAGACAGGCGGTGCAGAGGAGACCCCCTCCCTCAGGGCTTAACAAGCTGGGAGGTCCCGCAGTATGTGGCGAAGACGAGACGTAGTGTAACGCATACAAGCAGACAAATGCGCACACACTCAGAAAATACATACCCGCAGCCACATCCCATAAATCTGCAACACACACCCCTGAATATTCAGTCTCTTGGTATTTCTGTGAGTCACTCTGCTGCTGTCTTTCTGCTCACACCTCCATCTCTTGACCTCTCCGACTCTTCCCTTCTTTCCTTCCCCCGCTTCCTCCCGTGCGACCTTCTGTCCTTCCTCTCCTTACATCCTTTCCTCCTGCCCGTCTCGCTCCGCCCTTAATTGAATCCCGTCTACCTTTCTTCCTCTCAACATTTGGTTTTTGGCAGAAAGCGGTAGCCCTCCCAGTTAATGCTGATTCCTTGTCCAAACACATATGATCTCAATACGCAGCCAGAAAATCTTTACACGCTGACGCACGCCGACTCGCCCTCGCTTGTCGGACAGCTGCGGCGGATCGGCGCAGGGGATCGGCTCCTATCCTCCGTCTCGATACGTGGATTTAATGCTACATAAATGTTTACGAAGGAGCGCGGAGATCAGAGGAGAGGCGGCGAGCTCGGAGAGCTTTGATGAAGGTCCCGGAGTTTAATGAGGAATTATATGAGACATGTGGTGTGGGAGGAAGCTGCTGGGATTAATCACACCAGCTCGTATTGTTTGTGTGTAATCGCTATATAACAAGAGAGCACTGTACACACGTCTGTTAATATGTAATCTGAAAATCTGACGCCATGTCTTTTAACAGATAACCTCCTCATGCAGCTCAGTGTTCAAGAGTAAAAATATAAGTCAGATATATGTGAAAACGTACAGTACAAAATGACTGTACATATCACATGCTTGCTATCCTTGGTGCAAAGAGGGATTACTGATTTTCTCAGTTTTATCGCCAGCTGAAGACGTCACCTCGGGCGCCGGGAAATTGTGATGCGCATTTATCAAGCGGGATAAAGTTTGTTGGTTGCCGAGGGGAGGCCCGCTGCCCGCTCACCTCTGCAGCTGGCAGGCGTGCCGGACCAGGTGGCGTCTGCCTGGCACAGCCTGATGCCGGTTCCCTGGAGGTCGAAGCCCGGCTGGCAGCGCACGCCGCAGGCCGCATCGAAGTGGTTGTTGCACACGTTTTGGATGAAGAAGCCGTTCTCTGGAGGAGCGAGCGGCGGACAGTGCACCACTGCGAGAGAAGAAAGTGGTGATTAATAAAAGGTCACTGTGGAAATCACTGGCTCAGTGTCGGGAGGGGGTGGGGGCTGAAATTACTGGAAGCAGCTCCGTGATGCAGGACGCTCTAATCTCATACTTCTGTGGAGTCCTGTGTTTGTTTTCCAGTTGATTCAACCGTATATCATCGCGTTCGCCGTCCCTCGTGGTTTCCTTGGCAGCGCCCGACGTTCATTTGTTTTCCTTATTGTTTGCAGCCACACGAGGCCAAAGTTTCCAGTTTCCAACTGGACGAATGCTACTGTTTTTTTGTTTTTTTGGACTGACTTGTCACATACACAGTGAGATAAAGCGTTTAAGTGTATTTATGTGTACTTCTGAAAGGACGACTCGGGACACTGTATTTGTCCTCTGCAGTGGTTTATACAGGACACGTGGAATCCTGAATATCCGTGGCCAGAAATGTGATGTCTTATTCTCTGGCTTTTCTCCTGATAATGCTAGAATTTGTTGGGCAGTGGCAGTTTTCTCTTAAATTCAGCCATGAGGGGGCAATTGGTGCCAGTTCAGTTTTTCATGCTGCAGCCAGAAAAGTGTTTTCTACAGCGTTTTCCTCCTGGAAAAGTCCTTATATGACCACCAATACTTAGAAGTGCAAACATATATGTCATAAACCCGGACGCTTCCGTTTTACTGACTATAGAAGGTGTCAGGGATGATTTACGCCAGCATCTACAGGTCAAACAGATCGGTTCCTCTTACCCTGGCAGGTCATGCCGACTGGCTGATAGCCCGGCTTGCACACGCAGTCGCCGAGCGAGGTGCTCCCGGGCTGGGAGGTGTGCTGCAGGTCAGGGCACGGCAGGCAGGTGCTCAGCCCTCCCGGCGTTCCCTCCGGTTTGTAAGTGCCGGGTGGGCACGCTGGAAGGACAAGAGGGGAGAGGAGAGAGGGAGAGGAGAGGGGAGAGGGGAGGGGAGGTCAGACAACGATCCCAACATCGCTCAGCGTAAACGGATGTAATGTCACGCACAAGAAAAGAAACGCTGGATGGAAAAACCGGATCATGGAAACGTATAGAAGAAAATTTAGCTAAAAAAAAAAAAACAGCTAATAATCTTCGTGACAGAAACCGGAAAAAGAAAACAGCTTCACAGATTTATGCAGAGACTTTGATCATATTCATGTCTGGACATGTAGTGGCGGAAAATGTGGCAAAAAAAATGACACAGTGATCTCACTGGCGAGGTTAAAAAAAAAAAGAAAAGACAAGTTGAGTTCAGCGTCTTAATTGTTCCAAGCAGGGGGAGAAGTGTTTTTTGCGGCACCGAGCACCTCGGACCATTTTCATCAGAAAGAAATGCGGCAATCAAAGAAAGGTTTACGAGCATCTAAAAGCAGTTACGGTTCGAATGTACGTAAGCACATATGGGCTATATTAAAAAACAAAAAAACCCTTTTGATCACCTGCACACACAGACATGATACAGCGTGTTTCCCATTAGCATCACCTGAGTCGGATCATGAGGACACGCTGTAAAGGCGAAGGCGCAGGGGTCACGTGAAGGTCCTCCAACACTTTCACTCGCTGTCACTCAGCGGTGAGACTGAACGACCAAATCCAGGCGCGGCTCTTATCGGGGTTTAAAGGTTGTTTTCACATGGGACTGTTCATAAAGGACAGATTACCTGATTAAAAGCGCGTCCGCTGATGCAACGCGCTGCAATATTTTCAGTGAGCTAATCCCCCCGTATCCAGTGATCTCATGGGCTCTGATGTTTTTTGAATTAACCACTTTAACTTATCTCCAAAATTGGGTTTGTGATTATGTGAATTATGGGCTTTACCAGGAGACGGCAGCCCTTATCGGCCATGATGCGGGCAGTTTCACACAAAGCAATTTGCAGCGCTGACAATTCGCCGTGATTCACGGCGATTACCGGCGCGCTCAGACGGGGCAGAACCCTTTATCAGCTGCTGCCCAAACTCCGAGCAATTTTCTCCCGCGCTGGTTCTGCGACGCACACAATGATCCGCTTTCACGCACACGTCTACTGAACGCGCGTCCAGTTGTGCGACACGCTGCAGAACCACCATATCACATACGCACCAAATAAAGTCAATCTGTCGACAGATTACAGGGTGCGGTGCTGCGACTCACGTCACAGTCTGTTCAAACGTTTTTGTTTTTTTGCATTAATTGGAAAAACAAGTCCACATAATATTGACTGTTCCAACTCTTAACAGGCTCCAGAGCGTCTTGTTGCTGTGCACTTTAAATGAAAAAAAAAAATCAGAAGGTCTCTTGACTCACACCCACACACATCATTTAAACACTGTGAAGAAATATGCAGAAGGACTCATGTCCCACTGGAACATCTGAATGGACTCAAAGCCCTTTCAGTGTGAGCAGGAAGACGAGTAATGTGCGTATAAAATATTATGATATCACATTTTGTCTTAGTTTGTTGGAAGCGGTTCAGAGGTATCCAGTAATCCGTCAAACAGCAGGTTCAATTACATGCTGCACTGTAGGTGTGACGGAGAATCCGCAGCACCAATATTCTCGCTCGCCGCCTCGCCAGCGGCCAGGTGTGAGTTTCCACCGCGGAGCCGGTGCCAGCCTGGCCTCCCGCCACGCTCCCTCCCCCTCGCGGCCGAAAACCCCGGAGGCGGGTCAGCCAGGAGATGTTGGGCCGCTGGTGCTGAAACACACCCAGTGTACCTGCTCTGCTGCGGACGCTTCTGCGGTTTGCACTTGATAACAAAAGCAGCGACGCTGACGTAAGACGGGGACGACGGCTGAAAGCTAAACGTCTCCTCTGTTCAGGTCCTCGGGAATCTGTTTTACAGCTTCATTTAAGGTTTACAGGAAGCCCAGTTATTTTTAATGTGAATAATAATTCACCCGGAGCGCAACAGTGGAAACACTGTATCAACAAAATATATAATTTCAATTCCTGGCATGTTGCGTGTGCTGGCAGGTAGAAATGTACACAGACAGATTCATCGCCGTGCACGTACGCAAACACACACACACACACACACACACACACACAGACTCGGAGCGCAGAAAGTCCAGACCCGACTTCTGGCTGCAGGATGCAGGAGGACGGAGGGAGGGATGAACAGGAAGGGATAAATGATGAAAGCACAAGTACCCGTGGATCTAAAATTAAACGGAAAAGCTGGAAGCTCAACATGGAGAAAACTGTGCACATTTCCTTTAAAACAGATCGCCGCTCCGCGACTTCAGCCAGAAGACGGACCCTGTACTGGAACTAATTGTGTTTGGACCCGGTGTCGGTCTGAAGCCGCCCACTCGCTGCGGAGCTAACTCTGCTGCCGCTGCGGCCTTCGTTTGGGGAGGAAGTGGAGCGTCAGCGGCCAGATGAACATAAAACACAGAGAGAGCCCGCTGTGTCTGAATGTAGAGAGCTACTGTACACAGTAATGATGTGAGGAGAGGAGAGAGCCAGCAGCTGTTTACTTTAAAGTTACAGCAACATTTGAGCAAAGCTAATAACTGCTAATAAAGTTAAACAGCATGTCATGACACCGCCGCCTCTGATCCTTTTGGCTTTTTTTCTTTTTCTCCTCTAAAATCTTCTCAGAAAGAAGCAAATTGACAAGCAGCTCTGAGTCCCTCAACCACTGATCTGAGGTCTGCTCTGCCTCCTTTTTAAGCATGATGATATTCTGTATTTTTACTACTACATTTTACATGTAGCATTGAAAACCTCCAACACTGTCAACACACTCATGATGGACAGTGTTTAGAAACAGTGAAAATTAATGTAGAACCAAAGATATTTTTCATTCAACACATTCCTCTCCATACACTTTTTCATTCCTCTTCCTCAGACCCCAGTGCCTGCCTTACCCACAATGCAATGCATTTCAGGTGTGTAACCGCCTCCCGCCCCTCCGCCCCATCACTGGAGGCTGTTTATCAGATTTCACGCTGCTCCCTCTGCAGCTTTATATAACTTCCTAACACATGCAGGAATCCTCCCGAGGTGGAAAAGCCTCTTTAAGACTCTAAACCTCGCTCGGCATCAAGCCCCAACCTCGCCCCTGAATATTTAAGACTCATGCCAGAGTTAAAAATCATAAAAATAAACAAGAAGACATTCTCCCTGGATTAAACAGGAAGTCAAAAAAAGAAAAGACAATGACGGAACCAAGCAGAGTAGTTCATCTGTTAAACTCCTACTGCGGTCCAAGTCATTTAAACTGGCAGACACGTCCGGTCCAAGAGCCAAAGTTACTATCACACGAGAACCTCTCACGTCTCTGGAGGGGGGGGGGTTACACTGTGTTCGATTAGCCAGGCCTAAAAACAGACTTGGGACTGGAACGATGAAAGGAGATCCAGAGGGAGAGCAGGAACATCTGCCTCCTCAGCCACAATGACAGAGCGGTTTTCGTCCTTCAGGGACAGATTCTGCTCAGTCCGACTGAATCCGCAGCCGATCCATACATTACTCACACAAGTTACGTGGAGTTTCGCTGACTGAAATGTTGCGGTATCAATGCAGAGACTCACGTCGTGCATCCCCACTGAAATAACACGATGAATCAACCACCAGTGAGCAGAGAGGTAGTCACCCAGTTACAAGAAGAGAGAAATGTCTGTTTCTTTGCCTTTTTTGGAATCACTGGCCGTCAAATCACGATAATGTCTCATTTCCTCCGCACATGATCACTTTTGAAACCACTGAAATGCTATCCCGGATTATTTGGAGCCCTGGGTTATATGTAAGCCTGATTATCACTTGAAATTATCTTTGATATTAAAAAACTATGGTCAAGTGTTAAAGAAGTTAATACAGCGTACAGCTCCAGGTCCCGTGTCATCACCGATGAGATCTGAGCAGAAGAAGCTTTGTCGTATTTCTGGGTGTTTTCTGACTCGCTGTATCTGCTCAGCCTTTCACGTTGATTCAGTCCCTTTAAAAATGAGCCACATACTGTACGACAGGAAGGAGATGGGCAGCACAACCTCTGCTGTCACAACGAATGGGAAACATCATCGGCATTATGGATTGGGTTAACGCTTCCCTGACCCAATGATATTGGCGGCGCCGTGACCCAGTTCTGTCGACTTTGAGGCGGAGCGACAAGGAAGTTGGGCGATATTGTGAACAGGCTGCTAAATCTGGACGCAGGCCTGGCCGCTTGCGGTCGAAGGCCCTCTCACACAAGAAATGCTGTGAAGTCCGACGTTAAGATTCCAGAGTTAAGTTTTTTGTTGTTTTTTTTTTCTTACTGCGAAAACAACTTTCACATGCGAGGAGACTTTCCGCTCTCGGCTGAGACGTCCCATGCGCACTTGAGGCGCATAAATAGACAATGGAAATGGACAATTAAAATGTATAGTCTAGCCTGACAAACACGGGCTGACGCAGGCCCGACGAGACCGCTGCTCGGCCTGAATGTTTCGTTTCGGTCTGTTTATTCGTTTGCTCCGAGCCAGCAGACTTTGCGCTGCTCGTGTTGAATTCATCTGGACCACCAGGCGAGCCTGAAGTGGTTTAAAAGGGTTTTGGACTTTAAGAAGTGAATCATGTAAATTATATGTTCGTGTCCAGTAATGACAGCCGTTGTAATCATTTCATGTGTCAGAAAGACAAACACCCCCAGAGACAAAGGAGAACCTTTCCAACTGCTCTTAATTCCTATTGTAAAGGTCATTACCATGAACCAGGAAGTGCTCTGTGGCAGGTTGGAGACCTATGGAGAGCTGTCACCTGCCTGAGTTATCGTTCCACTCGGGGGGGGGGGGTAACACTTTGCCCCCTTCCGGAGCCAAAGAAAGAAACCGAGAGGTGCAAAGAGGCTGCGTTTGCAACAGTGAAGGTCACAGGAATTTTCCAGCCTCCGTGCACGGGTCACCTGAAGCTGAAGACGGACTGGGAATCCCATCTTCCCATCTTCCCGGAATGTCAGGAGGCTCTAAATCACGTCGCCAGAGTCTCACTGAAGTCTGGTCTGCTCTCCATCTGGATTGCAAAGTAAAAAAAAAAAGGCTGCAGCACAGCTGTCCACCTACGCATCCTCCATCTGAGGAGGGGGGGGGGGGTGGGGGGACCACCACAGACCCCCCCGGATGCGAGCTGTGGTAGATTTCTGCGACGTGATGCAAGGAAACAGAGGGAGTTAAACGGCTGCTGCGTCGTCCTTCGCCTGCTTATTATTCAATCCTGCTCCCGAGGGAGAATTACTTCACCGCAATTGCAAGACGCATTTTAAGGATTTCCAAGGGCAGGGAGACCGTGCCGCTCGTTTATTACAGGCTCCGGGAACGCTGGGAATGACGGGGAGAGCGAGGCGAACCGCTGAACAACTGTACAAACACAGGTTGGTCTCCAGTCTGGTGCGCGTGATTACAGATGTCAGCGTGCCGAGAAATGTTGTGATAGAAGGCCGCGCTACGCTCTCAGCACGCTCGGGACGACGCAGCACGACGCTCACAAAGCGTGACGCTCACTCTCGCGTCCGAACAACAAGGCCCGTGTCCTGAGCCCTCTCAGTTGCCGTGTCACCGCTTCAACCAAATTCCTGAATGTTTTTCCACGTTTCCCAACACGATTGGATGGATTGCGTTATCGGGCGCATGTGCACGCAGACATACGTAAACATAGTGCGAAAACATCGCGCCAGAGGCATGCACACTCAACCGCCCTGCGCGTTTATCCGTTCCCACAGTAGTGTCAGAGCCGCTGTCTCCCACTGGGAGTTCAAGGAGCGATCCTGCTAAACACATTCCCTGACAGGACGCAGATCCGCCCCGCGTCGTGCGCAAGACGACCAAACCGGCTGAGAAAAATGTGACACACGGACGTGACGTAACGCCGCGATGCGTCCGCGTGCTTCTGTTTCATCTGAAGCATAGCACACATCCTTCTTCCTCATCTCACAGATTTCAGTCAGGCAGCTCACGTACACACACACACACACACACTCGCGAAGAGGAGATCAGAAAGTGAGAGGAAGTGGGAGGGAGCTGAAAGAGCGCTGAAGAGGGTCGGCGAAAAAATCCCGAGGCAGACGAAGGTCACGGGGGGTGGGGGTGGGACAAACATGCTGGATGTGAAGGAGGGCAGAGGCCTCGAGGTGCTGAGGAAGAAATTCATTCCAACTTGAATCCTCGTGGGTCCATTTGTCAGGTTAACTTGTGTGCGAGAGAGAAACGGCGGCACAAACAGGTTGAAATATTTACAGAGCAAAAGAAGAGTAGTGATGGATGATTCAGTGTGTGTGTCTGTGAAAATTAACCCTTACCTGCCGACAGCGTCCAGCGGCTGGGCACAGGGAGGAGACACAAGAAACAAGGAGGAGGAAAATAAAAGAGAAAATGACGGAGGGATGGAGGGATGGGCGGAGGAGGAGGAGGAGGAGGAGGAGGAGTGTTAATGACACAGTGAGGTTCTGCTTTGCACCACTGGCTGTTTCATGCCTCCAGCAGACGAGGCTTCTATTAAGGGCCAGTTTATAGCCTCGCCACCTCATCGCCCCTTCATCTGTCTCTTTTTTTAACACACACACTCACACACAGAGTGGCCTCAGTGTGTAACGCAAATCGTGTCTGCTTCACAACATCCCTGACCTACAAACACGGCAGCAGTAGTCATCAATTAAGGCCTTTTACAGACCTGTGTGTGTCATTTAATGAGCGAGGAGAGGCTGGACTGGCGCTGAGGGAGGGACTCATATGGATATTAAGACCGATGGATCCAAACTGCTCTGGAGGGAAAAAACAAAAAAACTAACTTCAAACACCAAACGACATGAAAGTCTGAAAACACCTGAGGGCAGCTTAAACACCGGCACCTTTTAAAAGCAGTTACTGAAGCTACAGCTGCCACTTCTGTCTGCTGGAACAACACAGTCACAGAGTAAAAGCTGGGATCTGAAATATATATATATATATATAGGTCAAAGGTGAACCAGGAAGTCAGTCTGTCAGAGAGAGACGACAGCCATGAGCTAAATGCTAATGACGCACTGACTAACGCTGCTTGATTAACACAACAGCCGGGGTCACAGGTCAGTTCACACAGCTCACGTGTCCACTTCGTTCCCCTCAGTTTGATGTTTTATTAACACAACATCACATGATATGTTACGGCTTGTAGATCACTCTGCAGGTACGTTCTGTATAAATAAATATATTACTGAGCTTATTAGTGCCGGTACCCCACCCCACCCCCCTCCCCCCGGTCTGGCTCAGAGCCAGTCTGATCAGTCACTGAAAGATCTCCATCCATCTACCACAAGAGACGCATTGCCCCCCCCCCACCCCTCCCTCTCTTTCCACTCCCTGCTCACCAAAGAAAAACACAAACCTAAACTTCAACACAAATCAGTTCGGGGGTTCAGGGTCTCCCCAGTCGCCCCCGGCTCACAGCTCGACCAAACCCGAGCCAGAGCTGGCGTTGAGCAACCGGGGCTTTTATTTCCACCGCAGACACGCCGAGGAACAAGGACTTGGACGGACGTAGACGCGCTGTACAGAAGCAGACAGTCTGCCGTGGTTATTGATGCTGCGGGAATTAGGATTTATGCAGTTGGAGGAAATAAGAGAGTCTTTATTTGAACATTTATGTAACGTGTTGGACGAGCTGGTGAAAGTATGCTCCGCTGGAAGAAACGTGTTTACTTTTGAAAACATTTAAGTGCAAATGACAACGACTGAGCAAACAGAAGGCTGGTGCCGCTTTCATCCATCCGTCTGCAGCCGTGCTGACGGACGCCAGGCCGGCCGGCCACCCGGCACATCGGTCCTGGAGTCATTCGGTCCCTTCACTTGAATTTAATTTAAACCATGAGATGGGTTCAACATAAAGCTGCCGCATCTGTGCGCTGATCTAAAAGAAATCCTTTACGTTATCAAAGAGTTGTACTATATATGTCAGGGTAGAGCGTGTGCTGTCTCAGGTGGTGCAAACAGACTCCGCCTCCCCAGACAGGCGTCTGTTGTATGTCAGATCATTGAGCGTGGTGTGTTTTCATACGTCAGAGGTGTGAAAACACACGGCCTGCCGTTATGTGCCGCTTCCCCGCGAATGAGAAACGACGGTCGAGTTCAGCCGCGTTCCTCACAAAGAACTTTTATCCTTTGCAGCTCTTTCGTTTTTATTTTGACTGTTCCTCATTTATGATGGCGTCCTCGGTGCGGGGCTGAAGCCAGAAGGAGTGAAAGTAGAGAAGAGAAGGAGAGTTGCAACATCCCTCTCGTTTCGACACGTTTCATTGTCCTCCTTAGCGCCGGACGAATTCCGCCTCTCTCCTTGTCATTTCTAATTCCTCTGTTCAATTTACGTCCACCTCGAGGCTTCCCCCTCCCGGAGTCTCTCGGCCGTTCACATCGAGACCGCAAATATTTACAGTGCCGACGCGGCGCCGGCCTCCCGTCTCCTACCGCGCACCGGACAAAGGGGAACGGAGAGACGGATGCGCTGCGTTCGGGGCCGAGTCGAAAGATCACCGACCGCCACGCGTCTCCTCCCGGGATCAAGAAGCCGTCCCGAACTTAATATTGTAAACATTGTGCAATTCCTCCGGTATCAGCTCTGAGGAAACGCTGTGTTGCACCCGAGGCATTCCACTCAGCAGCTCATATCCTGATTATGGCGAGCTGTGTAAATACACTTTCTCATATCGCAATCACAAAATATCCGCCAGTAAACAAAAATTGATGGATGTTTAAAGGGAAGAGTAACACCAATAAACACAGCAGCGAGCACCAAAAACCCTCCCGGACCTTGGAGACAGTAGTGTGTGGGGCGTTCAACCACCTCTCACACGTCCCGCCATCATTAACACTGTATATCCAGCATCAAAACAGCATACATGTAATTACATAACTTAGATGTCATTGGTGGTATCCAGACTCTACACCTTCTATCTCCACATTAGGCGACAAATATTTTTGTTCAGCTGCTCTTCACTTCTTTATCTCTGGCTCTCTCTCTCTCTCTCTCTCTCTCTCTCTCTCACTCCCCCATTCATCCCGGGCAGAGCTCGCCCTGCTGACACCACATTAACACAGTCCAGAGCTCCTGTCATTCGTTAGGGGGCGACAGAAGAGGCCGATAAGCCAGAATGTGTGACAGGAGGGAAACATGTTCCCCTCTTATAAACACCCCCGTGCTCCATTTATCCACTTCCCCATTCCTGGGGTGATCCGCCGTGACACCGAGCGCTCGGGGTCGGCGTTGGAGGGATGGCGACGTCCTGTTTCGCATGCGCGGGATCGGCGCTCATCGTCCGCTTCCATCGACCGGGATTCCTGTCGTGTTTTGTGGAAGAGGCTGTTTCGCTTGGCTGTCGACAGATTCATAAACAACACTGCTGTGCGCGGCAGGGACTTGGATAGTGTTTCCAACTGAGCCCCTCAGCCAACGATAATAATAATCCGCTGATGGGCCTAAGGTTTTGGTCATATTATTTTCAGATGTGTCAAAGACTGTTAAATGTGAGAAAACAAAGTTGGAGAAGCAGAAAAACCTCCCCCGAACTCTCAGTCTAGACGACGAACGCACCTGAAGCCACACACGCCGGCCTTCGAGCCCTGGCATCGCCGCAGCACACGGCGTACCCATAAGTCACGCAGCACCTGCGGTCCGGCCAAGCCCACGGAGGTTAAAGCAACAGAATATGAAAGCGAGGCGCTGGATTTTGCTAAAAGCAGCAGGGGCTTGTCGACTTTACTCGCATGTTCCCCCGCTCACGCGCTCCCCTCACCGCGAGGTCTAATTGGTTTTGGAGCCAGTGCGACTTCAAAAGAGCCTCGTCAGTTATTAGAGAATAAAAGCCTCTATAAACGCAGCGCTCACAAACGTACACCAGGCTATTTCGCACCATTTAACAAAACCAAAGAGTGAGTTGAACGGAGCTAATGGAGCCTCGGCCCGCCAACATCTCCGCAACAGCAGCCGCAGTGACACGGCAGCGGGGCGTTGAAACGTCCACGCCAGCGAGGCCGGGTTATATAAGAGGGGAGGAGACAGACGGAGGAAGCCATCCTCGGCTGCGGTCGCAGCGCCTCGCTGCGTCCTTCCTTCCTTTCACTGGCGGAGCCGACTCTGCAGTCTGCGCTCTGCTGTTAATTAAACCATTAAACAGATTAATAAGCAGAGTGGGGGGGTGGGGGGATGGGAGGGGCTCCAGTCTCGACAACATCTGATGAGAATTAAGGAGGCGTGCTTCTTTGGCACGATGACCCCGATGACCTTTACTTTGGCTCCCGCTTCGCAGCTTCTCCTCCTCCTCCTTTCTGTCGCTCTCTTTTTTCTTTTCAACGCTGTTTTGAATTATTCAAACCTCTCTCTCTCTCTCTCTCTCTCTCTCCGTCTTCTCTTGTTCAGGACTGAAAACCATGTGGGTACAGAGAGGAAGACCTTCAGGACAAACCCAAACCGAGACCTGGCCGTTCGCCCTCCCACATGCACTCACTCCCCCGTCCCCTCCCACCTGTCTCACCCCCCCACCTAATGACCGAGGCCCAACGCAGCAGTTGCTCAAACACAAACACACACACACACACACACGAGCCAGTGCATCTGTTAGTTGTTCTGCTCTCGGATCCAACAATCACACAGACAGCTATGTTCCTGTGGGAGTTTGCATTTTCAGCAGAAATAATGCGTGAGCTCTTGACGTTAACTGGGGGGAACACCTGTGTCACACTAAAAACTTTGAGACTTTGAGGAGATGAGGAGGAAAATGTTTGTGTTTCATCATTCACCATCCTCTGTTTAGGTCTGTTGTCATTCAGACTATAAATTTCAACTTAAAATTGGGCTTTTCAGCTCAATTCCAGATTAAATTCACAGTTTGAGGAATAAATTCCCTCCCCACTTCAACATGTGCATGGATGTGTAACTGCTTATCATCACGCACAATCGCAGACAAAACAACTGCTGCTCTTCTTTATGAGCATATTTGTGTGCAAACCTAAAATAATAAGTTCTGGAGCCGGCATTGTTAGTAACCAGTAGTGAGGAACACAAGGGGAACAGACAAAAAAGGCTCTGGCAACAGATGAAACAGATGTTTTAGTTCCTCAAATGGATATGTATGAAACAGAAGAGGGAGGCGAAGCAATAAGAGCCGAAGGAAAACAAGCACTTCTGCAGAAAGAAAGAAATGGACGCACGAGACGTGATTTCAGAGGCGGAAAGTGAAGGTGGAGAGCAGGAAGGCCGATAGCGATCTGACCTGTGGACAGGCTGCTTATTTTAACTTTCACACATAGCAACATAGCAAACATAGGCCAAGTGGTCCTGATTTGGACGAGGCACTGACATGTGAAGGAGACGAGGACAAGGGGAATGGACGCTCAGAGAAACTGCAAATGAAGTGTTGGTTGGTGGAAAGCGGTAAGAAGAAAAACGACAGCGCTAAACTCTCTGAAAAGCGCCTGCATCTCCCGACAACGGACAAGGACAGGAGAGGACAAGCCGTTCCCCGAGTTGGGCAGAAAATGGACGGGTCCGTCTGTCCTACCTGTGCACTCGTGCTGCAGACCCTTCCCGTAGTAGCCCTTCTCGCAGATGCAGTCATACTGTCCGGTGTGCGTGCCGCACTTGCAGCTCGCCATCAGGTCGCAGCAGTCGTGGCCTGCTTCGCACAGGGAGGAGCAGCGGGACAGATCCTCCTGGATGTAGCTGCCCGACGGGAGGTCTGCGGGTGGAGAACCAACACGGATCAAATCCCACCACCTGGCAGTCAGACTTGAATGCTCGGCACCATGAAGGCAGACAAACAAATATGTTAAACGTGGGAGTTTGTGACAGGACTTTGCCTCTTTGCAAGGTGCATGAAGAGGGCACTCCAGCAACGCTTACAAACAACTCGATTGTCAAACTGTTTCTCTGCAGCGTGCCAAAACACATCTGTCAGAGACTAAAGCTGCTCTTAATACCAGTGTTGCTAGAGATGCTTCTCTTCACATCATGGCAGTGAAATACAAACACCGCTTTTCTACATGGGCGGTGCAAGGCTTCTGCTTCTGGCTCTGTACAGGATGTATCTGAGCCTGAACCTTTAAAAAAAAAAGGGGAGGGGGAACAAACATTTCAACCACAGAAGTGTAGAAATGAAAATGAGCAGCACCTCCAGGCCACACATGTACAACTGACTAAAAGCAAACAGCCACATCCTCTTCTCCCAGGGAAACAAATTGCTCCAGAGCACAGAAGTCCTTCATAAAAGCCCATAAATCTGAGCTGAGATATTAAAAATGGATTAGACTTGAGACTGAGTAAAAAAACCTTGCTTTCATGCTCCTGCCAAGTCCAAAAAGGAAATTTAAGTTGTATTTCTGGATGTCAACCTGCTTCATTTTCCTCTAATTGAGAAGAAGAAGAAGAAAGGACTGGTGTATTTTCTGCAATTTGGTTCATGGCCAACAATAGTGGCTCAAACTGCGGCTCCATGAAAACAACAACAAAAAACGTCTCCACTTTGAGCCTGCTGTTGGCAGCGTCGTCGGGCAGATTTCAGGACAGAGCGTGAGAGACGGCGGTGGCTGAGCCGATAGCACGGTGTGTGTGTGTGTGTGTGTGTGTGTGTGTGTGTGTGTGTGTGTGTTGGCTTTCTCTTCTCGCAGCCTTATCCGCTGCACCTACCGTCTGGACTTCCAGAACCTGCGCGTGAGCGTGCACGTGGGTGATTTACAGCACCTCTTCGCGCTCAGAGCTGCACTCAGCGGTGATATTTTATGGCGATACTTTAAGTTTTAAAGCCTTGACTGAATCCTTTTTTTTTCTCATCAAATTGTGGGAAATCCCCCACAAGTGTGGGAAAAGTGTCTCGCTCTGTCCAATCTGCACACAAGTGAGGCCTAATGGCTGTTGGCAGCACATAATAGAAAGGACCATGTGAAATGTAGGTTGTCAGATTCTTTTTAAAATATTATCTGCTTCCTTTTAAGTAAACATTGAATTTCAACGGGGTCAAAACCTTTATCCGAGAAATATTGCTGCATGTCAAGGTGGTGATTTTGGGAGCATTGGGGCTACAAAGAGAAAAAGAGTGGCCATGGTAGCTGAAACTTTAACCTACCAAAACACAGCTCTTTGTGTAACTCTACCTTGTGTGGCTAAATTGTGTACGCAGGAAGAAGAGGTGAGATCTCATATGTCTTTGCCGCCGTGACGTGAGATCCCAGATGTTTCTTTGAGCTGTGTATACCTGACTTTAAAAGACGTAAAGCTGCTCGCTTTCTGACGCCGTTCTCACCTTCGTGCAGCGCGCGGCGAGCCAGGGCCTCAAACTCGGCGAAGTTGTGCACCAGGTAGCAGTGCTGCTCTTTGGGTTGCGAGGCCATGTCGTGGAGCTCCCTGATGTTGCCCTGCCAGATGCCCAGGGTGAAGATCTCCACGCCGCGTTCCCTCAGCGCTGCCGCCACCGGCCGAGGGTCTCCACCGTTGGAGTAGCCGTCGGTGATCAGGAAAATGACCTTGGTGGCGTTGGCGCGGGAGTGACGTAGGATTTGCTGTTGGAGAGGAAAATAATATCAGACCCGTGGAGTGGAGAAGTGCGCAGTGAAAACAACAATTAGTGGTTTTACAATGCAGTTCTGAACCGGACTATTTCTTGGCCGGGAACACTGACTTCCTGAAGTCTTGTCATCACTTCGAGGAGCTCTCCTCATTAAACGAACCATAACTTGACACGTAATGAGAATAAACAAGCTTTGTTTATACGGTGCGTTACGACGGCGCGAGGCTTTATGCTAAGCTAAGCTCTCCGTCTGGGCAGACATGACAGTGGCATCGCAGACACCGGGAGCTGACGAGCGAGTCAAAATCAGTCAGTGCAGTCATGCTGCTGCTGAATTTATTGGAAAAGTCAAATACACACATCCCACGCGACGCTCCGCCTGCCAGCACGCTACCGACATAGCTCCGGCTTTAGTGACACGACTAAATTGAATAACGAAGAACGTCACGCACAACCACTAAAAACAGCCCTCAATTCTAGGTTTCCTCAAAACCCTGCATCAGCGCGGCAGGCAGCGAGGGGGGAGGCGGGACCAGAAAGAAAAAAAAGAGGGGAGAAAGCTCTACAATTGTAGTTATTTCTCTTACAGACTACAGACTGCCTGCCCGTGGTCTGAAACCACCAGAGAACACTGGGCAGTGCAGAGCGGGCTCGCCGTGTCCGCCCCAGACACCGGCTATAGTTCCCAAACTAACTTTAGCCACCGTTTACAATCCACCACATACAATTAGACAGGACATTAAAGTCAGAGAAACATATCTTTATTTTCTCTCCGGAGTAAAGAAAAAAAAACATATCTATCAGGACCATCTGCTCGCGTCGCTGACGAGGCCAAGCTGAAAGTGTCCGGGCACGTTACGAACACGTTTTAAATGAGCTATGTGGATAAAAACCAGGGAACAATGGACGACAAGAAAAAGAAGTTGGAGCAACGGGGTGGAGGAGGAAAGGAGCCAAGATGAAGTCAGTAGGACAGATATCCACTTACTTACTTACTGAAAGCCAGAAAGGTCTCTGCAATACTGTAAAGAATTAAAAACACAAAAAACCACTGGGAGGGAAACAAAGGATGTGTGTTAGGACAACCGGGATGATTTCTCTTTAGTCAGAGTCCAGACAGGATCGAATGTGAAACACCGGAGGTGAAGAGAGAGGAGACGTGAGGGTGTGACCGCTGAGAAGGGAGAGAAAGCTCTGGTCTTTATTGTCTAATTGGCCAAACTTCAAGCGGCCCCTGGCAGGAGCGACGTAATTACAGAGTCCGTAGAGCGAGGGAGCGCAGGAGGAGGAGGAGGATGGAGGGAGAGAGAGAGGCAGGGCCCGGTCTCTCTGATCCTCAAAGCTCCGGGCTGCTCCCGGTTCCCAGCCCTGGGAGGTTCGCTCCCAGCTGTCAGCCACCCTGCCCCGGCCTGGCTCGGCCCCGCTCGGCCCTGCTCGGCCCCCAGCAGCTGTCACCACAACGTGGCCCGGATCCAGGTGCGTGCATGCATGTCGCTTTGCTCCCTTCCTTGTGTGTTTTTTTTTTTTTTTTTTTTTTGGGGGGTGTTCTTTTATTAGGCGTTCGCTCCAAGTGCTGCTGGGTCACGGTGGTTTCTGCTGCAGCCCAGAGTCGGTGGCTGGTGCTCGCGAGCGCGGAGATGCCACCAAACGGAGCATACGCATGCGTGCCCACTAATAACAGCCTTCTGAACAGGCTTCACATACTTTGGGTCAGAGTATTAACATAAAGGCAACCGCAGGAGCCAGCGTGTGGGAAGGGGATGCCCTTTACAGTAACCCTCCGCATGCACCTTATCATTCATGGCACGCAGCGCGCCGAACAACGCGGCGTCTGTTCATCCATAAAAGCAGGTTTTCTGTGACGCCCGCTGCAGCCGGAGCAGACATCGCTCTGTAAGAACAGAGGACAGGATCCAACGTACGTTTAACAGACGTATGAGAGGCTCCGCCAGCTCGCCATAAAGGTTATGGCAACTGCAAGTCATTTATCCTCTTGTATCAGCCCTAAAAATGTTAATGTTTCTTATACCAAGTGAAAAGATACATAAAACAATGGGGGGGCATTTTTCTTATGGTCTTAACTCTGTCAAGTCTAAAAATGCAGAGGTTTGCAACAGCCGCTTCGACACGGCGTCATTTGGACTCCAGTTATTTGAAGTGACTGTGGGTGCTGGGCACAAATCCCCTCCACAGTCAGGAGCGCACGGGTCAATGAAGCGTCACTTAACTTCGTTAAATCTCCGATTTTTTCCCACACTCTCATCTCCTGGCGCGCAAACACCTGCATCGCAGCTCGAGGCCTCGCTACGCCGCACGTCCCGCGCGTTTTTTCAATTACGCGCTTGGCTTGGACCCTTCCACGCCGGCGTTGGTCCACAGAAGAGATAATAAGCCAGCAGCAGCGGGGCGGTTGGAGTGCGTCTGGTGTGGAGCCGATGATATCTGTCAAAGCGGCGGTGATAGCGTGGGGAACCAGCGGGCCCGGAGGGATTAGCGGTAAGAGCGGCGGATCTATCTCCGCTCCAACACGCCTCAAACTCTGGCGAGGAGCGAGAGAGAGGGAGACAGACGCCATGTGTGGAGCTGGTGGCTCACACATCAACACAGAAAACTGCACACGCACAAGGACAGCACAACAAAGACTTTATACAAACACAGGTGGGGGTCACAAATCCCTTCAAATCCCCTGTTTTGTCTGTAATGTTTAGTTTCAATTTTCACTGACAGAAAGACAACAGGGAAGAAAAACTTAAGAGATTAACATTCAAAGTATAATAATTGGCTTTTTAGCAAACCTGAAGATTTGATAAAGAATAAGAAAGTTGTCAGATTGGGAGGTAACATGAATAAACCATATGAATCCAAACCTTCATGATGGAAACGTGAATCCTTCGTGCTAACCCTCACACACTCTCTTCTGTGATCGCGACTTCAAAAGCAGCCACCTCGCTGCATTTGGCACGGGGGACGAGGAAGCCTTCCCCACCTCCAGCAGCCCAGCTGTTAATCAAAGGCTTAAACATGCATGGCAGCTATGCTGAATGCAAAATGAGCAAACACCCCCCCCCATCGCCACTGCAATCAGCCCCTCCTGTGACTTTGATCAGAGCCAAGGCTGGTTAATGATTTGTGTCTCAATTCTATCTGCAGCAGCGGGTGCCACACGCTCAACGTTGGCGCACGAGTCCAAATTGTCGTGTTTTTTCTACATATGTTCACTGTCACCTTGGATTTGAGCGTCACGCCGACTGGAGCGGCGCTCAAATGGAAAATAAAAAACATTAAAAACTTGTAACCGTCGTGAGAGACAAGCTCGTCCGTTACAATCTCATCTGAATTTTCCACCTCCTCGGAACAAAAGGCGACAACGCAACCCGGCTGCATCCGTTGGGAAAGCGGTCTCCCCGTCCGTCGGAAGCTGGAGCGCTTGTTTTCGCAGGCTATCTGCTCTTGGCCCGGGTGGTAAGGATAACAACAACAGCTCTGCAGGGGCCCAACAGAACAACGTGCACACACAGTCACACTGGTACTGTTGAGCAACACCTCAGGGACACATACTTGGGATAGCTCAGATAAAGTGGGCCATTTGCAAAGGCACTTCCTGGTTTCCTGATCCAATCGGTGAAAAGCTGATCTGTTACAGGACGAGCACATCGTTGACATCGTGACTGTGACTTAAAGGTTTCTGTGGTCTGATCTGATGTTTGATATGAGGGCACATGTGAAGCACATGTGAAGCACATGCGTCTCTTCTCTGGTGCTGTTCATGAATATTTGCCTTCAAGCCTCGACTCCATTTGTTCCATGTTTGTTTCATGCCACACAATCTCTGTCTCCGCTAACTTTATTTTAGAAAACTTTCCACGTCCTCGTCTCACACGGCTGGGGTAAGGGCCACCCAGGATGCCGAGGGCCATGCAGGTGGCTTTGCTTGTCCGGTAAACAATTCTTGAAGTCCTTAAATAAAGATTTCAGATTGATTTCCTGCCTTTGGGCCTGTCAGTTTCTGTTCACGACAGCGTGGTATGTTAATAAACCTGCCGAGACTTGAAACTCATCTCAGATGCGGCAGGAAAACTATCTCATAAATGTCATATCGACTCTTTTTGGCAGCGTTAAGTTATCATCACCTGCTTACGCAGGTTTGAAAACTGGAGGAAGGCCTCAACGCCCGTGATTTAGAGCGCTGAACGGTCCAACCTGTCGCTCTCCGCTCACACGGGCACAGCGAACACAACTCCTCAAACACGTACAGCTGAAGAAGTGCTCCCTGCACCGGATTATCCAAAAACATATGGTGTTGGGAAACGTTCGCTAGCCGCAGAACCGACGCCGCGACAGATATTTGCGAGCACTGCTTCCCAGCTGCAAAAGAGATCTGGCTTTGACTCATGACCAAATGCAATACAGTAGAAATTTTGCAGTACAAGTTGGGAATGTGTGAGCAAACCCCGGTGGCATGCACTGTCGGCTTTCTGCCCCCTGGAAAGTAAACTGCGCCCCTGACCCATTTCATTTTGATTATTAATACAAGCATATCACATACATGTGTACATGCTTGATAGCTCCTGTGATGCTGTCTGCACATAAAGCAGTGGTAGTAATGGATGCAAAAAGGAGTACAGTGTTTCAGGAACGATGACTCGTCAATCATTGTGATTAAGTAGAGGTTTAGAAGTTACACATGAGACTATGCAGATAATTGTTCACCTGTCTGGAGCAAAGCTGGCAAAACCTTCAGGGAAGGAAAGCAGGAAAAAGCTCCCAACCCGGCAGCCGCCCACTCGCTGTAGCGCTGCCTCCTGATTTGAAAGGCTTCGCTGAAGCGGGCCCAAAGAGAAGCCGGGCTGACGGGGCGGTGCGGCAGACTGGACGGCTGAGTGCGCTCGCTCGACGGTTTCAGTCACAACACCATTTGTCAAACTCTACAACCGGAGAGCAGGGAGGGAAAGAGAGGAGCGAATTCCACAATGTGATGCCGAGGGGAAAGGCAAATGAGAAAGTCATTCAATTACACCCCCACCCCAACCCCCGCCGCCCTCTGTGTTGCTCTGGCAAAATGAAGCTCAGAGAGAAGCCGACCACGCTTCAGCTGGTCATGGCATTCTGGGTAATTGGTGGAGGAAAGCTGGTGTGATGGAGCAGGAGGAGGAAGAGCCAGTTGGATGAGGCCGGGCTCAGCTCGCTTCAAACTGTTTTGTGCGCTCGTGGCATGTGTTAGAAATCCACAGCGTTTAAACTCGTTCACTATTTAAGTTTTGTGATGAGTCAGTAATGAAAATAACAACCTTCAGATGTTTCATCCTCGTGCATCATCAGTGCATGTTTCTCTGGTCTCCATGTTCAGCCTCCGGCCTCCTCCGCCCCTCCGGATCATCTCCCCCGTGTTTCCGTGTTCTTCTCAAGGTTTGCATTTTCCTCCGCTCGCCCGGGTTCTTGCAAGTTTTGGGTTTCAGGTTTGGGATTTTCTTTGTTCTCGTAAGATGTTCAGGTTTTCCTTTCTGCAGCAGCCTGCCAGATATCGTTTGGAACTCTGTGAGCGTGTTTTTTTTTGTTGAAATTAAAGATCCTACTTTCATCCAGGCTGTGTTTGGTAGCTGTTTGGTTCCAGAACTCTTTAATACGTGGCAGGGTTCTGTTTAGGCTTCTGTTAGCAGAGACAGTATTGAACATAGCAGGAACCTCACACTTAGTTTTGATATTTTTGAAGCCTTCCTGCCACTAGACTGTATTGCAGCTGTGTTAAATTTATCTCCACGTGACATAAAACTCTATTTTATACAGAATTACGTCTGAGAGTGGAGGAAATCCCGTGAGTTATGTAATATTTGTGGTATTCATGACATCATTACCTCAGCGCCCGAGCGCAGGGCAGCTCATTTTGAAATAAATAAAAGCAACAGTGCGGTGAAGCGCGGCGCTCTTCTCGACTCCAGACTGGCGTGTCGAAAGTGCTTAGACGCAGGGAATGATTCGGGGACCGTCGCCGGCCGAGAGCATCCATGAAAATGGATCCCCGGCTTGTCCAGACTTAGCTCAGACCGCACTGCGCAGGCAGACGCAGAATTTTCCTTTGTTATGTTGACTGTTGTTGCTGTAGTTGCATTTCTTGCTGGTGTTCCTCTCTCCCGCTCTCGTCCTCCTGGGGGGTTTGTTTGTCTTGGCCCCAGCTGGAGGTGGAGATTTCCTCTAATAGAGCGGGGAATTGGACGGACGTCAGTGTTTGTGGCGCAGATTGATGGAGAGGTTTCAACTTATTGATTCCCCTGTTTGCTCTGGCCCCGTCTCTCAGCTGGTGGGATAAATTATGGCGGGCCCTCGGATCGTCGAGAGGAAGCCCGAGCCGGGAGGTCACACGAGGAGGAGGACACGTCATGGGTGGTACTGCTTGGAGATCGCACGGACTTGGCCCGGGCCACCTTGGATTTCTACAAAAGCTGTAAACCTCGACATAAATCAGGAGACATTTGGAGCATAAGATGAGGCTGCACATGCTCGTTCTCCAAAAACACCCACTAAAATACCAATACAAATATGCTGTTGCTGGGAAACACCTGTGTTTAGAGCTTGGATACCCCGAATCGAAAGTCATTATAATTGTACGCTTTTGTGTTCTCCACAGAAAATTGGCTGGGGGTTCCTTTTTTTTGGTGGTGGGGGGTTGTATCACGTCTTGGGGGACGTGTTTCTTGCCAGCGCACGGCATTTCAACTGACACAAACTGATTAAAGTTGAGACCAGTGCATATTTCATCTCTATATTTGGGCAGCTACTTGAAACAGGGTTTCTCACTGGGGCTGAAAACACAACTGGTTGTTCCAGAAAGTGAAATCTTGCACAATCAGACCTGGGACATGTTTTTCTAAAAAACAACAGCGATGTACAGTCAAAAGCAAACAAACAAAAAAACAGGATGCAGGGTTATTGGCGGGTTCACGTTCATGTACCAATTACCTCCTCGTAGTCATTTACACAAACCGAGCCATACAGACAGTCAGACAAACACATACACACACACACACATGCACACACTCAGCAAAGAAAACAAGCCAATGGAATCTGGCACTCTGGAACACTAACCTCAGCATAGCGAGTGGTTTACTAATAGACCTACACGCCTGAGCCCATGAAAACATGTTATTTAGTCTGCCACTACTGGCTCTTTGGAATACTTCTGGTTTCTCCAGGTGCCAAATGCACAATGCTTTTTGGTTAATCCTAATCTCAAACTGCCAAAATAAATCCATACGCTTTAAAAAGCCCATGTGATATGTGTCTTTAATGACAAAGTCAATTTCACGCTACGTGATTGATTTTTTTTCACTTACGCTCGACGAAGGCGGTTCATTCGTTTATGGAAAATGCACGTTTGTGCCAGCTGATGTTATCAGATGATGTTCGTTCACAACTGATCAGCAGATTATTCTTTCTATTAATTTATCTATCATCTGAATGTTACAGAGCAGGGAACTGTGCCAATCATAAGTGTCATCTTCACATGGGCCTAGAGAAAATCCCCAGTTTCAGCGTGGGTTCTGTCAGGACACACAGTTTCATTCAGGAAACATGAGCCACATTTACAAGAACGACGGCTTCAGCCGAGCCCGGGCCAGGGAGGCCGCTGACAGTCGCTTCCTGCCCGACCTCTCACCCCGCCGACGGCGTTTTACTCTTCAAAGCCTCCTCGCCACTCCTTTCAGAAATCACACACGTCCCTCGGAGCCCCTCCGCTTCCACCCCCGATTCTCATGTATCACTTTCACACACAGGCCGGTGTCAGCAGCACCTATCAACTGCTGAGCAGTATTTTAAGTGAGGTGGGTGGAGGGTGGGGGCGTCTGCGTGTTCGTGTGTGAATGCACGCTGAGTGGAAAGAACGGAGCGCAAGCTCAAGTGAGTGCGAGCGTGATGTGTGAAGGAAAGTGTGCGTGTTCGCGACCGTATGTGCAAACGCAAATCTCTGCATCCAGTGATCCATAAACTAAAATGCTAAAATGCAAATGAGACACATCATCATGGATAAGTCCCACTATGGTGGGCGTGAGGGAGAACAGGACACAGCAGACAGTTGGACTTGTGACATCAGGAGGAGCATTAAAGTTGTATTCCAGTTTGTGGTTCCAGTCTCTGGTGTTGTGCGTGCTATGCTACGACCAGTCAACATGTCTGCTGTGAAAAACAGAGAGATGTTGTTGGAGACAAACACAGGTGGAGGTCTTCAGTTCCAGATGTGTGAATCACCACCCACATCTCCTGTTCTCCTCAGGGATTGGAAAAGCGCCGGTGTTTTTGATCAGCGACACGTTTTTCCACCGTTAGAAAAATCAGCCAAACCAATCGCAGCTTTTTGTAGGTGAGATTAAGAACGGGGGACGTAATCTTCTCCAGACAAAAGTGGTGACGAGCGCAGATAAAAATCGACGCAGTTGTCTTCGAGCGCCACTTCACTACGAATGTCTTCCTGGAGAGACAGTCGGCTTTCCACCCCGCCCGTCGATCAGACGACGTGTCGTACGACCTGGCTCTGACGGACCACACCCACTTCTCTTTGATTGACATGACTAATGTTTATGGCTCCGACCGTAACATCCGTCACCACTGGCTGGTTCAGCAGAGTCAACCCAGCATTTAAGTGTTTTGTGACATTACCTAAGTCTGCTTTACGAGTGCGTGTGTTTGCGCAATGGGAGTCGAGCCGCCCTCGTAAGCTCCCGTCGATTCTGACGCACCCCTCCCCTCTGCGCTCATTAAATGACCCCCCCCCCCTTCACTGGGGAACAATTAACTGTATGAGTTAAGGACACAGTGATGGATGCGTAGGGCCGATGCAGCGGGCTCTGAAATTACATTTGTTTCCTCCGAGGGTAGTTAACTGGCATTTGCAGATTAACAGTCACCCTCTGAGCTCATTCTAATGCCCCCCCCCAAAAAAAAAAAAAAACGAGGTGAAAATATGACGACAATTTTGACTTGAGTCTCGCGAGCAGCAAGAGAATATTCTCTTTTGGGCCCGGGCTGAAAGACAAAGCGATGCAGAAAAATAAAGTGTTGTGTAACAGAGAACAGGAACACACACACGGGGGCATTAAATATAAAAATATTAAAAAAAACATGCAATAACGCATGACACAAACTCTTGACAGATTGATCTGATACAGTGGCTGGAGGGAGCCAGTGCAGGCCGAGCTAAATGGGTCAGTATCAGCCAGATGTGAGCGATCCACACGATACAGTTTGTCACTGTTGTGAATGAGTGCATACTTTGAAAGCTAAATAATTAAACACTGAAGTCTGAGACGTAAACACGCATGTGTGATGCATGTTACCATTCATCCAGTCAGTCGGAGGGGATAAATAAAAAAAACAGGATCACTGTTCCTGGATCAGGCTGAAGCCTTGATTATCAGAATTGGCACCTGGAGAGAGAAAGTGTGAGTGACTTGCTTGAGCACGCACTTCACAAACACACACTCAGACACACACGCACACACACGCTCCCTGTTGTTTCCACCGGCCTCAATCAGCTCATTTTCATTCTCTGATTCTTTCTCGACTTGGAGTCGCTAGTTTTGGCAGGAGAGCAGAGCCCCATTATTTGACCGCAGCCGCTTCGGCCCGGGGCCAAGTGGGACGTCCTGAAGCCCACCGAAAAGCACCGGGGCAGACCCGTCCAGGCAGGAAGACCGGACAAGATGCACGCGGAGAGACAGACACAGACGGACGGATCGCCCGGGTCGCCAGGCGGTGCGATTCAAGCGACAGTCGAAAAGAGGACAAACTCAGCAGCTCTTTGCAGGAGCAAATGCCTCATCAGCAGTAACTGCAGGGATTTACAACCTTTCAACAAAGTCTAGGACGAGCAACAACACAGACTGATTCAGGCCCGGTTTGACTTTTACAATGCCAGAACAGAGCAGCGAGCAGAACCTGCAAAAACAAGTTGTTGAAAAGTCGAGCACACGTTCGACGCACACATGCTGAGAGCGATCCATTTCACGCAGACGAACCGGTGCGACCCAATCAGAGCACGTTGCCCTTTGAACCCGTCTCCCTGACAATTCCGCAGCGGTGGTGTAACCTCAGCTCGGGTTTTTCCGCATCGATCCGTTAATGAAAAATCTAAAGAAGACGAGGAAGGATGAAGCAGATCTGCTGAGGGCTCACATGGCCAAGTCTGCGGCTGCCGCGATGAATGCAGATGGGACTGGGATGCTTGCAGAGTTGTTGGGAGGGAACCAGTGACCTTGGATTGGGCTGCTGCGTTGGATCGAAGGGCTTTGATTCCAAATGAGATATCCAGCGTTCGGAAAATCTGTGAGAAAACGGTTCAGACCGAGAAAGATTGAAACCAAACCCTGCTGCTATTGTTAAGATTGTAAATTCGGAACTGCGAGGTGGCACGTTGACTCGCGAGTCAAATCGATCGGCCGGATCTCAATGCAAAGATGAGCGGCTGCGGCATCCCTTTAACGGGTCAGGAGATCTGCGCTCGCTACCGTGACCGCTGAACTCATCTGAACCCTCAGCGTGCATATTTGTAACGCTCCAGATCCAACTGGCCGTCTGTCAGCACGTCCCCACAGAGACGTGACAGTCAGAGGACGGCAACAGGGCCCCGCCGTTATCCAGCAACGCGACACAGACCTGCGCCATTCACAGCTTTTGCTGAGTCAGGGAATGATATTATTACGGATGCTTTCACAGTGGGAATATTTAATAATCCTAACTTCTCTTTTGCCAGTTCCTTCTCTCATATTTCCTCTCACACAGTATCCCTCTTCTCTCCCAGTTATTATTTAATGCCTCTGCTGCTTCTCATCTGAGGTCAGGCCAGTCTGCATGTTACATGTCTGTCTGACTGTGTGTGTGTGTGTGAGACAGTGGTGAATGGGGTGAATGTTCAGAGGTCAGAAACTACTCCCCCCCAGGTTCTGGAAAATACTGAGTATCCATTTCAGAGAGGAGGGCAGGGGTGAGCAGAGTGTGACGAGAGAAGGAACAGGAGCCGTTGAGTCAAAAAGGCAAACACTGTCTGCACAATTAAAAAGGCAGGGTGGGGTTGGACCAACGCGGGGGGGGGATTGGACACGTCAGCGGAGCAGAGCCGAAACGATGAGCTGATTCAGCAGCGACTGAACCAACCGTTTCATCAATGGGTTGACCGTGAGTAAACACGACGTGGCTGCCGCTCTCTGCTTCATGTCATCCTCAACTGGTGCCTCAACTAAACACAGACGTGAAACCAGTGAAGTGATGAAACATCAAACAACGAAAATAACTCAAAGCATGTTTGAGTTTGACTGACAAAGTCCTAAAAGAAGAGAATGGAGAATAGTTGAGTCAGAATGATTCAGTGTGAAGAACCTGAGGTGAACGCATTTCTTCCTCCGACACCTACAACACACACACTATTGTGTCGGCGTCTGACTAACTTTCCAACTACACCCTGAGCTCTGGTGCCAGGTGAGCACCCAGTAGACTGTGTGTGTGTGTGATAACATTATGATTCCAGGGAATGAGAGCAAAGGTCATTATGGGTCAATGTTGAAGTCCAAGTGTCACATTAAGATATCTGCTTACAACAAACATGACGTGAAACAAATCATCATCATCGTCATCATGTGCTTCGTCTGGAAAAAAAACATCACTCAGGTAGCAGCGGCTTTCCAAAAGCAACACACTGTGAAATGATATCGAATCCTTCACATGCTCAGTGAATATAAAAATAAAAGCTCCGCTTCAGCCGGCGTTTGATCTCGCTCAGCGCTTTCCAGTCGGGTGGCCGGGATAAATCTGACATGTCCTGAAATGATTAATGGGAAAGGAAGGAATAGAAAATATATACCGCTGCACCAAATTATTTTCATTTGACGTTTTCCATAATATTTGCACTTTCCTTGAGAGATAATGGACAGTTGTATTAGTTCTGGCTTCTACAAATGATTCCAACTAAACATTTAGAGACTCGCATTAAATCTAGAATGTCTATTAAAGCTGTGCTACTTGTTGATGCTGCTTTGTTAAAGTTAAAAAGGGACACGCTTCAGCTCCACTGATCTTGACGCCTCACACATTCTGCGTACAGTTGTGGGGATGACCCACATCCCACGGCAGACTCAGAAACCGTAAACGTGCTGTCTGCTGTCTGTGGACGTTCCTGTCTGGCCTCAGCGTTATCAGGGCCTTTCTGGCCCGTCTGCTCCGTCCTGCTGCAGACCCTCTGATACTGAGATGGAGGAGGAGGAGGAGGAGGCTGGGGCTGAACTGAGGGAAGAAGCAGACGAACTGAGGGGGAGGAAATGATTAAGGGTGAGATGGCGGGAAGTGGCGGTTGCGCAGACAGGAAACAGAGTCTTTTCTTATCATCTTATCGTGGCCGGGTCCAGCCTCGGGGGCTGCTTCAAAGACGTGCACCTTGCTTTCATTTGTCGCCCGCATCGGCTCTTTCGCTCAAACTGCAGCCGTTTGCTTCGTCCTCTCGAGAGTCCAGCTCGAATTTATCAAACGCCGCTGGTTGAAATTTGTCGTGCGGCTCAGCCAGGAGAATTAAAAAAAGAAAAGAAAAAAACGCCTCAGAGAGCAAATATGTTTTCTAGAAATGACAAGGCCCCTGAAAATCACCCCGCTGTAGACCAAATTTTCCAGCACTGAGGTGATGGATGGTGTTCATTTCCCTCCTTAATTTGCTGCGCTCTACATCTCATTACTGGCTGTGCAGAAATACAGGCAAAGACTCAGACTCTCAAACATTAGCATCAAGTGTGTTTGTGTGTGTGTGCCAAGAATGTACAGGATCCCTACAGTTCAGCTCCACAGGCCTCATTTAATCTAATAGACAATGTTTTGAAAAACAATACTGCATAGTTTGGCTGTAATGCGTCAAAGCTGATGACAATGACGTTCCCCTGCCTGGGAGGCTGCCGGGGAGGTCTGCTGCTCCGGAGGAGCGCCTGACGGAAAAGGCACCGAAACGGGAGAAATGGGGGAAAAAGTGCGCCGGCCCACTGGAACCAGACGGGGGCTCACCGAATCAGCCCGCAATATTTGTTTCACTTAATGTGGTCTGGCAAAGCTGGGTGACGACGGGCGTCATCTCACACAGAGCTGAATGAAGTCTGACTGATGAGCGATCTGCTTCTGTTAAACGTCAAGAAAAACATTTTTAAAAATTGCAGCTATATTTAAAAATGTGAAGAGCTAAGGCTCAGCAGTTCGCTTAAATTCACCACCTCCCACATTAAACACTCTTATAGATGCTGACCACAGCCATGATTTTTGAAATGAAACAGACAGACAAACGACACCGGTGAGAACGAGGTGATGAAAACAGCTCCACAAACATGTCTGCTGACTGGTCATTTTTGAAAATCCAGTGCGCAGGACATCGCTCGACTTTGCACATGTATAGATGCACTTTGTGCACACACACACACACACACACACACACACGCACACAGTGTGTCGGTAAACCGTCTGTACCATAACCTGTCTGACTTACACGTGATGACAGCCATGAAAAGACGCACAGCTGCGACACAAACTGGGTGTGCGAGCGGGGAACGAACGCGAATGTGTGCGTTTCCCCGGGGAGACGGGCACTTGAGGAGGTGGGGGGGGGATAACCCACCTTCAGGCCCAGAATCCCACTGGCAGGCCCGGCAGAAAGTTCCTTTTATTAAGTGGCTCCTCCAAAATGTGTTGTGACCCAGATTCACGCATACACGCAGCGCTCCGCTAACCAACAGTCAGGTAAACACATTACTGGGTCTTAATACTTCAATCCAGGGGTATTTTTCCCCTCTTTCCTCAACTTTTTTCCCCTCATTCTTCCATCTCTCTCCCACTCCTTTTCTTTCATCATCCCTCTTCACACGCTGCCCATCTGTCTGAGTCTTATGCAACTGTGGAGGCAGACTGACACGGCAAGGCCGCCAAGTCCAGTTTAGCGCTCAGTGTTTCGTTGCCAACTCCGGGGCCCTGCCTGCAGAGAGCGAGAGCGGTGGGGGGGGAGTTATCTGGCAACGCATGGCAACGCGGAGACAAATCTTCAGGATGGAGACAAACGATGAGACAAAAAAAAACAAGTGATGGTGGGGATTTTTAACTGGCTAGTAAAGGTACAGTCATTTCTCTCGCTGAAACTGGGATCCAAAGCAAGCTGTTAAAAAAAGCAACAATGGAAAAAACATAATTCCTGGATCAACTAGATTACTAGCAACCGACAAGGAAAAAAATGAAAGGCTTGGAACCATATTGCCTTGAAGACATGTATTTTAAAAAAAGTGCAAATGCATGGAAAATATTTAAACAAGAGCAGGAAAACTGGATGGAGCGCGCAGAGGGGCGGAGGATGATTCAGGTCGGACGACCTCTCCTGTCTCAGGTACAGCGGTGAGAACGATTCCCCGAGGGCCTGGAGACATGAAGTGAAGGTCGTCAATCGGCTCCTTTGTGTGACCATCGGGAAAACCGCGCCGGAAAACTACGGGGCGGGCGACGCCATCAGTTGCCGGGTTATCAAGTCCGACGCGAGGTTGACGAGAGACAGATCCCCGAAACGGGGGCGCTGCGAGTCGTCGCGACAAAGAGACGCTCTTAATAAACTCGCAGCACGTGACACTTCCCCTCAACCGCATCACTTCACACGCACAGAGAAAGGTGGGCTGGTTGTGATTGGTGGAGAGAGCGGGATGGGTATCAGGCCTCAACGCCGTTTGGTGAGATGATATTTTCCGTTATCGATCGTCTCTGTTGAGTTCTCTTTTCATTCTCTGCGTTGCACCTTCTGTCACTTTTTGTGCGTACCTCACCTGCGGACAGCTGACCAATGGCAGCGTGGGGTGGGTGCTTCGCCGCCCATCCCAACACTTGGCCATTAGATGTGGTCACATGACATCTCGTGATGCCATTAAAGCAAAGTGACTTATTCCTATGAGACGAACGTGGTTTGTAATAATTCAACACTAAAAACGCAGCGTCAGCTGGGCGAACAAACGGCTGAACTGGGACTCACGCGGTGATGCTTGTGAACGCACGGGGTGAAAAGAGAGGCAGCCGGCAGAAAGACAGCAGAGAGACGGAGATGAAGAGCGCTGGAGGACGGCCCTGTCTCTACATGCACGGCTGGTGGAAAAATGTCTCTCTTAATGGATTCCAGCTTTCTACAGCACTTAGAACAGCCAAGACCAGCCAAGGGAATAAAATATGGCATCATTATTATCATACTGCAATTCTCAATTATCCTCTCCCCTTCTTTCTTGCACACGCCCACGCACACACGACTCATTTTCAGTTGGAACCTCAGATGGATGCACGGGAGCCGGAGAACACGAGGGCACGTGCAGGGGCAGGAGCACAAAATCACTAATTACGTGCAGCCGCACGCACAAGACGCACAATTTCCCAGTTCGCCACTGAGACGGTAGCTCTGCAGTTCAGGCAGTAACATGATGACAGGCGGATGTGCGCCTTGTAGATCAGTGTTAGCAGACCCATCCTTTATATGGCTGATGGAAAGAGACGACAAACACCGCTTTTTTTTCTCTTTCCACTCAGATTCAGAAGGATGATAAAAAAAACAGAGATCGGGCAATAAATCAGACGGCCCCCTTTTTTTTTCTTTTTTTAAATATCACTTCCTCAATCTTGCTAAGACACAGTAAATGTCAGACTAAATCTGTCAGGTACGGGGTATTTTCTGGAGCACCGGTGGATCTTGGTTTGTATCTGCTAGGCTCATCTGTCTTTCCCAAAAAAATGTCGGCTCTGTGGAGGCTGCACGTAGCTCTCCCATTACTCATGCATCGCTCCACTCTCACCGCGCAGATGCTGCGCTGCAAGGAAATACAGGAGTGTTTGTTGGCTATGACTGTCGGAGTGAAAGAAATTCAATCTTTTCTTTTAATCAGTCTTTCAATCAATAACAGCCAACTTAAGAGCCTGAGCAGCAGCGCGCCCTGTCGTCTTTGGATGGTCCAGACTACTACATCACTTGATAAATCACCCGAAACCTTCTCAGTGTTTGTGAATAACGATAAGGCGGTGAAGTTTCCCCAAGAAAAGCCTTTTCTTGGTATTGTTGTGGTCTTTAGCGGCTGGGACGCGGCCAGCGGGCTCCTTATCAGCACTTAACTGAGGAGGTCGAGCTGAAAATCTGCCCTGAGGGCCAAGCTTTCAGCGCTGAGCCGCAGGAGGCGATCCAAGTCTATTAGCTCTCAACGTGGCTGAGGAGGAGGCCAGCCTGCTGTGGTGCGTTCGTGGAACCTTTCGAACACATCGCTTTATTAGGAACACCTGAGCACCTGCCCATTCGTGGGGCTCCGAAAACAAATGTGCATCAGCAGCACAAATCTATGGAACCGGTTCAGGCTGGTGCTGGAGGTGAATGACAGCAAATGCTCCGCGACTAGAACCATCAATTTGCAGTTTCCTTAAAAACACAACTGCTCAGACTGCTGCTAATTTACCTTATGATGGTGCACTTGAACCACCTTTTAGTTTAACACAACACGGTTGACTTCAAGCAGGTGATGCTGCAGCAGTCAGCAACAAGCTGAGGAAACTGGACCGCTATTAGCTCTGTTTTGATGTGGGACTGCATTTAAGTGGATTCACTGCACCCAGTCATAACATCCAGTTTGCAGGTCTCCTTTCATCCGACTGCAAAATACCAGAAATAACTTAATAACAGGCTGTTTCTTAACGGGGCCCCCAACAGCACTGGGAGCTTGTCCTGCGTGTTGTGCAGATCTGAGGCATGTGCTGAGGTGTGTGTGTGTGTGTGTGTGTGTTTACACAGGACCGGCCCCGGTACCACCAACGCAGCTTTTACAGCTGGGCTGTTTGGACTTGACGGATGAACTGTGCCATATGTCCTGGGTGCATTTCAGCGTGAGGGTGTGTGCGTGCGTGCGTGGCTCAAAACAACAAACCATAAAGAAGCTAACATTTTGACCTCATGTGACCCCACATAACACACAAATCCCTGCCATTACAACAAACACAGCCTCCCAACCCGTGATGCTTCTGTTAAAGAAGCGGGAGTGCTGGACACGTCTTATCAGAAACTCTGAAACAGTTCAGATTCACCCAGATAGCTTTGTCTGAGACGCACAAAGAAAGTCACGGACTGTGTGTGCTCACTCATAAAGGGATTTTCACTGGAAACTCCTGAACAATTAGCCGGCAAGTGGCTTCCCCTCACTATCTGCTGGTGTGTAATTTAGAGGAAATAGGAGCAGCAGCAGCAGCGAGGCCACGCAGGGCCTCATTAACATCGACCTCACTGAGCCACAATTATGCCCTGAACACATACCAGGCTGCTGACACACACACACACACACACACACGTGCAGTCACACACATAGTAAAAGTTTCTGTAGAGGAAAGTCTAAGGGAGAAATAAACACAGGCTGCACGCTCATGCTTCACAGGGATCAACACTTGAGGCACTTTCACTTTATCGTGAGGTGTGACTCACCGCTGCCCTCTGGAAAGCTCCTTTGGTGTAGGTGCCCCCCCCTCTGTAGTTGATGGCCGGGATCTCCTGGTTGAACAGGGAACACTTGTGCTGGTGGGACTTGGGCGCTGAGATGTGGTCCACCCTCGTCACGACGTGGGTCTTGGATGAGAAGGTGACCAGCGCCACCCGAGTGTGCTCCGCCGCGACGGGGAAGTCGGACAGCATCTTGCGCACGAACCTCAGCTCGCTCAGGAAGTTGTTCGCCCCCACGCTGGACGACTCGTCCACCAGGAAGACCAGGTCCAGGCAGGAACTTTTCTCGCGCAGCTCACGGACGTTGCGTTTGAAAGCCTGGCCGAGGCGCTCCACTTTGGCCTCCACGCTCTCCGACAGGTTGCCGTGTGACGAGGAGGAGGTCAGGGGCGACATTTGCCTCGAACGCCGGGACTGCGGCTGGGGATGGGACTGTTGGGCGGCCGGCCAGGCCGCGGTCCATACATCCAGGATGCACAGGACTAGAAGACAACAAGTCCACAATGGTGTTAAAGAGTATCTCTGAGAAAACATGCTGACAGTCAGCACAACACCTGCACCGAAGACAGGGCTTTTTGAAAAAGAAAAATAAAGACCAGGTGGATCCTCTTCTCACAAGTGTGACAATATATGTGTCTTATGCCTGCGTCAGTGTCCAGGACATAGCAGACGGCTACGGTCCAGTGCAAAGTTCCTCATTGCTGGATGAAGAGGAGGACTCGTCTCCTCTCATTCAAAATGTGCTTCTGTTCATCTGCTCTTTTCCTCTCCAGTGGAAGAAAACTACGGTCCCGTCTGGAAAAATGTTTAGGCTTGCTCACGAGGTATCTGCCAGTCTGTCTCTCTCAGTAATAAAACAGCGTATCTGGCTCTTTCCTTGCTTTTTTCTGTTCAGTCTGTTTGTGTAAATGTGCTGAGATCTTGTCAGGAGTCTGTAAAAACCTCTAAGTCCTCTCTCTGTCCTGTCACTCAATCTTTTAGTTAGTGCATCAGATCCAAGCCTCGTCAGTCCTCTTCAGTCCCCGCGTGCCGTCCCCTCAGGCTCCTGCTCGTCGATGTGACGCTCCTGCCTGCACCGTCGGCCGAGCTCCGAATGCTTGCTCCCCTCTTCTCCCCAAATCATTTAAAAAAAAAGGCACGGAGGAGGAGGAGGAGGAGGAGGAGGGAGGAAAAAAGTTGAGAGACAGAGAGAGGCTGAGGGGAAAAAAGGGGGCAGTCCAGCCGTGGCCGTGAAGTCATTTTTTTCCCCCCTTCATCTCTCCTCCTCCTTTTCTCTCACCTCCCCCATCTCTCCCTATCTGTTGCTGTCCCCCCCCCCGCACACCACTCCTCTCTCTCTCCCTGTATCTGTCTGTCTCTCTCGTCCTGACAGCGGAGTGAGGCTCGATGTCAGTGCAGCGCCCTGCCTGTCAACTTGTCAGCATTCCCAAAGAAAACATCAGCAACAGGCACCGTGATCAACTCCATATGGCCCCGCCGTGCACGCCCGCCGTGCACAGCAGATAACATCAGGATGACATCAAACAAAGTGGGGACGAAAGGTGGGATGAAGGGAGGGGAGGGCAAAAGATTAATTGGGTTAAAATCTCGGACAAGATTTAAGGGGCCGTGTCAGACATGAGCAAAGTTCGGCAGCGTTCAGAGGGAAGACAGAAATCTCAGCGTCAGGAAGTGGTTCCATATACGTGCTTCGTCAAATCATCACTCTTTTAGTGGCCATCATTTCCTCTCCCTCTCCCTCCTTCCCTCTCTTTCCACTCAAGAATGAAAAAGAGGAGGGGAGAACTGCCCTTCCTCGCTCTCTGGATTTGACTATTTCTTCCTGCACCACAGGGATTCGCACACACTCTTTCACTGAGCTGGTTTTCGACATCTCATTGCTCTCTTACCGCCGTTCCCTCGTTCTCCTCCTCCTCCTCTCTTTCTCTGCCTCCCCGCTGCCGTGTTTTCCTTCGGAGATTTTATCTGTAACCAAAACAAAGGCAGCCGGTGTTACAGAGGCACACTGCGCCTATTAAAGCAAAGGCCTGAGATTTACAGCAAGGAGCTGGCTTCACGAGGAGCTGCAGAGGCGAGAAGAAGAAGAAAGAATCAGAGAAATAAAGAGGGAGCACAAGACGGGGCAAGGGAGAGAAAATAAGGGTGTGAGGAAGATGATGGGAGTGAGCCAGGCTGATAAGGAGAATGAGAGAGACATATACATTACATGGCCATGGGTGTGTGGACATACAAACATTACACCCACACGTCACATCTGATACCAAAACCGCAGACTGGCAAGGATCTCCGCAGGGTCTGAGAACCTGGTTGCACCTAACTGTGATTTACTTCATCACTGATTAGTCTGCAAATTCATTTTCTAGATTTGGTCGGTGAAATGTCGAGAAATAGCTCCAAATGTCCATTAAAATGTCCCAGAATCCCAGGTGATGTCTACAAATGGCTTGTTTTGTTCAAACATTCAATTTACAATCACATAAATCAGAAATGCTGCAAAACCTCTCCAGTTGGCAGCTTCTTTATTAATCCATCCTCAGATTAGTTAACTGCTTGTGTGATTGTTTCAGCTCAAGTCAGAACCAAGGAGTCGAGGCTGAACCGCCCAGTGGACGGGGTGTCTACATCCTTCTGGCCATACAGACAGAGGGCGAGCAATAAGAAAGAGAAAGTGAGGAAAGAAAAAAGAGTGAGAGAGGAGGAGACAGTGTGTGTGTGTGTGTGTGTGTGTGTGTGTGTGTTTCCACCACAGCAGTACAGTCAGTCTTATAGTATTGGCCACAATGACACAAGGCTCCGGCACACAAAGTGTTTATTAGTCTGTGTAAGCCACGGTCTCTCTCTCTCGCTCACTTACTCTCTCTCTCTCTCTCTCTCTCTCTCTCTCTCATTTAACAGCACTGGAAACTTCTGCAACAGAGAAGTGGGAATAGAAAGTCGCGTCACACTGGCCAGATAAAGTGGATGGGAGAGCAGCGGAGACGCAAACACAGACATATAGAGACTAAAACACAGACACACACACACAACCTGACCCAGATCTACACACACAGATGCATATAGAGACGAGAAAACACACACACTCCCACACATGCTGAAAGGGGGATGAGCACAGCTGTGACTTCCTGCTTTTTGGCACTGGAGACCCCTCACCAGACTTTCGTGGGGGTCCCTTGAGGGATAGGGGGTTCAGAGTGAGTGTGTATGTGTGTGTGTGTGTGTGTGTGCTGATGGGAGTGGTGGGGTTGTGTGTGAGGGAAGGGTGGCCTACTTGTACAGTACAAGGCCTCTGTGAAGGTACCTGTATGGCTTTTTATTTTCCATGAAAAATGGGTCAATGTGAAGACTTCCCCATCCCTTCCTCAACATCTAAACCAAAAAACTTACACACATTCTCCTTCTTCTTCTGGGATAAATGCTCAGCCGGGCAACACAAGGCGTGCATCCATCTATTTAGCAAAGTCTAAACCATTTAAATTTCAAATAAAGCAGTGGGAATTGCCATTGTGAGATATAAAATTAAACAAAATACAAAAAGAACAAATACGCAGACATGTGCTCATTCAGTCTGCCACACATCAAATTTAATGTCTGCCTTTCTTAAATTCCAGACAATTTGAGGCTGTTTTTTTTTCCCGTCAGACCGACGCCGTCAAAAACAAAAAAATTAAGATTTTTTTTTCAGAAACTGTGGGTAAACGCACAAAAGCACAATTCTAACACCAAAACTCACAATCTGGTCACTGGCAGAGTGGTTAAAATGCTCGATTCACTTCATTAAAACATGAAGCTCAACTCCCCAACACACCATGCCTTTTCACCAAAGTCTTACAAAGTCTTCAGTGTCTGGGTTTTTCACCCTTTTGTGTAACCAAAGTTGTATTTTTATCTGTATAAGGAATTAAAAAGTCTGCAGCGTGTCGCCTTGTACTGTACAGACTGTACGGCTTGTTCTGTTAAGTGAGTTTAGTGAAGCATGGTTTTTAGAGCTGAAAGAGTTAGTTGATTTATCAATTAGTGCACTAACAGAAAGCTAATCAGCAACTCTCCTGATAATCCATCAATAAATGAATGTGCCACTCTCTCAAATTTCTCTTTCCTGTGTTTCATATCATTGTAAACTTTGCAGTGTGCAGAATTATTAGTGTGTTTTCCTTTTAACTGGTCTGGAAAGAAGTACTCACAACAACGAGAGGTCAGAACCTGACCGGAACCTCAGGTGTCAGGTTACTTCCGCTTTCTTCCACGCCCTTCCTCTTCTTCTTCTCCTGTTAAAAGTAAGGAGGTTCAGGACGCTGAGCGCCGCACCACAACACAGCCCTCGCTCATCTGGGCCGGAGCAGCAGGCAGGTCGCTCCTCACGCCCGAGGGAGGAAGCACACGTTTCAGCAGGAGAGCTCACCTTTCCAAAAACATTCCTTTGCAGTTTGATTAAAAACCAGCTTCAATATTTTAAATGAGAGAAAACATCCAGTGGGTTGACTGTATACTGTACAGCCGTTGATATGAGCACCTTGCTCAGACGGTACAGTTGGTCTCTGGGTTTAACTCGCTTCAAGTTTCCCATTTGTTAAACCGGAACCTGGAATGACGACATTCATATATTAAATTAAACCTTCATTTAGACTGAAAAATAACGTTAAGTCATTTAATTTGTTGTTAGTGACGCTCTTCTTCGGCTGAATACGGTCAAACGAGTATAAAGGATAAAAACACATAATGTCCTCCTGAATGAAGAGCGGTTGCTCGTTAGCTAACTATTAGCTCGCCATTAGCTAACGGATAAAACATCCTCTTACCTTTGAGGGGTAACTCAGACCGAGAATTTGCAGCCGGGCTAATGTAAGCCCGAACTAACAACTGAGAAACCACAGTATTTCTGTAATTTTACATATTTGAGTTAAATGGATAAAAAAAATTGCATTAAAAACCCCGCGAACCGGTTTAACTGCCGTCCGTCTGCGCATTAGGTGGTGCTGGCGCGCCCTCTACAGGCGGCGCGGTGTCATTACACCGTAGACGTGTGGAGGCGGCAGTGACCCCGTGGGGCCGCTAGGTGGAGCACTGACGTAAGCGAGGAGTGAAACGAGGAGCACAGGTGAATCAGCCGATTCACTGGCAAAGTATTGAAACGTCTGTCATTGTGGATTAACGTTCAATTATTGCATTAAATGCTAAATAGGATAAACAGCCGAACAAAAAAAATGATGATAATAATAATAATGGAATGAATAAATTAAACAACAGCTATAGTTTGTTCTTTTTTGATTCTGTTTTTTGTAAAAGCAGCTAATTTCCTCATCTCATCTGAGTTACCTATTGGGGGGTTATAGTACTTAAGGATTCACAGCCTGGTGCTCCGATGATTAAAACCACTGGTCTCCAGTGATGTGGATGTGAATGTGGGCTCCTGTGTGTGTGCTAGCAGTGAAGTGGAGTGTTCAGCATAGGGAGAAGTAAGACCGAGCACACATGACAGCATCATGTCTGCTGGACACCAGACATCACCTTCCTTTTTTTCCTTTTTTTCTTTTTTTTTTAGCTCTGGTCCGTGGTTTTATAAAACAACTCAGCAGCTGTCGAAGCACTATTTCATAAGAGTTACAGCCCTCACTTCCTTCAGCATCACTGTTGCCTGCTGAGTCAACTAAGCTGGAGGGGGTATGGAAGTTTATTAAACACAAAAAGCTAAATATCATTCAGAGTGTGTAGGGGCAGTTCAGTCTTTCAGTGCATGCAATGTAATGCAAAGGTATTTATAGTGTCCTGACACATGTCCAAGATATGCTTAATAGTGTTTTCTCATCAATAAAAAACAATCCTGCTTGGCACAGAATCAGACTGCAGCTTGCTTGCTCATTGTGGGTCAGAATATCAATATGTCTATAAGATCAAAATGCAGCCTACATCTACAAGCTGTGCCTGGAATTTATGTCTGTGTGAGATGGTGGTGGTAAAACTAATGGTTTTATGTTTAGCTGAAGCTATTTATAGCTCTGAGGCTGCACTGCATAAATATTTTATAAGTCCAACCAGGCTGCAAAATGGTGACGTCCTTGAGGCAGAAAATCGACCGCCGGCCCTCACAGATTTATCGAATAACCTCACACATCACCATCTGTGGCGAATGAGAAGATCGGGACCGGTTTTGATAGCCACCAAGGTTACAATCAATCCACACACAAGGTTTGAATATAAACTTCAGGTTTCCTAAGTAGTGGCAAATACAGTCTTGCAGCCCAGAGTAAGCCATCAATCATTCAGTCATCAAACCAAACCTGCAAGCCAAACAAAATATGCAAATGTGACGACGCGTGCCTCATGCTCTGCCGTTCTCTGTTGGGTGATTGTGTAACCTGACAAAGAGGGGAAAATGCACACAAATGCACAGACACACACACACCTGAAAGGGTGTTTGTATGTTAAAAAAAATTGAAGGGAAGCGTCATCGTGGGAAAGGTCCACAAAGAAGAAAGGTGTTAGATTCTACACCTCCACTATAGAATCAGATCATATAGAGCACACACACACACACACACACTTGTGCCAACGCTCAGTCCTGCTCAACCTCTGCCCAACTGCATCTGATAGAAACAGAACTTTCCCAGTTTACTCGCTGAACTCTGTACGTTGAGGAAGCACATGATATGTGGTTGAAAGCTCACAAAAAGCTGGAAAGTTGACCTTGAGTTTTGATAAGGAGAAATGAAAATGCCTTTACCTTTCCTGTTTATATTGTGTTGCCATGGTGCAACTCTTACAGAATAATGGACACACACAGGGGGTCCCTGAGGATCTGGGGCACCGGCGGCCGTTTCCTGCTCTGCCCGGCTGGTGATCCACCGCTGATATCTGTACACACAAACAAACACATCTGGTCGCACTGTAACTACATCTGGCGGGGTTTACAAAGAGCAGTGGACAATACATGTCAGAATGCACAAAATCAAAGATATGCACTCTTCAAACCAGCTGCACCTTCCTCTCTCTGTTTCTTTCTTTCTTTTTTTCTCTGTTTGTGTCTTTAGACAATTCCTCGAGGAAGTGCAAAAGTTGGGGACAGAAATAAAGGGGTTTAACAGAGGAGGGAAAAGATGGAAAGAAGGGAGAGAGGAAGGGAAGAAAAAACTAAGAAATGAGAGGAAACAAAGAAAGAAAAAAGAAAAAGCAGTTCAGCAAGGACAAAAAAAAAACAGAGAAAGGGAATAAACAATATGAGCAGAAGGGGGGGGGTCGATGAGATAGGTAGAGGAGGGAGGAAGGGAGGGAGGAGAGGGAGAAGGAGGGAGAGTAAGATGAGGAGTTGGTGTCTCGAGGCAGTGTAAACTGGATTGAGCCAGACTTCCATAAAAACAGCCTCGTCCAGGCAGCTCTGACAGTCAGAGGGGGCTGGACCGGGGGGGCGGGGGGTTGAATGTGAGAAATGCGCGCACACACACACACGAGGACAGTTCACGTGAAACCGACACAATCTGAGTATGTATGTGCTGCACTGTGAAAGAGGAAGCTGTGGTTGTGGAAGACACACACCCTGCGCTGTGATGAAGTGAGCTGCTGGCTCAGCTGATCAGGATTTCTACACACATTGAAATCCTTTGTTAGCGTCGCCGTGTAGCTGTGGACACCGAGCGACGAACAGAAACTGACAGAATTAAAAGAAACACATCAGCTCTATTAGACTCAACTTCTGTGTCCCACTTCAGAAGTCTGTTTTTGTCTATATCCTTCACATATCCACATATTTCTAAGCATAACTTTATGCTTGAACTTAACTTTTATCCACAAGGAATTGTTTACTTTACAGTCTGACGCCCTTTGCTCCAGCATGACTCTGCCCTGAGGGGAATATTGACTCTGAAAGTCAGACAGAGATGTTTGGGGATCCGTGTAAACAAAGAAAATATTACAGTATGCCGGCTACAGGTGGGAGGTGCAGCTCTGTGCGAGGCGAGCGACGTGACAAGACAGACAAGTTCAGACTCGAGGCTTCGGTTTTCAGATCAGAAATCCTGAGCGTGACTAGTGACTCTCAAACACGAATTCATTTAAACAGGATGAGGTCAACCCACTGTTTTATTTGGATCAGCTGAGGCCCAAAACAAGTCTGTCAGGATGCATGTAAACACACGTGAAGGGAGATCCCTAAATGACCACAAGAAAAACTATAATCATCAGCCTCATTAATGAAAAGATGTAACAATAGACAAAGGAGGACAAGCAACACTGGCTGCTGACACCGGTGTTGACATTAGATGCTGTGACCTTTAACCCCTCACGCTTTTACTTTTTACAGAGTGATTAGTCTTCATGGCATTTCCTGTCTCTGCAGGTTCCAGCTGCTTCACTGACAAATCACGAGCAACTAACACGTTGTTGATTTTTCTGCCGGCTGCTTTGAATCGTCGCGGTCGCACGGTAACGCACCTCACGTGAATTTGACAGCAGCTCATGAAGACGTGATGCTGTTCACAGTGTAACGCTGCACCAGTTGATAGTTTTTGCTGACGGAGGGGACACGAGATGTGACATAACAAAAAAAAAACAGAAATTCAAAAATGGAACATATAAGCAAAATCAAGTGAATTGGTAGGATCCAGTCCTTTAAATACATGCTGTGAAATGTGTGCCATATGAAAACTGCTCAACACTGTTACAAATCCTCCTGAATAATCAATTCTTTCAGCCTTGTAAACAGGTACTGAAGTGAATCCTCTTGTTTGGGTCGTGATCTCTGCGTGTGTTTTTCGAACACATTGTCCCAGGAAACACATACTGTATGTTTCTGCAGACACGGTAAACACATGGCTCAGATTACCACCCCCCCAATGCTTGCACGCACCCCCCCAAAAAAACCACCACTCCTCCTCCTCCTCCTCCTCCCCAAGTCTTCAATCCCTTCTTTCTATTCCCCCTTTTCTCCCCTCTTCTCCTCACCTCTGTGTCTTCTCTCCAACTCTTGCTGTAAATTCACACATTCCTCTCCTTCTCGCTGAGGTCGCAAACTTCTCTCACAAGCTTTTTCCCCCCCCCCCCCCCCCACACACACACACACACACACACACAGACACACCACTTCAATACGTCTTTCTGTCTCTGAAGACTCCCGCTCAAACATCCATCTCTCTCGTCTTTTTCCCGTAACGTTCCCCTCCTCTTTCTTAGTTGTGCAAGCCCATCTTATGTTTCTGTAAATAAGTGTTTAGAGATATACAAGTCGGAATAAACAGTACGTCACATCACTGACCCACATGCCGCTCAAAGGAACATGTGCTTGGTCTCCCTCAGCCCTGGAAGACATTGGAGTTTCTAGGAAAAACAATAAAAACAATGGGCGGGGACTCCGGCGTCATCGCTCTGCTCCTTATATGGTGTTTAATGTGCAAAGCACCTAAGCTGATATGAAGGACAAAACATACTTTCTCCTGTTCTAAAGCTGGACATGTTGAGGTGGCTGGGGTCTGTACCATCAAAACTGAGAGCTGTTTGCATGTTTTGCATTAAAAATGATACATTATGTTCCTTATGGCAGATGGAGACTTGTTATAACATAACCGCTACGCCTCCTCCTCCTCCTCCTCCTCTTCCTCCGCCCCCCCAATAGTATCCTATAGCCACACGTGCAGCTGGTTCTGACTTCTGGTTCAGTTACAATACCAACGTATGATCCATATGGTGCTGAAACACCTGTGTTCTCCTGCTGTAATCAGATTACAATGCGAGATCATTTTTCACAACTGTGTGCAACTCTGCGACCAGTTTTTCAGGAATTTTGAATGGGTTTACACAGGCAGAGAGCTGAATTTACTGTAACCAGAGGAGGCCGAGGCCGATCGTTGTCGCACAGAGTCTGCGCTCCATGAAAAGGAAAGAAAGGGGAGCAGGATGTGAGGGAAGACAATGCCAAAATAAAATGTTAAAGGACATGCAAACCACCTTCTGTTCACAACGCTACTCGCCCATCTCTTCCTGTAAATCCAACAGCTCGGACCCTTTCATCAAACTTTAACCTGTTATCACACACATATCCTGCCATTTCCCAAATAAAGCACTCCTTTAATTGAATCTAAAAGACCAGAGTTATTAACTTAACCCACCCATCTCAAAAAAGAGAATAATACTTCACAAACCTAAAAGGAAATCACAGATTTTGAAACTTAATCATGACACATCTGAGCCCAGACATGGATGAGTTATTGTGTTTCACACCTCTGTGTCCTTGATTTGGAATAAAACATTGTGATGCCACAACCCCAGTTATGGTAATTCATCTACTGCACGCTGAGGTCAAAGGGACAGTACTTACTGTATATGTGGTTCTGGCCCACCTCCAGGTTCTGAACTCGCAGTTTAACGGGTTTCCTCTGAAAGGATCTGTCAGGTTTTCTTTTTGCTTTGAACCAGCAGTAAACTATCCTCTTTCATCTCCTTTAATTGGCCTCTGTTGATTCAGTGAGACTCAGGGCATGAGTAATTGTCTTTGACGTAATCTCAGATTTAATCACATGATCACTATAAAAAAAATGACTTAATGTATTAAACGTCAGTTGCATCACCATTAGTGAGAATAAGAGTTGCAGCTTATTTTTCACTGTATTGCTTTATATGGAAGTTTGGTCGTGCACATATCTTGAATTCTCCTTCCCTTAGCAAGTCTGTCCTTAAGTAAGCGTCCTGTCAAAATAGATGCAGCTTTTAGGAGCCTTAAGTTACAGCTTTACACTCCCCCCATCAGCCTGCCTGCCTGTCACCACGGCCATTACCTCTGTGTTTGCGTGTTATTGCTCCAAATTTTCCAGGCACTGAGCGGCAAACAACCAGAAACAGCAGCGTTACTCATTAACAGCCTTATCTGGAGAATCTCCGTGCCTTTCGCTGCCCGATCTGTCACCTGCCGGGCGAGCCTGTGTGCATGTGTGCGTGTGGGCTTTGACTTTGCATATGGTATACGTGACTACGTCAGTGTCCGTGTGAGGGGAAGCTGGAATGCGCTCCAGAGTTTGCAGAAGTGTGTCTTTTGTCCAGTTGAGGACAGAAAATCACACGACCCTTCACTTTTTATTGCATTTGAAGCCTGACAGTCGATTTTCTATGTGACATACGAAGCTGTGTGCCTACATTTACTTTGTCCCCTGTATATTATGGTGTAGTATGGTGTGTGTGCATGCTCATTGCAGCTGAGTCAGGGCGAACCACTCCTCTCTCCTCTCAAAGTCACTTCTCTTCATTTCCCTTCAACCAACATTTGGATTTCTTAGGATTTTTCCCACAGACCACCGCCGCCCGACTCAAGAAGCCTACGTCATCAGATATGACTCACATCCACAGTGTTTACCTTTACTGGTGGATGACAGAGAGGATCCATAAAATACAATTAAAAAATTAAGATGGTTTGTATTTATACTGCAGCACAAACAAACTGGGAGTTGAAAGCGCTGGCACCAGCCATCGTGCCTACGACTTTCCTGGTCAACTGCGTGACCTCAGTCCTACTAAGCTTGTGTTGAACTCACTGGAGTCCAGACTGGAGCCCCCAAAACAAGCAAAGATGCTGCAGCACGTACAGAAAACTGTGTCACCCGCCCCCTATGTACATTAACTCCCTGCACCCGGGGGCTTCGCCAGAGTCTCTGAGGTTTTAGCATGAACAACTCGGAGACTTATCTTTTCGCTCAAATGGTCCAGTGAGCTGGTCAAATACACACACATCAGACCAAACACAAGCCACTTATTGATTGGAATACCTGTGAACTCTGCAAATACTGACCTCTCCTTTGAGACGTTAAGTGCTTCCAGAACACAGGATGAGATGAGATGTTCACGTGACTCAAGACCTCAGTATAACCAGACATGACCTGAAGAGGAGACACAAATGACTTTTCAAAATAGAAATCTGTGTAACTGAAGAAATAAAATGTCATTACAAGTATTTTCTTTACATCCTTTCTCTGTGTTTTGCCAAATTTGCACCATTTCCTCACCTAATCTCACCATTCCAAGATCAAATAAAAGTGACGTGGTCAGTTTTGCGCATCTTTTCACCAATCTTTTGTTTCCAAAGCTTTTTATCCCACTATAATTAGAAATGATGTAATTACAAAGAGATTAATCTAATCAAGCAAACAATGTCCAATAAAAGCTGTTTGGATTCAATCAAAATCATCAGTGCTATCACAACCAGAACAATCAGGGCCACTGTGTTTGATCACAAAGCCTATTAGGACACTCATGAGGATGTTGATCAAAAGAGGATCAGCTTCATCATCTGTTTCTGTCCCTTCATATCTGAATGTAAACTACTGTGTGATATTGAGTGATAAACATCTAAAGCAGTTTAACCATCATGGAGGACCAAAACTCTCAACTGAAACCCGATGAACACTCATCATGTCAGCTGTCCTTTAAGCAAAGGCCAATTTCAAATGACAACAACTGAACATGTAAATCAGACGTAATACAGTAGCTCTCTGCTTTTTTCTTTTGCTTGTGACATGAGGCAAAATGTCATTTCACAAGAAAAAAGATAAAAGTGAATCACTGACACCATTAAATCTGATCTGTCTCTGAACATAAAATGTTCTGGATAGGTGCTCTGCACCGCGACCAAGTCAACAAACCGACCCGTCAAGCTGTTTCCTAATGGTCCGGCATGTGTACTGTGAGTGAGCAGTGCCCCCACAGTGTGTGCCCCCCACCCATCCATCCTCGCTTCACTGGGTTGGTACACTGACGTATTACAGGGTATTTTTTGAACACGAAGAGCTAAACCTGAACGTCAAACTGCGCAGAGTCAAAGAGTCAGAGGCAGAGGTACAGTTAGGAGCGAATCTGCGTTTTAGTGCAGAGGTGATTCAGGTGGCCTTGTTTTATCCACTCGGCAGAGAAATGCCAGCTTGCTCATTTTTTTGCAGAGATTAGTAGTTATGTAACTTGTGCCTGTTGTTCGGCACAGGCTATCACGAGTCAACAGTTGCTCAGGAAGTGCTGTGGCCTCTCAGGTGAGGTTTCCTATAAAAACCAGAAGAGATGCTAATAAAGCAGAATGTGCTGAGGGACTTAGGTTCAAGGCTTTTCTCATCCGGCCCCGCAAGCGTCTGTGCTGCTGCAGTGTCCTTGGGCAAAACGCTGCTGGGACTCTGCTGTCCAGCTGTGTTCTTATCTCTGGGGAGAAAGCATGAAGACTAACGTCCGGTGCTTATTTCAGAAGTGAGCTGACGAGTTGGGCGGACTCTCAGTTCTTTGACCTTTAAGGAGATGTGATCTTGTTGTGCACAACAATATTCGGTGAAGTGAAAGGCTAAGAAAAGCATGCGAGCTCAGAAGGAAACAGCAATCCACTCATACAGACGTCCAAAACTATAAATACATCCATCTTTGCTCTTCCTTTTTTTTTTTTTTTTTAAGAAAAGCCATTTCTGCAGATAATTTTCTGAAGATAAGTTTTACTGAAACAAAATGAAACAAAAGAATGCTGAAACCTGAGATTAATATGTTATAACTATATGGATTGCCTCACAGAAAATGTATACATAGATCATAGTGAGGAAATAAGATCCACTTGAATGACACTTTGAGCTATATGAGGAAGTAAAAAGGGGGTTTCAACATATCACTTCTTAATGTATCATCTGTTGTATCTGCACTGGCTTGTGTCTAAGAAAAAACCCGACAACACCTGCTCATAGGTCAGGGGGGATAATGAAGGGACATAATGAGCGTCTTCAGCTGGGAGCAAACATTTGCTTTCAGACGATGTTGAACAATGGCGAGGTCAAGATACCAGGTGGAAGCTGTTCCCACGCCGAAATGTTTTAATCCCGTGGCCAGGAAACACTGTCTTTCAAATCTCTAATAAATGCTCTTCTTGTCTGTCTTAACCCCGGGTCAGATTTGGTCATAACTTAAAGATGGGGTTTGGTTTTGCAGCCTGACTGGGAACAACAACCAGCCCCTCCAGATTCAAACTTCTGACAACACTGAGCAGAGAGGACTGCGTCTCCATATGCAGAGTGAACCTACACATGCAGCGTGAAAACACACTCAGCAGTCTCGCAGCACGCAGAGTGACGAGTGAGTTGCGTGAAAGGGGCTAAATTTAGACTCCGGCTTGCTCTGTATGTTGAATAATAAGTGTGTACGAGCGAGAGTGTCTGGGCTTGTGATGGGGGAAAAAAGGAAGCGACTGCAGGAGGAAGTGGCCAAGGTTGAAAACTAAACAGGGCTTGTTTTTCACCCCTCAGCTACCTTGTTTTTTGGGGTGGGGGGGAGGTGGATTTCTGCATGTGGAAGGTGCAGTAGCAGGAGTGGATTTTAGAATAACAGCTGATGGGATGAAGGGAGGGGGAGGCAGATGGGAGGTGCCCGGAGAGGCTGAAGGAGGAAAAACAACACCGGCGTCAGAGGGAGGAGGAGGAGGAGGGAGGCAGAGCAAGGGGGCGGCGCTACTGTACTCATATGAAGGAGAACATGTATATTTACTCTAATGCAACCTCTTTTGTTCAAAGTGAACGCAGGTCGGGCGTTTGTGAGACGGAGCTGAACTGACTTTGCAAGACGTTGCCGTGAGAAGCGGCTCGTGTTATTTGCGCGCATCGGAGAGGATGCTTTTTTCGCCTCTTCACCTCACACCTGCAACAAGGAAACAGTGAGGGCTTGTCGTTGTTTTATGATATTTTTGTTGTTGTTGTTGTTGCTGACACCAGAAGCAAAGTCCAGGACTAAGTTGTTTCCTTTTATCACTTTAAAGGAATGCCACTGGAATATGCGCTTTTCGCTCGGTAACCGAACTTGACGCGCGTTGAGACTGTGACCTGCAGCTGCAGCAGCACCTGTGACACCGGCAGGCAGCACCACAAGAGACAGTTCGGTTCCCAACTGTTTGACCTTGAAGAAGCGTTACAGCTGTAGGCAGGGTTTATTTGATTTTGCACGGTGGACCGGGTACTGACATTCAGCACAAGGTTTCCACCAGCCCGCACTTATTTTATTTTTTTATAGTGCTTCCCCGCTTTTATTGTCTTATAAAGCCTTCGTTGTCGCTCACAGCGCAGCACCAGTCAACTTTCCCCATCAGATAAGTGGCGGCACGTTCTCAGCGAACGTGGTTTTTACGCACGCAGGGGAGCGCGCGGCGAGACGAGCGGGCGGGCAGCATCAGGTGCCGCGAGGTGTAGGGGCGGGGAAAGAAGACTTCCACAAAGCCGGGGAGACAAGTCCAACCATCAGACATGACGGACGGGCCGAGGCAGCGGGGCAGCACGTCGGGCTCTGCCAAGGATGCTGGCGGCGAGGAGGCGGCCGGAGGTGGAGTCGCGCTCAAGAAGGAAATCGGGCTTGTGAGCGCCTGCGGTATTATTGTCGGTGAGTGACTATCATTGATGCTGGAACTGACACATCCTGTCCATTTAACCCCACAACCGTTCAACTTCCCCTACTGTCTGATGAAAAGCGTGTTAGAGTGTGTGAGAAAGTGAAAAATGTGGTGTGTGTTTCAGTAGACTGCTCATTTAAACACACTGAGTCCTCAGCTGCTCTGGGGTCAGATTCCACCATTCATTAATCCAGGTGTATAATGTTTATGATGAAAGTTGGTTGTTGCAGGATGTTGCATTCAAACACACATACTGTACACAGTACTGTAGCCGCACAGATGCTGTAACATGCGCTTCCTCTCTTCACACAGAAAAATGTCTGTGACAGGTTTGAGATTAAAAAAACAACGTAACACAGGTCTAAAGACCATTGGCTTCCCCAAACTGGGTACACACTCACATGTAACGACAACCTGAAAAGTCTTAACTGCTCAGACGATGTGATCAATCCATCTTGGTTGATCACTGAGGCTTTCATCATTTCTCTATGACCTGGCCACTGCTGATGATGTCGCCAGCCTGTCTGGTGCTCAGATGATTGGTCCATTCAGAGCAGAGTGTGAGCTCACGTGACTTATATGGACATGGCCAAGTAATAGCAATAAATTCCTATCAATCTGCAGATTAATTTTTCATTAATCATTTGGCTAATAGTTAATTTACTTTTAAACTGAATTAAAACAATCCAGATTGCTCACCCACAATCTAACAGCACTGTCCCCAATTACTCAAATCAAGGCTTCAGTTTTTTTTAAAGCAGTGAAACTTAACTTTGCACCTCTTACCTTGTCTATATAATAAAAGGTGGTAACCCCCCCAAAAAAAAAAAAAAAACATAAATAGAGTGTGTGGGCCACAAGGGAGGCAGGTCTGTACAGACAACAAGCCTGGAAGAGCTAATGAGACAGCAGAAGGATGGATATGCTCACACAGGGATGAAATGTGGCACAGGTTGTCCAGATGGGTCTGAGTGTGTGTGTGTGTGTGTGTGTAGTCCTCCTGTTGACCTTGACAGGTTGAAGAGAAGGGAGGGGATGACTCATTCGTTCTTGTGTTTCCACGGTAACGGGAGGAAAGTCGTGTGTGTGCGTGTGTGTGTGTACGTGGGAACTCCTGAGGGGTCTGCTGCAAGAGAGAGAGGAGAATGGGGAGGGGGGGGGGCAAAAAAGGAGACGAGGAGAGATGAAGAACAACCTTGTCACTGAAATGTTGTTGAGAAGACCTTGTTCTTTCTTGTAACTTAATCCCCAACTCAGGTCAAACCCGTTCTTATTGGTGCTCGAGCACCTCACCTCAGGGGTGAGAGCGGTAAAGATCTATTAAATGTCTGTAAAAATCCAGAGTACAAGATCTGCGCCAACGTCTCTTCTCTTTCGCCTCCACCCTTGACCGTATCTCTGCGCCAACATTTACAGTCGATCATTAAATCGTTTCATTTATCGCTCTCCGTCCAGAGTCCGCACACATCTTTTCATCCCTGACCGAGTCACTCACTCATTCATTCATTGATGCTCGTTTCAGCTCGTTGGGCTCACGCTGTCATGTGCGAGAGAGGGAGGGGGAGAAGTGAGCTCAGGTGACTCGTCTGATCCTGTTCGTTGTGAACAGGCGCCCTGCTGGGTTTCCACGAAAAAAGGGCCGAGCACATGAGGACATCAAACAGTTTTATGGCCTATTGTGCAGCGCAGGCATTTATCGCACACACACACACACACACACACACACAAGTCCACAAATGTGCAAAGCCAAGAACGGGAATTAGAAGTGAACTTTTGGCCACACGGATGAAGTCCCCCGCCCTGATAATGGTGTTTTATTAGCTTGCCTGGCTTAGCCATGTCTGAGCTGGACTCCAGTCTGTGTATTTTGTAATAGAATTACAGCACAGACCCAAATTCACATCACTCTGATTAAATATTGACTTTAATTATATCCTTTTTTTTTTACAATTTAATTACGCTCCAGAGCCAATGTCCTTAATTGGCATAAATATTGATTTACCTCTGTTAGATCTAACATACACAGCCGCTAGTGGCGCTTTTATTACATTATTGTAAATTGTGAGCTTGTAAATGGCTTCAGCGTAGTAATAACTCACGTGTGCACAGGCATGCGGGGTCCGTGCGCCTCTGTGTGAGGGCTGAGCAGCAGGTTGCTTGAGCTTGGTGGCTGTTGGAACAGAGGGGGATTTAAGAGAAAATGCAAGAGCTAATCTTGTGGGGCTTTCAAAAAGGCTGATTAGGGTTAATATCACAATGCTGCATTAATAGCCTGCTGTCGGTGTGAGTGGTGCTGAGCGGCGGTCATGTGCCATTGGGGGGAGGGGGGGGAGGCAAACGCATAACAAAACAGCTAATTTCGATCATTGGTTCCAGCTTGAGGAAATCCATGAAATGTCTTCAGTTAAAATTAGAAAAGTATTCGGTGAAGTCTGGAGCCTCGGCCCGTGTGCGCTCACAGAGCATGTCTGAGACCAAGCCTCTTCCTTTGTGACAACAATTCGATAACGACAGAGGATATCAAAGTATCCTGTGGTACGAGAGGCTGAGGCCTGCGGGGAGACACGTGGACGGAGGCTCCCTGAAGAGACACGACGTCTCACACTGTTAATATTCTGCTTCTTTACGTTGACGTCCGGTCGGTCAAGAGACATCCAGCAGTAAGACAACAGCAAATTTAAAAAAAAAAAAAAGATGTTCACCCTTGGCCTGTTCATAGACAAAAGGATGTCAAAAAAACAACTGCAAGAACAGGAAACCTGATGATTCCACATTAGTCAGCATTGGTCTCACGCTAGTGTGCGACGAGGCACGTGACACGCACAAAGCGCAAGCGGGCACATTTGCCCCCCTCATAAAGGCTCAACCTGTGACTTTTATAAAGTCACAATACGAACCATTACCTTTACTTGCAGGGAGCTTGCAACAGAGAGAAAAGTGCTGAGTCAGTGCGCGCATACTTTTTCTTTTTCCCAGATGTCAAAGGTCACAGCCTGAAGATGACCGCCGCCATAAAGATGTCCACAAAAAGTGGGGAGGGGTTGTTTTGAGCGTGGTCCTTTCACCTTTTACCTGCTGCTGGAGTTATATAAGCGAGTGCTCGCACATGATGCATGATGTGATACAGCTGAACAAACCTGCATGTCCTCAGCTCGGGATTAAACTTTAACGTTTCTGCAAGTTATTAGTTAGTTACTGTGGACAAATGCAGACAAAACGCATTCGATAGCTTTTTCAGCCCCTCATGTCTGTTCTAACTTTGAGCAGCTCCAAACCACCTACACTCACACGCCCGCTTCATTAACTCCCCAGGCGGAACGTGACAGTATCATTCACACCTTTGACTTTTGTACTGTAAAATGCAGCTCAGCCTGTCAGCCAGCCAGCCTGTTATGACTCAAAACCTCCAACCTTTGACCCTGATGACTTTTTTTTATTGGCCGTCGCGTTCAAGTGCAGTCAGTGCGCGGTCGTCCGAATCCGATTGGAGGCTCGTGACCTCCGACCTCGGCTTTTGTTGTGAGGAGCGAATCCTTTCATGTCGGACCAGAACCGTCCTCTTCATCCATTTGGTTCCTGTGTAAACTGCCTGGCACTCTGATGCTCATCGAGTATGTCAGGGCATTATACGACCCCCCCTCATCCACCTCTCACCCCTCTCACCCCTCCCACCCTCTTTGCACTCTTTCACCCGGCTTTCGGTCTTGCTCCATCTCCTCACAACGCTGTGCCGAGTCAGCAGATTGCAGGTTCCCGCTCTCATTTGATTCTCTCTCACTTTGTAGTTCATTCTTCCTTTCTTTCTGTCCACTTTGTCTTTTCCCTGTTCATTTGTGTGTCTGACTCATGTGCATTTACTGGAAGTTACTCAGTTACCATCTACAAGTGAACAATTTCATCAGTCGCCTATTTGTACTATAATAAAAACTAGTTTTCATTTCATATCCTTCACAAGCAGAAGTAATGTTACCAGACTTAAATATAACTCAGGTGGAGGAAGATTTTCCTGAATATCACTATATAGACAACTTCCCAAGGAAATATGTTGTAAAAGCCGGCTAAACAGTCATGGAGTTTTATGTGTTTTTCTACAGACAGCTGTTGAGAAATGAAAATCCGGTCAGCAGACTCTTGGTTCAACACACCCTATCTTGTTTGTCCTGAACAGACACTGAAATATTGATTGAGAAAATGACTAATGTCTGCGGTTTTCAGGAGGAGCTGACAGATAACAGTTGTTTGCAGGGACATCCTGATGTCTTGTTGTCCCAGTGAGGTTGCCAGGTTTGGTACAATTACCTGAAAACCTGTGCAAACCTACTAGCAAACGTTACTCAATCAAGAAATTGTGGCAACACTTAACTTCCTGTCAAACCAAACCCAACCTTCCAGAGCGGCAACCATCTCATCATCTGAGAACAAAAACATACTTTCTAAAATATTGCAAAATGAAAAACTTGACAGCCGTTAAAAGGGGAAAGCAGAGTCACTCTTTAAAGGTGGTATTCCATGAAGTCAGGATTTTCAAAATAAAAGTCAAAGCCGACTGACCTGCACTGACCTTGAGCTGTGAAGTCAAAGCTGACACCTCTGTCATTTCCTCCACCAGGTAACATCATCGGCTCGGGTATCTTCGTCAGTCCGAAGGGCGTGATGGAGAACGCCAGCTCCGTGGGCGTGGCCCTGATCGTCTGGATCATCACCGGCGTCATCACCGCCGTAGGAGCGCTGTGCTACGCCGAGCTGGGCGTCACCATCCCCAAGTCGGGAGGAGACTACTCCTACGTCAAGGACATCTTCGGAGGGCTGGCAGGGTGAGCAAACGCACTTTCAGTCATCCTGTCCTGGTTGGAAACAACAGAAGGGACGTTCAGGTGCATTTTCAAACGACGCTCGAAGGTGCGAGTTGAGTCACTAAGCACAAAACATCAGAGGAAGCTCAAATATGGAAATATTTGGAAATTATGGCCTCACTTATCGTTCACTCTCAGTTCACAAAGGTTTGATGACCCCCCCACCCCAGAGTAAAAGTAGCGTCTTCTATAATAACCCGAGGAGGAGGGGCCTCCCAAACAATTAAGAGTTAATTCGACCAGGATTTAGGTGAGCGTACCCAATATGTCTGGAGTCTCTCTTTATCTACTCTTTATCCTGGTGGATGAGCTTTCCTGATGCAGGTCAGACATCTTGATCCAAAGCAGGGGGGCTTTAGCTTCTAGTCAAGAAGGTAATATATAATATATATATATATGTATATATCGAAGAATCTAATGTACTTTACTATACACACAGTAAACAGTCAACAGATGTCATGCTGCTGTGGGGGTTTTTCATCTTTGTCTCCCTGTTGTGAGGCGACTTTCAACCTGTAGCCGCTCCTCCGTTCATCCATAAATGGTATGGCCGCTTACAGTAAATGCTTGGGAACCACGCTAAGTTCATTTCCGAGCAAAACAATATCGTTTGTTGGTGTAGATTTCACACACAGACTGTGCCTTTGCCCAAACTGTAAACACAGTTTAGACCATTGTGTGCGTTATTTTGTTCCATCTATCACAGGGACATTATCAGAGTGTTATGGGAGAGGAATTCCAGCAGACAAAACAGCCAATGCTTGTTTTTGTCCCTTTGTACAGTAGCTATCAATACACATCAATGAACTCTTACCTTCCAGGGACTTTGTAGTTCATGGCTTCAGAAGCATTGGGGGTGGGGGTGTTTATTTTTGTTGTCCTGCTGCCTTTATCCCTATGTGTGTGGATTTGGGGGCGGGGGGGGCATTAAGTCAATAATCGCAGCGATGGAATGGCTTGCGTCACCTCGTCGCAGCTGGATGAAGACGACCTCGTAGAAAAAAGAGGAAGAGCTCGTAAAAGTCGTGCGCTCAGAGACAACTTTATTAGTGTTTCAAGTACAAAGGCGCTTTGTTATGTCAGAGGGCTGCGTTACATCCATGAATTACACTGCAGAGGCTGCTGCGGATGCAACAGGTTACAGGGGGGCTACAGTGAGACAAAACAAGCTATTTTCAGGCTCTGCCAAATTGGGCTTTAGGAAATTGGTGCAATGCACATTTTTCACTACTGTCTCGCAGATTAAACAATTATTCAGTTAAGCAAGAAAATAATCAGCAGATTAAACAGTAAGAGAAGTAGTCAATATATGAAGCCCAAAAAAGTAGTAATACCACTAAATCATTTATTAATCCTCCATTTGAAGGATGAATAGTGTATTTAAGTGCAATTAGAGAAGTACTATTTGTACCATATGTTGTTAATTTTTTTCATAGTTTTTAAGTACATTTTCTTTCAAAACAAAGGGGAGTTAAAAGTTAGAATTTGTAAAAAAAAATATATATATATATGTATAACTTATTAGTACCTCAAGAAGCTCTTGAGTTGATGCACTTCTACATGGAGGTTAAAATGAGTGTTGGTCTGCATTTAAATACACATTTTCACATTAAACACACACACACACACACATTCCAGTGAAACACAATCCCGTTAACGCAGTCAGGTGTAATGATCCCTATGTTAAGCTTTTGGAGAATTTCATGGAAAAAAAAACAACACATACGCCCGGTTTCTCCCGCTACACTCGGCTAAACCCCAGCTCCCCCTCCCACCAGCTGTCCGGCATGTCATCTCACATCTGTCACATCTGTACAGCAACTGGCAAAGACTCACTAAGCTCACGCTCACTAAGCTGAATGAAAAGTGGCTTCAGTTAAATCCGCTGCCAGAGTTTCAACTCTCTGGTTCCCAGGTGCAGGTTTTTTTTTACCTGCTGCTTGGTCTAAATGCTGTTTGACTGCACTGACACTTCATGCCACAGTGACACACACACAAAAATAAGTAGGTTAAACGCAGTAAAGTCGGTGTTGTGGGAGCCTTCGCAGTGTGGGTTTTCCCCTTTGTTTTGCCTCGAGAGCTGAGAGGAACTATTATTATTATTGCCTTGATCTGCTGGACTATTATTTTCTATTGATTGTTTCATTGTTAGCCTGTAAAATTTCACAAAACAGCAAAAAAAAAATACCCAATGTGATTTCCCAGGGACAAAGAGGACACATTCAATCAGAACAAACAGTCCAAAACCACAACGATATTCACTTCAAGGTCTCATATTTAAGAGTGTGGAAACGGCTAACTAATTGGCGAGCCTGTAGAAGGGCTGTATGTACCTCTGTGATGTGCTGCCTGCCATGACGCCCTGTGCTCATTTCCTGTCTCCAGGTTCCTGCGTCTGTGGATCGCCGTGCTGGTCATCTACCCGACCAACCAGGCCGTGATCGCGCTGACGTTCTCCAACTACATCCTGCAGCCTCTGTTCCCCACCTGCTTCCCCCCGGAGAACGGCCTGCGCCTGCTGGCCGCCGTCTGCCTCTGTGAGTAACACACACACACACACACACACACAGTCACAGACGTGTCTCTTAACGCACAACATACTTCAAACAGTCTATAAACACATCTATTGTATTCACCTCTTTTTCATGGTAATTTCTAGAAGACGAGGGTTGCGCTCGGAAATGAAACACCCCTTAGGATTAAACATTTTACAAATTAGAAAGACTAGTCATTCCAATGAAGAGCTGTGTCTCCTCACTGATCAGTTTTGGTTCAGGCAGAGATAAAGGAACAGAGATAGCCTAAAGTAACACTGCAGTGTTCGTGTTGAGACTGGCTCAGATGCTGAAAAACAGCCAGTAAGTTAACAAGGAATGGGAATCAATGTCATTCAACGAAAACAACGGGTGAAGGAAAAATGAAACGTTCAGACAGTCAGAGGTGAGACAGCAGCCGACGCACAAAATGTGAAATCTTCATCAAAGCGGATTATAATCAGAAACCCTTTGGAGCAGTCACAGATTGGCTGAATTATGGTTTGGGTTTATGTCTGTCTCCTTCCCAATACCCCCCCCCCCACCTCCCCACCCTTTCTTTTCTCCTCTGAAGCTCCTCGTTATTTAACCTGAGGTCGGGGGTCAACCGAGAGGAGAGGAGAGTAAAAGAGGTAGCAGGGCAGCTCGAGGGGAGTAGCAGCGAGTAGCGAGCGTGTGAAGACAAACGGAGAAAAGCGCTTGGCGGTGGATTCGGCAAAGTTCGCGCTCAGCAGACAAATACTGCAGGCAGCCCTCAGACAGGGAGAGACAGACAGGCGTGGACGGCGACCAGGATTTTGCTTCATGAATCTATACGTGTTCGCGCATCACTATGAAGCAATCCTCCTGGTTAATTTCAAAACGCTTCTCTGTTAATACCCTAATCTGACTTGCTACATAAGAATCTTACATAAGCAAAACAATGAAAACATGAAATTGCTTCCAAAAAAAACAAAAAAACGGAGCACACATGAAAACAGGTTTGGAGCTGGTAGAACTGGAGAAACTGCAGCTGTCATACTCCTGCATGCAAAATTCAGCATGCAAATTAGCTTCATAATTCTTTTCCTTTAAACTGATGTCCAAAGTGTTTTTGTTGTGTGTGTTTTGCTTCCTGGAAAGCACCGGGCATGTCTGGGGACATGCTGTTCACTGGCAGATGGGGCTCCGTTCAGCCCGACGATGTAGAAACCTCACTTTCCAAAAATTGACGATCCAATACGACCTCTGCTAAAATAAGTTCTGTTTGGTCTGTCTGTGTCCGGTTGTGAGTTATCAGGATCTTGCAAAAGCTTGTAAATAGATTTCATGTGGCGTGAGGCTGTGAAAAGTAGCTTTCCGATGTTTTTTGTTTGGCTTTCCGTCATGTTGACCTACATTCACCTGCAAAAAGTGCTTAGCTCTGACAGGGAAACTGCTAGCAGTCATTTTTCATTGCCTAACTGTTTTTAAGCTGCACTGATTCTGATTGGCTGAGTCAGCATAGCTTCAGTCTCATCAACTGGATGAATGTTGTCAGGTAGCTTTCAGTAAAAGACCCATGTTGCTGTTTTTGTTGCAGATGTTTCATTTTGAAGTTGTTGTTTAAGAGAAGTGGGTGAGAGGTGAGCTGATGTCATCCTTGTTGTCTACAGGCCCAGCGCCGTGCGTGTTTATTTGTGATGTCTTTAACTTGTGATAGTGTCCAGGATATAACCTTACTTATTTACTCTACAAAAATCCAGCCGCAACCAGACCAGACGCTGGTCCAGGTCCCGTCACTTCGGTCTGGTCTCGCAAGGTGTAGTGTTTCAAAAACACATGGAGGCTTCATCCTGGGCTCCGTCCCTTCCTACAGATCACAGAGCGCGAGGTTGCAACACTGTCATGTTTTCCAGCGGGCTCGTAGTTAACTCAGCAAGTTTCCACACACACATACATAGCAGATTTTATATACTCAGCTTACAGCTTACAGACAGCTGAGCACATAGCAGTGTGTCAGTTGACAGAGACTAGGAGGGGACGCATATGTCGTTACTGTAATGCAGTCTGGTGGCAGAAAGATCAGCAGGCTCTGAAAACAGCTTTACATAAGAGGTTTAAGATGTGATTCACTGGTTGTTTACAGAGCTGTTGTCTGTGTGTGCAGCGCTCAAATCAAGCCATAATCTGAATTGTGTGTGTGCAGTCTCATTTCCTGTTTTCTGGTGTGCCCTCCCCACCCCTCACTGCAAATCCTGCTGTGCGTGCTGCAGTAATTTTAACCCCCACCCTTTAAACAACCACTAACTGAACCTAAAAACAGAGTGACCTTCTCCACCACGTCTGAAAAATGGTTAAAAAAAACAACAACAACTCGGTCCGTCCTATACACACATGGACAGTACGTCTGTTCACATGCATCTGCCTCCGCTCCCCCAGCTCAGAGTTACTTCATGTTACTTCATGTGATGAACTTAATCCCACTGAGTCGAACAGGCCTGGTATTTAATGGCACCGTATTGGCCTGAACCCACTGGCCTGTTGCACCCGGCGGTACAGATCAAATCCATTATCGGTGTCTGTGTCAGCTCAGTCCCGGGTTGGACTGAGTTGAACAGTATTTCCAAAAAGATTTCCAATTTTTCAAATCCAAAAACCACAGCACATACAATATTCACCGTGTTACTGATAAATAAAATGCAGTTGAGGTCATCAGAAACCTAAAAACCCCAAAACTGACTCCAAATGAAATAAATACAATAAAAAAGCATGTAATGTACTACTGTATTATCTTGATTAGTATGTATGTGAAATGCTTGCAGTACTTTTGAAAAAGAAGCACAGTGAGAGATAACGGGTGAAGTACAACGCGACGATGCAGTAGCAGAGTCAAAGGTCGCCGCTGCGTTCACGGCGCGCCACGTTGGTGCGAGCGTGCAGCTCTTAATCTCCCTCCATTCACTGACCTGAGATCATTTGACTCTCATCATGAAAACCTCAAGGCTACTGGCTTTATCAGCGATAATAACCACTTTCACAACTTCTCCCTCTTCTCTTGGGCAATTTTACGAGTTGCACCACCACAAACAATACAGTGACCGCTTCTTTTACAAGAGCAATAAAACACATAAAACAGTAAATGATGCAAATGACATGTCGGATAAATCTGTCTATTGAAATGGTGCAGGCTGATAGATAATGTCATGATGTCAATGTCAGACAGTGTGAAATAAAGTGATTATGCTACTTAAGGTGGGAAAACTGCATTTTAAAAGGTATATCCATTGTTTGTCTTGTGTGTCCGTTTAGTGCTTCTCACATGGGTGAACTGCTCAAATGTGAGGTGGGCCACCCGGGTGCAGGACATCTTCACCGCGGGCAAACTGCTGGCGCTCGCCCTCATCATCATCATGGGCATCGTGCAGATCTGCAAGGGTAAGCTGGCAAACGTCCGTCTGTGCATCCATGAGTGTCCAGACGTCCAGAGTGCTTTCCTCTCATCTGTGTGTGAAAAGCAAAAAATTACACACACACATCCGCGGTCACCGGGGACATCCACGGTCGTGAGGGACAGTATAGACTCCCTGCGGACGCCCGCAGAGGTCAGTAAGTTGCTGGGGCCCCTTTTCAGTTAAAGCTCCCATCGCTAATATCAGCACGCCTGTGTGGGTTTGCAATTCAAACATGGCTGAGGGCCAGTTGTTATAGGGGCCACAGAGAGTAGGCCCCTGAAACAACACAAAGGGGATTTTTCTGTGCAAGCGTTTGAAGATAATGAAGAGCGCGGTGGCTGGTCTGATGGGAGACTTTATTTCATATATGAGCATCGGTTTATTACAGACAGCAGAGTGGACATATTTTGATGCTGTCTGGATCATGAAGGGATTTAAGGAAACAGTTATTCCCAACTTCAGTGCACATCAGTTTGTTTACCCCCTCAGCAAAACATTTTCAAACCAGATGGTGAGGAAAAGACCAAATTAGTTTAGTAATGTCATTTAAATTTATGTACGGAACGAACCAGAAAAAAAGGAGCAGGTTTGATGATCTAACATCTGTCTTCTCCACCTGTAGGAGAATACTACTGGTTGGAGCCAGCCAACGCCTTTGAGCCCTTCCAGGAATATGACGTGGGTTTGATAGCCTTGGCCTTTCTACAAGGCTCCTTTGCCTATGGAGGGTGGAATTTCCTCAACTACGTCACGGAGGAGCTGGTGGACCCCTACGTGTAAGACACTTTATTCTCTGACTTCTCTTATATCGAGAAGAGTTTTGCTGTTGTGGTTTGAAAACCACCCTCCGCGCTGCACCGATGGTTGCTGCCATAGGAAAGTAGCTGATTTAAAAGCTGCTTGTAGCTATTTCAGTGATTAGCAGTCACATACCAACTCAGCGTAATCCCTGATCCTTTTTCTTAAAGCTGAAGAAAGTCCTCCTATCATTCCTAATGTCGGGACACTGACATAGAACGTCTCTGTATATGAAATGGTTTATGTTTCATTTCCTTTCATTTTCTATCTATCTTTTATTTTTTTTAATAACCTTGGTATCCATTAATACATCTTCCCCAAGGTACCACATTTAATTTCCTGCTTCAAATCCCCTGTCTCCTTCCATCTCTGTAGCTTTTCTTCCCAATCTGTCAACTAACCACTGTTGGTTTTTATTTGTCTCTGCAGGAACCTTCCTCGTGCCATCTTCATCTCAATCCCCCTCGTGACCTTCGTCTACGTGTTTGCCAACATCGCCTACGTCACGGCCATGAGTCCCCAGGAGCTACTGGCCTCAAACGCTGTTGCCGTGGTGAGTAGATCTGATGGCGACTTCACTCAACCGCACACCTTGACAGTAGTACACTTATGTCGCCCTCTAGTGGTCTGTTGTGTTAATGCAGGTCACCTTTTGCTTGAACAGTTTCAGTATAGATGTGAATGTATTAAAAACATGTTAAAATAAGCATCTTACCGTGCAACATCCAAACTCTAATCTTCCCATCCTCCACCCCAGACGTTTGGCGAGAAGCTTCTGGGAGTCATGGCGTGGATCATGCCCATTTCTGTTGCTCTGTCCACCTTCGGGGGAGTCAACGGTTCCCTCTTCACCTCCTCAAGGTTTGTTGGCTCATTTTGTTTTTTCACGGTTGTCCTGCCAATAGAATAATTCAAATTCAGTGTTGTGTGATAAGCAGGTTTTCGCCTTTTCCTATAACATTTGGAATGAAGTGCATATTCTTTGACTGAAAGATTTTTTCACATTATTACATATTTTGCTTTTCTTTACTTTTATAGATTGTTCCATGCTGGAGCCAGAGAGGGCCACCTGCCCAGTCTGCTGGCCATGATTCATGTCAAACGCTGCACTCCTATCCCTGCTCTGCTCTTCACTGTGAGTTACACTCCCACTCTCCCTTAATATTGTGTATCCTTCAAATGAGTCAGTCTTTTGTGATGCTCGTGTTAAACCGAATGAGACCTGGACCAAAAAGCAGCATCATGACAAACCACGAACTGTCCCTCTGACTCCCCAGTGCCTGTCAACTCTACTCATGCTGTGCACCAGTGACATGTACACTCTCATCAACTATGTGGGCTTCATCAACTACCTCTTTTACGGAGTCACTGTCGCCGGGCAGATTGTCCTGCGCATCAAACAGCCCAACATGTACCGACCAATCAAGGTCGGTTTCTGTGATGTTTTGGTTTGGTTTATTTACAGTAAAATTTGCACAAGAGTATACCAATTATAATCAAGATTACATACTATACTAAATTGTCTGTCATATCTCTCCTGTTTATCACTGTTAATCTCTTTGCAGTGTTTCTCTCATTATTTTAAATTATTCACCTGTACTTGTCAAAGTACTGATCTTTCGAAAGCTGCTCTCTAGTGGCAGAAAGGTGAACTGTCACTCAAATGTCAGCAGTAGATGTCACAGTAGTGGACTGAAGTTAAATTTGAAATATCAATGCCATTTTAGAGCCATACAGTCTGCTGAAACATTAGCATATATGATAAATAGCACAGTTATACTCTGTATATTTGACTGTGAAAACGTGCCCCCTTGTTCCCTCCTCCAGATCAGCCTGATCTGGCCGGTCATTTACCTCATCTTCTGGGCCTTCTTGCTCATCTTCTCCCTTTACTCCGAGCCCGTGGTGTGTGGCATCGGTCTGGCCATCATGCTGACCGGCGTCCCCGTCTACTTCCTGGGAGTCTACTGGGAAAACAAGCCAAAATGTTTTGACGCTTTCGTCGGTAAGTTTGCTTTCCCCAGGCTACGTCATGTTAAGACAGTTGGGGTCCTTCAAAGTATAATAAAGAAAAGCTAACACCCTCCAACTCAGCACAAGCCTAAACGTTTCAGACTTTTTTTTTTTTTTTTTTACAAATATACATTATTTTTAATGTGTTTCATAAGACGAGTCTATGGAGCAGCTCTGCAATTGGGAATTGGGTTAGAAGCTCAACACAATTATGTCATATGTGCTGAGGCAGGAGCTAGCGTGATTAGCCTAGCTTAACATTAAGACCGAAGGCGGGAGCTAGTCTGATTGTCTGATAGTCTGTGGCTAAAACTCAATAATTAGCACACACTGTGTCTAGTTCGTTTCAAACCATGCACAAATACCAACTTGTTGCGTTGGAGGATGCACGTTGTAGCTAGTATAGCTGGGGGGGGGTCGAAACTATCCGGAGCTAGCTATTCCCCCCTGCTAAAATAAGATAAGCTAAGCTAAGATAATCACCCGCTCCCCCTCGCGCACAAATTATGAAAGTGGGGTTGTTCATTTCAGCTAACTCTTGGCAAGAAAATGAAAGCACATTTGTCAAAATGCACCCACGTTGAAAGAGACAAAACAAGTAATTCTTTACATCACACACTTTTATGTTAATTTTCTTACAGACAAAATGACATACTTGGGCCAGAAGTTTTGCATGGTGGTGTATCCGGCCGAAAGCCGCGGAGACGAAGGAGAGGAAATGACGGAGGCCCGGTCTCCTCTGTCGAAGGACGACGGAGACAACCACAAATCTGCGGACTGCTGAAGTCCGCGTGCCCATCACCCGCTTCACCCCAAAACATAAACAGGCGAAAACAAGACGAACATGTGGGCGCGCACACCGTACACAAAAGACACATGCAAACACACATGGAAGTTTGTTGTGGATTTACTGATCAACACTCACCCCCTCGCGCCTTGTGTAATTGTCTTTTAGCATTGTATCAATCAATATTTTTTTCTGTGCCAAATGTAGTATGAGAAGTTTAGGGTAACATGACCTAAAACTTTTCAATCTGAGGTCCTTCACAAGTGCAATAAAGAAAGGTTAGCGCCTTTCAAGTCAGCACAAGCCGAAACATACACATTTAATTATTTACTCCTCCTCATCATCATCATCATCATCATCCCCCTGCTTCTGATCCTCTCCCCTCCACACACTCTCTGCACACTCCTGCCATAAGAGCGACATTTTTTAGTTTCTTTTTTTATTATTATCAAAGGACTCTTACTTTACTGTGATGGCTACGCAGTTTTTCCTCTTATTTTGCCATATTGTAAATTTTGTTTCAACACAACCAAAGCTGTATTTTGATCTTCAAAGCAGAATAATCAGATTCAGATCAAGTCATTTCATGTTGTGAAGTACACTAAAAGTACTGTTGTTTTGTTTTTAAAGATGACTGTGATTCCGAAATATTTCTCTCTTCTTATTTTTTGTGATAATTGTTTATATCATTTGCCTATCTTGTTATTTTAGTTTTAACATGTTAATTGTAGTTTTGTTAATAGTCTTTTTTTCTATTCAACATCATATTCATCTGGGCCTATTTTTTACTCTTAAAACTGCAAAGATGTGTGGTCTGTACTTTGTATTGGCAGTTGATGCACAGTTCTTGTTAATTGCCTTAATTAGGATTTATTCTGTACTTGGATGCCATTATTGCTGTGTTTTGACTGAGGTAGCAAGATGGTTAATCCTTAGACTTCGGGATATATTTTTTCTTATGAAAGCTACAGAAAAATTGTCGGGTTTTTAAAGTCTGAGAGTTTTGACTTCTTGTATGGACACTACACAAGTAATTGACCGTTAAAACTACAGGTTGGATGGCATGGACAACTAGACAGAATAAGTAGGCAAGACATGATAGATTTCACCACATTTGCACTGTGAATGTGCAAATCCCTACACCGACACATGTGAATGCCCATATTTGAAAACAGTTTTAAAAAGGCATTGATTGTCTTTTTTGTTTTACAGCAAAAGTATTTTTGTAGCTTAACATCTAGCTGTTTAGATTTTTTGTGGTCTATTTGGGATCTAGAAAAAAAAATTATATTAAAAAAATTCCAATTCATGCGATTCACTAGAAATTATTTTTTAGTGCAATATTAGTACAGGCACCAGTAAAACCTGAACATGCACCCCTGAATGAACCCATTCTGCATTGTCTGGTTATAGTTATGTAGCTATACTTATGCTGTATATTATAGTAACAACACTCCTTCATGCATAAACACACAATATATACTTAAATGTCTTCGGTCTTTCTATAAACCGTTAGTGTCTCAGGGCATCCCATCTGCCTTCTCCTTACACACACTGCCTAAAACCTCCAAACCATGAAAGCTCAACAAATCTGACTCATTACTTCTTGGATAATCTAGTCTGTTAGTGGTATACAATTGTACTGGTGCTTTTAGATATTTATTTCCTCAGGAGACTCCATCTTAACACCCCTTCTCCCCCCAGAACATCTCACAGAGGAGGTCAGGTGTTAAATTAAAAAGTACCATTAAATTAAAGTTGGGCCAGTACTGCAAAGGTTGCTCTTATTAAACTCTAAGGGGAACAGGGTGACTCGGATGTCTTTACAAGTACACTGATTGTTTGTTGTGCCTGTACGGTTATTGTGTATTTACAGTATGCACAGATGTCATGACATGAGTCTGTATATTGTCTCTTAGTAAATAAAAACCACTGACTAATGTTTGAATTTGTAATTTAAGGCCTCATTTATATAAAAACAAATGCTGCCTGTCTTTATCCATATATCCCATTGTCTGAGCAATTGAAATAACCAGATCTTAATGATTCAATTATTTGTCTCCACCTCAGAAACCAAATGCTGCAACTTCGTGTCATATGGTCAACTCCTGCCTGACACATCACTTCTTAATCTGGAGGAAATTCCAACATTGCTGGTGTTTCTGACTCATCTCTTCCTTTTGTGCTGCACAAGGTTCCCTTATAAGCTGCAACTCCACTGCTTTAACTCAGACCAAACCTTCAAAGCAGAGGAAATATGAAGTTTCCTGTGTGTGACAGCCATTATCTTCACACATGAGCTGAGTCACACTATAACACGCTGCCTGAATTCTGAATAGTTGTGTGTTGCCTTTTGCAGTGTACCCTGTGGGCCATTTTGACCGACTGTCTCTCTCATTTTGTCTATCTTTGTGTTGAAAATGGAAATGTACATATTGGTGGTGTATGTGTGTCTGTGTCAGACAAGAATAAAAAATATCTACAAAAGTGAATGACTTTCCACGTCTCCTTTCACAAATGGGTACAGAATTCCAAAGGTGAGGCATTTTTAGCATTAATGTAATTTTATTTTACTCACAAACTAAACCACAGCATAGGCCACTTTCATACAATTCTGTGCACACTGTGGGGGGTGGAAGGTGAGAGGCAGACAAACAATATCAATAATATCCATGTAAACTCAAGCCTTTGTCAGACAGCCCCGTAGTTGGCACAATCTGCGTCTTCTTACAAGGGCAAAATAAGCACTCGGCACATAAAACAATCCACTCTTCAAAAATGAAATCCATTTTATAAAACATTATCCTACTGAATGGACATGCTCAGTCTGAATGAAGCAGGTGCAAAGCACACTATGCGGTACATGATTTGGAGTGAGTGACAGGAGGTTTTCCTTCCATAAAAAGCACACAAAATATGCCCTTTTCTTGTTGTCGCCCTTTACAGGAATAGTAGACGTGATATGTCGATGCAGTAGCTTCAGATAATTATGTTACGTTAGTTGGGGGAATTTGTGCAAAACAGAATACAACGTGCATGAAACAGAACACGTAAACCTTAGTTGGTGTCACACTCTGAAGACAAAGGCTGGAATCCAAAAAATGGCTTATCCTAAAGCATCTTCATGCTGCTTGTTATCCGTACTTCATTGTGGATCAGTGGAACAAAGATAACATTTCGGCTTAAAGGCTTTGGTCCTGCCGGCTTCAGAGCTGTAAAAATAATCACAAAAGGTCAGGTAAATGTTCCGTAGCAGCCAATCAGCTCTGGGTTGTAATCTATAGCTAAAGCAGGCGTGATTTTGAAAGTAAACTTCCTTTTCCTGCCAGTCTAGCGTTACCATGTAAAGTGTCTTGTCATAAGAGTGGGAAAAATGTTTGCAGCCAACTCATTTTTGGCCGAAGTGAAAAGGCTGCCACAAGCAGAACCTGATCTAACTCTGTCTACCAACATCTCTGTGTTGCCTACAGAGCCACCAGTTGACTCTGCAACCAGTGGCTGTGTGTCATCAGTGTATCCTCTTAGTGTAGGCATTGCAAAAGCTAAGGCATGTTTCGTAGTGATGGGCTACAAGCCTGCGGGCTTGGAGTGGAGGCTTCTGGGAGAGGGGAACACCAGTCCTCCTCGCAGCGCCAGCACCAAATGGAGAACGGAGCCTCCCTGGATTTTATAGTCTGCCGCCGTTTTCTCGTCGTTCCTGAGAGGAGAGAGGAGACGTCACACTGATTACAAGGCAATGTTTTAGTTAATCAGGCAGGCGCTAACTGCAGTCTCTGAGGACAAGTTTAATACAAATATGGTGCACTATTCAGCCTTTATAGCAATAAGCTCCAGTGCCCCTGTTTATCATAATAAAGGAACATGACACCCAGTGGGAAGGTGCAGCCCACTGATGTATATATAGATTTTACACAACATTATAATCCACTATATTAGTCAGTGGAATAAGTTTGTTGGTTTTGGTCTTTTCTTTTTGGACTTGTTGACATCAAGCTAAATACAGAATATTCTCAAGTTTGTGTTTTAATTCAGAGAGTGTATTTTAATCTTACATCTGTTTGCCACTGTAGATCAACCTCTGCTGCTGGGGAGGGATCCCCTCTTTCTCCTCCACCCTTTCCTTAATCCGTTCCACCTAGATGAAGTATCAGCGGGGGAGGGGGATGTTGCTCAATGCACAAACACACACTGAATAATTGTAATTATTATCAGCATACAGCAAAAGTGAGGACATAAAAGATCATGATTTACCTTGTCTGTGGGCTCTATGTCAATCTCTATCTCCTTGCCAGTGAGCGTCTGTAATAGATTAAATGACACAGTCAAGTCATAATTTAAAAAATTAAGACAGTGGATACACCAAGTGACTCGGTAATAACTGTTTGATAACTGAAATGACTGGCTAACTAACCGGGCTAGTCGCGGTGCTTGCTCTGCCTTACCTTCACTTTAATCAGCATCTTTGTTGACTTGTTGTATAATTATATGATAAATGAATATACTGTCTGACCAACTGCGGAGTGACAGATAACATCAATACAACAATATATGAAGAAACTCGATATTCCCTTCCAAACACTCAATGGGTGTTTCCTGTGTATCTCTGTAAACCCCCGCCTCTTTTTTTAATGTACGTCAACGGTTCCGCTTCAGCGTTTGCTTCAGCTACCGTAGAAAAAAACCCCTCACAATTTGCACAAAATACATCTTACTTACATCGGCGCCAGTGTTGCACCAACCAAAGCGAAACAAAACGTGTTTCCTAAATGCCGACACAAGTCATCCCTACAGCATCCGCACAACGTGTCGTAAAAGAAAGCCTCACGTTTGTAGTTTTTGCCGGCGTTACCGCCTGCGAGCAGAAACCCTTAAAAAACTACAAGGCGGGTGTCCGCCCCTCTAAAGCTTCCCGCGCAGACAGTTGGAAAGGAGGCGCCGGCAAAGATAAAAAAAAAAGAAAACCACCACACTTTTAAAAGGTAAATACTCCATTTCACGAAATCCATGAGATGATGTATCCGTTGATTGATTGGTAGCTTACGTTTAGGTGAAGGTCTGTTTGCACGTGGATTCACTTTTTACTCTTTCAGCCGGTGTAACCTTGAGTTTTGACATGAAGAGTCGACCCCGTTGTGGTTAAGTGTGTATAGCATTAGCGTTAGCATTTCCAGTAGCATGTTTTCATTAACAACTGGTTCGCTAAATGGGGCGTTGTTACACTCCAACAGAGAAGTAATTGCAATTCTGGCTACTGTTGACTCATTTTTTGTTTGTTTTTTGTTTTCTTTAACGCGAAGGGATTTTGTCTTTAATGAGTCCCCTCCAGACCATACAACATGCCTGCTTACTAGCATTTTCTGCCAACATGTGTGTGTTTGTGTCTGTGTGTGAGTGTATAAAGGGGTTGTAAACGAATGTGTTAAAATGAGAAAAGACCCACAACACAATGGCACATGGCAGATCTTCCTACCCTCTGACCTCCCTCTTTTTGTTCAAATTTTTTCAGGACAAGCTGCTTCAGCTCACATTTTTTTTATTACACTCCTAATTCCTGTTTCCAAAATGCCTCGCATTGAGAATGATATCAAGCTAGACTTCAAGGACGTGCTCCTCCGTCCAAAGCGGAGCACACTCAAGTCTCGGAGCGAGGTGGGTACACAGCTGTGGATTTTAACCCCCTCATGAAAGCGGACTGACCTAAATACAGATGTTTCCATTACACTCTTCACGTTGTACCATCTTGTTAGAGAATTCAAGAAGGGGCTGTTTAACCACAGTCCTGCATATGAAATATATGAAGAAATCCATAAAACTATCAAATACACTAGGGCCCTGTCGTTCTTGTCTATTTCAGGTGGACCTGATGAGGGGCTTCACCTTCAGGAACTCCAAGGGCAGCTATAGAGGGATTCCCATCATCGCTGCTAACATGGACACTGTGGGGACCTTTGAGATGGCCCTGGCCTTGCAAAAGGTAAGCTATGTATGACTTGGAATGTTTATAAATCCCACATTACTGTATATCACAAAGCACTGCACAGAGCAAATGTTGAAGTGTCCCTTATTTGGTTTGTTTGAATGAAAAGTGAAAAAAGGAGATGAAGCAAAACTAGGTCCTAACTACCAACATTTAATCTAAACAGTGGGCACTATAATGCCCAATAATCTTGATATTACATGGCAGGCTGATAAATGAGGACAGGCCCTGGTTCCATTCTCAGCCCTTCTCATTGCATCATCCACACACAGTCTGAATCTGAACCATTTCAGCTGCCTCTTCTCTGCCTCATTGAAGTGTGTGGCTGCATGTCCATGGTGTAATATACCACTGCATAAATATCCTCACAAATGTGTGGCTCTCTTTCTTCTGCTCTAGTTCACTCTCTTCACCACAATTCACAAACATTATTCCGTGGACGACTGGGTGGAGTTTGCAGCAAAGCATCCCGAATGCCTGACGGTAACAAAAAATGTTAATAATGATGCAGCCTTTCATATCGAGGAGTTTATTAATGATGGTATGGATGATGCAGCTCTTTTCTTTCTCTTCTCCAGAGTGTGGCAGTCAGCACAGGGACCGGCGATGGTGACTTTGAGAAGCTCTCAGCCGTCTTGGAGTCGGTGCCACAGCTGCAGTATATCTGTGTAGATGTGGCAAATGGCTACTCTGAACACTTTGTCCACTTTGTCAAAGATGTCAGAGAGAAGTTCCCCACACACACAATAATGGTAAGGTGGTACCCGTTTAAAGCCACTGTGTTTGGGGTTGGGGAAAAGTCATTCATGTTCACATGTACACAACATTTCTTGGATGACTACCAAATATTAAGAATGTTATTATTCTTTTTATTTTTGCTCAGGCAGGAAATGTGGTGACTGGAGAGATGGTGGAAGAGCTGATCCTGGCCGGCGCTGACATCATCAAAGTAGGCATCGGGCCAGGTGATCACAGCATTACACTTCCTAACACACTGCTGCATCAAGAGAGAACATTATCATGCCCTCACCTGAAGCAGCTTTCAAATTATACTACTCATGTCACTATGTCTTAATAGAAATGGTTTCCTGACCTTTGACTCATTAATATTATTGTATTTTAAATGCATCACACCATATTTAAGAACACAATTAATTTTTAGAACTATATTTTCATCGACTGCTGACTGGAAGTCTAAAGAATTATTTCTTTGCTCCATGTGCTCCACCCTCAGGCTCTGTGTGCACCACCCGCAAGAAGACAGGGGTGGGATACCCCCAGCTTAGTGCTGTGATTGAGTGTGCAGATGCAGCCCATGGATTGGGCGGCCACATTATCTCTGTAAGTAATCCTTTGCCCTAAAAAGTTAGTCCTTAAAGTCCTTTAAATTGAGACTCATGATAAAAACTATTTACCTTCTATTTCTCTGGCTGGTGCTTTCTGTAATTCCCATTTTCTCTTAGACGTGTGTCTCACTGTGAGAATGTGCAGCCTTATCACCTGCTCCAAGCTGTACATATGCGGCCAGGATGAAATCACATTTGTGACATGTTTTTTTTTGTCTTTTCCCCCGCTTGTCTCTTTCACACAGGATGGGGGATGCACTTGCCCAGGAGATGTCTCCAAGGCTTTTGGTTAGTTTTTGTTTTTTCCTTGCTGAACTAACTCAGTTAAACTTCTGTTGTAACAGGTTCCTCACTGTTTCTCTTGCATTCTAAACCTGACCCTCAGGTGCTGGAGCGGACTTCGTGATGCTGGGTGGCATGCTGGCAGGTCACTCGGAGAGTGGGGGCGAGGTCATTGAGAAGAATGGCAAGAAATACAAGCTGTTCTATGGAATGAGCTCCGACACAGCAATGAAGAAGCACGCAGGCGGCGTGGCCGAGTACAGGTCTGAGTCAGTTATTGTGGTCCATAAGGGGGAAATAAATCTTTCTTATGTGTTTTGGGGTGTTTTCCAGTCAGAATTGATCACTTAGAGTGCAGTGATGATTGGTGTGAACACGGGTTCCTCTGAGGATAATGCTTATGTTTTGTGGTTTTCCTTCCAGAGCATCAGAGGGGAAAACAGTGGAAGTTCTTTACAAAGGTCCGGTGGACATGACAATACGAGACATCCTGGGTGGGGTCCGCTCCACCTGCACCTACGTCGGCGCGGCCAAGCTGAAGGAGCTGAGCCGCAGGACCACCTTCATCAGGGTCACCCAGCAGCTCAACACCGTCTTTGGCAACGACAGCTGAATGTCCAGCTCGGTTCCGCTTTAGGTTGAGGGATGAGTCCGTATCACTGCCTGTCTGACTCCTTGATGATGTCTGTACATTAACCACGTGTACACACAAGTGAGCAGACACATGCACTTAAACACTGTCCTTCTTACTGCCCCCTTTTTTACATAAGGAGAGGTTCTTCTGGTTTGATTCATTTTTAGTATCTCAAGCACCCAGACTCTGACTCACTTTAGTCTCGACAAAGTAATAAACACATCTGTGTCTTTCATCAAAGAGCATCGACAACAAGTCACTCTGCTCTGTATCGATCGTTATCGTGCTGTAACCTTATTGTCACACATATAAAATTATAGCAAATGCCATAAATTATTTAGAATGCCTTAATATGTGAGTAACTGTTGTGGCTAATTAGGAAGGGTTCTTAAAAATCCCATCATTCCATCACTCCTAATGTTTTGCACTGTAATGATTTTAGATTTGAGAGTCTTAATATTTAGTTCCCCTTACTGTTTCATGTAAATGTTTTAAGACTATTGTGTCTTTACAGCGCCTACTACTGCATGTGTATCTTGCATGATTACAGTTATTTTAAAGTAGGTGAATTAGATTTTGAAGAATTTATACATGAACATGTGTATGCAGAATGCTGGTACAGTATGAGAGCAGATACAGTATAAAGTAATGCATTACTGGCTTCATAGCAGAGGTGTTATACGTTGTAATATGCAGCTTTTACCATTTCTGTTTATAACTGCTCCTGATCAATACCAAAGTTTTTGTTTTTTTTGTTTTTTTTAATGATTCACAGCCTTTAAAGTAAACAAAACATTCCGTTTTTCATTTTTTGTCACATTTGTGTGATTTTTTTATGTTGGCAAAACATAAAGTTAAATGCAGTTTATAATTCACTTTTTTCACTTCACCTTTTATCCGCTCAATTAAAAAGAAACAACATTCCAGATCTAATTTGTCTTTTTATTCCTTCTCCGGATCCTTCTCCATGCATGGATGATATTGGAGTAGACTCTGTAAAGGTCGGCGACCCAAGCAATTTATCAACTGGAATTAACCTGAATGTCGGTGTCTTCTTGATAATAACAAGGGAAGGATGAAAAAGTATAATTTGAAGAATATTAACTGTATTAAAGCACAAGCTAACGTTAGATGCTAAGTCGCTAAATTTAGCGACTAGCTAATGTCGACGAATTAGCTGATTGGATGTCCAGGTGTTGATAATCGATTGTTAATGAAATCACTGTTGATGCAATTTATAAAGTTAGCCGGTAATGAATTTTCCACCGTAAAATAACGCTGTTAGTGTTACGTTTATGCCCTTAGTAATTATAATATATATTCTGTGATTTAATTAACACGAATAAACACGAGGCACTTCATATGTAAGTTAGCTAGCTAGCTTTTAGTACAATGGGAAGTGATAGTTACGAATTTGTTTCTGAAATACTAATAAATAAATAATAAATATTATTAAAATTTTCTGCATACTATGTGGGAACTACAGTTAATTCAAAGCTAGCTATATTAAACAAGTGTATCATGTTTAGCTAATGCAGGGCTGTGTGACATGAATGAACGCTTTTGTCACAGTATGCTTTATACTGAGATATAATAAAAACTGGACACAAATACAAATACAACCATATCCAATAAAGAGATATCTGCTCCTTCACAAACTGTATTTAAAATGTCTGTGGCTGGTCATCAAAATGTAGAAATGACGCTTTCTGTGTGTGTGTGGTGGTTACAGGAGGAATAACCATGGATGGAGGGCTCAGACAAAAGACACCTTACGCTTGAGTAGACAGTTGGACAGAAATGAACATTTCCCCGGCAGCTTTCACCATGAACCAACACAGTGCAGTGACTCTCCCTGTGTTCTCTGAGAGTCAGAGGTTTATATGGGTGCCCTCAGACCAGATCAACCTACAGCTGGATTGTGCGGCAGAGCTGGACAAGGCCTTCAACAGGTTCCCTTATCTCACGCAGAAACAGACAGCTGCACTGGCGCAGTGCTGCTTCCTGCACCCAGACCAGGTGAAGGTGTGGTTCATGGTACAGAGGCTCCGCTATGGCATCAGCTGGGACTATAAAGACATCCAGGAGGTTCAGCGGAAGTTCAAGTCAAAAGAGGTGACAGCTCAGCGAAAGAAGGAACTACGAAAGAGTATGGGGGGAGTTGTAAAGCAGGGCAGAAGAGGGAAGAAGGGACAGAAGAGTTTGGTAAAACAATCTGGTGGGAAGAAGACAGAAAAGGCCAGGAAAGGATGGAGTGCAAAGGATGGAAGGGTGATGGGACAAAATGTGAGGGCTGCTGTGCAATTGGAGAGAAAGAAGAAGCAGGAGCCACCAACAATCAAAGAGCAGGACAGAAAAGTAGAAAAAGTTGAGGAAGACAAAAAGAAAAAGCAGAAAAGGATGGCACTGACAGACAAGATGAGAAAGAGGAGGATGAAGCAAGATGTTGATGGTATTATGGCGCAAGCTGGAGAGGTAGAAATAAGAAGTGATAAAGTTGAGAGGGAGGGCCAAAGAACCAACCAGTCTGAGACCACACTTTCGACCAGAGAGAAGAAGAAGGCCAAAGCAAACAAAGGATTAATGTTGGTCCAGGAGTGGCCTGCTCACACGAGGTTTGTGGTGCCTGATAAGCCACTAGATGTGAATCCTCTGGTCTTCCTTCAGAGTCAAACCCAAACCATTAATTTGCCCCCATTGAGCATCAGTCGGACAGAGCCGCTGAAAAGAGTTGATGTCATACTACCTGCCACCCCAAATACTGGTGTGACCCCCATGACCTCTGGCTATGAGGCGGACCCAGAGAGGGATGCGTGGCTGCAGGCATGCATGCATCCCACTCTGACCTCTGGCAAAACAAAGAGGCAGACTGAGTTGGCGATAATGAAGTGGATCTTCCCTCATTGCCAGTATCCAACCAGGGAGGAGTATGAATTCCTGGCGACGTTGATGCGCATCCCTCACCAATTGGTAATGAAGTGGTTCAGTTGTACACGCTACTACCTCAGGAAAAGAAAGCCACGCTGGATGAATGAGGAGCAGTACAGGCAGGCGCTGGCCAACATCACGTACCGGCAATACCTGGCCGCACAGACAAAGGCACAGCGGAGAGAGGCAGGCTTGACAGGGGAGAAGGGGAAGAGGAAGTTCGAGAGGAGTGAATGCTGTGACAAGGATGAAAATGTGAAGGGGTTCTTCCAGAACAGAAATGATGTGGCCTCTGCTGATCTGCTGACACCCCACTGAAAGGAATGATGAATTTGTTGCAGTTAGGCTTTTTCTTTTACACATGTTTGATAAAGGGTTGCTTTCATATGGTTTCTTGTATTACTGCTCTTCGTTGTTGTTAACATGCAGGAACAGTGGCAGAAAGTGCACATTTGTGATCCAGGTGCAGATTTGTCCCTTTGTGGCATGCACATGCTTTTATTGTAGTTCTTGTAAGACTTTCATTGCTTGTTGTTCAAAAGATTTCTCAAGAAACATTCCATTTTTCAAAGGAGACAGCTCATAAATAGAGTGGTTTGTTATCACCAGTAATCTCTAAGCAGATGGAAACAGAAGTTCACTTGCCAACACGTAATCGTAACTAACAAGTACAATTCCAGGATATTATGCAGAATATATTGCACAGAGAGTAGAAAAATAACTTTAATGTGTATGAAACTCTGCCTCGTGTTATCCAGCTACATTGTTAAGCTTCCTTTGCTGTTACTAAAGCAGTTGTTAAGCATTTGCGTTTCATGTGTGTTATTCATCTCAGACAAACCTTCCAGGTTCTATTAAATCGCATATCAATGATATTAGATCTCTGTATGTTATATATAAATCCCTCTTGGCTCCTCCTGGTTTCGTCAGTTCCAGCTGGCAGCGTACTCGTCCCTGTGCGGCTGCCAAAACTCTGCCCCTTCGATAACGCGGCGGATCATGGAAGCGGAAGTGATGAGTAGGTGTCCGGCAGCCTGAAGGAGGCCAGAGACCACACGGAGAGCTTCTCTGAAAAACAAGAGGCTCAGATCAGAGAAAAGACTCTTCAAACTGTGTCTTTAATATGTTTTTCCCACAGTGACGTTCAGCCCCCTCCTCGTGCCTTACCTGAGGACCTTCTTGGGCCCCAGACACTGGAAGTCAGCGCTCACAGAGTACAGGCCTTGAAAAGTGGCCTTCACGCTCAGGGAGCCAAACACATCTTTTGGGCTCATCTTGTAAAGGTCAAATGTGACGCGAGCAATGTCTTTCCCGGTCCGAGGCTTGTTGTGGCCTTGAGGTTTGGCCACGACTGAACCCTGGAAGGATCAGCAACAAAAAAGCCTGTGTAAGATAAATACACACAGGGCAACGTAATGAATAACGTTTGGCTCCTTTGGTTCAACATACCGACTGTGGTCGCCACATCTGTCCGGGCTCCAGGGCCATGAGCATGGTGTTGTCGGGCAGCGTCATGAAGAACTCGTCCGAGTCTACCTCAGTGCCGTCCTCCTCACAAACCAGAGACAGAGACACTGCAGACAGGGACAGCAGCAGCGCCTGGCATACCTACAGCACAGATTCAAGTCAGTGTTACACCCAGTAGCCTACATTTTCATACTTCAGTTTTAGTTTACTTCTATGTACTATTTCTTATTCTCCTGTTTGAACTGTTTCCATTTTCTGCTTTAAACTTGTCACTTTTAGTGTTTTTATATTTTATCATTTTTTCCTTACCTATTTGTTGCCTGATATATTTCCTGTAAGCAGCTGTATCCAGATCAGAACCTTTCCTTTTCCTTTTCCTTTTTCCTTTCCCTTATTCTTTGTTTTACAGTTGCTCTCACCCGTTCTTTCAGCTCCTCCAGGGTCCCAGCTGTGATGCCCTTCCTGGTCTCCCTGCTGTGACCACACACTCTGAAAGGTCGCTGCGTTGGGGACCACACTCGCTTGGTTACTGATCTGGGAACGGCCAAAGAGGTAATTAAAATATTTAATATTCGACTCCAGTTGCCGGACACTTTGACATGTCACTGTAACAATGGCTTTGTTTTACACTAGCGTCACTGAAACTAGTTGCTCCCCATCCTCTGTTATCGCCATAACATAGTTTAAACTTAGGTGTTGTTTGGTTTCCAAGCTAAAGGATGCAAATCAACACAATATGAACTAATTCTTCACTTACTTGATAAATGAAGACGTGTTCTCCATTTTTGTCGGGGTCTTGCTGTAGCTCCTCGCGGCGTTGTTGTTGTGTAGATGCTTGATGTGACAAACTGTACTAACGTCAGTACTTCCTGTGTTTTATCCAGTGACTGGACTTTGCACTAAACCTGGTGATTACTCAGATGCAGAACAGCACAGGGCAAGGTTCATCTGGCCTGTACGTGTGTGACTGAAAGACATCCAGATTTATTACCTCTATTACCTGACTGACACCAGATAATTGAGGCTGAAACGTATTTGAGAATTTTAAAAAAATCTGATAGTAATGTTTTTTAAATAACCAGATTATATGAACAGTTAGATAAGGATCCCTCATATTTTTCTGTTTTACTAGTTCCAACTAAAATATATACACAATCAGGGGCTTTGGGGTGCCCTTGTAATCCAGCCTTGTATAAGGGATTTACATGTTAACACAACATTAACGTTTTACAGTATATACGAACTTTTAAGACTATTAAAGGGATAATTGACGTACATCGATACCTGTCCACTTTGATATTACCATGTTATCTTAATGTTTCCTGTCTTCTTTAGCCTTTCCTATTATTCATATTTCCTCCTACATATTTTCTTTCTTATATTTATGTTTTAAAACAGCTATGATACATTTAGCAAATCAGTAAAACCACAGACTACATATTAAATTGAGCAAAACAACGTAAACCGTGGAGGAAACGGCTGACGAGTGACGCCATATCCGGAGAAAAGGTTTGGGTGCGCTTGGTTATTATGTTGCACAGCGCGCGTGCACGGAGTTTCTTCCTTTTAAGCCCCTGTCCTCCTTTCACACTACGGAAGCACCGCCGCTCCGGGACGTCCGTAGTCTGGAATCGAGCAATCGTCGCGGTTCCCAGTGAAGGCGGGAGGATTAGATGTGGAAGTTTTTTGTAGGTGCGTAGTTAGCTTTGTTTGTAACGGGTGAATGACGGCAGCAGGAACGAGAGCGTTTAGCTCGGTAACCTCCGTCGTCATGTCCAAAGTATTTCATAAATAACTGCGCCTGGGAAGATTGTCAATTCATCCACTGTTCAGGGAACTTACTCGGGGAGCAGTTGGTTTAAGTTGCTAAGCTAACGTTTCTCGTTTAGCGTTAGCTTTTGGCCCCGGCTTTGCTAATGTTTGACTGACTCAATGAAATGGCCACAAACAAAACAAAGGAAAATGGTAAGTGACGAGATAACTGCTGGGACTACATTTCCTCTGGGGTAACACCAGATCTATGAGCATGTTTGGCAGCTGATGACAGACTCCTACGTTAGCGTCACTGATTGTGGCCTGCGGTACAGCACCGAAAGCATCGAATTGTGGACTGGGGCAGAGTGTGTGCAGCCCTGAGTGATTTTAGTTAGCCAAAGTATTTGCTGAGCAGCCCGTGTTTTGTCTCCTGCACAGACACCAGCCTCCCCTTCACTGCACTCCAACTCCTGGCACCGCCTGTGCGCCTGGTCTCCGCAGCTCTCTGGAAGGTGATGAAGCAGAGGGACGTGATGCAGTATGGGGTGGTGGAGGAGTTTGTGACGTCGGCCTGCGAGACTGTCCCCGGGCTGCTCACCGTGAGACACCAGGGCAGGCTGGCACTGGGCCTCAGGGGACGGGTGAGTCTTCCAGGAGAAAAGAAACGTGTGATTCCCACGATGCCAGTCTCTCTCTCTCTGTTTCAGCATCATATTGTAGTATACGGTGTGTGTGTGTGTGTGTGTATATGCAGTGCATGGCTCATGGCTGTCTGCCCTCTTTTCAGCTGATCTTGGAGCTGTGCTGCACGCAGCCTGATGTGAAAGTGATCGAGGCTCACATGAAAAGGATCTGTGTTCCCGCTGTCCCTTCGTCTTCCTCAGCTGCTGCTGTGGTGAATTATATCCCCTGTTCAGAACCTCTCGACAAAGTGCATTGGCATGTTTGTCACTGTTAACATTTTTATAAACGTTTATTCCAAAAAGAAAGAGTCTCCAACACACAATTTCATGGATTAGCTTCCACCCTTCACAATATTTTGAACTCTATATCTTGATACATCAAGATCATCACTTCTGATGTTTTTGTAAAATGTTAAAAGTAGGAGTCAGGGTACATATATACAGCATATATATTTGTATGAATGGAATTGCTTGATGGGTTAAAAAATGAATGCAAATGTTTTTGAAATTTGTTAATTTTTGCTCTTTTGTCTCGTAGAAAAATGATGCAAAAATAACAAATGCAGTGGAAACCTTCCATTCATTTGTTCAAACACTGTTAACAGACCCAAAACAGAGAGAGCACTTCTACAAGGTGAGTCCCTCTCCTGCAAAGCGTCGCTGTTCCGTTGATGTGCTCAGAAATGTAACGGCCATCAACTCTTCTTCTCTCCGCTGACAGGAGGACTTTCCTGTGGAGTACGGCCCTAAGTTTGACGAGGAACTGGAGAAGCTGCTCTGGGACTTTTTGATTCGAATGGACCAGTTGCTTCCAGTTCCCAGCCTAGCTCAGGTAGCTTGTTTGAGAGCACCTTCCCTCATTTTGTTACATCTTATACTTATATGCATTGCTCTGTTCACTACTGCTTTAACGCAGTTCAGCTGAGTCCAGTCTGTGTCTCATACGAGCACTGTTACTTTATGACGTTTGCAGGAGTAGATGAGAGAAGTATGAAAGCCAGGTTGTAGCTGTTGTGTTTGTGAGTAATCACATTTTGACTGCATATTAGGCAGAAATCTTCATTCAAGGAAAATGTCATGTGTAATAATTTGCCCCCAGACTGTGTCGTGGCTCAGTACCGCCCCCTCTGTCCTGGAGGAGTGTGCACGTGCAGCCACCCAGCCCCAGCTCCTCAACGTCCTGCTTCAGCATCAAACCTGCCTCGGTCACCTTGAGCCAGCAGGTTAGAGCGAGATAACCTCTTGATAGTTTGTCTGTGACAGAAGGACTTTTGATGCAGGTCCCTTATTAATCCCAGTCATCCATGTTGTTTTTTTTTTTTTTACAGCATCCCTCCCTCCAAACATGGGAGACTCCATCCTGGATTCACTTTCTCTGCCACTGTCTGGAAAATTACCTTCCAATCATGCATCAGGACCCAGCTCAAAAGATGCACAGAGCAAACACTCAGACCCAAAGGAGAACTTGAGTGACTTGAGTGTCCTTAAAGACAGACCAAATCCCAGAAATGACGATGTAGAGAAAGTGGGTGAGGGGAGGGACACCTTCAAAAGAAACAGAGGAATGAAGCGCAGACAACCTGACAGTGTGCAAAGTGACTTCAATGAGGAGGTGGAAGTGATACACATGACCAAATCTCGGAAAAATCGAATAAGATGCGTCAGGCGGGGGCAGGCTGATCAGAGAGCAAGTGACAGTGAAGAAGACGGAGTAAAACCAGCAGGAAACAAAGGTTGTACCATAGCCATCCTCTCAAACTGCATGAACCAGCTGGGCATTAAAACACTGTACCTGCCCGACGACCCGTCCCTCTTCTCCACTTACGTGTCCTGTCTGTGCAACCGACCCACAGTGGTTATCGAAAAACTGCCTGTGGCTGAGGCTGGCGCCAACGGGACCGGTCGAGCACAAAAATCCTTCTGTAAGGAAGCGCAGAACCCGAGGAGGAGGTCACCAGTCAAAGCTCCAACTCAAAGGCCTGACTCGTACATTTCTGGCGTGGATGATAAAGAGTAAGAGTCATGGTGCAAAGTATACCAAGTTCTTTTTGTGACAATTCAACCTGTATCTTCAAAGCCCCTGCTAAGCTGCACTTTGTGTTCTGGGTTTTGTGTTTAATAAATACCTAATAGTTGAATTCTTAATGGGATTTTGTTTCAGAACAGTAGAGTAGAATAAATTCTGGTCTGATGATGTTTCAGGGATTTGAAGTTGACTTTGTAATAGCAAAGTGGCCAAACAGAGTTTTGCAAGAATGAATAGAGGGAGTTATGTGAGTAGTGAACACTTAAGCATTGCAGCATGTGGTTCAAACCTTAAGAATAAACCATTATAGTTCAATGCTTCTGGTTTGGTTTTTTTCCCTCTATATGTGACATGGCATTCGTTGTTTAAATATGCATGTACGTGTCCCATAAAGATGAACATCTTTATTATTTAGCTGCATTTCAGTGTTTCCTGATTGTCTTTAGAATTAAATGAAGGCTGTTCCTCACTAAGCAGATCAGTAGCAGCATAGTTCACTGTTTTCTTATATTTTTCCATTCACCATTTTTATCTTGTTTCTACTTGACAGAAATCATCCTGTATTACTGAGCGGAAGCAGCTCCCCCTCTCTACCGCGGAGCAACACAGGTGAGTGAACAAATCATTTAAACCCAACTTAAAAAAAAGGAAAAACAACTGCACCATTTTAGATTCAACTGCGTTTTTACTGTCGTGTTCAGAGATGTTGGCTGTTCCTGCGAGCAGCGAAGACTACGTGGCTGATTCTGAGGATGAGGGGACAAAGAACTTCAAGAGCAGGGTATGTGTGTTCAACTGACAAAATGTTTTTTGTAAGTTTGTCTGGCAAGCACTTGGACAGTCTTTCCTATTACTGTTGTGTTAATATTTCAGTTGCTCAGCGGGAAAACGAGACGTACAATAATAGGAACTGCATTAAAAATGGGGCAATTTTGTGCTGTCTCCCTCAGCTGTTCATGAAGCGCTACTACAAGACCAAACACGGCACATACGTTCCCACTCTGAGGGAGTTCTGGAGACCCGGGATAACATGGAGGGACTTCCTGTCTTCTGGCAGAAAATGCAGATGATGATGTGGAGGACTCCACCAGCTCCCAGTTAGATATCTTTCTCTTGATTTATGTTGGAACAGCAGCTGACTCAGATTGGGTTCACCTCGAGCAACCGGTGAGCCATCATGGAAGCCGTGTTGTGAAATGACACTGTTCATGGTCGGTGTCATGAAAATAAAATGCTATTTAACTTTATTTAAAGATGCTACCGCACAGCTTTTACATAAGGATCAGAAAATAGCTATTAATAGCTGCAAATAAGTACCTGTTGTTTTTACCTTTTTAGCCTACAATATGAAATACTTACAATTAATAAAGGTTTTTCATCCTGCAGTCTTTTTGTACATATATGTAAATTATGTTTCATATGACTGTACTATGCCAATGTTTCAGAGAAGAAGTGGATGAATCAGAATGCAGTCAAAAATAAACCACACAGAAATGCAGGCAATTTAAGGGTGACTTTGTTTGTGTTGCCCCCGGAGGTTCAGAGTCGACAGCCGATCCCTCCTGTGACTGTGATGGTCTCTCCGGTGATGTAGGACGCTTCCTCAGAGCACAAGAAGGCAATCACCCCCCTATTTCCTCTGGCTGCCCAATTCTGCAGGGGAAGACAGGACATGTGTTATTCAAAGATTATCCACATATTTCTCAGTGACCTCAGTGAGTCTGTACCTTTTGATGCTGAGCTGCTTTTTGAACTCGTTCACAATGTCTTCGTTTTCCGTTAACTGGGACAGAAATGGAGACATTCATCAAATTAAAAAAGGAATCGTGACTTCACCAAATGGAACACCCCCCACCCCTGATTAGAAACACAGGATTGAGGTGTGTGATACAAGGGGAATGTGCGTTTTCCTCCTCACCGCCGAGCTGAAGCGGGTCTTGATAATTCCAGGGGCCACGCAGTTGACCCTTATGTTGCTCTGAGCCAGCTCAGGGGCCAGTGCCCGGGTCAGACCCAACAAAGCTGTCTTACTTACACTGTAAGGACCCAGACCCTGCAGGGACAGAGGGAAAACAAGGGTCAGACTTTTTGATCTTTATCACTGAAATGACTCTGCTTCTATTCATCTTAGTATAATCATATTTGGAATAAAGGTTCCACCTCACCAACCTGAATTGGTTGGTATCCGGCCACAGATGACACAAATATTACATTTCCCCCTCTAAAAAACAAACAGAGTATTTCACGGTGTTTGAAGTTAAAACACAGTTTCATGATCTTTTTTGACTGTTTGGGTCTTGCAGATCACATTAAGCTGTACAGTGTTTTGTCGCTCACCCCCTCTTTGCCATATGAGGCGCCACCAACTTGGTGATGAGGAAGGCAGATTTCACATTGATAGACAGGATCTAGAAGTGAAAACAATTAAGCCAATAATACATCATTTTCAATACGAATATGGTCCCATGAATGAACGAAGGGAGGCAGAGGAAATGTTTCCTGCCCTGGGGCCTCATTCGTGCTGTGCACCTTGTCCCAGACTTCCTCGGTGGAATCCATGATGTTTCCAAAAAAAGGGTTGACTGCTGCATTAGACACCAGAATATCAATACCCCCACACTTCTCCAGAGTCTGTCAAACACAGAATGAGATTGTCGATAAAATAAAAAAGTATGTACAGTAGGATTTGGCACTCAGTATCTTAAGTGAGGACTCGCCCACTCTTATAATGCCTCTGATGCCTCCTCAGATGTCTAACTGAGGATGGGACTCACCATCTGAACCAGTTTGTCTCTGTCGTCTCCACTGTCAACATTACAGGTAGTCCCGGTCACTTGGATGCTCTGGCTCTGCAGCAGGGCGACGGCCCTGTCCACATTGGCCTGTCGCCGGCTGCTCACCACCACGTGTGCTCCCCTCTTTCCCAGAGCCTGAGCTGTGGCCAGCCCGATCCTGAGGAGGCAGAGACGAGAACCAGAACAGGTGATCTTTTTTATGGGATCAACCTGCAGGAAGTTATTATGAATGTGCTGATTCTTACCCATTTGTGGAGGCAGTGACTATGGCGACCTTTCCAGCAAGGCTGCTTTGAGACATATTTCTTTGCCCAGCAACAGGGTTGGTCCTAAGGCATCTGAAAACACTCCTCAACATCACCTGTGAACAGAGAATAGTGTTTTTTTTAATGAAAACACTGGGTAACTAGGGCAGAGGTCACCTGAGCTATGGCAGCTAGATGATATCATAAATAAAGTGACTGAAGTTGGAAACCACGTTTTCATCAGCCGCTTAAACTAATAATATGTTTACTGATTCACGGTGAAGCAAAAGCAGCGACTGTTATTTACAAATGCACACTAAGCCAACACCGTTCAAGTTTATGCATTCACGTGGTCGGCTTTCATGTATGCTGCAATTATACAGATAGAATCAGGAGCATTACCTCACCCTGCAGTTCACGCAAAATTGCCCTCGAGGTTTTAAAGTTCGGTTTTTTTTTTATTAAATTACTCCCAAAGTCTGATTACCAGGACCTTGGACTACCGACGGCATGTGTCGCGTCACTCGGTATTTTCCTGGTTAAAGCCCCGCTGTCAAAATAAAAGCCTCAAGCAATCATTCACTCGTACTTCGTGGTTGTTTTTTATATGCAACTTCCATACCCGTTGGGATGACCCTAAAATTTGTCAAGATTATTTCAATTTGGTGATAAATGATGGTGACATTGTGGCCTTTGCGCTCTATTTGCAGTTCGGTGATCTGATTAACAGCAAATTTTTGAACGTCCCTAAACGCAACACACGCAAAAAAACGAGCCAATCCCAGAAGCGGTCTCCTCGAGCTGCGGCCGACTGAGCGATTTCACAGAAGCTGGATAGATCCAAACCGTGACGCCGACGCTCCGTTTACGCGTTGAGATCAGCGATCTGCGTGGAAAAAAAACGTCCGAGGGGGCGGGGGCATCATTTTGTTGTCATCACCGAAGATGATTGAACGTCGGTGGCCACATATTTTCACGCATGAAAAGAAGTGATTTTCACGTATCAGAGGCTATACGCCGATACGAAGTTTATCGGCGAGAAGAAAGACAACAAGGTAATTATTTAACAGCTACGGCTTCGGGTGCTAACGCTGTCTAGTAAACCTACTGGTTTAGCGGTTTTGCCGGCGGTGCCATTGTTGTTTTGAACTGAACGTTAGCGTTAGCAGCAATGATTTTTTTTATCCTGGCTAACATTAACGATATTAAGCAACCCTCGATAGCTAGGCCGCACCAACGCATCTTGCGCTATTTTTGTTAGCTACGGACTGATTATTGATGATTTCACCGGCTTGCGTGGTCCCACACTTGGTCACATATCATACCCATGGCGGTGAGTGCGTAGCCTCACCTTTCTGCGATGCTAAGTTGGCGTTAGCTTTCTGTGAACGGGCTGCATTTAACGTAACGTTGCTGGGCGTGGAAAGGGTTAGACAGGTGTTGGCGCTGCCCGCCTACCTTTCGGTTCACATGTACGAGTCTCGGTGTGTCACATTCGGGGCTTGGACTAAGAAAAGCGTCGCTGCATGGATTGCAGGGTCCTCATGATGGCGGACGACGAGGCAGCCGGACTTTGAGATGTGTCCCAGCACAGACACAGCTGTGCCTCGGCGCCGACTTCTCTCTGGCGACCAGCACATCCAGGAGAACCACGGCTGAGCTGGATGGATGAGCCCGATTGACCAGGACGCTTGAGTTTTACTTTCTCTGAGACCTGACTGTTTATCTATCCACGATGTCTGTGTCCGTGAGTACAGTATTTGTTTCTTTGTTTGTATGATATATGCTTGCAACGTTATCACCGTAGTGGACAAATGTTATTAAGAGAAGAAGAAAAATGTGCAGAGCTTGCAGGGCATGTTTTTATATTCCTACATCATCCGATCTCATCAAGATATTTTATCTGGACACTTATTGCCTCCATCACTGTTCTAAGGGGGTCCCACATGGCTCAACTGAGCCTAGTTGTCCCCAGGGGGTTGGTTTAGAAAATGAAAGGGGGTTTGACTCTCTGGCTTTGGGTTGGCAATTAAACCCTAAACAGCAAGGGACAGATGTGCCTCTCATCCCCTCCCCCTCCCTCTCATCTCGCTCATTACCATTAAGCCCTTTTTGTCCATTTGATCATTGATCCTCCCCGACTGTGCCCTCTTTTTCTCCCTGCCCCATGATTACGGACACAGCTGTGAATTTTGAGTTGGACATGGTGCTACCTTTTTTGTTTTTCCATCTATTTTGTGCACCCGTCCCCTTCCTGTCCTCCGTCTCTTACATTTTATGAGAGCTGCCCGCTTCACTCCTATTCACTCTCCATTCAACAGCTCCACACAACCAACCTTTGTATACTCCTGACTTGGCATTGCTCTGTCAATGTACTTGTTTGTTTGTGCTGTGCAGATAGTTTGTGTGAATTTGTGGCTGTTGATTAAAACCTACTTTTATATGGCTGTTTGGTGTATGTGTGTGAATTACTGAATGGGTGGGACTGTGTTCATGATTTCTCCTCTTGTCTCCTCCTCCTCCCTCTCAGACGGTTTTGGCAAAGGCTCTATTTGACAACACGGCCGAGAGCCCGGAGGAGCTTGCTTTCCGCAAAGGTGACATCCTCATGGTTCTTGAACAGGAGCAGAGTGGTGGGCCAGGCTGGTGGCTCTGCTCCCTGCATGGGAGGCAGGGCATCGCCCCTGCTAACCGCCTTCGTCTCCTCCAGACCGCCCCGCCCCCGGGCTCGGACGTCCGCCTTTGCCCCAGTGAGGACTCCGTTTATCTTTCGCCTGGTCCTGCTCTGGCTCGGTCTGCCATCAGTAGCAGTGCAGAGGACGTAGATGGAGTGTACCGCTCCCCGCCCAGCGTGGGGGAGGGACGAGGAGCCGGAGCGGCCTCGAGACCTGGGGAGCTCCGTAGAGCCGAGGGTGGGCGCCCACGCTCTCACTCAAGCTCAGGGACCCGGCCCAGACCGGAATGGGATATTGGGGTGGCGGGGCGTCCACGCTCCCCCTCACTGAGGGGCCGAGGCACAGAAATGACAGGCACACTTTATCAAACTCCAGTAAGTCCTGTACCTTCAGCAGCTCAGCACGCCAGGCAGGCTTCAGAGTCTGTGTACCTCTCCCCCAGCGGGGTGCCAAGGGCGGCTGATGAGACAGAGGACACTACATATTTAGTCCCCAGAGAAACACTAACAACAGGACTGACGGACGACTGTTACTTGGTACCCAAAGGTACACCACTCGCAGGTGAGGATGTTTACCAGGCCCCAACAGGAGGACCTGTGGCCGTCTGCTCTAATGGCCCCTCGAAAATAATTGGAACACCTGGTACCCCTCAGTCCAAAGTGAGCCAGGAAGCACCTGGGATGTACCAAACGCCCACCCCTGTGGGAGCGAGCCTTCACAGGACTTCGGCCACAGTTTTGGCCCACCAGCACCCATCTCAGTTATCCCCTGCTCCAGCGTCCCCCCGACCTCTGCTCAAGGGAGGTTCACCCAACCCTGCTGCTGCCAGGGGCAAACCTGGCCTGGCCTGTCATCGAGGGTCCCCTTTGCTGGTCAGAGCAGGGCAGGTCAGGGTTCCCGGGTCACCAAATTTTACCCGCAAACCTCCTCCACCAGCACCTCCAGTGAGGGGCGTCACCAGGAAGGACGCACAACAGGCAGCACCGACGGCATCAGCCGATTCTAACTCTGCCGCCAAACTCTCAGCTCAGACCGCCTCTGTGGGCCTGAAGCAAGAGGAGGACAGACAGAAGGAAAATCCTCATAGTCAAGATGTAAGGATGAATAATGGGCTGGAGAAAAGCAACAGTGTGCACAAGAATCAAGGAGAAAACCAGGATTACTCAGATTCTGTGGACGACCAGGTTTGTGATGGCTTTTTTTATAAATATAATTTCAGTTGCTCCAAAAAGGTCTTTTATCTTGGGTTGTTTGTGAGCGGAGTGGATCTACACGTTGTCCAAGTTTCTTTGCCAACAAATTTTGGTTGACCAAGGCCTGCAGTCATAACGCGGTGTTGTGTATTTGTTGCCTTGCTAGGTATACGACACCCCTCCCAGTGGCAGGTGGCAGCGTCCAGTCCCATCTGCCCTCTGTGATGATGATGGCATCTATGACACCCCACGCAGCGTCCCACCACAAGCTGACTCTGAGTCAGAGGTAAACAGAACTGTTGACTGTTTTCTTCAGCGACTTCCCTTTCACATCAGATGTTTAATCTCCTCTCCCACTGAAGACGGATGCTTGATCCTTGTATAGCTAATGAAATATCGACTTTAAGGTTAACTGTGACGGTGTTTGCTTCCTCACAGTAGGAAACATTTTATTCATGTTTTGTTTCGCTTTGGAGTTGTGTGCAGGCGTTACTCGTTTATTGATTTCAAGCGGTTGTGCACCTGCATGTGACGCGTGTGTAATTATGATCTTCCGTTCATTGTTTTTGTTGTGACATGATAATCCAGAGTCATGCGTTTCCCAAGACATAGCTGGGAACTGTGGCGAAGCGGCTCGTCGACTTCGTGTCTGTACAAGCGAAGCGATCAACAGAGGAGAGATGACTATCATGTACCCTGTCCCCATTTCTTCCCACATTCCACTATTAGTGTGTCTCCCTGCCCCCGCCCCCCCGCCGCCGCCACCTCCGAGGCGAGGCCACACCTGTCTCTGTCTGCTGTGGGAGCCTGTCTATCCAGTCCAAATGCTGCTTCTATTTTCTCTCAGTCACACCCTTCTGTCAGGGCCATGCCAAGGCCATAGCACCACCACCCTACCCCCAGTGGTCTCCCCCTTCAGTGTTACTTGAACATGTCTGCCAGCTGTTGGATCATTTTTTCCTCTCTGCCTTACAATTACTGTGTGTGGACTGCAGACTCACTGCTTTTACGCTTTGATGTTAAATGGTCCAACTGCGTCTCTTCCCGCTAGTGGTTAGTGACTCTTTGTTGCATGTACTTACAGATTTGAGGTAGTTTTACTCTCTCAGTTTCAGTCTCATCCCCCAGTTCACATATGTATGACAGTTTTAAAGGAAAGTCTAAACTAATAAGTGGGATTTTATTGACAAACTCTGTGTACCGACAGTATTTTGGAAGCAGTTGGCCTCGAGTGCGTCATTGTACAATCACTGTGTCCCTGTCCCACCACTGAAGGTGTATGATGTCCCCACCATTGCCCTTAACGCGCCCACATCAGACGCTCAGCCCGGTGAAGTGGATGAAGAGGTCTACAGTGTCCCCACACTTCCCGGCGTGCCTCTGGGACCAGGAGAGTCCAGCACCGGCCTCTCTGCTGAGGATGCCGCCCAGGTCGGACAAGTCTACTGTGTCCCCGGACCTGATAAGCGAGCCAGCGGTGGAGATCAGAATCGAGATTCCTCAGAGCCTGACTGCGGCATCTACGACATGCCTGCTCTGACGCTTGAAGTCCTCCCTCACTCGTCCTCGTCCTCCTCCACTTCCACCCGCCGCCTCTCTGTTTCCAGTAACGGATCAGGGGACGTGCAGTGGAGGGCCTCGCTTTCCAGCCTCGTCCACTCTGTGCTGAGCGCAGTCTCCTGCTCGGCCCCCACCCTGTCGTCGCGAGACCTGGCCACCTCGTTGGCTGAAATCCTGTCCACCTGGAAAGCCAGCCAGTCGGCTGACCCTCCGCCGCCCCTGCAGCAGGCCTGGGCTCGTCTGTCAGACCTGCTGCCGGCGTTATCTGCCATTGGCAACGCTCCTCCATCGGAGGGGCTCTTGCTGCTGGTCCAGCGGTCCCTTGAGGAAAGCGCCCTCCTCCTGCAGGCTCAGGGACGACCCCGTCTGCCTTCCCAAGAATCCCTGTCCCGCAGGCCGTTGCCAGCGCTCCCGGTGCCTGATGGGAAGTCATCTGGGATGGGCTCTCGTAAAGGGAGCTGGATCCAGGAGAGGCCCCTGCCCCCGACCCCTCAGCCTGCCTTCCCCTTGCCTCCTGCTCCGTCAACTGTGACCGTCACAGTGGGCCCCGTTGATGGAGAAGACGATCCAAGCAACGAGTACGCCGGGATCGGCTTGACTCCCATCCCTGCCCCAGTGCCGACCGGAGACAGCGTCGGATACGTCAAGCTGCAGGTCAGTTTTAAATGACTTTATTGGACATTACCTGTCATTCATCTTTGGATGTTTTTGATATGCACCTTTCATTCCTTTACCTTTCATTATTGGTTACAACATGATGAAACTGACGTTTCTCTGCTTCCCACACAAGGGTAAACCTGAGCCACCTCCTGACGCCTTGACTGAGAACGGACAAAATATCACGGCAGAGCCGAGGGTGAGTCTCCTCCTCCCAGTTTCATCCCTCCACAGGTGAAAGGCCGTCGTTCCTTTTGCCGTTAAGATTGCTTCAGTTCACACAGCAGGTCGACACAGATGAGTCATTGACTGCGTGCTCACATTGCACTCTGTTTACTAATGAGCGTTCAGCCTGCAGCACCTCTTCGCCTCTTTCACTGCGCGGATAAAACAATCAGAGCTTACGTTTGCTTTTCTGAGATTCCGACATGAAGGTTGGAGGAATGTATCAACACGCAAAATTAAAATTGTTTCTGTCTCCTGCTGCTTCGGGCTGAGGTCATGTCTTATCAGCCTCACTCAGCCTGCGTCCTTGGTCCTGGAATCCTCGGTTTACGCCAGAGACGACCAACAAGAGGTCACTTGTAAATCTTAACAATATTGCCTCAGAGTGAACGGAGGCTGCCGGACAATAGGTGACAGAAAGCACAGTCATTCCTTCAGCAGTGCCACTTGCTGACGTCCTGTATGCATGCGTGTTTGTGTCGGACTCTGTCTGCTGAATACCAACGTAGTGACGGAAAAAATGTCTGTGTTCCTCATTTTTCAGGGATTGAAAGTGTAAAACTCTTCAGCCTCCTAACGATGATATGATAGTATTTGACACTGTTGTGTGACTTTCCTCACAAATACCAATTTCATCTTTTCCCACACAGCTGACCCCGTCCCCTCCTCTGCCGGTGTCTCTCTCCCTGGAGGACTCGGAGCTGCTGTCCTTTTACTCCTCTCAGAGCCTGGCCCACCTCTCCTGCCTGGCGGACGCCATCGACGTGCTCTTCAGCAGCGTGCAGGGGAACCAGCCGCCCCGCATTTTCGTCGCCAGGGGCAAGAGCCTCATCGTGACGGCGCACAAGCTGGTGTTTATTGGGGACACGCTCTCCCGCCTTCTCACCTCCGCCGACCTCCGGGCCAAGGTAATTTGAGAAATCCCTGTGCATGCTTTCTTTTCACGACGGTATTAGTTTGAAATCAAGACACGTCGTCTTTGTGTGGAGGGAAACATGCACAAAGAGGAAGATAAACTTTTAATGCACCGTGGCTGTAAACAGTTTGAGGAGCATTTAAAAAATGAAATTTGTAAAATTTGGATTTCTGTTTTTCCTCCCTACCTCAGATCACGACATCGGGGGGGCGGCTCTGCCAGGCCTTGAAGGCGGTTGTGGTGGCAACTAAGGGCGCTGCACAGAACTACCCCTCAGTATCGGCCACCCAGGAGATGGTGGACCGCGTGGCGGAGCTCTCGCAGCAAGCGGCGGCTTCTCCACTCTGCTCCAGCGTCTGGCAGAAATATCCTCATGATATTTTCCAATCACTCGGTTTGCGCCGCATATGTTTTCTCTCTTTGAAATGCCTTATTGGTTGGTCGACTCTTTCATGTCGTTTGGTTAGAGCGGGACTGAAACGAGCGCTCGGCCTCGCTGCAGCTGTCACTGAGCTGGGCTTTGCCTGTGCTGCTTCTGTGCTCCAGCTGTGTGTTGGTTTGCCTTTGTTTATATGCTGACCTCTGTGCTTTGATGCCAGGCACACTTGTCTTTTTGAGTGTTAACTTATTGAATATTTGAAGCCCCGCTGTGGCTTTGAGCATCTGTACTTATCTTGGGAGCTTTACTTTATTGTGCTTGGCATATTTTCTTTCCCGCACCATAGCCATTTTTCCTTCCTTCCTCTATTTATTTAGCCACCTCCCCTATTCCAAAAATAGCAGAGAGGGAGGCCTTACATCCTGGTTCTGGCCTACTTTTTACTGTGATACCTGAAAGGCCTTTTGTGATTGTCATTGTGCAGCGGTCGGAGCAGCACACTGTGTGTTTTGGGCTCACTATGGGAGAAAAAGGGTGTGGAGTAGGAAGTTTCCAAATTCCATCCATAATCTGTGCGAGTGTATGTTGTTGTTTGTGTAGTGCCCGTTTTCCACGAGCAGAAGATTACCTGCAGCACAGTTTGTAATCTGCTCGCTGAGGTTGATGAGGAACATCTCCAGATACGTGTTCAGTTTACATTGATACAGTCTCACACACACGATAAGGAAAACTCCTGACTTACTGACAGCGATAATACCTTCTGCCTGATGCAGCCACTGAGGGTGAGCAGTGAGAGCTGGGTGAGAAATTGCCTAATCCCATTCTTTCCCACAGTCACGTGATAGCCTGGCAGCGGATGAGAAACCTGTTGACCGAGGTTACCGGTCTCCACACGTCCTTCTGTGATCTGCAGGCTTACGTTTCTCTGACTTTCTTTGCTTTTTATACTCGTATCTCCCTACAGACGCTTGTCAACGGTGCTTACTCACGTCTGCTCTGATGGAGTCAATCCACGAAAACCATCCAAACGCAAATCTGTTTTCCATCTGATGCTGTTATATTGTTGTTTGACTGCCCTGTTTTCAATTATACCGGTCATTATGTAATGTCCTACGCACAAACAGCTCAGTATGAAACATGTTTGCAACACTACAAATCTTACCTGTGTCAACACAGGGCCAGTTTCATCCTGAGGGAGTTTGATTGTAAAGCTTTTTGGATCTATCTTCTGTATCCTAAGTCATATTACTTAACTCAAATCAGTATCATCAGGGCATTGCATAATCCTTTTCCCCCAGTTGTGTGGCTCAGTTAAAAAAATATTCATTCAGGAGTATCGTTTCTTTCCTTCTGCAGCGCCACCTTCTGGAGATCTGTAGTATTACCCAATGAATACCTCCCAGCTAAAACACTCTAGTGGGAAGAGGGCATGATGAACCTTTTATATTTATTATGATACGTTTTTGTTCTTTGCTTTCCAGTTTGCATGGCTTTAACTTGCTTCAATTTTATACAAACATCCTTCACCTGGGGGATTTTAATGGGTGATTTACAGCGAACAATTTTTTTTTGTGGGAACATGTTAAGTTACAGTTTTAAGATATAGCTGTATTTTCTTTTTGTACAAGAAAGTTGTTTTTTTTTTACACTACGTGAACTCCTTTGAGTCTCTTTATCCTGAGGAATACAAGTGATTCTTTGACCTTTCTCCTCCAGTAATACAGACTTAAACCTCTCTACTTTCCACTACATTTGATGTCTGTCTTGTATTCAGGCTGCACAAATACAGTTTTTGCAATTAAACGAACGTGTTTTGGATTACTGATTGCAATAAGTGTCTGTCAAACCAATGTTTAGTTTTTTTTTCTGGAGGGATTTTATATTTACTGAGCCAAAAAAACAATGGAAATATTAAACTCCACAGAACCCACGTCACCGCAGACCGGCTGAAGTTTGAATAAAGTAACTTCCGTGGACTAAAGTCGTCTTGAACTCCGAATCAAGTTTGTCGGTTGAGCGCGTCGAGGGCGCTTACGCGGACTCGGACAACAAACCGAGCCCTTCCGGAAACTGCCGAGCTGTGACGCCGGGAAGCAGCCGTAGCGACGCTTGTTGGAGTTTAGACAAGCGGAGGGAGCAAAATGGCGGACGAAGATATTACGCTTGATGGAAAACCTCTACAATCGCTCCGGGTCGCGGATTTGAAAGCCGCCCTGGAGCAGAGAAACCTCCCGAAGAGCGGGCAGAAAAACACGCTCATTAAGCGACTGAAGGGGGTAAGTTTTCTCCCGCGTTGCGGGCGCCTGTGTCGAGTCTGGCTAAGTTCAGTCGGAGGAGAGAGACGGAGGGAGGGGGGTGGGGGGTTAACGTTAGAGGCCGTAACGCTGTGCGGGCTCCGAAGCGGGAATACATAAACCGCCTTGCGCTCGTTTTTACGCCAAAACAACGTTGTTTGTTTCCGGCTATTTGCGTTTGACGGCACAAAGAAGCCGCCTGCTAGCCGAGTTCCCCGCAGACTGCTAACTACTCGCAGTGCATCGTGTTGCACACAGTTGAACTGTGCACCTGTCAAATCGAGGCCTAAGCTGAGTGGAGGCGAGCGGGCGGCCGCACACAGTGTACAGTACGCGAGCGTGCCCGCGCTCTGCGCGCGCGCGCGTTGGGGGGTTGGGGAGGGAGGGCGCTCTTCGCGTTTGTAAACACGGTTTTCGGTAGTAGTTTATGTAGTTTTGTTTTAAGTTGTTTTAAATTTCTCATTAGCACTTGTTGTTTTGCTCAACACGCGTCAGCCCATGAACAACCTCAGGTTTCAGGGCCGCGTCGAGGATTTAAGAACTACCGAGGTCACGAGAACTACCGAGGTCATGTTATGAAGTATGCCCCTTGATTAACAAACGTTGTTTTTATGTAGTCAATTAACTGACCTCATGATATCTAGACCCCACACACACACACACACACACAGAAGATTAAGGTTGAAGTGTCGGTTAGAAGAAATAAAGTTGTAACTGGGAGAAACAATAAAGCCTTTGTTACTTGTTTATTGTCCTTAAAGTTGTCAAATGTAAATGTATACCTGAGTAACTGGTAGCGGATAGTAAGGCTATTTGTGTATCTTCAGTGTGATAGCATGTTGTATATTTTTACATTTCAAATAATTCACCTGACTCACTCCCGTCAGGCTCTGATGCTGGAAAACCTGCAGAAGTCTTCCTCCTCCCACAGCGGGCTGCAGCCCAACTCTCAGGTAAGAGGAGATCTTGGGATAGGTGATGGAATAGTTTGGTAATTCTTTGAAGACATACAGTGTGTGATGTCATTTGTAAGTGTGGCTCTCTGTGCTTTCCTTTGTTGCAGATAGGGGAGGAGATGTGCCAGAACAGCTTCATAAAACAGTACCTGGCCAAGCAGCAGGAACTCCTTCGCCAGAGACTTGAAAGAGAGGCCCAGCAAGAAGCAGAGGCTGATGGTATAACATGACACACAAATCACAAATCATCAGACACAGCTTAAAACCTGGATGGTGTAGCAGGAAACTAAACTGAAATGAATCCATTTCTTTTTGATGCATTAAAATGTTGCCCTTGTTAAGCCTCCAGGGTGGGAGTGTGTCATGAGGTTTCATCCTCCCCTTGGTGCTGACCCTTAACCTCTTCCTTGTTTTCCTCACTGCTGACAGAAAGCCCAGCAGTGCCGGAGGAGGATGAAGAGCACTCAGAAGACAATGACAGCTCCTCCTACATCTCTGACAAGGTCAGTAACATCCACATGCTGAATAAAACTATGGAGTTATCCCACCAAGCAAGCACTGAGCTGCTGTTTATTAGATAGTTATGAAATCAAAGCTGGTTCTTTTTACATTACACAGCTTTGGGACAGGGACTTTCATGAATTTTAAAAATTAAATCTCAATGCTTGTAAATGCCACAAAAAAGTCAGCATATGTCATGTCATTATTTGTACCCAGCAGCATTGCCCCATGCCCTCCCAGGCATTGACCAGGGCAGGAGAGAGAGGAGGAGCTTCAGTGATGGGTCATGGGATGCGAGCCTGCAGCCCTGACATGGGCTCTGGTCCTACCCTCCGCCGCCAGGAGTCCCCTGAGGCTGCAGGAGCCAGGATGCAGCGAGCTATAGGACATAAGGAGCCACCAGCCCCCTCTCCTCCCCGTGCTGTAGCATCCCTGTCAGTGCGCGTCCTGGGTAAACCAGACCACCAGGGGCTGCCCCCCGCCGTGCCCCGAGCCCAGGACAAAGAGGGCACCGCACCGAGTGAACCAGGATCAGCTCATCCCGTCCTCCACCTCAGCCGTTCTGCTGGGGGATCGGCAGGAAGTAACATCTACAAGGATAGCGACGAAGATGACGGTGACGATGAGAGTGAGGATGATGACGATTGGGGGCCTGGTCCTGGCACAGCACGCAGGGGCAACAGAGGCCCTCCCCAGCCGCAGCAGATGCCCCAGAGTGCTGCATCAGCAGGCGCAAGATCCAAACGCAAGCTTCAACCTCCGCAGCACATCCCACCACCGCAGGTACACCACACTCCCATGCAGCTGCGCCACCCCACGCCTCCTCCCTCTCCACCCCCGGACCTGTTCCCCCTCCCTGACACTCCCAAGCAGAGCCCACCAGACAGGGAGGGAGAAGGCCGTGAGCCTGCACGCGGTCCGAGGGCGGCGGCTTTCCCACCGCCCGCCATGCAGAGGCAAGACTCCGACTCAAGCTCTCGGTCCAGCAGTCCCGAGCCCCCTTCTAAGGGCAGGCCGGGACCCCTTTCTCTGCTTGTGCACAAGATGGAGTCAGAGGGGGCCTTTGGTGCAGTGGCGCCCAGCTCCTCTGCAGAAATGTCAGGAGATACAGCACAGTCGTCTGCAGGGTCCTCCAGTGAATCCCCGCTGCAAAGACTGGAGAGAAAGAGGCAGCATGAAGACAGGGAGGTGGAGGAAGAGAAGCAACCAAAGCAGGAGAAGGAGAGAGAAAGGAGTGAAGCACAAGATCAGGAACGAGAGACAAAACGCATGGAAGAAGAGAAGGAAAAGGAGAGAAAACGACTGGAAGAGGAAAATGAAAAAAAGAGAAAACGTCAGGATGAGGAGAAGACACGAGAGGAGAAGAGGCTGAAACAGGAGTGGGACAAGAAGCAGCAGGCGGCCAACAAAGTCAGAGTGGCTGAGGCACAAGATTCAGGTTCCTCATCAGATTCTGACTCCTCTTCACGCTCCTCCTCCGGGGATAAACCCTGCCCTGCCACGCAGCTGAAGGTCAGTGAGCAAACTGAAACTCACCACGGTGTTTTATCAGTGTGGAAGTCATTTTTGTCCCAAATAATTGAAGGGGATCAGTTAATGTTTCCAGTAGCAATTTTGTCTTCCTCTTTATTATTAATTATTTCAGCCTTGTGTGTATTTTTCTTAATTTTCTTCTTAGTGAGAACTCATCCTTTGTGGCCTACAGTAAATGTATTCAAAGCCAAATCTCTTTTATCATTGTTTTTACTTTGACTGATTTCACAGAAGGTAGGTCAAGGACAAGAAGCAGAGGATGAGAAAAAGACTAACTTGAATAAAGGGGCGGAGAAACGACACCTTTCAAAAAGGTCAGTAACCAACATTAAAATGCACACAGTAACGAGTGTAATCGTGCGTTCATATTATTTGTGGATGGAGGTGAAAAGCCAGCACAATGAACCATCGTTGTAAATTTACATCCTGTGTACACCAAATTTCATTATTACTATTCATGATTATTATTATGCTACTTTCAGAGGAACTGATAAATGCCCACCATTGTGCTCAATCTGCTGAATAATTTATGAAAAGAGCAGACAGATGCAGGGTTGTATTTATGGTTCACCTTTCTGAATATCTCAGTTTACTTTTGATTTTTGGGCAAATATTGATTATACATCACATTTCAGGTTTAACCCCAGAGTGATAAAATGTGTTGTTGATGACTTTCAGGTGTGGCCCTGGGAGGCTAGCGCAAAAGACATGTATTTTAAATACACAAGGTTATCACGTACACACAACAGCATTCATGTATTAACCCCCCCACAAATCATCACCCCATCTATGAAAACATATGTGGTAATGTAGGTTAATAGAGAACAAGGTTTTGTCATGTGTTGGTTGAATCACATTTATGTGATGTTTAGCTGACAACACGCCTGTGAACACAACCCAAGCTCTCTCCCTCATTGCTCCTAATTCCAGCAGGTTGTATTTCTTGTCAGGCATTCAGCGCGGCAGCCCCGCACCCGACGTGACTGCTGCTGCGTTTCTCATGGGAGGAAAAGGCCCCCCTTTCCGTTTCTTCATTGTTTTTCCCTTTTGCTTTTTTTAAAAATACAATTTTACTTCGCTGCTGGTACCGGATTATTTTTCGGTTGTATTTCGGAATGCGCCGTGTTTGAGCGTCTAACATAGCTTTTATCTTGAAAATCATTTACCGGAAGGTCGTTCTCTTCCCCTCCTACTCTGGTAGGCTTGACACAGGTCTCGCGAGCCAATATGGCCGTCATGCATGCATTGCATCCCTGATACCGACGCAGTGTGCGGCTAACCAGCAGCAGAGACAACCGCGACCTCTTTTTTTCCATCTCGCGTCCCCGGTTTCAAACCGCGCCTGACCGGAATAACCGCCCGCGACAGACGCTTGATTTTATCCGCGGGGAGGGGGGGCTCCTTTCGAGGCCGGCCGCAATGCTGTCCGAAGGCAACAAAAACGGGTAAGAGTGAGCCAGAGGGCGACACAAGGCTTCGGGGTCGCTGGTCGTACTTTTACGCCACTTACCCAGAAAGCAACGGGGATGCGTTAACCTAGCCGTTCTTAGCCTGCCGTGTCCTACCGTGAGGACCGGCTGGATGTTACGCCGCTGGCTAGCTAGCATGTCATTAGTCCACATTGGCCTGGTGAGGAGCGCGTTACATGTTCGCCCATGTGAGGAGGACCGGGGGTGGGGACGTCGTCGGAGCCTTTTGTTGGGTGAAGGAGCAGGGAACATCTTTTTTTCTTGGGGGGGATGGGGTCTCCTTTATTTGATCAGAGCCCAAAATAGCTTTTCAACGAAGGGACATATTGATGAATAAATAATGGGCTCAGATTTCATAGTTTGATGAGGAGAAGCGTGTGGACAGTGATTCCTCCCCCTCCCTTCTGTCTTTCCTCATGACCTCAACGTTGTCTGTGATGCCAGATAGTCTAAAGATAAAGGTTTTTCTCATTTCAAAACGAGTCCATCCGCATTGTGCGCGCTGAGGCTCGATCGTGGCCACGCTGTACTGCATTTCCCACAGAAGACTGTGTTTGTATTTTTGGATTTGTGTGGTTGTGGCTGTTAATGATCTCTCTGTTGTCAAGGGAGATCATTAAAGCAGACATCTGTTAGCTGTACAGTCGGCGTGAATGGGCCCTTATGGTGTGATATCATTCTCCCAGCTGACGTCTGTACTCACACTCATCCCCCCGGGAGCCGGCTACATGTGTGATTTGATCACGGACAGTGTTTTGGTCCGTTTTATGAGTCCGCTTTTTGTCGATCAGGACACAATTTGAATAATTCTGCTGAGCTGCAGTAAATGATGCGTGGTGCCTCGGGTCATACTGCACTCATGGCTGCTTTTAATCAGGCTTTTGAAAAGTACTGCATTTATTTTGTGGCACTGTTTTGTGATATTGTTCCTCAGGTTGAAGCTGCGCTTAAACGGGCTTCCTCATTCCAGCCCAGTCATGTGAATACAAATCTGTTTTAAAGGTAGAAGGAAGGGGATTCCGAGGGTGGCGCAGACGCGCATTTATTCTCTCGTTGTTTTTTCCAGCGATCGTTACATCACCTTGGCCCAGCCTTCCCCCTCTCTCGATGCTAAGGGGTTGTACTTCTTGTAGACATCTCTCTCCTTTTAGAGCCCGTGCAGGTGGACCTCCGGCCCTGCCAAAGAGCCACACACACATAAACACGAACATCCACACCTGAGGCAAATGAGGGGAAAATGCTGTCCTCCTTCATACACTCCTGCCGAGGACTAAACTCTAGGGATGGGGGTTAAATGGGCTCTCCTAACAATACTCTAGGTACATTTCCATAGGTAGTCCATATTAGTGAAGAGACTTTGCCGGTGGCATCTTTTTGTCACGGAGAACGAGGGAAGATGAGCCACATGAGGCTACCTGCCTAATAGTTAGAATTTTACAGTTGGATAAATCTTTTAAATCGATGATAGAAATAATTGCTAACTCGTAGTTGGTGGATTGGGAGGTTAATGTGCTGGAGGACGTGATCCTCCCACCTGCAGGGTGCCGCCGCGCTGCCGGCGTGGCATTATGGCGGCAGCGGAGGAGCCTTTTGATAGCGCTGGCGGCGGAAGTCGGGGGTTCTCCTAAAAATATAATGACGACATCTGTTGTAGATAACAGCGATACAGTAAACCGAGAAGATTGGTTTGGCTGTGTGAGGTCTGATTCAAAGTCACCTGGCTTCCATTGGCTCGGCGAGGGTGTTTTTTTTCCTATGTAATAACCCAGCGTGGGTCAGATGAAGACCACACACAGAGGCGGCTGCGGGTCCTGGACGATGAGCTGGTTTGAGGAGTGTTTGTGACCCTGGGTGTCAGTTGCTGGTGAGCTATTTATAGACGGGAGTGACCCAGATCACTGGCCCCCAGCACCCTTCCTCCGAGTCTCCCAGTCTTTTCCTCTGTCTTGTCCCACACATCGTTTTGTCTGTCCTCACGCTCCCCTCGCCCCGGCTCCAGCTGAGCGTCGACCGCTCGTGCTGTTTTAGATCTGGTCTCATATAAATTAAAACCCAAGCAAAATGTTTAAATGAAGACCGTAAGACTGGACACTCATCACTCACCTGGCCCAGATCAGAATGGCAGCGACTCTGAGCCTAAGCTCTTTTAGTCTCACCCATCGCTCCTCACCCACACCTGTATCCTTCCCCCGCAGGGAGGTGTCGGAGCCCAGCGCAGCCGCCGTGACGGAGGTGGAGCAGGACTCGGAGGGCTCCATGGACCATCAGCCGGCCTCCGGGGCCGAGCCGGAGAACAGCGAGAACCGCCTGGAGGAGGTAAGGTCGCTGAGAGGGTGGGGGGCGCCCGGGTCTTTGCTCTGTGTCTCCGGCTAACCTGCGTCCTCATTCACATGTAAGCATGCGTAGCTAGCAGAGGTTCAGAGGGTCTCAAGACCAACACAACCCCCAGCAGTCATTAATCCCACACAGCTTCTGCAGCTCTTCAGTGCTCAGCACTTTTCCCCTGAGCTGTTAGGATGATTGATCGTCGGTGAACAAACGGGGGTTGAGTTGGACTTGGGTCCCGTCGTAAACGGTGATGAACTAATCCTTTCATCTGTGCTTAGTTTAACTAATATTTCAGAACTGGCTCGTTCTCTGAGATGATCTCTCACGCACGTCCATTGTATGGCTGGGTTCTTGTAGCGGGGCGTTAAGTGCTGACGCTGCTGGAGTGTGTGTGGAGAGTGCATGCTCCTCACATCTGTGTGTGTGTGTGTGTGTGTGTGTGTGTGTGTTGGGGGTAGAGAGAGGAAGGGAAATCAGTCAACCTCAGGGCCCTGACACACCAAGTCAATTATGTGTGTTTATCGTCTGGTCCTCTACCGCCTTACATTTTTATGTTGCATGGTGTGTCAGGGTCTTAAGAGTCACTGTTTAAAACGTAAAAGTATTTCACTACCACTGAAAATGTGCATTTTTACATATATTCCCACTGTTTTTGTGAGAGCTCCGTGTCTTTTTGAGGATGCTCACAGGCTTACGTTACAGTGCGTTAGATTTACTGCTGAGCTTCTGTCTCGTTTCACCGTGCGTGTCTGTGGATTTCATTTCCCCCGCGGGTTTGCATGAGTAATGGACGCTGACAGTGTGTGTGTAGAGATGCATCAGGGCTCGTTTCTGCTGTCATTCTCCCTGCTCTCTCTCTCTCTCTCTCTCTCTTCCCCTCCTTGTCCCCTTACTTTCCATCTTATGCCTTTGTATCCCATCATGAACGCTTCTCTCTCACTATATATATTTATGGTGTGATTGCTGTTTAAAACCCCATTGATTGCTTTGTTATGAAGGTGCCCATGCCTCTTCCATTGCCCCTAATGGTACCTGCTGCGTACTACTACTACCACCACCACCACCACCACCACCACCACCAACACCTCCTCCACTCCTCCTCCTACTTCTCCTACAACTCCTGTCCCGCTATGCCCAAGTGCGTCGCTGGTACCTGAATTAGGCCCAGAGTCTGCAACCACATGGCACTGAGTAAAACCTGAGCCTGCAAGGCCTCCCCTGTAGCCCGCCAGTGATGCGCTGAGCCAGCAGGAACTGGATCTTGCAGCAGACCACCACCACCCGCAGCAGTGGCAGCCATGGTAACTGCAGCAGCACACAGTTGTCATGGTAACCCAGCCTCAAGGGTTGGAAGCCCGCTCGCCGATCTGGACCGGACTGTACTGTGCTGCACCGTGTGGTGGCGATGAATGATGGGGTAAGGGAAGGGGAACGCTCCCCACCGCCTTTCCCATCGGCCATTTTGAAGACACACGTTAAGTCTTCAAAGTGTCGTACCCCAACATCCGTGCCTCTGTCCTGCAGAGGACAGAGGCAGCGCAGAGAAACGACGAGACTCCTCAGTGCTCCAGTTTCGTTTTTCACCTTGAATCCCACGCTGCCCTCTGCCTGTGGGGTGGAGTAATGACTTTGGACTGAAACTGCTGCAAAAAGCCCATATTATGTATGAGACTCGTGTCTGTGGATGTGATAGGACGATGTGGACTTTAACTTGAACTTTCTTTCTGGAACGCTGCCATTGGTTGAGCTTGTGAGGCGATCTGTCACCATGTGCCTGGACAAGCTAACCAGCTTTTCAAAAAGGGACTTCCATTATTCTGCTGTCGAGTAAAATCATCACGAGGGAACTGTTCCCCCGGACTCTGCAGCTGTAGAGACTTTCAGAGGGTGTAATGCCAAGCGTAATCTGAAATAATCTGACATACATCGTGCACCGTGGACCGTGCCATCGGGCGTCCACACCTGGGCCGAGAGCTGGACGCAGTCGTGTGCGACGCGGCGCTGCTGCTGTGGACCTGACGGGCGGGCGACTGCAGCTGCCGCTGTTGTTTATTCGTGCATCATGTCTTCGCTGCACCCACAGCATCAACTGACGTCACGTGAGTGCAGAGCCCTCTCCCTTTTGACTGCTCCCCGGACTGTAACTCAGCTGAGCCGAACGTTCCCGGATCATTTTTCCACCGTGATTCCCATAAAGAGACTTTGAGACTGTGGTGCTGTCGACTTGTAAGAAAAGAAAAAAAATCTCAGGAAATGCTCGGCAAACTTTCCAGCTATGGAAAACCCGCTGAACTTCTAAAGTTGGGAAATGTCTTGGACAACGAATGAGCAGACTTCCAGGAGGGTTTATCGGAAAACACCTCTGGCAATTAAAGACAATCAGTTCAAGCCGATGGATTGTTTTTCCCTCGTGTGATGGTGGACCCTTACAAAGCGTCCCTCGCCCTGACGCTGGTCAGAAATCCATCACAGGACAGTTCGAAGCGCCCAAAGACTGAAAAGACTCTGACGGGCAGTCAGTCGAGAAAAGTCCTTCCCAGCCCCATCCGAGAAAAAAGCCCCGTCCGGTGATAAGTTCCTGCCTGGTGGCTAATCTGCATACTCAAATCGAGCCCCGCCCTCACTCCTCTGCCTTCTCTGATTGGATCCTTGTTGCCTAGATACAGTACACACTGTGGTGCGGTTGGGCCATAGTCGAGCCAGTAAGGAATCAGGTGTCACATGGTTTCATGGTGTCAAATGGTTTAATTTAAATGATTAACTGTAAAAAAAACAAAAAAAACAAGCTTTTCTTTCCTCCTGATCTTTTTGGTTGTTGATAAGAGGAGTGAATTAATCCCCTCTTTGTAATCCAGTGCAAATTTTCACAACTGTCACGTGTGCTGCAGTTTTAACGGGCTGCATTTGAACACACGTTGTGGATCTTCACGGTGAATTTGAACCGCAGCAGCGACGCGAGGCTCCCACACTCAGTTCTCCACCTCTCTCCACCTCTGCTCCATAATGCCACATCCACTCAGTTTATAGGATATTTAATATACAGGGACACAGGTGGCTTATAAGATAAATACTTTCTGTGGCTATGGATGACATTGACATCACACTGAAACCCTGAACAATCTGTGGTGGGCTTCATATGATTTTTAATATCAGTGTTGTTTTTTTAGCTGTAACTATGTAGCACTCATAAGTTTCTTTCCATATGTTGATGAGGCTGTTCTGTGCTTTTACTGCAATAATAATAATAATAATATCATATATATGCAGCAGCCCCCAGATCAAATGAATCCAGCTTGTGTTACAGTGACAGGATCACGTCACACACACACACACACACACACACACATTTTGCTTCTCTTCTCTTTCCAGTCGACTCTGGGAACACTGAAGGACGCCGTCTTGTAATATTGTGCTCTGATTAAAATGTGATCCAGTTTGAGTTTCACGCAGGCCCACTCATGTTCTAATGCGCATCATGTACTCGCTTTGTCCTCCGAGTCTCACGCACACACACACACACACACACACACACACTTTATCTGGGTGTCTTTGAGCAGAGGTGGAAGACGGGAATGTGCCTGGAGTCTCTGCATCGACCAAAGATCCCTCTTCTTAATGTGGTACAATTGGAGCCTCCAGGCCTCTGTAACTTTAACCCCCCCTCTTCCCCACACCCCCCTCCTCCACTTTTCCTGTTTCACCTCCTCTCTGTTGATGCCTGTTTGGGTCTGGACTCTTGGTTCTCATCTTGCCCCGCACCCCTGGGGTCTCTGTATGTTCTCTCCCTGTCTCTCTCTCCCTCCAGAGCACCACTCCTAAGGCTTTCGCCGCTCGCAAGATCTCCCTGACCAGTGAGTAAACCTGTCGCACGTTTTCCCGACTCCTGGATCTTTCATCCCACACGAGGACTTGGGCAAAGAAGCGAGAATGAAAAAGAAAATACCCTTCCCTTAACTATTAAAACCCTTGTCAGCCTGCGACAGGCTCAAACTAAGTGAAGTTTGTATATGAGCCAACGAGACACAAGACTTGTCTATGAGTCCCACATTTAATGGAATAGAAAATAAAACGACAGCAGTTGTAGAAGTGACATCTACACAAACACTCAGCAGTAATTCACCTGCTGTTTTGGTAACACGTCACCGAGCCACGCTGCAGCACGGACCCTGTTCATGCTTGTGCCTTCAGTCCCATCACCCTACACGTACAGTACAGTACACATTTTTATTACTGCATGGCTCCTAGTATTTCTCACTGCCTACTGTACTTCCTATTAGCTCATGAAGTATTATGTACAGAGCTTTGACACTCAGAATAACTAGCAGTGAAAACCACGACAAAGAAGAAATAACTTGTTCAATATTATTAGTTATTTCCACTTAAAGGCTACCAGCTTGTTCTGTTCAGCAAAGAGTGGAGTGTGCTTCCTCTCTTCTCCATGATAAAATACATTTGTTTCACCCTCCACCCCCGCAGGCAGTAAGACTGCTCCAGCTGCCACAGATGGAGGAGCCGGAGATCCTGAGATGGGAACTGCTGCCGGGAGGAGGCGGCGGTGGGGCTCCAGCACAGCGGTCACCGCTAAGAGACCATCGATCAGCATCACCACCGACTCGCTGAAGGTACTGACACAGCACAGCGGGTCTGGAAAGCTGTGGGAAGATGAGATTAAACTTTGTCAAACGGAAAGCACACGTTTTTTTCCTCAATCGTCTCTCGTCCGTGTCTCGACCCGACAGTCTCTGATCCCAGACATCAAAGTAAACCAGGAGGCAGTGGTGGAGCTTCACCCAGAGGAGCTGCAGATCTCTGGGGACGAGGAGAACATGGACACCAGCCAAGGCGACCAGGACAAAGGGCTCAAGATCCGACGCACCGTCACACAGGTGAGGAAAGGCGTTTCAGTGCTGGTAGTTGAAACATTAAAGCTGAGCCCCTTATCCACTTTGGCTTGGAAGAACAGCTAGTCTTGTAACAAGCTGCTGTTTCCCCTATGTGCGTGTTTTGAACTGTAACATCACCTGTAACCCCCCCCACCCAGGTCGTCCCAGGTGACAGCCAGGAAAATGGCCAGACAAATGAAGAGGAGGAGGTGGAGAATGCAGAGAGAGAGAAACAGCGCAGGACGTCCAGAGACATGAGGAAGAGCAGTCTTTCAGAGGACGCCCCGGAAACAGAGACGTCTGTCAAGCTCGAAGGAGAGGCAAAGAAAGGTGAACTGCCCCGCTGACACGCCGGGGCTTTTTAATTGCTGTAAATTGTTGGCTATGGAAATCTCCTCTGGGTTTCCATCCTCCCACAGGCAGTGCTTCATCTTTCCCTCTGTTCTTAACTACACACATTCCAGTTCAGCTTCTTCACACGTCCCGCTCACCCTCCTCACCTCTTCCTGGTCTTTGCCCGCAGTTACCCCCAGCGACAGTCTGGTGCGTCGCTCCATCAGTCAGCAGAAGTCTCGGCGTGTCCATCACCATCGACGACCCCATCCGCACAAACAAGCAGCCGTCGCCGCCTCGTGGGAAAATCTCAAACATCATCCACGTGACCAACCTGGTGGGTTGTTAAGTCAAATCTCACCCGCATCCGTGAGACACAAAGTGTTGAGTTGAGTTGGAGCCTTCAACTACACCCATACGCTAAAATGATGTGTGTGTGTGTGTGTGTGTGTGTGGGGTGTACAGTAAATTCACACATTTTCCAAACACACCATCCACGTTTTTCATGAATGAGGCACATTGTGTTGATGCCAGTGGAAACCACATCGCCATCATACCCACAATTAGAGTCAGGAACACTCACCCAGGTATTAGGCTGCAGTCAAGCACCAACTTAAGTCGGGGGGGCAAACACATGACTCAACAGACTGTGACAAGACATAACACATTTAATGACTGGCATTTGCAGATTTTAATTTGGTTTTCTACCTTGAAGTTCCACATGGCTCAAAGACGTCTTCAGATTTCTAACGCCACCCACACTCGCAGACTGAAGCTTTGGAGTGAGACTGAAACGCTCGCCGTTGCCGCCGCTCTATCGAATCCTGAAAACATGTGAAGTCAGGCCTTCAGTGGCGTGACCTCTGAGCTGCGATCAGTTTGGGACACGTTAATCGTTTGAAATAATCCAGCTGGGAGTCCAGTCATTAGTCTGAGAAGCGTCGCGTCATTAAGGTTTAGACAGGTGCAGAGTCGGACCTGTTGGAGGTGCCGGGTGAAACATCAGGGGACTAACAAAGTAATTGGAGCTCCATCGCTGGGGGGAGGGCGAACGTCTGTACCACATTTCATCTTCCACTTGTCGTCGTTTCACCGCTGCATCCAGATTTAAGTCCAGCAGACTCGTTCGGGTTCACGCTTGGCGCCATGATGATGAGGATCCGTCCGATCCGTTGTCTCTTCTTACCCCCGCAGGTGCGACCCTTCACCCTGGGTCAGCTGAAGGAGCTGCTGAACCGGACGGGCTCCCTGGTGGAGGAGGGGTTCTGGATCGACAAGATCAAGTCTCACTGCTACGTCACGGTGAGTAACAATAAATCAGCCGTCGTTTTTTCATAGATACTGAGCCATGTTGGTTGCTGTTGTGTTGTGAGAGTTTTCTGCAGGAACACACACTCCATCTGTTACCGCACTGTGTGTTGGTTGAAGTGATCGTTTGATCGTTTTTCCTCTCCTCCCGTCCTCATAGTACTCGACCACAGAGGAGGCGGTCGCCACCAGAACTGCCATCCACGGCGTCAAGTGGCCTCTGAGCAATCCCAAGGTCCTGAGCGTGGACTTCTGTGAGCAGGATGAGGTAACGGACGCCTCAGATGCCAAAGAGAAAGTCGTCCCTTTGTGTTTCTGCATTATACTCAAATTTTACAGTTTTACTGTGTGATAATTCTTTGCTGTTGTCAGCTAATAGCTTCACAAGTGTGTGTTTACATCTGTTTCCACAGCTGGACTTTCACAAAGGTGTCCTGAAACCTGACAGGGAGGAGGAGCAGGTGCCTCCAGGACCACCGAGCGCCCCTCAGACCCGGCTGCCGCCGCTGATGCCCGAGCGAGACCGCGACAGAGAGCGAGACCGCGACAGGGACAGGGAGCCCGAGCGGGAGCGAGCGGCCGGAGGAGTGCGGGACCTGTGGGCCGAGCGGGAGAGGGAGATGGAGCGCCGTGAGCGCGCCCGCGGCGAACGGGAGTGGGACCGGGATAAGGTCCGTGAATTTGCGAGACCAGGAGAGGAGGGACGGCGATCCCGATCCAGAGACAGGGAGCGGCGGAGGAGGGAGAGGGCGAAGAGCAAGGAGAGAAAGACGGATAAGAAGGGTAAGAGGAGGAGGAGACAGCGTCTGGAGGGGGCTGACAGATACGTCGTCTTCATCGGCGGTCGTTGCTGTGTGTGCTGACAGAAAATTCACTTGTGCTTTTTCTCTCCTACAGAGAAGGGAGACGAACCTCCAGCCAAACTTCTGGACGACCTGTTCCTCAAGACCAAAGCGGCTCCGTGTATATACTGGCTTCCCCTCACCGAGGAGCAGGTGGGTCTCGCACACAAACGCCGAGAGGCTGACGTTCGGTCCCAGCTTCGCTCGAGCCGCGTGAGCTGACCGTGCTTTGTGTCCACCAGGCGGCGCAGAGGCTGCTGGACCGCACGGAGCGGCAAAAGGAGCGCGAGCGAAGACGCAAGGAGCAGCAAGAGGAGGAGGAGAAGAAGCGGGAAGAGGAGAAGAAAGAGAGGCTGAAGGGACGGGAGAAGGACGGCAGCAGCGGAGGGGGCGTGGCCGTGAGCGGCAGAGCGGCTGGGCCGCGACCTGATGGAGACCGGGAGCGGGACCGCGGCCGCGACAGAGAGGGGGACAAGAAGAGGGACAGCGGACAGCGGCCCGGACGACCCTCGGCAGGCGCTGGCAGCGGGCGGCGGTCTCGTAGCCGTAGCAACCCCAGGGACAGACGCCGCTGAGGGGCGAGCGGCCGCGGGCAAAGCCGAAGAAGAGAGAGAGAGAGAGAGAGAGGGAAGCAGCGTAGCGGAGGACACGGCAGACAGGAAGTCTCGGGGAAGGGAGCGTGTCCGCCCCTCACTACCTGCTCCGCCGTGCTTTCCTTCGTCCGCTCCGACGCCAGCGTTGTCTTCCACACACTTCTGCCATTTCCCCCCCCAGTTCACTTAGAAAAGCGTTTGGTTTGTCGTCACGTAAATGTCCACCTCGCTGTCCTCCCTCTCTTTCTGTCCCCCCCCGTCCCCGTCCCCGTCCCCGTGTCGTGTTGTTAATTACCCTGCGCTGAAGAGAAGCAGCAGGGAGGGCAGCGGTTTCTTTGGCTCGCCTCAGCATTTTGTCCCGCTGAGGTTTCGGAGCCCGCCTCTTTATTTTAGTTCTGCGGGTGCACAGTTCCTTCCTCCTCAGAGCCCTGTAATAAAACCAGTCCAAAATAGATCCCTGACCTTCAAATATTTTCTAGGATCAGTTTTAGTGCTCCACTATTCAGATTCTTTTCTTTTTTTTTTTTTACATATATATCAAATACGAGTAGATTTCCAGGCCCGTGAGGAAAGTTGTGTTTTTCTTTTGTTGAAGTTTTGTGGATCATGTTTGTGTTTTCAGCCTTGGGAGGTTTGTCGCGTGTCCCGGCAGGTGACGTTTGTGTGAGTGATACAACTGGCACCCAAGTCTCAACACTGTAACCAAGGGAAGTGCGATAAGGAGGAGACGGGAGTTTTATATGTTGTGGTGATGCGGGGGGAGACGCGCGAATACCCAAGTTTGTCCTCAGTTTGTCTTCGGTGGGCCATTCACAAGGGGGACGTTTCCGTCAGGTGGGGGGTCCATTCCCTGAGGATGACAGGAAGCCCCTCCCCCCCGCACCGAGGTGTCCGTCTGTGAAACCCTCCTGTGATCCTTCAATCATATATATTTAGGAGGAGGTAAAAAATGAAAAAGCTTATCCTCTAACAGAGCAATGGTTACAATTTTTAATATTTTAAATTCTATGTTTTTAGTTGGAAACAGTTTGATTTTTGTCGCTTTCTCTCCTCCTGCAAGTGCTGAATGTACCGAGAATTTACCGACGAATAAATTGAAATTGGTTATCAGCCTGGGTGGTTCTGCTTTACGCTCTTTTCTCACACGGAAGCATCGCCACCTGGCCGCGGGTCACCCAGCTCGCGTTTGACCTTCGTCTCTCTTATCGGGAATCTATTGGCTGAAATATTTCAACCAAGGCGGCTCAGTGCAAAGCTAAAGCTTTGGGGAGAAAAAAAGGTCTTTAAATGTTGCTGTATCGAACAGAAGTGCGACCTCACATCTGCAAGGTGCATCCTGGAGTCAGGCCGTTTGTCGCAGCACAAAAATGAAAATATTTATTACAACATACAGAAATTGCAGTAATGTTGTGTGTCTTCCCCCAAATAGTACAGATTCACGTAACAAATCTCTCTTACAGTAAAGTCAAATTAAGTGCAAAATGTTTGCTAGCGATAATATATGTACAAAACAGTTTAGCAAAAAATCCCTTGTTCTTCTACAGCAAACAGTAGCCACATTGGGGTCAAAAATAAAAATAAAAAGCAGTAGTTTTCTTTCCCGTTCCCTTATAACTATGGTACAGTAATAGTACAGGAAGTACAGCAGGCAGTACATGTGACTAAAGGGGCCGATCCAAGTCAGAGACGCAACATGAATCGGTGGAAATGTCTCAATATCAGCAGTTTCATCTCGGTAGGAGAAAAAAAAAAGACGTACGACTGAGCAAAGAAGCGGGAGAGAATGACAGCACGTTTGTTTTGTTGCTTCCTCCAACATCAGTGTGTGTTGTGAGGGGGAATGTTGTGTGTGGCGCACACTCTGCTCATGTGGCAGGAGTGGCACAGGAGATGAGAGTCCAGGGGAAGCACTGCGAGCCGGGCTTGTCCGAGAGCTGCTTGCCACACTCCTGGAGGGGGGTGGGGGGTGGGGGTGGGGGAGGAGGAGAAGAAGAAGAGACGTAGATGAGGAACAGCAAGGAAGTGACAGGAAGTGAGGTCAGCTATCCAGACGCTTAACGACACAGGTCAGATTAGATTTGGGAAGTGGGAGCCGGCTCACCTCGCAGTGATAGCACTCAAAGTGATAGTCCTTGTTCATGGACACGACCCTGAGGATCTCCTCGCTGCCCTGAGACGTTCAAGAACAGTGGGAAATACAGGTTACAGGATGTATGTGCATGATGTTCTCGGCTCCTGCCGCTTTTATTTTTTAACTCAACAAAATCAGTCTCCTCTTCTGCTCTGTAAAAATGGATCATTCCCTGAATGATGGACGGAGCACACTCACCTCAGTGGGTAAGATGGGTTGTAAACAGGCAGCGCACTTGGGGGCAAAAGTCCTGCAGGACCAGAGGAGAACGTTCATTTTCATCCATTAGTTGTTTTTGTTCTTAATCTCACGACCCTTATGGTTGAGGGGTTTGAGCAAAATAAGCAAAGAAAATGGATTTAATGATGTTGTGCGTCTCACTTGTTGTAGTCTGCGACGCAGTAGATGTTGCTGTGCTGGTCCACGGTGAACGGGACCCCGTCCAGAGCCTTGGAGCACACCACGCAGCGGAAACAGCCAGGGTGGTACGAGTTCCCCAGAGCCTGCAGGATCTGAGAGGGACGGACAGGAAGTCATTCCAGCAGGTAGAATCAAGTTTCTCTTCTTGGAGCATTTTAAAAACCGATCCGTGCGCGGAGAGCAAGTCGAAGTCTGGTCTTGTGAAATTCACGATTACAAAGCGAGTTTCAAGTTTCCGTTCCTGGGCCAGTGAGCCTTGAATACCACACATCCAATTATCAGTGAGGTTTACATTTAATAGTTAGCAGTCATCAATACGTTTCTCAGCTGAGTCATGACATAGATCAACATAATCTCCATCTTCCTGCCCAATGTGTAAACTGATCCAGCCTCAGTCTGAGTGACTGGTGTGATTTTGGGGTTGGTAATTCAGCAGAGAGAAACTATCTCTTTATTATTATTGTACAAATCATATAGATTTCTATTACCATCCCAACTGTGTTGAACATTCATGGACCTAAGAGTTGGATGTGTGTGTGGACGTTCACATCGTGCAGCAAATAAAGCCTGTGATTCACAGGCACACTGGTGGCTTTCTATTTATATTATGGCCGTTATGTGGTTCAAATATGGTTAAAACAGTTTTCAGCTAATCACTGCACAGCCTCATTTCTTTATTTATCAGAAGCCCAAGGCAAACATTCCACTGAAATCTGCTGTGGGAACCTGAAGAGGAAAAAAAAAAAAAAATAGACGTCACTGAATTTTTGTATCCTCTGGGATGGTGTGGGACTGTGTGGGGGGGGGGTTCTTTAAAAAGGAATTCTGGGAAACACAGGGCACAAGTAACTGAAAATTATCTAAGGCAGGCTAAGGGTTAGAGTAGATTCCTTTGGATCTTACATAAGTCCAAGCGGTTAGGTGTATTTGTGCGCCTCTTCATGTGGCCTGTTCTCACACTCACACACACACACACACACACACACACACACACACACACACACACACACCTCACCTGTTCCAGAATAAGGTGGCCACACACACTACACTTCTCAGCCGCAGCCTGGAATCCCGAAAACTGTAATTAAAACAAAGACGTTACCATTAGCGGAAAAATCAATCCTCTGACTCCGAGCATGTCTGTGTGTGTGTGTGTGTGTGTGTGTGTGTGTGCGTGGATGACAAAACACACCCGACCTCAACTCTTACCATGTAATCCTCTTTACAGTACACAGAGCCACTGACATTGTAAAAGTCCTTGTTTCTCAGGGTGCGTCCTGGGGAGGGAGGGAGGGAGGGGGGAGATGGCACATTTGAAACAGTGCATGTGAAACGGAGGTGTGGCAGCCCAAAGATTTTCTCTGGGGGGGGTCACTCACCACAGGACACACAGGTGAAGCAGCGTGTGTGATACAGGTTGTCCAGCGCCTGGCAGGCGTTATCCGCCCCGTACACGCCTTTCCCACACTTGACGCAGGTTCCTGGCGGGACACAAGCGGGACACAGACGGGACACGGCTTGAGAGCGCGGAGTAAACGCCGCGGCCCGGCTCCCGACGCTTCGTTTACGACGCGTTCCGAGAGGATGTGACCGAAATCCAACTCCACACTAAGTGTCAACACTTGTTAATCCTCTCGTTCGCACCACCTAGGGGATTTTCACACAGTTAAAACCCGGCTCCCCGTGCCAGCCCGTTTGCTCATCCACTCCAGTCTCTGTCGAAGCTCTGTTATTAAAAGGGAAACTCCACCGGATCTTACTCTTTTTTTTTTCCTTTTTGGCAGCCGCCTCTCTTTCTTCTGGGTGCGTTTTAATAAAGACGTTCCTTTAAATTTTGACTTTAAACCCCACAATTGGAGCGATTTGGAGATTAAACAAGGCTGCACTTTTTCTTCACGTTGGGAACTTTAACTACCTCAGGAAGCGACAGCGAGCGCTCGTAAATGACACAATAAATCCTGTTTTTCCCAGTTTGACTCAGTGGAAGAGATGCTTCGTTGTCACTTTCACTTTTTCATGTCATTTTCTTCAGCCTGGCAAGTACATAAACATTTCCAGGTCAAGATTAGCACAAGTTTTTACTTCTGCTGCTCCTCACAGCAGCCTTAACACCCCCAACAGAACACAGTTCAGTGCATGTCTGAGCAGTTAAGTCAGGGCACTGAATGTAAAGTGGAAAAGCGGCGGTGGTCTGAGCAAACAGCGTTTCTGTGATCTATTTAAGGGTCTGCCCGCGTTCTTTCCTTTCTCATGTGGCTGAGGGGAGTGCCGCACAAAATCGACAATTCCTGCGCTCCGCCGCTGCCATCTTGGACCGATGTTTAGGAACCGGGCGCAGCTCTCTTTGCCAAAGCCAGAAACCAGAGGCCCAGGGCTCAGAACCCCAGGCTTTAAATACATATAAACACACACACACACACACACACACACATATATCCAGCCTGTAGCTGCTGCATATAGAATAAGATGGGATGTAATTCTACTGTTCTGTAGAATAAAGTTTGTTTTGGCACAAAAAGTCAAGAAAAATGCAGATTGGCCTACTTTCTGTGAAAGTGGTTCTCCTTTTTGTACCCAAGACTTACTCCAGGAGTGTAAACCTGTTCATCTCACCACTCGTTTGTGTGCATCCCTCCTTCTTTTCAGCTTAAAACCAACCAGATCAGCTGGGACTCGTTCTCTGTCCCCAGTTATGAGGAGTATTTTTCATTTTTACTTTCTGTTTAAGTAAAGTGGGTTTTTTGAGTGTTTTTTGGCATTAGCCCCTCATTGTAGAGGTGTGTGTGTGTGTGTGTGTGTGTGTGTGTGTGTGTGTGTGTGTGTGTCTGTGTGCGTGCGTCTGTCTTCACAGCTCAGAGCCTCTGATTTCTTCCTAATGGCTGAGAGGAGTACAGTATTGTGCGTCCCCTCCGGGCACACATACCTGAGCAGAAAAACAGGCTACAGCACACCGCCCCTGCACACGCCGAGGCAGCATTACACACACACACCAACACACACATGACTCACACACACACACATTACTGTGGCCTGAAGTCACTCAGGGGGAAACACACCCTGCCACAGAGAAACAATACACACACATTCAACCCAGCCAGCCTCGCACACTCCTAATCACACACACACACACACACACACAGATTGTGAGCCCTCATCTTGTGTGACTCAGTAATGGTCAGAGTTGTGTTTATATAGAACCATGTAATTTGTGTCTGAGTGTTACAGCAGGATTTTGCAGTTTAATGGCCATGTCGCTGCGCTGCATTAGCCCACTGTGACTTGAACACAGGTGCGAGCCTGAACGCTCGTGGACGTGACGCTCTGGGCCGGTCCGGTCTGTCGCCGCCCTCCCCGCTTCTTTCTCCACTTTCGCCAAACACGTCTACTTGTCTGGATCAGCACCTGAAGCCTGAGAGCTTTTTTTTTTTTCCTCCTTTATGCTGTGCGTGCTACAACCCTGCATGTCCCTGCAGGTTCCAAGGCACCATCCATCCATCCATTCACTCTTTCAACTATTAATCTGTCCATCCATGCTTGCATCCATCCCTGCAACCCTTTCATTTAGAGAGAAACCTGTGATCTGACACCAGGCAGCAATAATAACACAGTGAAGGGCGGATGCTGGCTGACCCGGCGCTCCGTTTAGGAGCGCACGTATGCCGTGCACGAGCCCTGACGACGCTGCCTCAAATTAGAGATGTGATTCAATTTGTGTTAAATACGGCTTCTTAAGTGTGTTTGTTGTCGTTTTTAACGACTCACTCGCCTGTTTGAAAACTATTAAAGAAAAGAAAAAGGATCTCACCAAAGTACTCCTGCCGGTTCTCCACGGCCTCCCTCCCAGCTGCGACTCCCGGGTCCTCCTGAGGTTTGACGGGGCCTCCGGCTGACGAGGGCCCCAGTGTTGGCGCGCTGGCTTTAGAGAGGGCCAGAGCCTGCTCCTTCAGCATCAGGCCCTCCAGGAGCCCCTCGCCCTCCAGCGCTGCGTCTCTCAGTAGAAGTCGGGTGAGCTCTTCCTGATACCGGGTGCCGGGCAGGTCTGAGTAGCGAGCCCTCTCCCCCATCGCACCCCCCTCTTTACCTCTCATCCCGACCTGCTGCTCGTCCCACCACTCCGGGCCACCCTGGTAACACGCTGCGCCCGGACTTCCGACAGCAGGTGGGTAGGAGTGTCGACTATCGTGGGCCCCCGGACGCAAGCCTCCCTCCAGGTACTGAGTCCAGGCCTCCACAGGGGTCACCCCGGCCCTGCCTGGGGCGCCATAACCCGCCACAGAGCCCCCTGTCTGTACGGAGGGGGACTGCTGCTGCGGAGGGAGGCCTCCCGAGGCGGAGTACCGAGAGTCGTAGCCCAGGCTGATGCCGCTGGTCCGGTTGCTGCTGCAGCGGCTGCCCATGGGGCTCCCCCCGCCGCCGCCGCTGGCCGTGCTGGAGGCAAAGCTGGACCGGGGACTGACCAGCACCGACTCCTGGAGGCTGAACGACGAGCAGGGGCTCACAGTTGGGCCTGGGGGGTAAAAGAAGCTTCCCCCGACGCCTCCTCCAGTCACATCGGATGGGCGATGTGGCGGGTGAGAGAGGGATGCGGGCCTGGTGCTCTCCCACAGCTCGCTCCCCGTGTTCAGGTGTTTGTAGAACAGAGCCTCCTGCAGGGAGAAGCGCTTGTTCCTCTCGGGCTCAGAGAGGTAGCCGGGCTCGGCCAGGCCGCCTCCGCCGCCTCTAGGAGCGGATCCATAGCCCGCGGCGGCCGGGTACGGCGGGGGGACAGAGAGAGGGGGCGGCTGGGAGAGGAGCTGCTGTCTTCTGACCAGCTGCTGGAGCTCCAGGGAGTACCGCCGTTGGTTGAGGGACGTCTTGGAGCCAAACGCCCCCAGAGGGTCACACTCCGGGCCCAGACCGGACTCACGCCTCATGTGGGAATCCACACCTTCCCCCAGGTAACAGGAGGCTCGCTGCTGGGGGGAGCGACGCCTCAGGGGCGCCAAGGTGGAGGGGTGAAGCGGCTGCTCGCCATCCGAAGGTACGGCACCCACCGTGGACGAAGTCTGCGGCGGGGTGAGGAGCTGAGAGGGAGCCATTCCCATCCCTCCTCCACCTCCTGCTCCTCCTGCACCTCCACCCCCTCCTCCTCCTCCTCCTCCCCTCCCACTCACTGGAACACATGCTTCACTTGTGGTTGCAGAAGCAAGCGAGTACTGGCCGGGTCTGGAGGGCGAGGCAGCTGCAGGGCCGGGAGCTGGAGGCAGACCGCCTCCGGAGATGCCAGTGTTGGCGTTGCTGTTATTAGAGTTGTTGGCAGAGTCCTGCTTTTTCTTTGAACTGTTGAATTTCACACTGCCCGAGTCCGTTAGCTTTAACTTCTCCAACAGCTTGCTTATCGGCCTGTCCATGATGAAGCCCTCCTGTGTGTGTGTGTGTGGACAAAGTCAAGTCTTTCAGCTTCTCCTTTAGGTTATAGATGAATGTGCTCAAATACAGTGTGGGTAGATGTACAGCAGAACAAAGGCCTTCAAGTAAATCTACAGCTTTCTCTAAGACGTCAGCTTTTGAAATCTATAATAAGAAAAGAAAACAAACTGGCCTTGAAACTAGCTCAAAGCTAAAAGAAAAAAAAGGAGCCTTTATATACACAAAATAAATACAGAACTGATAAATAAGACCTTTAAGACATTGCAGGGTGGTTACATGACTAAAGTCCACTGAGTCATCTGGTTTGGCCCTTATGTGGAAAACCCACAGGCACAGGTAGGCTGTGGTGAACAAGAATCCATTGGATTATTCGCCAGTTACGAACAGTTCACCTCAATCCAGCCTGGGAAACAAGGGAAACGCACATCCAGGACACTTGTGCGTGACCTATGGTCGCGGAGGGCCTCCTTTGTGGACCCTCATGTGGCTCCACATCTGCATCCTCTCTGCCTTCAGCAAAAGTCGGCTTTAAATCCAGCGCGGTGTCTTTCCCTTTGAGTTTTCTTTATTTAAAAAAAGCAAAGGAAACAACACACACGAAGCGGAGAGGGTGAGCAGGACGCAGGCTACCACCGCTTCATGTGGGGTCCCGTGTAGACAAGAAAATAAATCCGTTTGTCCGCAGATAGTCGACTCAGCCGACTCCTGCCATTCATCTCAGGGCGACAGAAAACAACGTGCTCTCGGGGAGAATTAAAGCGGCATGATTGAGTCTCTTTCAGCTCCTCGGTTCGTCCGTCCCGTCCCGTCACGTCCGTCCGTCCGCCTGCGCTTTTATCATCCCCGCTTTCAAACAGGGGAGAGATCCGGTCCGGGACTCCGCGAAACAGTAGCGGAGAAGTTTTGAAGACGGTAGAAGGAAATGAGGGGAAACCGGTGTGCCGTTACTCTCACATCCCCAGCGGACCGGTTCTGGACCGAACGAGCCTCCCGAGATAAATCAAAATCCCTCCCCGTGTGCACTGCACGGTCGACAACTTTGTTTCTTTCTTTCTTCCCCCTAAATAATTACTTACCTCCCCCCTCTTCTTCTTCTTCTTCTTTTTTTTTTACAACAGTGTCAAGCTATCCACGGCGGTTGGAGCTGGTTCCGGTTACGGCTTTTCAAAATAAACGTCCTGACGCCTGTTACGGCTCAACAAAGATCGATACAGATCTTACAGGTAACTTAAACCGCCACCCTAAACCAATAGGCTAAACCCCGTCTTATCTTTTAACTATTTAACTGTTTCATTATGCTCAGTATGTCTTTAAAGTTGTTTTATCAAATTGCCTTATTTGTTACTGTGTGTGACGTAATTAACACGTAGATAACCTCCTATAAGGTGGTATTATTCCTTCGTAGGATAACTTTAAGGCTGCGTTCATCCCATGGCGCCTTTATGAAGACAAAAAGTATTTTTCATTTGCAGTCTTGCAAATGTTTGGTGTTTAACTTGCGTAAAGCGAGTTTAACTTGTCTGACCAACAAATACACAAAATGGTGAGTTTGCTATCTATCATTGGGCAACTACAAAACTACTACGTGTTCAGACGTTTATGTAGACTGTAGTGTTCGCCCGCATACGTGGAGCCTTTATTGTGAAGGTGACTTGCGCGCCCTGTGTCCGTCCAGCTTGACGCATCACTGCTACTTTATCAGTCAGCAGCGGCTCGTTACCACAGCGGCCGGAACACCTTTCCACCAGACATGGCTGTTTCGTCATTCATACGCAAAACTCCTCACAGGACGTGCCCACTCCGCCGAGACCTGTTCCCCTAACAAACAATAATGCTCTTAGAATAAGAAAAAGGTGCTCTAATATTTAGCTAGTAGTTTGGTTTGGGAAGAAAAAAAATCCGTGTCCACTTGACGAGCTAAATCTCGAGTTAACAACTGTGAAACCGAAGTAAAAATGTTTCTACCATTCTAAATGAAGACATCCACCTCCCACAGACTGCTACTGAGGTCATGTCTGGAGTATTATTGGATTAAAAATATGGGGGTGTTGAGGTGGAAGATGTTTTAGTAAAAGTTGTAATACCACAGTGTATGTAGACTCTACTACAAGTAAAAGTTCAGTGAAAGTACGTCATATTTTGCATCAGTATAGAAAGTACTCTTTGAAGTATCTTACTGAAATAAAAAACAACAACAACATTTTTTTCTATTTTAAGTCCAAGGGGGAAAAACAAGAAAAAGTCAAACTGGATAAAAGTGAAGTATGTGTTTGTGGAGGTACATCTTAATCCATCTGTTATTTTTATTTTCTTCCTCACCTTCTGAAGAGATTTCTGCAGCCTACATGCAGTTGAGATAACATACTGCCTAATGTGGACATTTGAGTTAAATGGTCTGAATAAAGGAACACACCATGTTATTACTTGGTGTGGCAAGCAGGGCGAGTGGGGACACCAAGGTCACGTCCTCAGCGTTGTTTCTGGGAGGGGTTTTCCGGACAGCCAAATTACACAAGGAAGGTTTTAAAGACTAAATGTGATTTATTATTTTATGACTCAGTATATTCAGTCTGACAAAAACTCCATCTTGACATGCCATAACATAAAAAACATGCTTGCATATTAACATGTCCAGAATAATACAACAATATGATGCAATAATAATATAACACTATGGCAGCTGCATACTTGCTTTTACTTGTGACAACCCATTAATACAAATACTTATAATTTGAGGTAATGTTTCAAATACGTGTTTTTTTCTGGATCATTTTCTTAATTCAAATGATTAGAGTACTTCTCCCTCGGTGTCGTACCAGAGTACAGCGAAAACGAAGTGGAACTGCGCCCTGTGGGCAGCGGCACTACTTTACTGAGCCAGCAGCCTGTGGAATGCGCGGAGGGACACGGCGGCGTGAGGCGGCGGGTGGATTTTTTCGGCGTGTCTGTGTTCTCCAAGGACGATAACAGAGTAAACATCCCGCTACTATTTCAGGGCCGGTCGGCGTGAGTCAGGGGCCGAGTGCGGCCCGTTTAGTGGCAGTTTAACGGGCGCACAAAAAAGAAAAGAGGAAACATACCCACACATACAACAAACCCCGAGATAAAGCACTATAGTGTGTTTGGATAGGCTTGCCGGCTCTCTGTCTGCCCCTGAGCCCCCCCCTCCTCCTCCTTTCCAGATGGAGCCTTTCATGGCCCCTGCGGTTCACCGGAGTCCCTGCAGCAGCAGCAGCGGCAGCGGCAGCCTCTGCAGACTCACCACCTCTCCTGGTGCGAGTGGGAACTTGTCTGAAAAGCTAACAGAGAAATTCTTCTGGGCTTAGTGTCGGAGCAGTTCATACAAAAACAATACTTTGAAGAGCTGTGCTCTGACTCTGCTTTTCTTCTCCAGCAGAATGCAGCCAGTCTTTCTCTCGTTTGGGTCATTATTTCAGATAAAGGCCCACTAAAGCAACATTTAACATAAACACGACTCTGATCTGTTTGATTTTTCTGGAGAAATGAGACGTTTTATGTTGTGAGTAATTGCAGTAGATAGGCCTAACCCAAACCAAAGGGGCACACCAGTATTTTAGCACTGTACTCTTTCAAAGTTGGGGGGGGGGTGTCATAAATTAAAGGCAGAAAACTGAAGCTACAGAAACAGCTTTTGAGTCCAAAGTCCATTTCCTATGATGGCCCCCTAAACCTAAGGGCTGTGATTTACCAAGGGGTCCCAACATCAATTAGAGGGTTCACAAACAATGTTCGCCATTTTTTGTCTCCAAGCTTAAGCCAAGATAACCCTGATGACGTCACTATGACATCATGGGGGGTTATTTTGTCAGACATGACAGAGCCCATCCAGGAGACATTACATAAGTGTTTACTCACGCTGCTCCTCCTGACTCCTCCTCATCATGTAATGCTCATTTACTGCTATAATGAAGCTGTAGCCTCATGTTGCCTCAGCGAGCATCAACACACGGCTGGACCCTCAGGTTGCTGGGGCCCGTCCTCCAAACCTTCTTGGTCCTTTAGTTTTGTTTACAGTGATTGCACTCAAGCTTCTGCAGTTCAATGATATTACGCTTTCCAGCTCAGAGAAAGAACCTGTATGCGCATGTGTCTTCAGCCCCACCTGGTGGCCAACTGGAGTTACTGCAGACAACATGGCGGCCGCCGTGAGGACGTTGTGCTGCTCGGGTGAGACAGAGGTTATCCACTGTATCTGCCGTGTAAAGGACTCGTTACCAACGTTACGAGGCTGAGTTTGTAGCTGTTAACGTGTGTTTTGTACTAGCAGAAGTTATACAGAGAGTTTGTTTTAATAACCGCCGTAAATGTGGCAGGACTCGGAAGGCAAGGCTAACGCTAATGCTAACAGCTCCGTCCTGTAAACCGGTGTGTTACCGACCCGACTGCGCGGTCACACACACACACACACACACACACACAGGAGACTTAATCAACGCGTCTCCGCTTTGTTTTGCAGTGTTGAGGAGCTCCAGCAGGCAGTTCAGCACAACGTGTGGAGTCCAGGCCGGAGAGAAATGGAGGAAGGAGTGAGTTTACTGCGTCTGCACTCTGCTGTCACTGTTACATGCTCATGTTCATGATGTGTGCACATGATGGACCCCAGGGCCTAATTACCAAGTGTGCACTGTACAGTAAAGTAGAGGTGTAAAGAGAAAACTGTACAGGATGTAACGACTACACGAGGCACAGTGCTCACAGTTTGGATGTAGTATGGAGCTTTCTCCAGATGAAGCGTTGACCAACATTTCATTTTTCACAGACATGGACTCTCTCGAAGCGGCACAGAGTACGGACCTCTCACAGACCTGCCTGACTGGTCGTTTGCAGGTATCGCTCACCTTTTCTGTTGTTTATCCATCCTTGGCTCTTTCAGAGTATTTAGAAAGGAAAATTAGCCCCAGAACAAAAGTGATTTATAGAGTTGTCTATTCTCTTTGGGCCGTTTTCTAATAAGACCGTGTCTACACTTGATGTTGCTTAAAAGTCTCACCACATCACTCTGAAGCGCGTCTTCGAGCTACTGTGATCACGTTTTGTAAAACACGTCTTGTACTTGCTGCACGTTCTGCAGTGTAATTCCCAGTTTGCATGTGTGCTAACCGTCGTCTTTTTTCTGTGGACAGATGGTAGACCAGCTCCACCAATGAAGGGCCAGCTGAGGAGAAAGCAGGAGAGGGAAGTTTTAGCCGTGAGTATCACACGTTTCCTCATCATCTCCTTCTGCATCTTAATCAGAATCATGAATAAAGGGATTCTGATTGTGACTCTGATTTGTACTTGCACTCATCTGCTCTCACAGAGACGTATCGTGATGCTGAACGCAGAGATGGACAGAGGAATCGAGATGTGTGAGGAAATACAGAACAAGGACAAGAGACTGGAGGAGCACAAGAAGTCTCTTTTATTCAAACCCAAAGGCATGCTGTTAAGGAAGAAAAAAGTGTAAAGGTTAAACACAGATTATCACCACAATCATGATGCGATGTCTCATTCCAAACAACATGTTGATATTCCGTCTGTTGGATATATTTATGAGGGGGTATGGCTTCTCTCCTGCTTTATAATGTGTCAGTACAATAAATGTTTGTTGTTTTTCTGATGTGTACCGAGTGCTGGCTGGTAACGTGGCTCATTTTACAGATAGAAATGCTGAGTTACTGTCTCCCAGCTTCCACTAGAATGCAGCATTTCTCCTTTTAAGGCGGCTCCAGAGCTCAAACGCCATTTTGTCTGTTGGTTGGGCTCACACAGGGGCGTTTGGTTGGGCGGGTGATGGAAGGGAGGAGCTGGCAAATATAAAGTAGCACTGATTCAGGCCCCTTACTGTGCATAAGTGTGTGTGTGTGTGTGTGTGTGTGTGTTAAAGAGAGAGTGAGGGGTTCACACCCTGGCATGTCGTAGTAACTCAGTGTGTTTACTTGAAAATCCGTGATGACTGTTACAGTTGAGACCACCACAGTCAAACAGCTTAGTGAAGTTTACGTGACACCAGCACTGGACGAGGTTCAGAACAAACCCAGTGCTGTCTGATGCGTGGAGGCAGACTGGGCCGGTTCTGGTTGCATTTCGACTCGAATCAACCTCGTTCAGAGCTGCTGGGTTTTTGTTTCCGTGTGGCACCTCCGCCAGCGAGAAGCTGGGATTTCTGACTGTGCCGTTCTGCAGCCTGGCATCTGGAAAGATGATTAGCTGTGTGCAGCCGAGCTGAACGCAGACGGCTCTGTCCCGCACGGAAAGTGATATCTTCTGGTATCGGCTCATTTTCAGTTTCAAAGTTGGAATCGAGCTCTCGGTCAAGCTGCATGAACGCGTTTGCATCGTGTCTTTTGAGAAGCAGGAAATGCAAATCACCTGTGCGGAAGTGGCGTGAAATCTGACCCGGTGCCTTTAGAACTGAATTGTTTAGAGTGAGGGGATCTTTGGTGCCTCTCTCTATTAAAACCCTCATTTTGACGCTCTCGTGTGCAGTTAAAGTGGAACTGGACGTTGTGCAGAGACTCTGAGCAGCTGTGCCTTTGTAAAGTCAGCACTAATTTACTGTGACTTTGACTTATAAACAGTCTATTTACAAAATGAGGTAAGCCCCCACCCCCTCACTCACCCTCTGTCTGCCCTTTTCTCTCGCTCTCTCCCTTTTGCCCGGGTCTTGTTGCAGACTTCAGCAAAGCCCCACTGTAATTAGGGCTGCTAGCCGCTGAGTTGCAGATTCTTTTCTGTGGAGATGGGAGTTTTCTCTCCCCCTCCTTGTCTTGATTTTTTTTTTATAAACAGTTGACCATAGGAGCTGACTGCTTGTCATGTTAGAGAAGTGTGGGCGGATGAACCGGCCACAGAGGGGGGGGTTAAAGACCAACACAAATGAACAAGGATTCATCCTATTCTCCATTCACACACACACACATCCTCGCACCTGGACCATCAAAGACCTCCAACTGCACCACCAGTGAGGAATGTAACCCCTCATTCTTTCTCTCCACTCACCATCTTTTCACATCCTGCTCCTCCTCCCGCCCTCCCTCCCCCCGTCTCCCCCTTCCTCTCTTCCTCGTGTTGTTTTGGTTTTTGCAAAATGAGAACCAGATGTTGCTTATTGTGCAGAAGTCAGCGACAGGGGGAAGGAGGGAGGGAGGGGAGGCGGATGTTTTAGGGGTGGTGGTTGGGGGGGGGTGTTTGGTGAGGTCAGTCTACTAGGATGGAGGATAAAGAAGATGGAGGGGAGGGGTGAAGGATGAGACATATGTGGTTGCTTTTGAGGATTAGCTGAAGGGCCTCTGTAGTTTCATCCAAACAGGGGAGGGGATCTTGGCAGGTATGACTGTGGTGGGGGGTGCAGGAGGACGGGCAGCGCCCCCGGGTGCACAGTGTAGGTGGGAGGGGGTTTGCCGAAGGTCTGATTCAGCAGCTCGTTCCCAAAGACCGCTTCCTGACCTGGGTGTTCCTGGGGTATGGGGCACCCTGGGTAGCCTGAGCGTTTGGACCGACTGACTCAGAACTGGCACTGCAGGCTGCAATTATCTCTGTTTGTTGCCAGTTGGACAGTAAAGCATGTGGTTTTCTCAGTACTTGAAATATTTGTTTGCCTTTTGTGAAACTGACATTAGCTCAGATTAGTTTCACTCCTGTTTTGTGTCAGTTTGTGAAAATGCTCCTCCTCAGGTGGAGTTTGTCCAGACTGGAAGTGGTGGAAAAGTAAGAAGTATAAGTCCAGTATAAGTACTGGGCAGGGTCAAAGTATGAAGTAGCATGAAGCGGAAATGCTCAAGTAAAGTTCAAGTATCTGGAAACGGTACTCGAGTAAATGTAATTACTGGAGGTGGAGTGAAACCAGAACATGTGGAGAAAAAGAAAAAAAGTCTTTGTTAGTTACAGTAGAAAGTAAAATCGTGCCATAATGTAGGTCACCCAAACAAAGTCTCAGGTTGAATTGCAAGCAGCTGTCCTGGCCACTTCCTGCCTGGCACGGAGACGGAGTGCTGAGCCCGAAAGGTTGTTCCTGCGCCGCCCAGCCAGACTTGTACGAGTTCAGCATTAAAATGGCTGACAGAGAGAGAGAAAGGGGAGAAACAGGGGTGCAGGCCAACATGGCTGCCAGAGGTCTCATCGGTTCCTGTCTTGACCTGGAAGACAAGGACAGCAGATGCTCGGCTGGCGCGTGAACTCGGCAGCGCCTCCTGACAGACGTCCACGTCGCGGCCAGAGTGAAGAAAATGTGCTGTCTGAGGAGTTTTCTGTCGTCTCCTCTGCCTCCTCCTGATCAGAGGCATCTCTGACAGACACTTACCACCGGCCCGTGTCCTCGTGAAAGAGCCGCGCAGCTTTCTGGCAACATGATATTTTACAGGTCACATAGTTTCCGAATCATTTCCTAGAAAGGAGCGAGCAGTAAATTCTCAGCAAGTTTCCTGGAAAGGTTTGTGTAATTTGGTTTGTGTAATTACAGGGGACACAGAGACGTTGTTAAATTGGTTGACTGCCAGTTTAATTCAAGTTAATTTGTAGCATAAACAAGACCAACCTGGGGGGTCAGCCCAGCCAAAATGAAATCTGTCAATTCCCCAGAAATTCCTCGTATCTTTGGTTTTTCTTTCCAGCAAAATTCTTTGGATGTTATACTTTTTTGTCTCTATGCCCCAAAAACATATGGGGAGGAGAGATTTTTATGAATAGATAAATAGTCACTGTTGGTTCTTTCAAGCGGATATCTCAGCTGCAAATCAAGACAACAACAGATTTCCCTTTAGCGGGTGTGAATAAAATAGTTATAAATGTTGGTAACCCATTCATAAACACTTCTCATAAACAGACTTTGGTCCAGATGCTCTGTAGTTCTTCTCTGGCAGTAAACCACTTAAACGCAACCTGGCAACCTCAAAAATGTTCATATTATTGGCTTATAACTCATCTATAAAGCATCCAACTTACATAACGGGAGTTTTTATTAGAAAGTGCTTGAGTGACTATAACTTATGAAAGATTATATTTGGAAACATTAAAGCTCAGTTCAGCCGCGTCCATCACTGATCCCGCGGAGCAGAGCTGATGTTTGTTCAGGAAGATGGATGAGCGCGATCCACCGAGACGAATGGAAACACCGGGCGACACAGATGGAGAGTTTGGGCAGGAAGCAGGAGGAAAGTGGACGACCAGATGTGAGGAAAAGAAAAAAACAGAAAAGGTGAGGTCGCTCAGGTTAGTTTACAGCAGGAGTGAAGCAGACAGGCTCCTCATGAAGGCCCGGCACTGAAACCTGAGTCTGCTGTTGCCCCTCAGCCCTTTAACATCTTTCAGCTCATTGTTTTGGTTGTTAACTGGTGTTTTCAGCCACCGCCACAGCAGGCAGACAGATATTCCCTTCACGTTGGCTTAAAAATTGAACTTGACAGTTCATTCTTAATCGTGGAAACAGCAGTCGACGAAGCAGTCCCCACTCAAGCTCCACTTACTGGCTTGTTCTCGAGCTTTTGGGCTGAATCTGAATTTAGTTTACAAACTAAACTTATCATTAGCCATATTTCCATTTGGATTTTTTCCGGCAGTGTTCCTGATCTCGTGCATTACTTGGGTTGTTGTTGTTGTTTACTGTCTAGAGTGCGAGTAGAGTGTGTAAAGAGTTAAAGCAGGGAGCATGGGGGGGGGCAAAGAAAGAAAGAAAGAGCAAAAACAGACCAGAGATACTTGTGGTGGGAGGAGGAGTGGTTTGAGACTGCAGCCTCATAAAAAAGAACAATTTTGCAATGGGTGAGGAAATCGTGTGTGTGTGTGTGTGTGTGTGTGTGTGTGTGTGTGGGGGGGGGGGTGTAAAAATGTGCAGAGGGGAAAAATATCCCCAAACCAATAAAGTAATTTCTCACTTCTCTCACCTCACCATTCCTTTTTCTTCACATGTTTTTACAATTAATTTTAGGTGGGGAGAGTCAGGGCGTAAACTTTTCTTTATAAACCTGAACACACACACACACACACACACACACAAACTGTATACACACATGCTGCAGAATAAAGCTGGGCCTGGTCAAAAAGGGCTCAGATATTTCGAGAATACCAGATGCTCAGCTGGAACTCATTCCTCTGACAAAAAAAAAAGGAAAAAAGAGAGAATGGGACGGCTCTATCACTTTTTCCGACTCATTCCTCGACACATGACCGGCTGGCTGCCTGTCCAAAGCAGCCCAGCGGTGTAACTGTGTCCATCTGTGCCGCCCTCCAGGGGACCCAAACCTGCTCCGTCCAGGTCTGTTAGGAGGTGAAGACCTTGACCTCTGTCTCACATCACCTCCCTCTGTTTAACCCTCTATGTCTTTGCACAGCAATGATAATAAAAATACAAATAATAATCCTAGTAATTAAATTAATAATTAATAATGTTCCTCAGCTCTGCGTTAAACAAGGTTAATAGTTACAGAGTTAGTCAATGCAGTGTACATTATCTCAACAAAGTGTTTATATATGTATTTGTGTTGTGGTGTGCTACAGTGACTTTTACCTTTAATATCTTATGAAACTCTGGTGTGTGTGTGTGTGTGTGTGTGTGGGGGGGTAATATATACATTCAAGATATTCTATATCTTGAATGTGTTTATTCAGAGATTGGTGATGAAAAGAAAAAAGTATGACTGTTTGTAGAAAATAGTTTAATTTCACTTCATCTACTAAAGTACAAAAGTGAAACCAGGCAGGAGGAAAACAAATCTCATTCCACTTTATTGATGATCATCATTATAAATATCATTACCATTATCATTGTTATGAACTAAATCAATTCAACTTCAATTTTGATTTGTGTAAAAAAAAAAAACATTGAGCACCATCTGTGTCACAAAGTTCATAAATAGCATTGCTTGTTATACTGTGCCAACGTCTAGGTAATGTTGGGCATTTCAGGACGAAAAAAAAAACAAGAAAAACAAAACAAGAAACTCCCTGAACTCCCTTCACCCTCTGATCAGATCTAATTCACCACATAATCAATGTAAACTGGGATTCATTCATCATTGTCACGTTATGCCTCTGTCCAGCAGGACTCCAAATGACAATGTACAAAAACAAAAAGAAGTCATTATAACTTTACCAGGAGAACAATAATAACAATAACCATACTTATAATAACAACAACTTCCCATAACAACGATAATAATTAAAAGATTGCACCATACTGTTGGAAACTGTACCGTGTACTGACACATTTGGACGAGCTGCCCCGCTCGTGTTCGAGGACAAAATACACTGGAATGTTTTCATTTCTGAGCTAAAATGTCTTGTTTGTAAAAAATAACAACAACAATAATAATCATAATAATTTCCCGTCTGACTGCTTGCACTGAAAGAAGAGTTTTGCCTGAAGCTGCAGTGACGGACTGTAGCTGTGTGCAGACATTAAAAAAACAAAGATATTATCAGTCTTTGTTTTTCGACGTCTTGGTTGTGGGGGGGAGCAGCAGCCTCATGTAAAGTCTGACTCTTTTGGACATAATTCAGATTAAACAAATATGAATCATGAACCCCGTGTGTGCACATTCAAGCCTGAGGCCTGCATGCATAATACTTGGCAGAGGGGATGTGCTACTGTACTCAAATCCATCCAATAGGTAGGTAATAGGTAAAAACAACTGAGAGTGAACGTCTTTGGTGTGTGGCAGACAGTAGGGCTGGGTTTTGTTTTAGAACAGTACTTATTTCAGTACCTTACTTATCAACATTTTTCTCCCTTTTTCGCCTGATCAAAATGTGATTTAAATCTGGAACTATTTGATCAAAGAACACAAAGGACACATTTCTGGCAGCACTTAAGAAGTCTGCGGTTCAATACCCAGCCCGACTTAGTGGTAGAAAAAGAAACTGTAATACAGGCGATATTGCAAAACTTTGCCAAAATACTGGATTAACGAGCAAACGTCGTGCGAATTTCTGCGTAAGACTCCCAATGAATTCGACAGCAAATGTATTCCAGAGCAACAACTCTTAACAGAGACAATGAATTTCTCAGTAAACACAGATTTCTGAAGAGACGGTCTGAATCAGACAGCAGTTCAGCTGGAGTCGTCCAGTTAAAGTAGAGGAAGCAAGGGAGGGAGGGATGATGTTTTTATTTTAATACCTGGGATGTGAGAGAGGAGAGGCGGGAGAGAAGATGAGTCTTTGTATAGTTCCCTTCTCTATGTGAGATTGCGGGGTATGTTCATTAATCTCTCAACACAGAACAGTACATGTAAATAGTTAATATACAAATACACATTTTCCTGATTTCAGTTTCTAGGGCCTTTCTCTCTTTTGTGGCACATACAAACCACCCAAAACTTAACACATGGTCCCCTTTCCATCCCCCATTTCCTCCGGTCCTCTCTCCTCCACTTCTTCCCCCTTCTCGGTTTCCTTCCTCACCCGGCCCTCGTTCTCTCTCTCTCTCTCCCCCTCTCTTTCTGTCCCTCTGTGGCAGTCTGTCACCCAGTCACCCGATCGCTTCGCCTTACACCTTGTCCAGGAGAGATCTCTTGCAGTAGAGGAGGCGTCGAGGCGTGCCGTACTTCCTGAAGAACAAAAGCACTCCCAGGGTGACAACCACCAGCACCAGGAGCAGGAGGGGGATCACCACGGCAACCGGGCCGGCGCCGCTCTGCGACTCGTCCACCTCGATTATGATCACCTCCTCGTCCCGACCCTTCTTGGGCTCCTCGCTTTCGCAGCCCATCCAGTCGCTGAGCACAGACTTAGGGTAGCCGGACTCCACCTTCATGTACTGGTTGTTGAACTTCCAGTACTTGTTGGCTTTGTAGAAATACGTGTAAGCTGGGCGGAAAAGGAAAGATGGCGAAATCAGAGATTTGATGTGATTCAGTGACCTGCTCATTGGTTTAGCTTTAAATGTCGCTCAGTGGGACTTACATCCGTCTTCGCTCATGATGGCAGCCTTGATGTTGTCCGGCGCTCCGCTCCACATGCTGATGGGCTTCGGGTAGCCGCTGTCCACGGTGCGAGTCTGCTCGTTGAAACGGTAGTACCTGCGAATGACGCGAGGACGGAGTCGTTAAAGAGCCGCAGCGGGTACGGCAGGTTCAGAGGTCGTAAGGTCAGGTCTGAGCAGAGGACAGACTCACTTTGTGCCTCGGAAGAAGTACGTCTGTCCTGTTGGTGTGTAGAAAAGAGCGGCGTCCATCTTGTCCTTGGGTAGGCCGGTGCCCAGGTCTTTCAGGCTCTTGGGGGAATCCTTGTCCATGGTGGACTCACTGAAAACCCAGTACCTGTCGCCTGGAAACGAACATGGAAAACAGAGAGGACGTGGGATCAGAGGAGATCAAAGAGGACCAATCATCCTGAATCTGGTTCCCATCCCGATTTCAGATGGAACCTACCCTTGAAGAAGACAAATTTCCCATCATCCCTCTCGTAGGCGGCGTTGATGTTTGAGGGCAGGCCCCTCCAGAAGTGACCAATGGGCATCGGGTAACCTGGCAACACCTTGTTGTTGCGCACACGCCAAAACCACTTGTCCTGCGATGCACAGGGAGCTCGGTTACAGCTACAGTGGAGTATTTTCCACAAAAAGCACAGGTGTGCGTCCTAAAATTAAAGATGGCTGAGTTCCATTTAGCTGCTTCAGTTTCAGGGCCCTGGTATTGCTCATGCTTAACTCACAAGAACACTTGCATAGAGCAGAGCCATCGTTAATGTTATTAGTAACACCTCTGCTTTTCCTGCTATGACAAGTCCAAATGTCCGCTGTGGAAAAAACACAATTAAGTCTTTGAGTGCGTTTAGCGTGCACTGTACCTTAAATACAAACTTTTCCCCTCTGAGGATGGCAATGGTGTCAAAGTGTCCCTCACAGATGTCTGGGCCGTGAGCCGGCCTGTCTGGGTTGGACGGCTTAGTGGGTCGAGGTGGGGGAGGAGGAGGAGGGGGGGCCCCAGACTTGGTTCCTGTGGTGCAAGTGTTGAGAGATAGCTAGTGTAATATTGTTTCATCTTTATTTGCACATAATCAGATGTTTCATTGTGTTTTCAGGTTTTTATAGGCTTCTGTCATAGACACTGTCTGCATCCCTGCAAATTCTACACATTTCTAATTCTTTAGGGAGAACAACCCACCATAAATTGCCTGGATGCCTCTGCGGTCGTCATCAGGGAGCTGAAAGTTTTCCTTTTCAAACCACTGGTAGAAGGGAGCCATGATGGCAGAGGGGTCGTTGGAGTGCTCCAGACCCAGAGCATGACCCAGCTCATGGACGGCCACCAGGAAAACATCATTACCTTCAGAGAAAGAGAGAGACAAATTATAGTTTGGTCTGTTTTCGTTTGTCGCAGAGATCCAAATTTTACCATCCGCCCCTCTTCCGCTCACCTCCCTGGTCGACGTTCCCGGTGGTCCAGGGCTCAGCGAGGTCAAAGTGCGTGTCTCCGCCGATGCCGTTTCCGGGGAAGTAAGCGTGGGCCAGGAAGCCGCCCTCGCCGTCGAACGGCGTGCTGTCCCCGTGGAAGCCCTCCGCGAAGGAGAGCATGATATCTGCGAACTGGTCCACCTTGTCCCTGATGTGGCTGTAGGGGATCTCCCTGAAGGTGAGCGGGATCACGCTCTCCCACACCTTGAAGGCCTTTCGAATGGCCTCATAAGTGGCTTGCTCCCCGACCTTAGGGGTGTAGTTCTGTATGCTGTTGTAAAGGATGGAGAGATGGATGGAGTCAACTCAAACTCAGCATTTTTTCATTCTAAAAAGTAAATGTTTTGCTGCTTTTATTTGTATTTGTGAGTACAGTGTAGTACAGTGTGTATTCTGACCTGAAGGTCACCTCAGACTTGTCCCACTTAAGACCCTGCACGGCGTATCTCTTCCTCCTCAGGTTAGTTTTCAGCTCCGGGCCGAACTTGTCAGGCACGCCACACCTTGGCCGGGCCATCGCCCTGGCAACAGCAGAAGAAAAAAATTCCCATTTTTAAATTATGAAAAATATTCCACCAACTTCGGAGGATGCGTTTTTCTGCCCTCCAGACTTTTGAATCTATAACATTTAACGTTAACATATGAAACTATCACTGCCGTCAACCAGGACTCACTCTAATGTGTTGGAGTCTATGGAGCCGGTGATGGTCAAACCATAAAACCTCTGCATGGCGGCGATGGCTGTTTCGATGGACTTTGGCGAGCGGATGGCCTGCGCTCTGACGTCACCTGGAGGCAAGTAGCCATACTTCTGCAGCCAAGCCTGTGAGCGAGAGAGAGTGAGAGAAAGAGGGAATATTGTTTATTTGTTCAGCTATGGAAGAAGACTTGTGTGTTTTCCTTTATCAGTAGAGAGCTTGTATCTTGTAAGTTCTAGATAAAATGACTGGAGGTTTGAGTATTTTAGATTTGGATGCTGGAAATGGCCTCACAGAGCTCTTTTCACTCCGTCATGAGAAAGGGAAACACTTTTTTTTTACCCTGTGATCATCTTTCTACACCAACACACCAACCCTGCAAACTGTGCAGAAATGTGTCAAAGCAAATAAAAGGCGTATTCTACTGATCCTGCATTTTTCAACCACAAAAATACACTGTACATATCATTTGCATTCACTTTCAATGTATTTTCCATATAAATAGGAATGGACTATAGCCATCACGTGTATTTGCTCAACATATATGAATATTTTTTCTTTTATGACGCCATAAAAATCTCCAATAGGGTGTTGTTAAAAAGCCAGTGCGTAGACTGGTGATTGGTTAACAAGCTGGTAAAATGGCTAATATAGCTCATGTCACTTGTTACTTTTAAATTACACAAAACACAGACATTTTGATAGACTCAATAATTAACACAATAAAAAAAGATGTGGACAGTATGACAGGTTAAGAGACTTCATGCAGGAAAGCTCTCATCTGGAACAGCAAATCCAAATGTTAGGTCACGTGAACCCTAAAAAACACATGGCCGTCACACTGATTAACACAGACGTTTTGTTATCGGTTATTATATTTCTACAAAATACCACTTGCTAACAAGACGTAAAACAACTAAAATAATTGGTGGAAAAACAATGGGAAATTCCATGTAGCTGCTAAAATACAAACGAGGGGGCATTAATTTTATATTAGGCACTTACTGGGAGTTTTGCAACACATAATTATTATTTACTTCTTTCTGTTTTACTTTCTTTGTGAGTTTCTCAGTGGCTCAGACGGCTCTAAGTCAGACATGCCAGAAACAACAGGAGAACCATATAAAAAAACATCTTAGTCAACAAAAAATGAGGGGATTGGCCACTTGTGTGAACCTGTGTGTGTTTGACTGCTTGTTTGGACCTGCGTCCCTGAGCTCAGATGTGCAGCACAGATTGCATGAGGTATAATGGAGGCACAGGGTGTGTGTGTCTGCGTGAGTATGAGTGGGGGTTTTTGTGTGCCAAGCTGACTCGTGAACCCACATACCCTCCACTACAGCAGCCACCGCACACTGATGTAACTCAGCACGTTTCACTGATCGCCCTTTCTTCACGTGACTGCGACGTTACACCATTTTACGACGCAAAACGAAACACCGGCGTCCTCCCGTGACTTGTGCTGAACTTGCGAGGGGGAAACTTTGTTGTGGGGGTCACGAGAGGAACTCAAAGCCAAATTAAACACACAATCCCAAAACACTGATGTCATTTTAGTCACAATGACCCAGAACACTGTCTAGACTATCGTGGCCAAAGACTGGACAAAGAACTGGCGGTCGTAACACTGGAAAAAAAACTTTTTCAGCAACATTTTGGTTCCTCAAAGCTTGACTTTAAGATCTTCTTTCTCTGCCTGTCCTCCTCCTCCCCCGTCTCCCTCTGTCTGTCCTCACGTCAACCAAAACCACCACTATTTATCTTTACACATGAAAGGCCAGCCTATTCTTTCCACCGCCTGCTGCTGGTGGTCTGCGACTGGGCTGAGACACTGTTAAAAGAATAGTTTTAGGCTTATTCACTGTCTTCTGAGTGTCAGATGAGAAGATTAATACTGCCGTCATTAAACCCAAAGCTATAACCCGACAGTTGCTTCTAATTCATCTTTTCATTCACCAGAGGACCAGTGTTGTGTGAGTTCCATAATATCCCTTTAAAGCTCACTAATTAACATATTGTAGCTTGTTTGTTTTTTTTATTTGAAGCTTTACGAGTACGGGTGGGTGTATTATTTTATCATTGTACAGAGCCAGGCTAACTTCCAGCCTTAATGCTATGCTAAGATAAGTGGTTGCTAGCTGAAGCTTCATATTTAACAGTTTGAATGCTATTGATCTTCTCTTGGGGCCCCTTGCTGGAATTGTTAAGGTTTTAAATGCATCTTTAAGGGTGTGTGTGTGTGTGTGTTTCCAATTATGTGTCTGCACACACACATACACACAAAGTAATGCACACATTTTCATCTCTCCTACCACAAATTAAGTTGGTGGAATTACCCTGAATTCCTTCGTTAGCGTCATCTAAACCTCAGATATCTCTGTCTTGTTCCACCATTACTGCTGGTTTTCTCTTCAGGCCTTCCCCCAACAAGTGAAGGGGAAAGCAGGAGGGTGCAGGGGGTGAGGTGGGGGTGGAAATGTCCATATACTGCCTGTGCACACACAGCTACTGTTGGTCATGCGGTGGGGCAGAGAGGCCAGAGAACAAGGTCCACTTATGAGGCAACTTATCCCCCTTCTCCCCATCTCTGCACCCCCGCAGCAGCTTCTTCAAGATCTCTCCGGATTATTTAAGCATGTAGTTAATTTAATTTATCCTCCCAGCTCTCTCTGAGGCAATCTGCGTCTAACGCCAACCAAATTTACTTTCTCTGCCTCTCTGCTGAGTGCGGCCAGTGTGTCCCGTGGCTCCGCTGTGGTGACGCGTCTGCTTCTATAAAAATACTCCCATGAAAAGCGACCCCCCAACACACACACAAACACACCGTCAAGACCTCCACTTCTCTCCTTCAGTCCCAAACTGCTACACACACCACCACCACCACCACCACCACCTCCGGCTGGGACGCCAGGTATCCCAGCATACCCCCGCCCCCTCCCTGGAACTCCCAGCAGCCACCATCAAAGCTTCTATTTATTGAGACTTGTACATGGCTGGTATTGTTGGCCTTGGAGTAGCGAGGTAACTCGCTGCACGGCCATGTGTGGTCAAAGGGCTGGCTCCTGGCTTGGTAAACACACCTCCAGGTCTGTGTGCAGTGTGTGTGTGTGTGTGTGTGTGTGTGTGTGCAGTTGCATGAGGTCTGAATGTACAAATGCACAGTGAAGCACAACCAGTGTGATGTAAATGTTGTTTCGGTGGATTTATGTGATGTATACTTGGATTCTGTGACCCTGCTGTGACCTTACTGCCATATGCAGAACTGAAACTATTCATTCAGTGGATTTTTGACAATCGGTTAATCATCTTGCAGCTTTTCCTTGTCTTAAACTCTTGGCCCACTGGTTGCACAAAGCAGGCAAAACAGATATAAAACAGTTACCTCCTGTTCTTCTCACTCACTCTGCACCATGGACTGGTTGCTATAATGCTCCCTGACCCCAAATTTACACAAAGCTGAACTAATAAAGTTTTTACAACTAGATTTTGAAACATGAACCTTCCTCAAGGGACCTCAGCATTTGGTGAAACAGCGGGGCCCACCATTTAGGGCCCAGAGTCACGTCAGGCGATATTGTGCCATATTCCTGAGCAAATGTTCAGCTACCACAAACAAGCCGAAACACAATAAGACCAACAAGATGGGCTGTGGTCCCTGGGCAGGTTTGGAAGCCATTCTTGAAAAATGGGGAAATGATGCCTCATGTCTCAGTGTCCCTTCATAGGTGCTGTCTATTGTCACACACACATTACTCACATTCACATGACACTGAGTTATGATCTGTATACAAGGACAACCACAACTTCCTCCAAGAATTATAAACAAACTGAACAGTAAAAATCCCCCTGTGCTCTTATAGGTTTATGATGAAAAAGAAGAGAATGACATTTTCATAGGAAGTGAAACTGTCATTGCATTAGTAAATGTGTCATGTGGTTGTCTGCCTATTTTTATGCAATAGACTGTTTACAAAAGGAAACCAGAAATTAAATAGAGATAATGATGAGGCTTTGAACACAGAGCTGGGATTGTGTTTGCTGTGCATATTTAAGCATGTATACAGTTTGCAATGCAATAATGTGTCTGGCAAAGGCAAATGTTTTGTGTATGTCCAGGCTGCCAAGTGTCAAAACACTACTCATCTGAAACTGGCTCTTAAAAAGATCCACGGCCTCTTATTGTAAATCTGTTTTTTTAGCTTCAGAAACAAGTTGGATACTTTATTTCCCATCTCTAAAATCGTAGCAGACCCAAGGGAACGGGAAGCACAGACGAGAGGGTGGAGGGCGGCAGAAGATGATCTAAAGCGCAGAGTTACATTAGAGAAGGAGAGGTAAAGACATTAGTGGGAAGAGGGGTACAAGAAAAGCAGGGGGAGAGAGAGGAGTCAGGAGCTCGGCTGAATTTAAATTTGAGCGACTGAGTCAGATGTTCCTCTCGCCCGGCGCCAACGGAAAAAACAGAGAATTCTGCTCATGAGGGGCTGAATCTCACATCGCCTTCATTTCTTGGCTTCTCTTGACCCAGTTAGCGCTCACACCAGCGCCGTGTCAGATTTGTTCCGCGGTGGACATTTCTGCTGGGTCGAATAATGTGATGACTGCACGGTTATCATACTGATGCACTGTAGGACAGTGATACCATGCAAGTTTGGAGGTATTTGTACTTCACTTGAGTATTTGCATTCAATGTTACTTTATACTTCTACTGCACTACTTTTACATCACTACACTTGAAAGCTGTAGCTACTCGTTACTTTTAATGTCATACAAAACATATAAGAATCTTGTACAATATGATGCATAGCTACTGAATAAGCTGTAATTAAGGTATAACTATATACTTTAGTAATAGGTATTACATCATTTATTTGTCATTGTAAATTACTGTCAGGAACAAATGGTTAATTCTAATGTGTGGTTTGCTGAGTTGAAGCTTAAACAATATAGCTGTAACTATAATTAAGGTCATGTGATTAAAAAAAGGAAGCCATCTCCATGACATCTGTGTAAATGCCGCCTGCTGATAAAGATGCAGCTGAAAGTTCCAGAAAAAAGCCAGTAAGTGGAAACTTTCTCTCTTTGATGTCCTCTTTGTGACCAGGGCTGACCATTTTCCTCGCTGGTATGGCAAAGATTAGCTCCCCTCTCCCTTGAAGTCCATCGGTTCCTCATTAAGGCCTATCCAGCTGATTGTTTTTTGACATTTCTCAAGTGACGGCCGCTGCCCCGTCGGAGCAGCAAGCACCAGATTTGGAGCAAGGCTCTTTGATGCTACTCTGGTTCGAGATAAAAGAGGATTGGACCCAGATGTGTTTTGACCAGATCTGCAAACCCACCGCAGCGATCACGAGACACGTGTCTCCAGGCGGCAATGGGAAATCTCCAAAGATTTTTCTAAGCCAGATACGGAGGGATTCTGTTTTAGCCTGTGTTGTTTTCATTGCTGCCCACTTCCTTTGCTCCCAAGGCCCAACTAAGCATTTTATTTAAGCTAAAGAGGTTAGATGAGGCAAAAGAAAGGGGAATGAAAACAGATCTGGGAAAAGGTACTTGAATTCACGAGAAGAGGTTTCATTTTCAGAGAGGCCTCCACTGGTGGAGCTTCTCTTTTCACTCAGCATGGATTAAGTGGGTTTAGCGTGTCACAGTTTAGTCAGAGAAGGATGCTCAGATGTTGAGCAACGCTGATAAACCACAAAATTCCTCTAAGTTCAGTTTCTCTGTCTGAGTTCTTCTTCCCCCCATAAAAAAATAAAAAAGTGAGTTCCATCTACATTAATTAAACATTTCTCCTACAGTGTCTTTGCTGGTCCAGTTTAGTCTACTTTCTCCACACATAGACAAGTCGATCTTTTGATCACAGGGTTCATATGCAGCTCTCAAGTGATGTAACCCTGAACCCATAATTAAGGCTTATCCTCTCTCTGCATCAGGACTGACTGGTATGTCTGACAGCATCTCAGTACTGTCTCACTTGGACATAAAACGGACAAGACCTTCAACTTTGGATCTAATGTGTCAAACATAAACCAGGGTTAGCATTCTTATTATTTTGGGGCTGAAGTGATATACTGCCGTACAGATGTTAGAGATGTTATCCTACAGCTGCTAAAGACGACGCTGCAGTAAACAGTCATGTTTTCTCACTCTGTTTACAGACATTCATCACCGTGTCGGTGCTTTTGCCACAGGAGGGCAGTGGCCTGCGGCACCTTATAAACCGTCTGACTCTCTGAGTTGTCCGCCATGTCTGGCTTGACTCACACGCCAGCGGCTTGTGGTCAGTGACTAAGGTCCTCCTTCACTCCTTCATGCATCCTGTGTCCTCTAAGAAATGCAGTGCAGACTCTTGTATGTCTCCCTTTTTTTACTCGTCAGTTGTAGCTAAAGGACTTCTTTGCCCTATGAATCAATTTCCTGTGACAGCTGCTTATTAGTGGTATATCCTGTCTTTCACAGAGAAACACCTTCATATCTGCAGTTCCTGAAAGCGAGACTGAATGTGATCTAATGCTGGTGTGGTAATGTAAATATGTTTCCATGCACTTATGACCACTGGTTGTTATTGATGTTATCGGCAATGTGAACTGGAAAGTCCAGGGTGAATGTTCTAAAATGAGCCAGAGTCACCCAGGGTGTCTGTACCTAATCATTTGCAAAGCTGCATGAGACCTGGTGACAAAATATGTTGTTTGTGCGGTAGTTAAAGGGCATTTGAGTTTCTACAGGCCGGGGTTTCACAGCCGGACGCAGCCTGAGGCCTTAAGTCGGAGCGGCTCATGTCCAGCCTGTCGTGAGAGCCAGACCAAGTTCCCGGCCTCCTGTCTGTGCGGACGGATGAAAACCATTAACCCCCTCCCCCACACCACCACCACTACCCCCATCCTCCTCAGAACAAAGCAGCCCAGCTGAGGTTTTCTAAACTGTACACTGCCCCTGTATGGCTGGACCCAAACCCCCCCACCCTCTCTCCTCCTACTCCTCCTTCAGAAGCCACAAAAGTTTAGACTCATGACATTTTTCCTCTCTGGATGAAGTTTCATATCTTGATACAGTTTCTAATCAGATGAACCGTTGTTGGTGCAGAGCAAAACAGAGGGCAGGGAGTGTTTGAGGGAGGGAGATAAACAGGAAGGAGAATATCAACAGTTCTTCCCTTGCCTTTGCAAGATTAGAGAAAATGTATCAGAAAACATAACAGCAACTCCCTGTGAAACAATAAAATAAGATTGCTGCATGGAACATTGTTGAAAATTTTAATTATGAGAGCATGAACACAAGAAACAATACACGTTGTCGACACATGACACGTTGCACACATGAACAAAGTTCTACACCTGTGCGTGGTCTTAAGTGAAGGAATCCTACATGGCACTCACCTCGGCTTTCAGAACATCTGCAGTGACGGAGGTAAAACCAAAGGAGCAGAGACCACAGGCCAGAGTGAGGAGCTGGGGAAGCATTGTCTGGTTTATCTACAAACTACCGCCCCCCCGAAGAAAAAAAAGTAAGTTCGGGAAAACTAAATCTCAACAAGAGGACCGTCGTCCCGACAATGAACGACGAAGTGGAGAAAAAAAGTCAAAAACAATATCGACCGATGCACCTCCTTTATGTTTCTCTTTTTTCAAAAACGTGGCACAAAACTCCGCATGGACACTCTGAGCGCAACGGACAACTTTTCCTTTGCGCACAAAAACAAGCGACTCCTTCAGAGTGAAAACTGACAACAAAATGCTGAAATCATCAGGTGGCCGTGACAAACGCTCAGCTGTTCTTCACTGGAGCTTCATGATGGTCCGGCTTCTTCCCTTTTCCCGTCGGTGGTGCAGAGTGTGTGGACGTGGTGAGAGAGAGAGAGAGAGAGGAGAGAGAGAGAGAGAGATGGGTTTTCCCTCTGGATCCTCCTCCAGATGTGCAGACGTCACTTTTCATGGCTGCGTCATGACGGTAGATAAACATATCGATTAATAATACTCATTTAAATATGCAGGTCACGCTTTTAAAGTTGCTATGGCAGTATAAACAATAAAATGGACATGTGAGATAAGAGATCTGAGTGTTTTTACAATAAGTGTGAATTAGTGCTTTTGCTTTTGTTTTTTAAATACATTTGGCTGCTAACACTTTTGAATGCACTACACTTTAAATTTAAAACATCTGTCCATTTGTCTATTGTTAGATGTGTTTGATCCTCACTGTGCAGAATCGTGTTATTGCACATTCATCTGCTGCAGAAAGAAAAGGTCTTATTTGAGTTTTAGATGTGCACAGACCAGGTGATGGTGAGGGGATGTCATCAGAAATAGTTTGAAGCCAGTCATCCAGCACTTAAACTTTTGGAATGAACAATATTTGCACATTCGCACCTTCTGGATCACAAGTTTCCACAGCCTTTCCACGATAAATGCTTGCTCCTGCCTACCACTTACCACTGCTTTATATGCATTAAAACTTGTGAGGAATCTGAATTTATATTTTGTTATTGCTTAAAATTATTGGAGTGAAAGTACAAAGTAGCAAAATGAAAATACCGTGTCCAAAAGAAATATATTTTCTATTTTAGTCTTTGAGGGGAGTCCTTTTTAACATACATTTGTGTGAATTAAAACTGATGTGGGACACTGACACCTTGTGTTGAAACATAAACATTTCATCTTTTAGACTCATTTTAGACATTAGCTGCGACCCGTATAATCGTGTGAATTTTCAGTATCTTAAATACGATTATTTCATTTAATTAGAAGGAAATGAACATTTTTTAATGAATGACAGAAAAACAATTTTGACGTAACAAGCCCCGCCTCTCCCGTCACGAGCTAAAATATACGGAAGTAGCTCAGAATTTGTCAACAAGAAAGGCCGACAGACATGGTAACGTACTCGCCCCTTGTCCTCTCCCTTTTAAATCATTTTTCTTCCGTTCCTGCCGCGTCTGGCCTGCATGTTTTGATTTCTTGGGGTGCTTCGACACTAAGTGTGGTGCTGGGAGCGGGTTTCTCGGGGCGTCGCGGCCGAGAAGAGAGCGAATAAGCGCGGAGCTGAGAGCGACGTTAGCGGGGATGCTAGCCGTTAGCTCGGCAGGAAGCTTGCCGTTAAATCTCCGAGGAAGGCGAGCGGCGGCGGCCGCCTCCTCCCGCGTCAAACCGAAACCAACTCGCAGCGTTATCTCCCGGCATTATCTCAACTTGTGGGGAACAACCCGAAGTACTCATCGACCTGAGCTGAGATTCTGATAGTTTTATTTTACCGGAAATACTAAGAAGTGTTCGGACCAGGGGTTTGAGAGAACAGGTTTTTTTTTTTTTTTATCTCGGAAATGGTGCCGATCCTTGCGTCATTGTTGAAACGATTAAGGGAAGGAAATCAGCGTGTGAGTGTGAGTTGAGTGTGAGTGTGAGTGTGAATGTGAATGTGTGTGTGTAAAACCAATGCGTTAGACGTCAATCTAAGGTCAGCATTCAAGAGCATACGATGTATTAATTCCCTTCCTGTTGAGCTGAAACCTTTTACTTGTCCCTCATCAGTCTGATCATTACGTCGTTGAAATGTTTAAAGTAGCAGCGGGTGAACAGAAATGGGCCGAAAATCAACTGCGGCAAAATAAATAAATAAAATCAAATTATTAATTATGTGTTCACTGATCAGTTTATTAATGGGCTGATGGTTTGAGCTGTAACTGAGAATGAGCTTCAGGTGTAAACTGGACACTGTGTAACTATTTCTTAGCCGAATCCATTTGTAATATTTGTATGTATATGATACAACATGTGCTGTGTTTCATTATCACATAGTCGGTCTGTTATGTTAAAGTGAGATAAAAAGTGAGATTTTTAAAAAGCTATAACAATATTTTTCTTGGGGAAAAGATTTAACTTTATTATACACATTGTTGACTGAATGACTAATTGATTCATTCATTTTTTTCTTCCTTCACTTTGCAGGTGAAGTCTTCCTGAGCCAACCCCCTAAGATGGCGCTTCTCTGACATTTTATTTTCACCCCTTTTCAAGTTTTCAGTTTGTGTGTTTGTTTTTCTTGTTTTTACAAAAAATAATTTCCAGCTTTTTAAAGAAGTATTATCACAATGACAGCGGCTTACAACCTCTCTACCGCTCTGGTTTTGACCATAACAGGTGAGTGAATACACATCCTGTGTTAAGTATTCATCAAGCAAAGGTCATGTTTGCACATTTTGTGTCGCACAACATTTGTGATCTCTGTCGGTGATGAACGTCTCTCTTGTTTCTCCTGCAGCTTGCAGCCTGTTTGGGACTGCACTCTGCTCTGGTAAGCACACAGCCAGTCAGCACTTTACCTCACGCTGGGTCTGTGGATGTCACAGGAGGATTTTTTTAGTGTCACATTCTTGTTTAACCTATGTTGCATCATACTGAAGATCAAAGAACTTTACAACTTCTCTAAACCACTGTTTCCACTGTAATTGACATTTCTTACACACCATATGGGCTTCACATCATAAGATAACACTCAAAGCATTCTGAACTGTCAACCCTTTTTGCTTTGCTGTTTCTCAGTCCGCTGTGGACATTCCCTTCAAGTCTTAGACAACAAAGTGGGAGAGATCAGGAGTTCTGCTTATCACAGCTGGTCCTACCGCTTCGGCTCGACCTATGACTGCTGGATCATCAGGGGTTTGGAAGGAGAACCTATTGTTCTCAGGTACAGACACCGATTGATTTTTGAAATACCAGACTCACTGATTTGCCTCCTGTTGCCAACCTTCCCCATTTTTAATAATTACTTTTTTTTCAGCTTTTCCCAGTTCTCGGCACGGTGTAGGAAGGAATGGGTGTCTATAAAATCATCAGCTGGTGGTGAGCCGGTTGTCCTCTGTGGCTCCAAGCTTCCGCCACCCATGGAATTCCCAGGGGGAAATATTACAGTGATGCACCACTTCCTCCCACATCTGTTCCCCGTGTCATCCTTTCTGTTGAGCTATGCCAGAGGTATGATGGTGTGATGTTTTCTTTGGTTTAAACATCTGTTAAATGTTTTGCATTTCTGCTGCAAGACTTTTTTTATTTTTTGTTTTTTTTATCAAAAGGTCTTCATTTCTTTTATCCATCTCTGTTTCTACAGATTCAGACTCGGGTGAATGCCCAGTGACATCTTTTGAATGCCTGGGGGGCCGTTGTCTTCCCCTGTCCTGGCGCTGTAACGGCCAGGTGGAGTGTCTCGGTGAAGGTCCCGGCCTTGGCACTGACGAGCAGGGCTGCAATGGGGACGTGGACACTACAGAACCCCCAAAACACGACAGCACCCAGGAAGAGGAGGCCAAAGGGGAAACATATACAGAGCGGAACTACGTCAGGGACTCGGACAGACGTAAGGCCGTAGATAGACCTCAGAGCTCGGACAGGTCAGCGGAGACTGATCTGTGGACGCTGCTGAAGGAGAGGGCTGAGGAGGAGGCCCAGGTGGACAGACAGCAGACACAGACTCACAAGGAGCCGGTTGTGACACCCACTCCCATTGAGTGGCCCTGCGGGGGGCTCCTCCAGACCTTTTACGGGACCTTCTCCCCTCCAGCCATTCGGGGTTCTGCTCTGTACTGTGTCTGGACTCTGGACCCACAGGACCCCAGGCCTCTCAGACTGGACCTGCAGCAGCTGGTGCTGGGGCCCGGGGACAGACTCACCGTCTACAACAGAGAGCAGGGAAAAGGAGACGTTATTAAAATTGTGAGTTTAACTTATTTGAGAGATTTATCCAAAACGTTAATTTTAAACTTTCTTTTTTTAAAAAATAACGTGACAAAACAATCCTCTTGGTTACATGAAGCTCTCTTTGCATTTTCACAGATCACCAGCACCTCCAATTACAAATCAGTTCAAGTGGAATCCCACACTGGCCTGCTGTCCTTGACGTACGAGACACTTCCCGGCTCAGAGGGGAGTGGATTTAACGCCACATTCCACGTCGGGAGCTACTGCCCTCCGTGGGAAGGCCGGTGCGGGGGAGCATCGGGGGGCTGCTTCACTCAGGAGCAGCGCTGCGACGGGAAGTGGGACTGTCCCGAGACGGGGAAGGACGAGGAGGGATGCAGAGGCTGCAGTCCCAGCCAGTTTGCCTGCGGAGTGGCGGGACAGAGGGTGGTGGCGTCCAGCCACTTCGCGGGCAGGCCAGTGTGCTACCCGGTCAGCGAGAGATGCAACTACCAGCTGTACTGTGCCGACGGCAGCGACGAGAGGGACTGCACCGTGTGCCAGCCCGGCACCTTCCATTGTGACAGTGACAGGTCAGTGGGTGGGACCTGTCGTGCATCTTCTCTGAAAACCTGCTTATCTCATTGGTTTGGAGAGAACAGCCAGATGCATGAAGCATGGTTATGAAAGTGGAAAAATAATCACACTTAGTTATCATGGAATTTTGTACCATATCAAATGACTTGTATTAGCTATAGATGGTTGAACTTTTAATGACTCTGAGCCCCTCTAAGACTTTTCATTCCTTAAAGGTCCTGGACAATTGGGAAATGGTTTGTGGTCAGGTTAGTTAAGTATCAGTGTAGGTGTGTCTTGGTTATAGAATAAGAGTGTGAGTCATAGGGTGTGTGCTGAAACCAGACCAAATGAGAGCTAAAACTGGAAGTGTGATGATAACCCCTTTTACACATTCTAATACACTACTGCAGTATCTCATGGTGAGCCATCATCTCACAGGCATCAGGCCACATTCTCACCTGAAACTGGATCTCACCTGCGTAACCATAACACACAAGCGGCCCGTTGTCTGTCTGCAGGTGTGTCTTTGAGAGCTGGCGCTGTGACGGCCAGGTGGACTGCAAGGACGGTACGGACGAGCTCAACTGCACCGTCACCCTGCCCCGCAAGGTCATCACCGCGGCGACGGTCGGCAGCCTGGTCTGCGGGCTCCTGCTGGTGATCGCCATGGGCTGCACGTGCAAACTGTACTCGCTCAGGACCAGGGAGTACAGGTAGCTGTTTTAATGGGGTCATCTCAGCACACGTCTTCATTTTGTAATGCTGAACTGGAGCATGTTTGCGTTCCAGTTACTGAGGTTACTCTGGTTCTTTGAAACGAACATAATGGTCTTCTGTACGACCGCTTCTGCCAGATTTTGTGTTGATAATCAAAGATGGTGAGTCACCAGAGGCATGCTTTTGTTTTTCCTCGCTGCTAGCTTCAGATGCTGCCAGCACTACCAGACAACTCCTCTCAAAAACACCTCAGAACCTCCCACCACACAGCCAGTACACGTCGTACTCACTCGTGTGGATAAGATAAGGTCGTTGTTGCGAACATTCTGCTCCCACGTGCAGTTTGTTCAGCCAAAGTGGATCGTGTCATGTGTTACGAGCCTGGAAACAACACACAAAACCAAAGTGGGCTGAAAAACGTGGTCAAAAAGTGTGTGTGTGTGTGTGTGTGTGTGTGTGTGTGTGAGAACACATCCTTATATCCATCTGTTTTGTTCTTGCAGCTTGTTTGCTCCGATCAGCCGGCAGGAAGCGGAGCTGATCCAGCAGCAGGCCCCCGCCGTCCTACGGTCAGCTGATTGCACAGGGCATCATCCCCCCGGTGGAGGACTTCCCCACAGAAAACCCCAATGAGGTGGGCGAGAAGAGCAACACAACAACTAGCAGTAGTTAAAGGGCTGCTCATATTTTAGCCACTGGAATATATTGTACCCTTTAGTTCCTCGGGCACTTTAATTTCCAGCACCTGAAAGTAATGTGACATTTAATGCTCTGACACCTGAAAGAGCTAGTGAGTACGACAACACTCACTTACAAAGTGAAGATGGGGGGGGGGACCTTGATAATATATTTATTGGTGGAAGGAAATCACACTGATTTCCCGGCCCTCGTCGGTCGCCCTCGTGTCTACTGTCTTAAGGTCATGTGCTCCGCTTTGGCAGTCTCATTAATCGCTGTGTGCTGAAGCAGGAGGAGGGTTAAGATCGAGCTCTGCTTTATTATTAGCCTGTGAGGTCAGTCAGGGGGATGGAGGGATTAACTCTGTAACAAAGCATGCACTGTCTGTTTAAAACCAGTTACAGGAGGTATTCTGACAAGCCTGGCTCTCCCTGTCTTTACATCTCCCTCTGTATCAGACCTCCTCTCTTTCACTGAGGGGGATTCTTCAGCTCCTCCGTCAGGACGCCGCCAACTCCCCGCATCGCAGACGCAGGCCCCGATTTGTCCGTCGGGCCGTCCGCCGCATGAGGAGGTGGGGTCTGATCCCCAGACCCCCCTCCAGGCTGACTCCGGCGTCGAGCTCCAGCCAGCAGCAGTCGGACGCCGCTCCTCCCGGTCAGGAACCGGCCCTCTCCACTCCCACGAGCTCCTCGTCGGCCGTGGAGGCGGTCAACCAGCCGGTGCCTCAGAAACTGGGCTTGTTGGCTCAGTCGGAGCAGCAGCAGCAGCAGCAGCAGCAGGCGCCGCCTCCTCTCCTGCCGCTGCCCCCGCCGCCTGTCACCTCACCGCCCCCGCCTCCGTACGCTCCACCAGCTCCCCCGCCGGCCACCCCGCACACTCCCCCCGTCGCCGTCCCTCCGAGCAGCCCCTCCCTCGCCTCCATCTTCCACACGCTCGGCCTGAGCATCTCCCTCTTCAGGGCCTCGCCGTCCTCCTCCTCCTCCACCAACTCCATGCCCCTCTCCGCCTCCCCTTCCTTCTCCTCGTCCTCCTCCGACGACGAGGTGCTGCTCATCCCCCTGTCCGAAGACACCACTTCAGAGGATGATGTGCCCATGCTCACCTGAACGGCTTGCCCCCCGCTCAGGAACCCACACCCCCTTCTCTATCTCCCTCACACACTAACAACTGAAACCCAGTCTTTCCACATGTGTTTGAACTCAAGCACAGCGAGACTCACCCGCACTGTGCGAGTCTGGTGCCTTTTGAAATTGCTTTGAGTTGGATCTGTTGACCTATGGAATCAAGTATTTGACCATTTTTCAAGACTTCCTTGACAGAGTATACGTTTTAGACGAAAAGCATGGCTGATGTATGTCGGAGAGTGAGTGTAGGTGAGTATTGGTCATGCACTTAAATTCACGCTGGGCTGCACATTGAAGGTAAACCTTTGCACAGAAGAATCTTCCCTATCCAGATACTGAGGCAGGCTACTGTCAGATTGAATGATTAGAGTTTTTAATGGTGGAAATTGATTGTGTTTGTATGGCTGCAGCTGTGAGAATGCATTTGCATTTTAGTCTTACGTAGACAGTGGAGTATGTTCGTAGATGTGCATTGTCCCCCACATACTTCTGCCACTTGCATCCAGTCTTGTGATATTATAGAGAAAAAATGGTTTCCCCTATTTAAGTGCCTTTTGAGGAGCTTCCTGCAGTTTGCTCGATGTGATTGAGATGATTCCTGAGACACACACGCTGCACAGAAAACACACACACACACACACACACACAGGCACGTTTTTTCTCACTTTGTGGCACACATCTACGACTTTATCGTAACAAAAAGTGACATGCACGTCTACTCTGCAAGCTGGCAATAACTTTAGGACCCCTGTTTAACCGCACACTGATCGCAACATAATTGTGTGTTTTAAGTACACACACACACACACACACACACACACACACACACACACACAAAAACACTTCCTAAGTGAATGTATGGAATCCACAAAAGCAAATGTGTCAAAAAGACAATCTCTTTGGTGCCTGATTTTCGGATTTGTGTGTGTGTGTGTGTGTGTGTGTGTGTGCAAAGGAATGATGAGGTGCCCTGAGTGAAGAAAGGGGGGCACACAGTAACCTCAACTTGAATCTTCAGCCCCTGAGGGGAATCGATTCTGTCACATTTTGACACAACAGACTTGTGGTGTGCCATTTGTATTGTTCATTGTACATTTTATGGTGTTTTTATTTCTGTGAGTTACTTATCTTTTTTTTTTCCCTCTTAAGTTTTTCTTTTTGCTTTTCGTTGAATGTATTTGGGTCAATGTGGAGGATCCGGAAGTTTTAAATTTGCAGTGTCATGAGGTAATCGAGAGAGAAAGTGATTTTCTGATTTATTAGGGTCAACTTCACTGTACATAAGTAAAAATGTGGCTGAGATTAAACAATTTGCACTTTTCTTTTGGTTTTTTGTGTTGTGGTGTGTTTTGGAGCGAGTGAGGCGTTTTAGGAGCGTCTGACGCCTCAGACACGGGGATGAAAGAGTTGTTGCTCTGTGCTTTGTATTCAAACGTCACGCAGGCGCCTGAGCGGCTCCTCAGCGGTTGTCCCGGGACGTTGAGAGGATAAAGGGAGAACACAGGAAAGACGAAGCCATTTGGTTTACCGCTCAATACCGAGACAGCACAGAGGACCTGACATTGCATCAACCTGCAAGGTAATTATCATGACTGCATTTAATTTAACTGACGTCTTAATGATGTTGGAATCAAGAATTTGCCCACGATAATCTTTGATTTAGTCTGGGAGATGACAGTGAAACAAACTGTGTTTTTATGTATTGTAGTAGTACTTGTAGTAGTACTTAACCAGTACGTTAGCTCCACATTTCAGTGACCTGGCAGGCTGTCCAATGTGCAGTATACAGTTGCATCTTTTTTGTCATTGCAAAAAAAAACAAACACAAAATTGAACTGTAATTTGCTTAGATATTGTGTACCATTTGACTAACACAACATAACATTTATTCAGCTGGATTTTCTGTAAATACTGTTGTGAAATGGGCGTACAGCTGTGTTGTTGGTTTACAGATTCACTGACTATCACAAAAAGGGTCAAATTAAAACACACTCACTGCTGTATGTTTGTTTTGTTAACCTGCAGAATGGACATCTTCCAGGTCACGGTGTGAGACCTGCGAAACTGCTCACCATCCTCCTCAGAGTGAACTTTAAATAAGCTCCAGCCATAATTATGGCCATACCTCCAGCACAGAGCCTCTGGGTGGTGCTGGTGGTGCTGGTGGTGCTGGTGGAGCTCCCTGGAGTCCTGCAGAAGTGCATCTTTGATGAGGTTCAGGCTCAGGTCAGAGAGGTCAAAGCCGTGCCCACGGCCGGGCAGGAGCGCCCACCGACCTCTGTGCGTCGAGCCAAGCGCCGAGGCCGGAGGAGTGAAGTGGGAGTGATGGTCCCGCCTACTCCTGCCTCGTCACAGCCAATCAGGATCCACACCTGGTTTCCAAGAGAGAGGAACAACCTATCAGATGCTGAGAAAGACAGACTGATGTCAGCAGTGGAAGAGGCCGTGAGGATGGTGTCTTCTTTACTGTCAGGTGTTTTACAGACCCAATATGCACACACACACACACACACAGACACACACACACACGGACTAATACATATCAACTATTCAATCTTCTCTCAGTCAACAGAGCTCTGGGTCCTTTGCTGCTCAGCAGAGACATCAACAAGTACTGCAAGTTTCTCTGGAGCAACTCAAAAACTGCCAACTACAACAAGTGTGTATTTGTGTGTGCGTTATTGTTTCATGGACCACACATCTTCTCCCCTGTCACTGAAGAATAGATTAAAAAAGTTACATATTTCTTCCTTCAGGTGTGGTCGAGCCAACAACAACTACAGGAATGAGACCTGTCTGGATGTGATCGTAAGTTTCAGCCTGAATTATTTTATTTAGTTCTTTTTGGTAAGATGGCAAAAAAATGTCACCTGTTACCGGCAGATCCCAGATGATCACCTGGGCGGATGTGATGTTTACCCGGAGCCTAATTCACCTCGCAGGACTGTCCTCAGACCTGACGGCGCCGGAGTACCGGACGCCAACTTCCTGCTCTACCTCCACATACAGTCCACTGACAAGTGCAGGGAGAGGTGACGACTCTCTAAAAACACATTCTGACATCACAGTAAAACATACTGACAAGCTTTCCTGTGCCATGAGCTTTGAAACAATACTCCACAATTACCACAAGATTTTTATTGTCCTTTCATTTTTTTTCACAAAGATGATTTATAAAACAGTGTCACAGCATCTTCTCCCTTGTTTCTGTAAGTTTAAGTTTCTCTTGGCAATGCAGTTGCAACAGCAGTTTACATTTTTACTCAGTGGTGGCAGATTGAAAGTGCACAAAAAACATACTGTATGTTTTATGGTAAAACAAAGCATTAGGGTGCGTTGTTTAAACTTACATATACTTCTTACATTTAATTCTACTACATATATGGTCTCTTTCTGTGCACCCAGTCTGATGTGTTGGCCTACGCTGTCCACTGCCAGACTGACGCCCACGGGCGCCCGGTGGCTGGGGTGGTGGTCGTCTGCAGGGACAGACTGACAGAAGCTGCGTACGACCACCAGGCCACAGTACAGGTCTGAGTTACCGTATCGATGAAGTTCTTACACCATGTTGCCAGCTGCCTGTATGGGAAGTGTTGTGTATGTATGATCGGCTGTTTTCCAGACTGTGATCCACGAGCTGTTCCATGCCCTGGGTTTCTCCAAAGGGCTCTTCCACACCTGGACAGACTGTTCCTCCCCTTCTCAAGGTTTTAAAACTCTTTTTTTTTTTATGTCACGATATCAAGTTTAATATATCTTGTGGTAGCAAAATATTCTGTAATTGTGTGTCTTTGCCTCATGTGTGGTGTTAATTTCGGTGTGGAATGATATGAGAGCGAGGGAAACAGGAAATAATGTAAAAATACAATTTAAGAGACCTTGTGTTTTCTCTGCAGTGGGTGCTGGTTGTTCACTTCGGGGCAAAGTGATTCGCGCTGACTGGTCGGGCCAGATGAGGATTTACACCCCTTCTGTCATCTCGGCCCTGCAGAGGCACCTGGCGTCAGCTGACCCTGAGCTAGGAGGACCGCTGGAGAACCTGGTACCGAGCTCTCCTCCCCATATCTAACTTCTGACTACCCACAGTACCGACCGTGCCCTCTTCCTCCAGGACGCGCCTTCAGGCCAAGCGTCCTCTCACTGGGAGTCCCGAGTCCTGCGGGGGTCCATCATGGCAGCGGTGCTGGAGGACTCCACTGCAGTCCAGATCGACCCGGTCACCTTAGCTGCGTTGCAAGACACGGGCTGGTACACTGTGAACCTGAGCCAGGCACAGAGTCTGGTCTGGGGTGATGGTAAGTGAGAAGGGGGTTGGCTGACTTCTGTATCTTAATCTTACTTGGAAAAAAAGACCGTTTTAATATTTTTTGATAGGTGAAGGAGCCACGTTTGGCTCCCTGTCAACCTGCCAGGACAACTCCTCGTCCTTTTTTTGCACTGGAGGGTAAATTTAAAGTTGCACACAACAACTTCTGTCTTTAACAAGAATACAGGTCGCTTTTCCTACTACAGCACTAATGGCTGCATGATGTCGTTTTCTGTCAGTGGACTTGGGTGTCATTTTCTCCACCTCCACAAGGGGGAGTGCCAGACCGATCCATACCTGGAGGGATGTGGAGTCTTCAAACCCCTCAAGAATGCAGTGAGTTATAGTCCCCATGATTTTCTTGGAAATCCTCTTCACCAAACAATATGGCATTGATTTGCGTTTTCCTTTCCAACTCTGCAAAGCAGTGATGTTTGTGTTTTTAATTCGTGATGTGTGCCTTTTTGTTGCCACTGCAGCAGCAGCAGCATTTCACACACACACACACACACACACCCTTTTTGTGGTCCGTCAGAGTGAATGCTGGAAAAAAGAAAATGCCAGGCAGCCACCTGAGGACGAGTGGAGCGGGGAGATCTTTGGCCTCGACAGCCGCTGCTTCTTCTCCAGCCTGACCAGACAGGTGGGCGTGTGCATGCACGTGAATGCAGCACGTGAACTTTTTTGTTGTTGTTGTTTAACTTTTTTTTCATCACCCAACTCTGTTTTGCAACCAGAGCCGGTTCCTCATGTTAAGTATCTCGGCGGAGGGCCGCTGTTACAGGCACCGGTGTACTGGACCGAACAGGTACCAAATTCAGGTGTCTGGCGCGGAGTGGCTGGACTGTCCAGCAGGGGGCGCAATTGAGGTAACACCACCCACGTATGGAGAGCATGCTGTAAATCAGTACGACTTTTAAGAGATAATGTACAGTAGATACTAAACACGGTGTCTGATGTATTTACATCGTGTGGCCACTTAATTTGGTACACCTGTACCTGCACAGTCTAATTCTGCATATCATCCATATTGTTGGAAAGGAACAAAATCTCATGTTTATTATTGACATTTTAATTAAAGGTGGTGTTGTAGAGGACTACAGTTTATTGACAGGTGTTTCTATTTTTATTCCATACTTACATACATAAGGAAAGCAGAAGAATAAAAACACTTCTGAACATTATACAGTTATCTGTCTGTATTGCAGAACTGCTGTGTTGCATTATTTTTAGCTATTGAACTGACACTTTAAACTATAACTGCCATTTGGGATGTTTTTAATCTGATATTGAGTCACATTATCTGCTTTTTTTCCAATTCTCAGATAAAAGGATACTGGGGTTTGGTTTTCTGCCCTGACAGGAGGTTATGTCTGTACCCTGACATTACGCCTCCTTCTGATAATATCAAGACATTTTCTGTTTCTCACACAAGGCAAGTATGAATTCAGTCAGAAAAAGAACTCTGTTTTGGATTACAGGAACCTCTAACTCACCTTACGGTTTGTTGTTTTTTAAAAAGTGGCCCGCGTGAGGTGTTAACTCCGGCCCAGGATGGGACCCGGTCATCCCCGGGACCTCTTACAGAGCTCTGTGCAGCCATGGCGCTCGGCTCTGCTGCTGCTGTGTGTCTCCTGGCTGCACTCATGCTGTGTTACAGGAAATGTCGCTCCCGCAGGGTGAGGATCCACGCTGCCTCAGAGGATCACAGTGACCTTTAACAACTCACTATAAACTCAGTCTTTAAAGCTACACACACACAGTTTATACAGGAATGTTTGACATACACCCTCTGTGATTGTTTCAGACCCTTCTCATCATGTGCGATTTAAAGTCTGGCTAGAAAGGGGCAGAGTAAAGTCAGAGGTAAAAAGGGATGATCTGTGTCTTTTGTCTTTTTATTTTATTTTCTCTTCCATACAGGGATAGAGGTTTGTCTAGGAGCCACACCACTAGGACAGATTTTGTAGGGTGAACTGGTCCGGCCACATTCCCTCTTTAGTTTCAGGCAGACAAAGCAGAATTCCACTTGGCACCGGGGGCATTTGATGTTTTTGCAGTATTTTTGGCTATGTTCCACCTTCATTCCGCAGGTGGGACAGGCGCGGACAGAGGGACACTCCCTGACGCCCTCCACTTGGGGCAGGCTGATGGTCCTGCACGTCTGCAGATGTTGCAGGTCCTGGTTGACACAGCCGGGGTTGCCGCAGTGATAAGATTGAGGCTTGTGACTTTTCCACTGCTTCTGACACTGCCAGCAGAAGTAGTAGGCCTTCTTCTGGTCAGCTGTGCATATGATGCACTTGACACAAAGGTTGGAGAAGTCCTTTCTCTCCACATGTGTTTTGCACTGTGGACACTGTCATGGAAAACAGTGAAGGGAGATGGGAAAATCAAATTTCAAAATATCTGAATGAAAGAAAATCCACCTGAATGACAACAGAAACCACAGGACATACTCACGAGCTGAATGTCAGAGTATTCTGCAGCAGCCAGGCGGGCCATGGTCTCTTCAAAGTACTGCATTTCTTCAACAGACAAATCTGCCAGTTTGCGCACTTCCTGGTACGACCACAGTTGTTTGCACTGTTTGGTTCCCTGTACCAGTGCGGGGCATCTGAATTTGTAAATCCCCTTCAAACAAAGAAAAAAAACCCAACAAATCAAGTACAGTAATTAATCCATTTAAATTCATTTTCTGTGTGAGTGCTAAGTTTAGCTGAGTCTTAGAAGTAAAATAATAAACTTTACAAAAGACGTGAGATACCTGATCCAACTGGCTGCGGCACCACAGTGTTAGAGATTCAGGGCTGACGGCGTGGCCGCAGGACAGCTGTGCTCTGAGGCAGCCATCACCCTCTTCTGAAGCTGAAGAGCACCAAAATAAGTATATTAACTCCTGTACTGTCCTGTACAACTCAACAGCTCATATAAAGAAAAGGAAGCAGACAGTGATACTTAATGATAAAGTTAAACTTTGATGAACTTTGTTGAACTCTTCCTGTGCATGTGCTGAGCAAGAAAAGGAAATAAAACTTACACAATGGATCCAAGTCATCTGCCCGGCTGACGAAGTTTATCGTAGTATCTAGCGGGTTGTATCCTCTCACAGCCCGTCCCTGTTGGACACTACTCATTTTGATCTTCTCAATTGGCAAAAAAAAACATCTGGCAATAGGATTAGTGAAAAAAATGTCAATTTACATTAACACTTCATCCCAGTTTACAGAATTAAAATCATTTCATTTAAGCATGCAACATTCTGAGTCTCACTGATGTCAAAACTATTAAAAATTCTATTATTTCTCTTTGTCATAATGAGATTTTGACGCTCGGTCTCAATCACTAACGTCCCAGTTGGTTGTTCTCAGCTGGTTCAACCGGACACGGACGCGTTTACAGGAAAGCAATGGAAAACAACAGAAGTCACTTGCATTTCAGTGAAAGTTATTCTGGCGTTCATGTTATGTTAAGCATGTTAAGCAAGCACAAAGACTAAGGCACTTGACTAAAGTTTGAACCAGTGCATGTACGAACAGTGAGCTTGTAGAAACTCTCTTCTCTTTTATTGTGAAGTCGTGGACATTAGCGGCACCTCCATAAGAGAGAGTGGAGAATCGTGTCTCACCTTCGTGTGACAGCTGAGTATCAGCGATTCTCTTCCTGCTCACACGGCAGCGCGAACCGGCGTCCGCGTCCCAGCGCCGACGGAGGTCCCGGTGAGCGTCCACCGGGTTTTATAGTTTCAGCGCAGCGTGTGTGTGTGTGTGTGTGTGTGTGTGTGTGTGTGTGTGTGTGTGTGTGTGTGTGTGTGTGTGTGTGTGTGTGTGTGTGTGTGTGTGTGTGTGTGCGCGTGTGTGTGCGTGCGCGCGCGCTATCGAAAGTGAAAGACTACGGGATCACTCGCTGTTGTTTAGACCGTTTAGGCGGTAATTCCTTTATGTTTCACGAATATCTGTTGTCTTTATATCTGCTCATTTTATTCCGTACAGTTTTATTCTGTACAGTAACTTTATTTCTCCTTGCTCTTAACTCGTGACCTGGTTGTTGAACCATTACCGTCAGCTGTATGGGATGAGGATGAATCTTATCTAAAAATGACAACAGTCGATCGGAGGACGTCAGCATGAACAACGACCGCGTGGAAATGTTCAGAAGGAAACTAAACGACTTGAGCATCACAGGTCAGCAGCATGAGATGGACTCACATCTGTGGCTCATACATGTGAGGTTGTGTGCAGGTTGTGTGTCATGTGTCACTGCTGTGCCTCCAGATTACCACGGCCTGAACAGCCCAGGTCTTACGTGCTATTTGAACAGCGTGCTCCAGGTGCTTTTTATGACTGAAGACTTCCGGGAATCAATAAAACGGTTTGCAACCTCAGCTCTTGTTGCTTACATATTTTTTCAGACGGCACATTTATTGATTTAGCTCTTTGCAGTATCTTAAATGAGTCATTAGCACATGTTAAGCTCACTGATGGTGGAAATAAATAGTCTGGCGCACAACTTTGCTTCATTGGTTGCACATTTGATAATGTTGTGTATTTTCTCGCTCTGCCACAGATGCTGCGGGAAATCTGCAACAACAACAGACACACTCCTGGGAAAACTCTTCAATGACTTGGAGAGGCGTGTGGCTAAAACACACAGCATTACAAATGAGCTGGGCATCACAGATGGTAAGACACGTTTCACTGCAGCTGCAGACGCTTGTGTGCTGAGGCCCCGCACTCTCTCACGCCGGGACCAACTCAGAGAGGTAGAAAATATGTAAATGATGAACCATCTTTTTTTTTGTCCACTCACTCCCACATTCAGTGTATGAACAACGCGATGCTTCTGAGTACTTTGAGAAGATTCTGTGTCTGGCCAGTCCGGAGGCATCCAAGGTAAGTATTTAAGACCTTTAAGGTTAATGTGATGGACCTGCTGTCAATCAGCGATCGATACTTACATGTTTGTAGCTCTGAAACCTTCCTCCACAGCACTAACTGAACCTCTGCTGTATTCCTGTGAGCAGCTGTTCCAGGGAAAGCTGAATCATAAAACCACCTGTGCAGTTTGTAAGAGGTGGAATGACTCCTGCAGCTTTTTCTGGATTCTGCCGCTAGCGATGGGACATTCAAGAAGTCAAACCTACAGTGTGGTATTATGCTTTCCTTGAACACCAGCAGAAAGTTGTGTACTTTTCTCACATGAAGCGAGAGAAGAAGTTGCAGAATAAATGAATGGTGGTTGTTTACAGGAGAGAGCGCTGAGGGCATTCTTCAAGAATGAAAAAGTCTCCGGGGATGACAAGATGTACTGCCATCACTGCAATGAGAAGCAAGATGCTGACATTGTGAGCCACGCATTTGGTCTTTATTAGAATACAGGGGACTTTAGGACTGTCTCTTGTCAATGCACATGTGTTCACTGTGGGATTTAGGACTGCGAGATGACAAAAAACCCACATGTTCTGACCCTCCTGCTGAAAAGATTCACCTTCGACAATGAGTGGAAGAGCTATGTCAAGCTTCACTGCAAAGTTGATGTGCCCCAAACTTTACACATGGGGGTATGTGTGTGTGTGTGTGTGTGTGTGTGTGTGTGTGTATTATAGTCAACAGAAACTAACACTTCTTAAATCAGATGTCTTTGTTTTATTTCCTTTCTCCTCAGAGTTGCAAATATGACCTCTATGCTTTAGTTCACCACTCTGGTGACCTCACAGGAGGTCATTACACTGCTGAGATCAAATCTTTTGAAACTCAGGAGTGGTATTGCTTCAATGACGACATTGTTGAGAGGGTGAGGGGACTCCTTTTTCTATAACCAGTCCAATGTTTAAAAAAAGTCATCATGCAGGTAAACATACAACAATATGCAGTTTAACTGTGGTATTCTTCACTTCTCCAGGTCCAACAGCCACTGTTTGGGTGTGGAGACACGTCTGTGAGGTGAATCTGCCATTGATTTTACACAGAAATGAGTGGACACGCTGTCCTTCAGTGGGTTTGTTGGTTGGCCCCAAACAAAATATCCCAACAACCAATCAGATGCATTGCCATGCCATTACTTTGGTGATTCAGTGACATGAGTTTTGCATTTGTTAAGTCAAATATTTTTGGATGATTCTCCATGAAGCTTACACATGCTCCCTTCAAGATTCAGTGTATTAATTTAGTAATGCTAATATACGGTCCACTTCCATCCAGCGTGTCATCATTTTTAATTTTAATCTGTTTGAAGCACACTGAACCTTTCACTCACAATGTGTGCTGAACAATCCTTAGTGCTGGAGATTAGGTGCTTTGCTCAAGAGAACCTGTGTTTCGGTTGATTTAACGAATGTCTCCTCTCAAAACAGGTCTCACACAGCATACCTTCTCATGTACAGGAAGGGTGAGTAAATGTGCCACATTTTATTATCCTTATGTAGCCTCCTGTATGTTTGGATTGTTTTGTAGATAATGAAAACTGAATGTACACACTGCTGTACACTTGAAGTCTATCGCTCCTCTGCTTCTTTCTCTTCCAAGAGAGCAATCATTCTGAAAAGGCCGTTGAAATCGAGCAGGAAGGTCGATTTGCACAGATAGATGCTGAAGCTGAAGGAGAGGATGACGGCCCCAGCGGAGATGAAACCCCGAAGCTCTCGTTTGGCGACGACGATGCGGTTTGGAGGAGACAGACACACTCTTCCGTGGAAATGGAAAAACAGACAAACCGGAGGACAGTGTGGGTGAGACCACACCAAGACACACTGCTTCAAACTGCCAGTGAAACAGATGCAGGCAGTTCCAAACCAAGTTCACAGTTTGTGAAGATGCAAAAAGACAGAGGACATCACGAGGCACACTGTGTTGGCAATATGTTTGAGCAAAACCATAATTACCAAAAAGAAAAGACTGAAGACAGATGATATTGCCTGGGAAGGGACAGGAACAGACAGCATTGTTACAACCACTCGAACAAAACATGTGACTGATAGTAGCCCGAAAAGAAATAGAATCAAGCCTGCAGAAACTAAAGGGGTGAAGAATAAAAGGAGGGTCGCAGCCGAGCTAAGCATGGAAGGAAGCGGCGTCAAACAGAGAGCAGAACATTCGCACAGTCGCTGCAGGATAACAGGTGAGCCTGTTTCACCGGGCCTGTGCAGAAGATGGTGCGACTTAAAGAGAGGCGAAGAGAAATGGCAGCTGGCCGGAGTCGAAGGCCGAACACTTGGAGCCACACAGCCTGTGACAGAGGGTGTTTGTGAGCGCAAGAGGAAAAATACTAAGAGGAGTGAGGAGGCAGTCAAACGAGACCCGTGGAGGTGATCAAATAGTAAGTGTAATGTTCTTATTTCACTCGTTAACTGACTTGATGTTTAATTAATCTGAATATCTTTTGTGACATCAGGTTTATGTTTTTTTAATAGGATGCTTTATTTGCAGAAGGTATGTTGGGTATTCTATTGCATATGCAACATCCAATTTGATTTCACCCAGGGGGTGTGTGCTGAAGTATGGAAAGAATAAATTTCTTTAAAACCCGCTCAGGACATGCTACCGAGACTCATTTTAATGTTCCACTGGCCGAGTAGAACAAGAAGACACACTGGATGCTACAGGCTATGTACAGTCTAAATCATCCTTCATATTAATAACTATAAGTGTTGGGTCGGCTCGGACGACACCTCTCTTCAGTTGATTGAGAATTGTTAATGTTGCTGTATCATAATAAGCAAAAACTGAGGCTCGCTGTTGCGGCTGCAGCAAATGACATTTGTGTTCCTTTGCTTTTGTCTTTTGTTACTTTCAGTTTCTCCTCAGCAGTTTCATGAAAACACGTGATTGCAGCACAGCAGGTAATGGATTTCCCCTCCATATAATCATAATTCAAATTTATCCTTAAAAAAACAATCGTTACTTACAGATGAAGAGTTTTATTTTATTTCATTTAAATCAAAAGCCATATTTGTTTCTTTGCTGCCCAGAACTACAAATTCTAAACTGTACAAAAAGTGCAAGAGTCTTGTTGTGATATGATTCACTGCTGTGGCATACATGAAGGCTGGTGGTAAAGCTATTATTGTCTTCACTGGTCTATAAACGCCAAAACACTTTGTGCTGGAATATCAGGGGATTACCAGCGTGCAACACTGATAAGATGAGAAAGAAAGTGAAAACTTTTTTTTTTTCCTGGGCGTTTTATATAAAAGGAACAACACCTTCAAATTTCTTTGCCTGTCAGTGAGTGATCACAGAAGACAACAAGAAAATCAAGATGTGTAAAGGTTCAGTCAGGGTGCTGGGATATACCGGCCAGCAGAGACTCATCCAGCTGGCCGACACCGAGGAGCAGATGCAACAAATGACCGTGAAGCAGCTGAAAGAGAGAACTTCTGCAGCCTTTCCCTGCACTGGAGGTAATAAACAGATACAAAAGAGAATTTTTAAAAACACAGCAGGAATGTTGTTGTTTGTTTGTTTTTTTACTATTTGCAACAGTAACAGGTAAGCCCTCGGGCTGCACACGTTGATCCTCTATCTTTTCTCTGCTGTATAGGAAACAATGAGAATTCCGTTCGTATGCACTTCAAGAACAAGGAGCTGGGCAATATCACCGCCAAGCTGTCTGAATACGGAATCAAGTACGATTCCGTGATCCATCTGACGCTGAGGGTTCACGGAGGATAGACGGCTCGACATCGTGACCTGCTCCTCCTGCTTCTGTGATTTTCTGTTTTACCAATCTCTCTCATGCGCTCTGTCCTCCGTTTGCTGACCTTTACTGGTTACTGCTGTATGTCACGCTGATGCAATATGAATAAGTGGACTAATAAATTTGTCTGAAAGAAAATAAAATGTAATTTCTTAATTATAATTTGAGTGGCAATGCATTGTCAAGTCAAAGAAATGCATTTACACATTGGTTGTTTAAGCTTCCATATGGAAATACTCAGGGATATATGGAGCTCTTCTGAAAGCATATGAATTTAGACCAGCTTCATGACATACTGCATGTGACATATCTGATTTTGACCTTTGTATGATATGTGGAGAGTTTGCTGTCATACATGAGCTTGTTTGGGTGAGACATCAAATAAACACACTGTATTCAAGTAAAAGAAACCTTTATTTAGTGATGTAGCATTTAGTGATTAACTATCAGTGAGCAAAAATAAATTTTCATTAAGAAAATCTTTGGCAGTTTTCAGAACAGCATGTTGTCGAACTTAAAATACAGACATACTGAAGATTCAGGTGCAATAAGCATCTTACAGTATAATCCAACAGGAAAAGTCTCGTGTGGCAGGAGAAGGCTATAAGCATGTCTTATGAGCAGTAAGTGTGTGTCTGTGTGTCTGTGCGCACACATGTTGATGTTAGTTTTTGTGCCACACAGGCAGGGAGGTTTGTCTTGGCGCCACCCCAGCGCTGCAGGGAAGGAAGTAAGAGCTGGTCTTCAGGCACTCCGGAGTGAGCTTCAGACACACGAAGCAGAACTCCACCTGACAGCGGGGGCAGATGATGTTCTTGCAGCCCGTTTTATCGTGCTCCACCTTCTGGCCACAGGTGGGGCAGGCCCGGATGGAGGGACACCTGTCGACCCCCTGCACCTGTGGGAGGGTGGTGTCCTTGCAGTTCTTGAGGAGCATCAGGTTGTGGTTGACGCAGCCGTCGTTGTCGCAGCGGTCCGAGCGTGGAGCTTTGCCTTTCCACGGCCTCAGACACTGCCAGCAGAACTCGTACTTCTCCTTCTTGTCTGCTTTGCAGATTATGCAGTGCACACAGAGGTTTGTTAGATCTTCTCTCTCCACGTAAGTATCGCACCCAGGACACTATTGGAAAGGAATAATTCAACATTTTGGGAAATACACTCATATTCATACATTCATGCCTTCATTCCCCTTTCTCTCCTGTATCATTTCTGGTGGAGACAACACTCACTGGTTGGCATTCACAGTATTCTGTGGCGGCCAGACGGGCGATGGTCTGTTCAAAGTACTTCATCTCATCAGCGGTCAGCACTGCCAGCTTGCGCACCTCTTCATAGGGCCACACTGCTCCACACTGCTGCAAGGTACCGTCCATCAAAGCAGGGCACTTAAATTTGTACTGGCCCTGAAATTAAATGGACAGGTTGTGTTATATTGTTATATGTTGTAGATGTGATGAACCCAGGTCAGGTTGAGCAACTCTGACATGTTAACTTCTTCTGGCCATTTGGAAACAGTAGAGACAAGTTGTGAACACTGACTGTGGACATGTTGCTGTAGAAATGTAAGTCATGTTTCCGCTTTTTAATAGTAAGAACTAAACAAAAAGTAAACCTTTACATGAAAATTGTGCAGGTGGAAAAGGTAAAATTCCCTTTGTTGATTTGCAGGGAATACATATATTTCCAACATGGTAGTTTAATAAATTAAAAAAAGGGGGAAAATAGGATTGACTCCATGGAAGTGACAAAAATGGATCTAACTGAATTGGACATGAAGTTTTAGGAGACAGCTCGCAGCCTGACTCTTCTAACGCGGACTGCGAACACACACCTTTGTGCTTTGCGAGTGCAGATGGTGAAAAGTACCTGATCCACGAGGCTGCGGCACCAGCCAGTGAGAGACTGCGGGGTGACGGCGTGACCACAGGACATCTCTGCCCGAAGACTGCGGTCGTCGGCATCCGGTGCTGAGGAGAACCGGCAACAACAGAACGACACAGAACTGAGAATATAAAGTGTTCGTAACGTGTCACGAGTGGAAACAAACTTGACACTTCATAAGGGATTGAAATATTTACGCATTGGATCCAGATCATCGGGTCTGTTGACGAACTTGAGGGTGTTGTCCCTGCGGTCGTACACTTTCTCGTGCTGGTCCGGCGTGGTCATCTCTGCTGCAGCTCGGCTCCTCTCTGTCCCAACTCTGGAGATAATCTGCGAGGACTGCTGTTACCTTCACGGTCTACTCCGAGAATAGTTTACTCCTTTTGCTTTCAGTTTTGCTCGGGTTACAAGAAATCCCGTGGATTCAGGTTGGCAGGCGTGGATACTGTTTATTAACTTGTAATTATTGTTATTATTGCTTTTAAGCACTATTATTATACGGATAGCTTCAGCTTATGGTCCAGTTTGTACAGAAAAAGTAATTATAAGCAAATACTGCATAATAATAAATACCGTAAACTGCTTCACAACACTTTTTTTATAAGGCAACCAGAGTGTGAAGCTGGTAAACGGCCACATTCCACAAACACTGCTATAATACCCAGTTATCATTAAAGCAGTGCTAATTTATGGAAATCCCTCTACATTACACTACATTTTATAGAAATACTGCACAGGCAGTGTGGCGGAAACTAAAAACTCCCAAGATAAACTCAAGCGTGTCCACATTTATTGCAGGGCTCGATACTGTTGTCAGTTTTTTTCAAAGTAAGAGTGGGCAATAAATGCACAGTGATAAGAGGACTGATGGGTTGTGCTAGTAAACAAGAAAAACAAAACAGCCCAACAAGTGGCACAGAAAGAAAGTTGTTTTCACTTTACATAGCAGCTGTTCTTGATGTCGTCTGCAGGTATTACAACGGCATGGCTCATAATCGAAAGTGAAGGTATCCCTGTCTGCCTGTCTGACGTTGCTCCCTCTGATTACCCTCCCCTACCCTACCCTGAAAACACCTCGGATTGTCAGTACATACACCAGAAGCGACAAGAGCGCACACAACACAAAACAGCACATAATGGGCAAAATCTTCCAAGTGCAAGTTTGTGGGCTGAGGGGCGAGAAAATGCTCATCGACCTGTGCAACACCGACGAGCAGATGAGGAACATGACGGTGCAGCAGCTGAAGGAGAAGATCGTGCAGAGGCTCCCCAGCAGCGATGGTCTGTAACAATGTTTTCACGTGTCAGAGCTGCAGTTTGTCCATCAGCACAATATCACAAGATTTTCCCCCCAGGCAACGAGAGTGACCTTCTAGTTTTTTTAAACGTAATCTTCGAAGACATGTGTTTTGTAATGTGTCAATTCTATAAGTAGTGACAGAAAAAATTTCAAAAGTGACATTGCATTATTGTTTTTCATCGCCACACATAACCCAATACTAGTTTTTAGGTTTGTTAATATAAAATAATCTGTTTCCTAATCTCTCTCTCTCTCTCTCTCTCTCTCTCTCTCTCTCTCTCTCTGTGTGTGTGTGTGTGTGTGTGTGTGTGTAGAAGATACGGCTCTGCGGCTCATCTTTGCAGACAAGATGCTGAATGAAGAATCCAAGCTTCTGTCTGACTATGGAGTCCAGCACATGTCAGTGATCCACATGGTGTTAAGGCTTCCAGGAGGACTGACCGCCCAACTCCTCCTCCCTGCTCCCTCCGCTGCTGCTCCCGCTTAAGACATCCCTAACACTGTTCACTAATGTCCAGTATTTACTGGATGGGACAATTTATTGCAATAATCAATAACATTCCCCTGTTGCCTGTTAAGATGGTGTAAAATTTGTTTCTTCAAAATAAAAAAAAAACTACAAAATAAAATCAAGTTCTCTTTGCCTCATCTTTTCTTTATTCAGCAGATAACTATGAGGCTTACACTAAAGCCTGAGCCACTTTGACAGGATCTTTATCCATGAACCACAGGCAGTAAATCTTTTCATGTGAGTGTTGAAACACATATTATCAAATAGCAAAATCACCACATTACGCCCCTACAAGGGTTTATGCACTGAGTTCTAGGCTTGGCTATATGTTTGACTGTGAGGTGTGTCATTAATTTTAGAGCTACTGTGTATTTGCCCAACAATATTCAAGTTTTTCATGTTAGTCACGTGACCCTTCGGCGCATCATCAAGATATTTCCGACACGCCCTGAACGCAGCACTGCAGAAGGCGAAGCAACAAGTGAAAGCAGTGAGCGTCGGCAGGATTACACAGCTGACACCGCTGTTTCCCAGAAGCAGCATTGAACGCGTGGATCTTGTGGCTGAAGTTGGGCTCGTGTTTCTCTCCCGGCTTGTATTTGTGTTGGTTTGCTACAACTGACTGTCTAATTGCAAACGCCCGTGCAGCTGGCAACAACGTGGGAGTGGACTGAAAACAGGCAATCAGCGGGAAAAGCTGGAATCAGAATGAGTTCATGGATAAGTGATGAGCAGTTTTCCAACCCTCCAGGTGAGATATACGTGCTGTTCGCTCGGTTTATCACGCTGTTTAAGACATTTCTGCAGTTAACCCGCATTTAATAGCAATCCTCTCCTTCCAGCAGCTGATGTAAAGAACCATGGTTTGTTCAACCAAGGAGCAACGTGTTACTTGAACAGTGTGCTGCAGGTGCTGTTCATGACCAAAGACTTCAGAGAGGCTGTGGAAAGGTCTGTCACAAAGTCTGCCTTAAAATGTGTTGATTTGACCTCAGGGCCACGATGCAGCTGTGTGTCACTCATGGTCCCAATGTCTGATTATTGGCATTCAGGCACACGTGTGAAAACTCCAGCAACCCCTGTACCGAGCATATGGACTGTCACCTTAAACACTTGTTTAGTGACTTACAGAAAGGAACAGCGTCCACCAATGAAATCACAGACAAGCTGGGCATCCACAGAGGTACAGCACGCTGGCACACAGAGCAACATCTACGAGGCTTCACCTTATAGGACCTAACCAAATTTTTGGGAAATTTGATCACGAAGTTCATTCACATTTACGTGCAGTTGTATTTTCAAATAACATCTTTGTCCTGTGCACTACATGTGTTAACATATAGTCGCTGAAGATCCACAGATTTCAGTCATTTATCTGTTATTTATATTATTTTTGAACTATCTGAATAAATTCTGATGTCTTCTGCCCCCCCTCAGTGAATGAGCAGCGCGATGCTGCTGAGTACTTTGAGAGGATTTTAGCTCTGACCAGTCCTGATGCATCCCAGGTAAAGACATCTCCATTACTGAAGGGATTTTTTAATGACAAAATGAAAAGCAACACTTGTTCACTTATGTCTGTATTTGTGTGTGTGTGTGTGTGTGTGTTTTCAGATCTTCCACGGAGAGTTGACGCACAAGACTATATGTTCCACGTGTCACAAAGAGGAAAACACAGATGGGCTGTTTTGGCTTCTTCCTCTTGAACTGGTGGATTCCTACAGTGAACACTACAGTGTGGTGAGGATCTGACAGCCTGTTAACTTCACAGCAGCTTCTCTTGCTCAGAGAAATGTGCTTGACTCAACATGCCATTTACAGACTAACACATCACAGACTGGGAGATGTTGTATGCACACAACACCATTTAAATAACGTGCGTGCACTTCTTTAGGTGGATGGCACCGAGGAGTATTTCCCGAGCTTCCTATTTCACTGGAGAAAACCAGATGTACTGTAACCACTGTGACTTCAAATGTGATGCTGCTACTGTGAGTAATGACAAGACACGTCTCTGATTTTGTAATGACGACGTCAACAGTTCACAAAGAGAATCATAACAACATGACAACTCGTGTGGGGTGTGTGTGTGTTTCATTCAGAAGTGTGTAGTAAAGCGTTATCCAGAGGTTTTGGTGTTGCTGCTGAAGAGGTTTAAATTTGACTTCAGTCACATGACATACGTCAAAAACAGCAGCGCTGTGGCTGTTCCCTGCACCCTACAGATCCCAGAGGTATATAAATATGTACTTTATATTTTAGTATTTTATCATAACACATTTCATTTTCATTCCTGGCCCTGATTTCCATATTTTTTCCCCTCTGTTGATCAGAATCAGATGTATGACCTGTATGCAACTGTGGAGCACGTGGGTTATCTGAGAGGTGGACATTACACGGCTACAATTAAGTCCCAGGAGGATGAGAGATGGTATCACTTCAGTGACACCAGAGTCACGTTGGTAAGGATTTTATCATCATTGTCGTTTGTTCAGAAATCACATACACACGTGACAGTGGAAAAGACCCATGTTTGGTTAATGTTATGTTTTATCGTTCTTATCATCGACAGCTTCATTACCAAGACCAGCTGCTCTGGTCGAGTCACACCAAAGAGTAGGGTTTTTTTTGTTCATCTCCATAATGTAATAATGTAATAATTTTTAGATTTCTTAATTGAGTTTTTCACGTGTTTAGCTGCAGGTGGATACACAACAGTGTACTGTACCACCACACAGTGCATGCATAGTGACAGACTGAAAATACACCATGCTGTCACCTCAACTGCAGGCTGATACTCTCACCCACTGATATTGGAGAAAGGAAACAATGATTTTAAAATACAATTCAGAGCCGCTTGTAGAATATATAAGCCACTTATTTTGGTGGATTGGAAAATGACCTTTTCGTCTTTTAACATTTCTCCCACTAGATCCCACACTGCTTATCTTCTTTTTTACAGGAAAAAGACAAGTAAGTGGCATATATGTTCATGATGCTTACTCACATCTAGTGTGACTATATTATATTTTTTTGTATTTATTTGTTATTCTATTCAATCTTCCTCTGTAGCCCATGCTGCAAATACTTGTACTGATGACATTGGGGAGTTGTCCACTGGTGAAGGATTCCTGCCTTCTACTAGAGAGGACAGAGAGCAGGGTCAAGATGCTGAAAGGACCACAGAGAGAATGGAGGACAAGGACACAGTACAAGTGGGTAATGACTCTGACGCCAGTGAGGATGTTTCCATCAACAGAAATGAAGAAACAGGAAGTAGAGGCGTTGTCAGTGTTGGATCTGGATGAGTGGTGGTATCACCTGACCTTATCAGTAATGTAGAGGATCAGGACAAGGGAATAGATGGAGACAACAGAGATGATGAACAGGTAGTAGGAGTTGATGAAGATGATGAGGTAGGTAAGACTGGAGCTCATAAAGCAGCATCAGGGAGAGGAAAGAGCTTGACAAAATATGACCTCTACTGTGAAGGGCTTGATAATATCAGAAAGGGTGGTGATAGAAAACAGGACAGGCCTGAGGATGATCAGAGGCATAAACAGGAAGTTGAACAAAATGATGGCCATGAACCTTTACCTAATATTAAAGAGGGACACGATGAGAAGATGGCAGAAGGTGATGAAGAGCATGAGGTAGGTAAGACTGGAGCTCATAAAGCAGCATCAGGGAGAGGAAAGAGCTTGACAAAATATGACCTCTACTGTGAAGGGCTTGATAATAGCAGAAAGGGTGGTGATAGAAAACAGGACAGGCCTGAGGATGATCAAGGATGTAAACAGGGAAGTGATGAGGATAAAAACGATGGAAGCCATGAGAGAGAGGAGGAGAGGGATGTAAAGGGAGATGAGGAACCAAAGGGAGGAGAAGATGAATCCACCCAAAGAAAAGGAGCAGACACTGCCAGACCTTACCTCAATGAAGGTGTAGAAGATCAGAGAAGATCAGATGACGTTACTCAGAACAGACCAGAGCAGAAAATCAGCATGACACATAAAGATGTGTGTGTTGAGGAGCGAGCTGAAGAGCAGGAAAATGAAGGAGATGAAAAAAATTTTTAAATGGAGAAGAGTCTGGAAAAGTTATGGAGAACCAGAGAGTTGAGGTGTTGGGGAGGAGGGATGTGGCTGGAGAACTGGGTATGAGGAAGTTGCAGTGGAAAATGGAGGTGGGTCAAAGGAGTCAGGGGTACGGGAAGACAATTAGGAAGAAATTAAGGATGGTATCGCAACAATCAGTGGGAGGAATACCACAAGAATAGAAAATACATTACTTTTCCATACTTGTAGTTTCAGCATACTTAACTGTTAGTAATCAGGCAGTATGGATGTCCTGTATATTTTAGTTTATGTACTGTCAATGTCTTTCTTCTGTTTTCAGTCTGCTTTAACAGCATCACCTTTGCTGTTTTTGTAAAATGCATCACTTCCTTGTTGATTCAGTAATTTTCACTGCCGAATGAATCACTGAATTATTTCATCAGTCTGTAACAGAAGGCAATATGTTGTGTGTGTGTGTGTGTGTGTGTGTGTGTACACTTTAATTATTACAAATGACAGTGCTTGGCGTCCCTTTTAATTATGTGTTAGGTGACACTGGCCCAGTGTTTCTTCTCCTCAATAAACAAGCATGAGTGTCACATGACAGACAGATGGGTTCTAAGTAAATAAATTAAGTAAATCATAAGCAAAGGTTTTGTGTGTTCCAGTGTGCATCACAGGTCACTGGTCTTTCTTATGAAACATGCAGGAGATACACGTGACTTTCCAGACACCAGCTGAATTCCCGGAACCCTGTTGCAAAGGTTGAAAGTGAATATCGAAAGTGAAATTATAAAATGGGCGTCTGAGTCGGAGGTATTTCTATTTTAAGTGTTCTTTCACACAGCATACATGATGTGTCTCAGCTGATGTTGAACCAGTAGAACCAGTGATCCAACACAACACAGCAGGGAAATCTCCCCCCCATCATGATTGGTGACCTTTGAACCAAAAAACAGGCATCCACAGCTTTATTACTATTCATTTATTTAAAAGAATGACAGTAAATGCCAAACATAAAAACACAAAGTCTAAAGCATATATGACATTAGTCAGCGGGCATGCTGGTTTTTGGTCATTTGTGTTTACTTTTTGTTGAAAACTGATGCAATGAATCAACATTACCATCTACTGGACATCATCAAGTGATCATTGCAATATGGTTAATGATCAATAAGCAGTGATTCAAGACTAAAAGTGCAACCACAACATTGGCATGCAGTCTTGTTAAGGAACAATTTGTGTTATCCTGGACAAAGTTGTGTACTCCATCTTATTCTGACTGAATCCTGGTCTGAATTTTTCCTTTTTTCTGGAAGATCTGAAAACACCCAGTACTTTGTTTCCTTTTTTTCTCTCTGTGATTCTTGGATAATCGTCTCACCTGTGCCTCTTTTTTTCCACTGCTTCTTCTTTGACATTCCCTAACTCCCTGCACTGCAACTTCCTTAAATCTGGCTCCAGCTTTAGGCTGAGAATTCACCAGTGTCATCTCCACAGCACTGCTGACTCCCTGGTTCTCTCGCAGTCTTTCCATTCCTGCCGACCCTGCTTGTCTGAGAGAAGAGTCCTGTCTTGTTTTAATAAGCGGACCATCTCCTTTATCTTTCTTCTCTTTGGCTTGTTTCTCTGCACCAATATTTTTATATCTTATACTGTGCTCTGGTCTGTTCTGTCTCACATTGGCAAATTCTCCATTGCCCTGATCCTCTTTGTCCTGACCAAAGTGTCTCTCTGATATTCTCCTCTCATGTTCATGTCCATCATTGCATCTCTTTCGTCCATTGTCTCCCTTAATGTCCCTCTTCTTCTTCATCTGTTGATCACGTGGTTCATAGGACCAGCTCCTGCATCCCTGTTTACGCCCAGAATCATCTTCTGACATGTTTCGTCTTCTGTTAGCAACTCTTTTATTGTCCTGAAACTTTCCCCTCTGTGATGCTAATTGATCAGCCCCACTCTTTGAAGATTGAAGGCCATAATCTGCAGCATGGATGAGGAAGTAGTATATAAAGTAAAATAGTTATCAAAGAAATTTAAGGCAGTATATCCATACTATACTATGAGTATGCATAAAGAAAATATATGCCTCTTACTTGTCTTTTTCCTATAAAATAGCAGATAAACACTCTGGGATCTCGTGGTGGAAATGTGAAAAGAAAGGAAGGTCATTTTTATATTCAACAAAATGTACAGAGGGAAAGTAAAAATGCATGGAAACTTACTTTTCAGCACAACCCATCTGAAATGGCAGGTAATCGAGCTGTTGATGAGAAGAATAACCAGATAGTAGACAACATATAAATTATCAGATCAAATCTTAACATCATAATATTGGAGTGGAACTGATCTGTCTTACCAACGTGACTCTGGTGTCACTGAAGTGATACCATCTCTCATCATCCTGGGACTTAATTGTAGCCGTGTAATGTCCACCTCTCAGATAACCCACGTGCTCCACAGTTGCATACAGGTCATACATCTGATTCTGATCAACAGAGGGGAAAAAATTTTGGAAATCAGGGCCAGGAATGAAAATGAAATGTGTTATGATAAAATACTAAAATATAAAGTACATATTTATATACCTCTGGGATCTGTAGGGTGCAGGGAACAGCCACAGCGCTGCTGTTTTTGACGTATGTCATGTGACTGAAGTCAAATTTAAACCTCTTCAGCAGCAACACCAAAACCTCTGGATAACGCTTTACTACACACTTCTGAATGAAACACACACACACCCCACACGAGTTGTCATGTTGTTATGATTCTCTTTGTGAACTGTTGACGTCATCATTACAAAATCAGAGACGTGTCTTGTCATTACTCACAGTAGCAGCATCACATTTGAAGTCACAGTGGTTACAGTACATCTGGTTTTCTCCAGTGAAATAGGAAGCTCGGAAATACTCCTCGGTGCCATCCACCTAAAGAAGTGCACGCACGTTATTTAAATGGTGTTGTGTGCATACAACATCTCCCAGTCTGTGATGTGTTAGTCTGTAAATGGCATGTTGAGTCAAGCACATTTCTCTGAGCAAGAGAAGCTGCTGTGAAGTTAACAGGCTGTCAGATCCTCACCACACTGTAGTGTTCACTGTAGGAATCCACCAGTTCAAGAGGAAGAAGCCAAAACAGCCCATCTGTGTTTTCCTCTTTGTGACACGTGGAACATATAGTCTTGTGCGTCAACTCTCCGTGGAAGATCTGAAAACACACACACACACACACACACACAAATACAGACATAAGTGAACAAGTGTTGCTTTTCATTTTGTCATTAAAAAAATCCCTTCAGTAATGGAGATGTCTTTACCTGGGATGCATCAGGACTGGTCAGAGCTAAAATCCTCTCAAAGTACTCAGCAGCATCGTGCTGCTCATTCACTGAGGGGGTAGAAGACATCAGAATTTATTCAGATAGTTCAAAAATAATATAAATAACAGGTAAAATGACTGAATCTGTGGATCTTCAGCGACTATATGTTAACACATGTAGTGCACAGGACAAAGATGTTATTTGAAAATACAACTGCAGGTAAACGGGAATGAACTTCATGATCAAATTTCCCAAAAACTTGGTTAGGTCCTATAAGGTGAAGCGTCGTAGATGTTGCTCTGTGTGCCAGCGTGCTGTACCTCTGTGGATGCCCAGCTTGTCTGTGATTTCATTGGTGGACGCTGTTCCTTTCTGTAAGTCACTAAACAAGTGTTTAAGGTGACAGTCCATATGCTCGGTACAGGGGTTGCTGGAGTCTTCACACGTGTGCCTGAATGCCAATAATCAGACATTGGGACCATGAGTGACACACAGCTGCATCGTGGCCCTGAGGTCAAATCAACACATTTTAAGGCAGACTTTGTGACAGACCTTTCCACAGCCTCTCTGAAGTCTTTGGTCATGAACAGCACCTGCAGCACACTGTTCAAGTAACACGTTGCTCCTTGGTTGAACAAGCCATGGTTCTTTACATCAGCTGCTGGAAGGAGAGGATTGCTATTAAATGCGGGTTAACTGCAGAAATGTCTTAAACAGCGTGATAAACCGACCGAACAGCACGTATATCTCACCTGGAGGGTTGGAAAACTGCTCATCACTTATCCATGAACTCATTCTGATTCCAGCTTTTCCCGCTGATTGCCTGTTTTCAGTCCTCTCCCACGTTGTTGCCAGCTGCACGGGTGCGGGGTCAGGGTTGCAGTTACAGGCTTTCATGCCACTCCGCTGCTCCCGAGGCAACAGCTCTCTTGCAGGATCTGGTCGGGACACTTTCTCTTTCACTTACATTTGCTTGAGTGCTGCATTCAGGGTCATATGATGAACAGGAAAATCGAGCTGGTTTAAATGCATATGTTTATGCAACAAGTGGAGAAAACCAAATCATCTTCTAAACTGTGAAACTATATGTGGACCATAATTCACAACCGTTCGAGTAACTGTAGTTATTGTTGTACTTATTTCCCTACAACTGAAACACTACAGTAGTATTAGTGTCGTGAATGCCAGTGGGAAAAAGAGTTTAATATAAGTTATATTATATTTGAACTGAATACACTGCCTCGACCACTGAACTAAAAAACATACATTCATCATACGTGGAATTCTGCTGCACAGCATTGGCTCCTCGCGCTTTCCGTAGCAGGTCATTTCCCTGTCAACATGGCTGCCATCAGAAGCGGGGTGACTCCGGGCTGCCTCGCAAGATGTTTCCTGAGACAGACTCGCAAACCGGCCCAAGGCAGCCATCCCCCGTCAGACATTCGGAACCACGTAGGTTTTCTTTACTGCTTCACAACCGCTGCATTGTTCCCGCTTCCGATACACGGACACACACAGTGTCTTTCTGCGGCTAACTCGCTAGCCGGTTAGCATCCTCGCTGCGCAGTTAACGAGTGCATGTCTCCCGTGTGACTTTGACCGCCTTGAACAGCCTCTCTGGGAAAGACAGGTGTTTAACGCAACCGCGTCGTCCCTTGGCTTTTAGGTAGTTTAGCGAGCGGCACTGAAACCCTGGCTCATGACATTGTGGAGTTTATTGTGACATTATTGACGCATTGGTACATCTGTGCGACAACATTTCTCCTGCAGTGAAGAAGAAACGCGGCCTGCTGCGCTGCTTCGCTGAGGTTTGATGATCAGGATGAGTTTAAACATCAGGCAGCTAATTAAGCAGTGGATTAGTCTAAACCTAACCCAAACCCCGCTGCTTTGTAAACCCCTCAAATGCCACTAGATGTCACTGCAGCTGAGGCTTGCCTTAAACCTGCTGCACACCTGGGCCCCGACTAAGAACAGCAGGCATTTGATAGGAAGTTATGCCACTTTTTTCATTCATCTGGGAAGCAAACAAATAAATAGGAATAGATATTCCATTGATTTTATTTGCAGACGCTGTTCAAGCATCTTCATTGTCTGCAGGTGTCTGTCCTTGTCCACCAACAGCAGAATTTTGTTGTTGTTGTTTATTTTGTAAAGCGTGTGCTCAGCTGACACTCTGGCGCTCTGGTTTCCAAACAGCGGTTGCTCCAGAGGTCCCACCTGCACACAGTGTTTGAGTGTCGTCTTCCCACCGCCAGGGATCTGCTGGGCAGGAGACAGCATGGGAAGTTCCTGTGGGTGAACGCCGTGGCAGTCAGACACAACAGCTCACAGGTTGTTTAATTGCTTTAGATTGCTATATTCCTACTAAAATTTTTAACTCATATACTGATACTAATTTTTTATTGACATTTCCAGATCCCACCTGAGGATGGATCAATGGCAGCTCCAGTGGTTGAAGCTCCTGACAGTCCTCCTCTCCTGGAGTCCTCCCCCGTCTCTCTGGACAATGATCCCACACCCATTTTCGCACAACCAATCACTGAACAGGTGGCTGAGACTATCATAGAGTTCTGTCACCTCAGCAAGTAGTTTACCTTCTAACTCGATCAATGTGATTCCATTCTCACTGATATTTTCAGATTCCAGTTGAAACCCTTTCCATGGCGGTACCGGTGGCAGAAAGCTCTGCTCCTCTTTCACCTCCAGTCTTGGATCCCTCCCCTGAGCTTGTGTCCGCTGACCCCACCCCTGTTTTAACACAGCCGGTCATTGAGCAGGTGGCTGACATCGCACCAACAGCAGCAGAGGTCCTGCAAGCTGCGACCACGGAACTCACTTTAACAGAGCTTGGACTGGCCAGCCACACACCTGTGGGACTGATCCAGAACCTGTTAGAGTTCATTCACATAGATCTGGGTTTACCCTGGTGGGGGGCCATCGTTGCAGGTAAGCACGGCTCAGCAAAAACTTGGAAGTCAATGTGTCAAAAATATGCAATTCTCAGAAAACAGACTGTATCCATGAGTGAGTTGATATTAACCTTGAGTCTGATTTTGAGCAGCACAAACAGTGTTTGTTTAATTTCCTGTTTCCATTCATCTTTTGCAGGAACGGTACTGGCTCGTCTTGCTGTGTTTCCAGTCATGGTGAAGGGCCAGCGCGAGGCGGCCAAGCTGAACAACGTGCTGCCTGAGATGACCAAACTCACCAACAGAATGACTGAGGCCAAACAGAGTGGAAACAAATTTGAATGTAAATTTTCATTCCTTTTCTCTTTCCACCTAATTCTTCTTCAGTCGCAGTACAGATGAGTGCCTTGGTGTTTCCTGGATGGATCTTACTTGCTTGTTTGTTGCAGTTGCTAAAGCCTACACTGACCTGAACTTGTTCCAGAAGAAGCATGACGTGAATCCTCTCCGTGGCTTCCTGGTTCCTTTGGTGCAGGTCAGTTTATTTCTGTAATGATTCCACTTTAAATGTTACTGAGCTACAGCACTTAAAGATTATATATAAGTGTTTATGGTCAATTTTCCATGTTCAGAACACATTCCTTGATTAATATAGGGTTCATTTTCATATCCGAATTTCTATTTCCTGTACTTTTATGGGGTCAAACCAGGATGAAATAGTTTTTTCAACCTTGATGAATCCTGTGTTTCCTCAGGCACCAGTCTTCATCTCCTTCTTCATCGCACTGAGGAAGATGGCGTACCTGCCGGTGCCTAGCTTGCAGACGGGTGGTGCGCTCTGGTTTCTGGACCTGACAGCAGCGGATCCTTTTTATATTCTACCTTTAGCTGTCACTGGAACCATGTTCTTTATCCTGGAGGTGAGGCAGCATTTCTCAGCTTGTCAGGATCAGTCAAACACCATAAACGCTCATCTGTATTTTGCAGTGCTTTGCTATGCTTCTCCCTAATAATCAGCACATTTGTTTTGTTTTTCTCTTCTAGTTGGGTGCAGAGTCTGGTATTGACAACCCCAATCTGAGAGCGATGAAGACTGTGTTCAGGATCATGCCCTTAGTCATTCTTCCCCTCACTATCAACTTCCCCACGGTCTGTCTGTCAATTGCTCTTATCAGTTTTTACTCTTGTTCTTCAGGTTTAACCTCCCATTTTAAACACTTTAAGACTTGTGCTGCTGCACATCGTGTCCATTCACTGTCTAAAATATATTTCTTTTCAAACTAACTTCAGGCGGTGTTCACCTACTGGCTGACCTCTAACTGCTTCTCCCTGGGTCAAGTTGCCCTGCTCAGACACCCTTGGGTCAGAGAGAGGCTCAGGATCCCAGAGAGGATCAAGCACCCAGCCTCCGCTCTGCCCCAAAATGACGGCTTCATCGCAAGCATGAAGAAAGGTCGGTGTTAAAGGCATCAAGTGTTTTATCCCTTCACTTGTTCAACAGTTGCAGCACTGATTATTTCAGGCTTTGCACATGTTGTAACTCTTTGTGAGTTTCCAGGCTGGAAGAACGCTCAGCTGGCCCAGCAGCTGGAAGAGAGGGAAAGGCGGATCAAAAATCATCTGGACCTCGCTGCTAAAGGTCAGTCCCAACTCTCTGTTTTAATGATGAGTTCCTGCTGAAGGATCAACTTGTTACTTATTGAGATTCATGAAAACAAAAGATAGAAAAAATAAAATGAAGATAGAGGAAGCATACACTGATATGTGGCATCATCAAAATGGTTGGATTTAAATGACCAAAATATACACTCATTAATCTAAGGTTCATAAAATACACAATAATTTCAGGAGCCTAAAAACAAAGTTTTTACAAACCTAAACATAAAGGTTTTAGTTTCTTTAAAAACACTGATAACAATTGTTCTGCAAACTAATATGCAATAAAGAAATAAGATAAAGAGATAAAATTTCAGGATACAAAGAATAACGCCACCATCTTTATGTGATGACGTCACTGTGCGAGTGCCGAACAGGGGCTCCCCCTTGTGGCTGCGTCCAATAATTGCGATAGCATTGCATTTTTGGAGAAATACACATGCAGCTTTTCTCAAGGTGGAATCCTGGAGGATTAAACAGAGTTCCACAAAGTGAGTATCTTACTGTCATTAATACTGTTCATTTTCATTTGTCATTGTCAGACTACTGCTGGAATTACTGACCCATAAATCAATCCCTCGATTGATTTTGAAGTAATGTTTTTGTAAAACTGTCAAAATTCACTTGTTCCAGCCTTTAAACGGGAATATTTTCTTACCTTATTGTAAACTAAACTAACTTTTGGTCTCTTTATAGACCAACTGGAAAAATTTAACAACTGCTTGAGAAGTTAATTTGCACATTGGTGCACATTAGTTGCTGCCTTACTTGTTACTGTTGCGTTTGTATATTTTTTATCTACAAATAGACATCTGGAGTTTTATAGGTTTTGAGAGGTGTGTGATGACCATGACTGTTGGGAACAGATGTACCTTCACATCCTGATCACTAGATGGAGCTGTTTTTATGTGTATTTCTCTGCTGCTTTTTAACGTTTCCATTTGTACTGAATCCATGGATGCGTTAAAAACAAGACAACACTTCATTACATTTATTTGGTTCAGTTCATCATTTCTAAAAAGTCTTTGTCTGATTTTTTTTTTTTTTCTCCATAGGTCCGCTGAGGCAGACTTTTACCCACAATCCTCTGCAGCAGAATCCTCCCATGGCTGCAGCATCCGTGAAAAACAAGCAAGCTCATGGCAAAGCAAAGCCATGGGAGGACACTATTGGATAAAACTGACTGGCTCATAGCTTGTTAGTATTATGACTTATGTACATATTTATGGATGGAAGAGCAGACCGGTTGGGAAAGGCTTGTGAAAGTGTATGTATTCTAATTAAAATGCTAAATCTGGCTCAGAACAACCACTTTGGGTGTTGTTGTCATGTTTGAGTAAACAGTACACAAGGAATGAAAAAAGTCATGTATGTTGTCCACAACTAATTTTATTATAAATATGTGTTTGCAGCTCAACTGTCTCAAACTTACATTTTTTAGCCCATGTTTGAATCAGACACTTCAGAAAAAAATTAGTTACTCTGTGTAAAAATAGCCCTTTACTTTACTAGACTACACAGATGAGAGTATAAAACGTTACATATCTTCCTCCACAGTGCATGTGGAGTTAAATATTCTAATCTCTTTTCCTGCTTGTTTTTCTTTTGGCAGATGATACTGACATTAATATTGACTTTCAGTTACAAGGATGCTCTCCTGTCCTCTTCCAATATTCAACTATTTAAATTTACCTCCTTCCAGTACGATCAAAAACACATTACCTGTCTGTAATTTCACACAACACTTGACTTGACATATCAATTAAATACTTGTCGACAGTTCTCGAATCAAAGCAGGGATTCATTTCTTCAGGACTGTGTTAAAATGTTGTCCCTGAAGTCGCAGTCAGCAAGAATGAAATCTTGCCTTCAAGCACCCGGGCGCCATCATACATTAACATTATTACTGGGTGATGATTGGCAGGTCAGAGAGCTGGACCCAGCTCAAACTCAAATGTTGGTCCACTGAGGCCGGGTGGCGGCGGCTGGCTGGGATAAGTTCAGGTTGAGCCTCTGTAGGTTTGTGCGTTGACGGTCTTCTGCAGGGTGTTGAAATGAAACGTCTCTACTCTGCTTTGTCTACATCCATTTCAGTCAGAACAGAGTAGCACACCTTCTGAATCAGCAGGCCGAATTTAGCTGAAAGAGGCGAGGACAGGAGGAGGGTTAGGGCAACGTAAGTGCAGTTATCAAATAATATACAATAATTATGTGGATTGTACCCTCTAATGTACTGAGCAGTACTGGTGCAATTCAAGTAAATAAAATTAGAGTGTAATAAGTTGCAAGGTTTCCTTTGTACACAGAGTTTTCCCAGAGGCAAAAGTCAGTATGTCTCTTACCAAGGAAGCGCTGTAGCCTCAGTGGCCTCTTATTGGCCGGACTGTATATGCAGAGGAAGTAAACAGGCACTCCTGATAGGGCGATGCCAATGCCAATCAGGGAGTTGACGGTGTCACTGTAGAGCGGCACAACCACCAGGAAGATGGTGAGGAGGCAGAAAACGATGGGGAAGAAGAGACTGAGCTGTGGGAGGGAGGCAAGAAGGAAGAATATATTGAGGGTTCAATTAGTTTCATTTCAAAAGCAGAGTTACAAGGTGCTTCCATGAAATCCAAATTTAGTTAGAGGCCATCAAGGTGCATTATGGGGAATGTAGGTCCCAGGTTTGGAAGAACAATGTTCCTGTTAGTGCACTAAAATATTTAACTGCGTTACCTTTAGGGGTCTCTTTCTGTCCGGCTGCTTCCAGCGCAGATAGAGTTGTCCCAAAATGGACAGACCCACAAAGAACCAGTAGCTGAAGCTGTAGTAGTTAATCAGCCTGAAGACATCTTCTACACACAGGTATATCAGAGCCATGATGCCCTGCAGGGACACACGAGAGACAGAGTCAGACTGAAGGAATAGATGGAAAGACCAAATCCTCTGCAGCTACATGAAACATTAAAGACAACAGAAAGTAAAAGGATGATAAGTGCTGGCTAACGTTGAAGAGCAGGGCAGGGACGGGAGTGAAGCGGAGGACATGGATCATGCACAGGTAGTCAGGCAGGTGGCCCTCTCTGGAGCCCACGAAGAACAGCCTTTGAAGACACAAAGATATGAAATGGGGTGTAGTCATGAGGGACATTGATGGACACAAGCGATAGCGAGTGGGGTTCCAATAACATAGAGATGAAATGACTGCACTAAATATTGAGAAGGCAGAGCTGCTCACCTGGAGGAGGCCAGGATGGAGGCGTTGAGTCCTCCAAAGCAAGAAAGCGCCACAGCGAGGGGAATAGTCCAGTTCATCACGCCAAACACCTGGTCTGCAAAAGTCTGGAGAGAAAAGACAGAGGCATCTTAAACAAGAGCTGCACTTGATGACTGTAAAGTCAGGTCATTTATCCAGGATTATAGGTGCTTACCACAGCCACAGCATCACTGTCTAAGATTGCATTGATGGGGAGGATGGTGTAGTAGGCCACGTTGGTCAGAATGTAAATCACTGTCACGATGGGCATGGAAATAGCAATAGCCAGGGGCAGGTTCCTGTATTTCACACAAAGAGACAGTTTTAAAAAAACTGGGGGTGAAGTGATGGAGCGGAGCATCGGGAGTCTCCTGGTCAGGAGCCGATCGACCTCGTGGTGGAGGGGAGGAAGGGGATTGGGATGAGTTGGGGGCGTTGGTCACTTAATCTGCCTGGGAACTCTGGGAGAGGCGTGTGATCCAATCACATGTGTAGTCTTGCTTTATTTGACCGGTGCGCGGCTGTGTGATTCACAGCACAAGGCTGAGGCACACCCACACACAAATGCTTTGAACGGGGTTTCCTAAAGAAACATCACAACAAGCTCTTTTCCTTTCCTTTTCCTTCATCTCTGTGTTTTGTTTACTGCACAACAGGTAATTGAGTAGTAAATACGTGCAATGACATTCCCATCAGCCTCAGCTGTGTGAAATGGTGAAAATAGTCATTATACACCGTAAACATCAGCATATTAATCTCAATGTGAACATGTTAGCATGCTGACAGTCTCACAAAGCCATTAGCATTGCTGTTGACTCTTGTTTTGCCACTGTTGAGGACCAGCTCTCAGTGTTGACAGACGTCCCCAGCCTCCTCACCTCTCTGGGTTTTTGATCTCCTCTGTGACAAAGTTGAGGGTGTCCCACCCTGAGTAGGAGAACAGCGCCGAGTACAGAGCCAGTGCAATGCCCCCCGGGTCCCGAGAGGAGCCATCGAAAAGGCCCTCGAAGTTCTGCGTGTAACCTGGAAAATACAAGAACAAATGACTTTAAGTAATCAATATTCAATTTTAGGATATTGTGGAGGATTAGATAAAAAATTAGAGCAGGCACCTTGTCCGAGCTTCACCAGGCCAGTGATGATGACAGCAATAAGAGCAATGACTTTGGCGTAGGTAAAGAAGTCCTGGACCCTGGTGCCCCACTTCACATAGGCACAGTTCACATAGGTCAGCAAACCTGAGAGACAGGAACCACAGAGAGATCAAAAATAAGCATTTATTTTATTCATACACACACACACACACACACACAAATTTGAGTGTGAGCCAGCAGGTTTCCATGTAAGAGTATGGCTGATCTAAGGAAACGCTGCTGCTGACTCAAGCAGACTGGCCTGTTGTTTTTCAGATGAGGAAACAGCTGAGTGCAGCACATACAACCTCACACACACAATGACTAACTTTAAAAGCCATAAACCAGAACTGTAAAACCACCACTGATATGATGACCTTGTATTGTGATTGATAATTGTGGTTTGATTTTTTAACCGTTTCTACTTATTGACCCACATTCTGATAGGACTGATAGGAAAGCAGTCTTAGCCACTACTTATTTGTTTATGGCCCTCCTTCACTTTGAAAGCTGCTGATGTTTTTTGTACAAGATGTTTTGTGCTTCTCCCCATTAGCCTCTGGCCTCTTATCGCCACATGATCCCTCCTACTTCGTAGAGGTGGAGATAGCAGGGCGCAGGATGTCTGCACATGTTGAAGTATCCGGTTGGTAAGCAGCGACAGTGTGCGTCATACACATTACTTTTAGAGCCCTTATTTCTGCTTTTTAAAAAATGCCTGCTCGAGATGAAATTAATATATCCCCACGTGACCCTACAAGTCTTGTAAGTAATTATTAAACAAATTCCCCTGCAAACAAGCTGAGTATACATATTTTATCTACAGTAGAGTCAAGCACATAGCTCTCCTGCTCACAGACCGGCACTTATCACTCCACGCTGACCTCCACGTCACCTACAAGTTTAAAGAAGAGACCAAAACAGGATTACATCACTGCCTTCTCCTCTGCACTGACCACCAAAATGCCTTTCAGCCTCCAGTACTGGGAGGTGAATCACAACACAATATCATCTTCCACCACACTGACAGGTAGAGGATCATAACAAGCCCATTCCCAACAGGACGCCCGCTCAAACACAACAAAACGCAATGCCTCAGACAGAGGTGACCGGCGATGGGGGGCGGCGTGAGAGACCGTGCCCACCCAGAGGTTGAGGCGTTGGCGTGTTGACTGTGAAAGGTTAGAAGGGTGGGAGGTTTGAGCTTGGGTTTAGGAGGCTGGCTGACTGGTAGCAGAGGTCAAATATGGTCCAGATGTGAGGCAGAAAACAGTTAACCTGTAACTGAGTTACTGAATTATGAGATCATAAACAAACGTGATGTTGATTTTTTGTGAAAGCTACAGGTTTTCATTCTGTCTTATGTCCTGAAAACCCAGGAAACCAAACTTTCATGGACTTATCACTTTGATGGAAAATGAAAAGAAATATGCTTTTCTGACACATTTGTCATCATTTGAATGTATGTCACAACCTAATTATGAGATTCTAAGATACGGTTTCTTCAGAGTTGAAGTCAGTTTCGTTGACATTAATGAGTTATCATTGTAAATTACAGCCAAGTTGCTTTCTCATAAGAAGTTCTACCTTGAACTCAGAAACAATTAGGATGTAAAAATTAACTTTTAACAACAATAGTCCCTGTGGAGTAAATGTTTTTCAGTGCGTCTGTCATTGACTGGATGTGGGTTTTGTTGGGTCTTAAAACTGACTCCTGTGCTGAGCTGTCAGTTGCCTGATAGCCTCCAGGTCAGAGTCTCCACACAGTGAAGGACTTTACCTAACAGCTATCAGAACTCGTGTGCACGTGCATGCCTTTCAGGTGGGTGGGCGGATGAATGAGTCATATTTCTATCATGAACACCAGGGCTTATCTGTGAGATATTGCCTGTCTGCCTTTGGCTTCTTGTCTCAGTGTCCGGTTGCCTGAGCGTTGGCATTTGGTTCCCGCTGAAGTTGTGCTCAGTCACCCTGGTGAGCACTTTTGTGAATTTCTTATTAGTTTGATTTATCAGGTTTGTCAGCGTAGCCTCTGTGTTCTAGTTGCCTCTATATCCATGAACTGTTCCAAAAAAATCTCTTCGCAAGACACAATGTTGGAATTTCCAAGTCATTGATCTCAGATTGAGTAAATTTGCCCTTACTCCGCCTAAGTCTTTGGGCCACTCATTTCCTCTTTCATCTGATAGCGGCGAGTCTTTTGGCTGCAGATGTGCTGACTTCAGCTGTGGTGTCACCCTTTTTCACTTCTCCAGTCTCCAAAGCTCACGTGCTTCGTCAAAGATGTAAAAATGGACAGCGTTTGTGACAGACATCGTCGCTGACTCTACACACACTCATTCACTCACAACCCAGATGTGTACTTACATATACAAGCAGCCGCCAGCAGCCTGTTGGCCAGGTATGGAGCTATGCAGGTGGGGAAAATGGGCTGCACCATGTAGTTTGAGAACGTGATGGCTATGATGGCCTGGCTGGTTGGTTCGATGATCAGCAGCGACGTCCACAGGCGGATGAAGGCCAGGAAACCCCCGAAGGCCTCCAGGATGTAGGCGTAAGAGGCCCCCGACTTGGTGATGGTGGTCCCCAGCTCAGCGTAGCACAGGGCCCCGAACACAGAGAAAATTCCACCAATGGTCCACACCACCAGCGAGAGACCGTAAGAGGCGCTGTGGATGAGGACGCCCTTGGGCGAGACGAAGATCCCCGAGCCGATCATGTTGCCCACGATCAGGCAGACGCCATTCAGGAGGGAGATCTCCTTCTTAAGCTTCATGGACTCTTGAGAGGCTTCAGATTTGACAGATGGAGGGCCGCCGTTCGTGGCCTCTTGTGTTGGGGTAGGGGTGTAGGATGCCATTGTTTGTGTTTTGATAGTTTATCTATCAACTGGACAAGAGTGTAGAACTGTTTTCTGTACAGGATTTCAGTCACAAATGAAAGCTTTTCGTTGTGACGCGAGACTTCTCACCCCTCAGTTATCTGTGATCATCTCCTGCCATCTGTGGAGGCAACACATGAGGTCATGTCAGTGATGCTGTTGCCATGGAGACGCATTTGTCACAGAAAGCATACAGCAAATCCTTGTGCTGTTTCAGTCCTGTCCAAATCCAGTCAAACAAAAACATATTTACATGCTGCAGGCGCTAATGTCGGAACAAATGTGCAAGAAAACATGATGCAACACAAGTGTGGACACTGTTAGATTTGAGAGCAGTTTTGTGGATTGGAGAGCCATTAGGCTGCACAGCAAATGGCCTTTTAAGGTTGAGTGTATTGACAGAGAGAGAGGGAGCGAGGCAAACACGCTGCATGCCTAAAAACGCCGGTTCTTCATTAGTAACCATAAGCTATGGAAGAATTACTGACTGAGACACACATTTTGACTCATAGCCAACCACCGATCCACCTTCACACACACACACACACACACACACACACACACAAACACACTCACACACTTATTCAGAGTGTCAGCATAGTGGCTGGTCACATGTTTTCCAAAGTTCGCTATCCTCAGCGTGCTTCAGGAGTTTAATGATGCGACAGACATATGTTAGGCAGCGTGTCCATTCACCTGTCTGCATGACTGGCTTCAGTGAGTCAATGTCACTCTGCATTAATAGGCCCCAGTTTGCCACAACCTCATGTACAAACACACAAACTTGAACACTGACTATCTTTAATTTTACTTACGTCTAATGTGGTTTGAAATTGAAAAAGGGCTTTGTCAAGGCTGATTTTTCAACAAATATTGTAATTCTGTTATGTTTATTCACTTACAAAACACAATTTTTTTGGGGTAATTCATGGCTGAAAAGACATCCAGAATATGTTAAATTCATCTCAATTAATTATTGAGATGAGTGATGCTGAGGAGTCTCAAAGTGATTAACTCCCACATATATATCAGAGCTTTAACTCAGGTCTAACCCTGAGCTCCTCAAGCCTTTCTTGATGAGCAGAGCCAGATTGATCAAACAACTAAAAACAGTGGCTTTAAAACACAGAAATGCCAGAGACAGATTTAGATAGAAAGAACAATGAGGTGTGCCAATGTAAAAATAGTTCCTCAGATGGTACACAGATATGAGATACTGACTTAGTAATTTAGTGGGGGAATTACAGGAGAGAGTCAGGCAGAGAAAGGGTCGACAAAGTGAGATAACCTCATATCAACATGCACAAGATCCTGCTTCACTGTAGATTCAAGTTTTCACACTGGAAACAGTGTGGAGCTCATGAGAAGAAAGGTTACGACCGAAAAGTTCAGATACCTTGAGGCAGTAGCAGCAGCAGATCAGCGGCACGTGGGTTCATGAAGGAAGTGACTACAATGGAGCAAAGGAGAAGGACAGTAGATGGAGTCTCCCAGCATGTGATCAAACGCCTGCCGGAGACACCGAGAGACGAGGAGGCACTTACAGAAAGAGAGTGCAAGGTCCAAAAGCTGCTGATAAGTAATCCTTCATGAGCTACTCAAGGTTACATCCTGGTTCCAGAAAATCCTCTCTTAGTGAAATGATTCATTTTTAAGGGCTTGATAAAGCACTGATGAGAAAAAATAACCTTCAAGTATCATAAGGATTTTATCTCTTTTATGAGAATTTGAAATAGATCTAAAAGATGAGCCTGAGAAACCAGAGAGGAATCAGCTGATGTCCATAATGACAGCTCCTACTCAACCTTTACCACTGAAGAGGGTGTATTCTGATTTGCCACTTCCTCCTCCTTCAGAGATAATTCAGTTGAGACTAAAAGATATCTCACTTAATTTGTTTCAAGCACGAGAAATCCAGCTACACATGGAATGACTTTACGAGTTAATAAATGATATATAGACTCATAGATCTACTACATTCTGTGATTGCTTGCATGAATCATTGAGGGTACGCAGCCTTGAGTAGTAGCAGTAGTAGTAATGTAAAAGCAGCTGTTCTGGGGCGGTGCTGGTGCTGGTGCTGGTGGGGGTACTCACCTTCTGCAGACGCGTCTCTGTTCCGTTTGGGTCCAAAAACGCGGCAGCAGTCGTCAGCAGCCACGACGATTTTTTTTTTACGGTGTAAAAGGATTTATTCACCTGCCCTCCCTGTCATTGTTCTTTCTCCCTGTTCCTCTCTCGGCGCGTCCTCCTCCGCCTCTGTGCGTCTGTGCGCTGCTGTTTCCTCTTGTTGTGACTCTGCTCCGTGTTCCACCTCTGCGCTCCTCAGCTGATGTACTTGAGGCTTTTATGTACTTGTGGTTTCCATCGCTCTACTACCAAGGAAACGAGTCAAGCGTGGGGAAGAGAGGGGTGGGGTGCTGTGTTGCGTCGCATTGTTTCTCCTGAGTGAGTTTCGCCTTGAAACTATGGCGTTTAATTAAATTATCGCTTCACATCAAACAGGTGTTGTCCTTGCTAAGAGGGTATGAACTATTTCCACTAGTCCTTCTACAAAGTAAAATAACTCCAATCAAGTTGGTTAGGGAAATTATACAAATACAACCTGGGTTTTGTAAACTCACTATTAGGTGCGAAAGACACACTCCAACAAATGTATGAATGATGGAGGTTGTTTTATATACAGTATATCTTTGAAATCTCTGAAATGTTCGGGACCTACTTGCAAATGTTAAAACTACATCCCAGGAAAACATTTCTACATAATCCAAATTATACTGTAATGCCACAGATCATATTAATTAAGTACAATTAAATGAACACAAACAGGGGTAAAGGGGGAATCCGCTGGCGTCCATTCTTGTTTATGGGAAACCAAATTTGTGGACCGGAGCTCCCTCTTGTGGATATTAAATATATTGAAGGACTTGGACTTCATCGTTTGTTTCAGCTGATACTGGTGAAGACTTTACACTGATCTTAATATGCTGTACCATGAAAATAAAGAAAAAATACTTCAAAGATGTAATGTAACATACCTAGATAGTGTTTTAGGATTAAACATTTAAGACAGTTTGAGTTCACATTTCAATTCAATTTTCTATTTTTGTGCACAAATGCCACGCCAGTTTATTCCACAAAAGGTGATACAATTGTGACTCATTAAAAAAAAAACTCACAAAGAAAAAGACAGAGCTCTTGAAAAAAAATGTCAAAAATCAATGGCACTTTAAAGTCCCCCTATAAGGACCTTTTGAGTGTTCATTAATGTGCAGTATTTAACATATTATTAAAGCACTTCTCACATACCAGTTAAACGACAGCTAAATCAAATCAGTTCAAGGCTGATGTGGAATAAACAGCTTCTTTGGCTTCAAAATGTATGTTGATTGTTAATTAATGGAAGAATAAATATGCATAATACATGACCTTTTAACACCTTAAGAAACTTTTGTCCTTCCAACTGAAGATGACTGATGTCTACAGAGAGATGATTAATGCTTATTGATGAGTGATAAATGTCTCACATTTGATCAAAGTCTGCAGCATCACACCTGTAGACTTTTGTTTGCAACTCCCCCTCTTTGCTCCGTTCTTAAATTGAAAACTACTAAAATGACTTTCTTTTTTTGTCTTCTTGTTGTTTTTTGATTGAGACACATCCCTTGTCGCTCACGAATGCATGTGGACAAACTTCTCACACATGGCTCCTTTCACTCCTTTTGTCCTGCTTTCTGCCCTGGCCATTCTTGTCCTTGGTTACCAGTTGTCATGGTTTCAGGAGCCCCTGTAGGCTAAAAACTGGAGGGATTAAAGGCGGCCATTTTGGGGACAGCTGGGCCAGGTTGGTCCTTGTTGCCCCCTGTCCCGCTCCCAGTCACTATGGGGGGAAGAGGGGTGGCATTGTGTGAGGATTAGAGCTTCCTGTGTGTCAGCTCATTACATGGGGTGGGGGGAGGGGGAGTACAGGGGTGATGGGGTGAGTAGAAAGAGCGAGGGAGAGAAATGAAAGAGAAAATGAAAGAGAGTGCGAATGAAAGAGTATGACACAGAGAAGGGGAGGGGGAGGGAGGGCGGGAGGGAGGTGGCGGCCTCTACAGCTGCACCCTCAATCACACTCATACAGGCTCTGATTATCCTTTTCACACACACACACACACACACACACACAGTACTGTGGAACTGAAACATATCAAAAGACACTGAAGGCAAAAAAGAGGCAGAATTAAGAGACAGCTAGCCTAGTGCCCCAGACAAAGGACCCCCCCCTTCCCTGATCCAGGCAGACCGAGAGCTGGAACAAACACAAGAAAAGTGAGCGTACATGCAGGCGCACACAGAATAAGAGTCATGCAAACAGAATACTTAAACAGATAAACGAATTCACAGAGACACAGGCTTAAATTGAACCCAGACGAAAGAATACCCCCCCAAAAAAAAGAACACAGACGAGCAACAAACAGGTCTCCTCTTCACATCACCATTGTTTTATTTGTCTTTTTATACATCGCATGGGAACATATTTTGTCATCGCTACAAAAGAAAAGGGTTTACAAAGGGTAAAGCTAAGCATACAAATACTACACTGGGTTGAGCAGGAATGCAGTGAGTGCAGACAATTTCTGCAGGAGCAGAAAACTCTCAAGTGCTTTGAGAGGGGGAGGGAGGGCGGGTAAAGCAGGGGAGTTTTAACGGACGGGGCTCATCCTTGTTGACGGTTTGTCACTACAGATCAACAAGAAAAAACATTTACAATCATCGGCATGAATAAGGTCATTTACTGCTAGCACAGTTTACAGCTATACTGTAAGTATGGGAGTGTTCACAAAAGTATTGATAATCTAACAATCTCTCCATCATAATCATCATCGTCGTGCTTATCATCATTGCCAGCATGTGTTTGATGTTACAGCAGCACAGGACACAGTGCAACTCACAGTGCAACTAAGCACATCAGAAATATGCATTCAGCAGCATCGCATTAAAATAAAGGAAAGAAGAAAGTAAAAATAAAAAGGCATAGAAGGTAACTGCAGCTAATATTTACAAACATTGGCCATTAATAATTTGGCCTATTTTGGTATGGAGTTCATTTTGTAAAATTCGGGACCCTCCACTTAAATTTTTTAAAAAAAAAATCAGCTTATACTGGTTTGATATAATACAGTATGTGCTGAAGTAGCTGTCAGCCAAAAAAGGCGCAATTAACTCTCATCGTGACAATGCTGTGAAGTGTGTAAGATAAGGCCTCACTGTGGTCTTTGAAATACAAAAATACATAGCTAAAATACTACATTCAAAAGTCTTTTGTAATAGTACTACAATATAAACTAGATCTATCTGCCTAATATGAACGGTAAACACAAATTTGTATTAATAACTCTAAAGACAAATCTCATTCGATTAAAAAAATACATTCCCTTGTCAGGACCCTTTAAAAGCTGACTGCTGCCATTCAACAATATTCACTTTCTACACATTAGTGTCCATAGGCTCTCCCCCCACATCAGTACCAACGCTGAGTGGTAGAGGATCGGTGCTGTCACCGTTCTCCGGGGATTTAGCCAAACCCTGCTTTTCATCCTGTTGGTTCTTATTTGCTGAATGTGAACTGCGATCCTCGGCCACGTCACTGTCATTGGTTCGAGCCTTGGAGGGGGTACTGGTCAGTGCCCCAGGGTGGGTTTTCATATGCCCCTGTGGATGAGAAACACAATACAATAGTCATTTACTCACATGTCCAGTTGCACAAAATCTCTTACAGAGACCATTGACTTTGGACTCAGGAAAAGCATTAACACTTACCTTGAGTCCACTACGGCTGGCATATGCCTTTCCACAGTGGGAGCAGCTGTAGGGTTTGTCTGGGCGGGCAGGCTGGTTCTGTGGTGCTGGTGGTGGGGCAGAGGGCTCAGAGTCATCTGAAGGCTTTTCTGGCGCAGCAAAACCCTCCTCCACTGGAGTGTCTTTCTCCAGCTCTGGCAAAGGCTCTCTGGGTGTGGTAGTCTCACCCTTTCCATTAGTTTGGAGAGCACCTCCCTCCTGCGACCCCTGACGTACACTGCCACCGGCCTCTTCTGCTTTTAGGATAGCTTTGGGGCTGGCAGGAGGAGTGAGTGCCGGTAAGGGATTTGCAGCTGTGGGTTTTGGGTTAGAATCAGGGCTGGTAGCGGGCTCATCTGTGATGCAGGCTTCATCATTATTAACTCCTATGTGCAGTGAATCATTTTCTACCCCAGGCTTTGAAACACAGAGGGAAAGAGGGGTGTCATCTGCCTCTGCATCTCCATTCACTACAGCTGAATGAGAGCTAACTATGGGTGCTTTGAAAGGGCTGGCGCTGCCCAGGCCAGCATGTGTCTCCTCCTCTGAGTACATGGGGCTGCCATCAGCTAGGGTGTTGTCTCCCAGACGCAGGGGGTCCTCGGCTCCCGTTGAGGAGGGATTATGGGTCAGAGGTGGACTAACACTGGGTGTTGTGCCCTCAGATTCCTCTGTCTTCACAGAAGTAAGATCAGCAGCTGTGGATTGCTTAGAAATGGACCCTGAGTTGAGCACATCATTGGGAGACTTGGAGCCTATTGTTAAAGCCAAGGGAATGAGTTGCTGGGCTTTAGATGGAGAACTGATGGACTCACCATCATCAAAGATGGCACCTTCAGTTTCTGTGCCATCTTCAGGTGGCATGTCTTCATCAGGTGGTATTTGCCCTCCCAGGTGCAAGCGGATGTGGTGCTGAAGAACCAAGGCATTGGTGAACTTGCGTGGGCACAGCGGGCAAGAGTTCAGGGCACGTGCATTTGGTGGTCTTGCACGGTGAGTGGCCAGGTGGGCCCTAAGGCTACCCTTTGTGGAGAAGGAGCGACCACACAGCTTACAAGGGAATGGGCGTTCTCCCAGATGTGTGGCCTGGTGCAAACGCAGAGCTCTAGGGCAGCTGAGGATACGCAAGCAGACACCACACTGGTTAGCAACCTGGGCAGTAGGCAGAGAAGGGGCAGTCGTAGTAGTCGGAGTGCCTGAACCTGAGACTCCCTGGCTGGTCACTAACCCTGCAGCACTGGCACTTGGGCTCAGGCTGAGTGCGGCCAACATTTCCCTGCGATAGGCACTGGAGGTGGTGGACAGGTCATGGCCATGTATGTCCCCATTGGCTTCAGCAGGTGTATGTGAGGAAGTGGAGGGTGAAGAGGAGGCACCTCCTTGTGGTTGCTTTTCCAGCTTCTGTACCAGCCGCTGTAACTTGGAGGTGTCTGAGGTCTGGGTAGTAGTGGTGGGAGAGGATGCGGAGGAAGAGGAGGTTGACGGTTTGGGGAAAGGTGGAAAGGGGAAGGGTAACTGATGTGGGGAAGTGAGGTGGGAGGTGGATGGATGGCCTGGGGGTCGGAGGAGTGCAAGGTGATGAGGGGATGTACCTCCAGGGAAGAGAATCTTGGGGAGGTGGGCCAGTTGGGAGTATGGGGAGGTTGTATGGAGGGTAGAGTGAGGAGGGGTATTTTCATCAAAACGCTGCTGTTTTGCTCCTTTAAACTGGCTTCCCATGGAAGAGGATGAAGATGAGGATGAAGAAGAAGAAGGCAGTACAGTGCTTGATGCACTGGCAGCAGCTGCAGCTGAAGCTCTGTTCAGCTGTAGCAGTGAATGGGCTGTGGACAGCAGCGCCATATCCACTGAGGGGGGCAGAGGCAGAGAGGAAGGTGAGGGCCGAGCAGACGCACCAGACAGGAATCCTAAAGCCATGTTCTCTGTCATTCCAGGAATGCTCCCTTTTACTCCATTAAAAGGCTCGTCATCGTCAGCCTGCCGTTTCCTCCTCCTCTGGATGGCACCAGGGGCAGATCCACTCTGTGTTTGCTCAGACAGTGCTGGGGGCAGCAGGGAGAGGGACAGCTCTGGGTTCTGCTCCCTGTGTCGCAGGAAATGAGCTTTGAGGTTCCCTCTGGTTGTAAAACGGCTCAAGCACACTGGACACTGGTAGGGCCTTTCACCTGTATGTGACCTAAGATGGATCTGGAGTGATGAGTCACTACTCAACACTTTTCCACAAAAACGGCACACATGCTGGGGGCGTCCAGATGAGGAAGCAGAAGCAAGAGAGGAGCTGGGCTGGAGGTCCTGGGAATGGCTTGTTGCGGAAATGGAAGGAGTAGGGAAGCTGACACCAGTGCTGTGGCTGAATGAGGAGGTGTTAGATGATTTCTCATGGAGGTAGCGTGGTGGTAGCCCCAGTGACAAGGACAGTGGGTGCAGGGAGGCAACAGAGGAGCTGAGTGTGGATGAAGAAGAAGAGGAAGATAATGAGGAGGAGGTAGAGGAGGATGAAGCTCTGCTGCCATTAATATGTGATACGCCTGATTTGGAGATGGCTGGCTGGGGGAAGAGCGAAGCTGGAAGGCCAGTCAAAAGTGAAGAGCCTGTGGTCACTTGAGTGGCGGTGGAAGGATGTTTTGGTGATGAAGATGCTGCTCCTGTGGGCTTTTGGTTGCTGTCTGCACCACTGGCCTTTGTGTTATTGTCTTGGCCAAAGACAGCCCCTCCAAGCCTTAGAACATGCCTGCAGATCTCTTCTGTTATCTGCATCTGGTGGATTTGCCTCTGCTGTAAAACCCTCAGCTCCTCCAGGAGTACTGCCAGGGTTGGAGACACCTGGATCTGTCCCTGCTGCCCTGGAGAGCTGGAAGACTGTTGCTGCCCTGGACTGGGGCTGTCCCGGTGTGGCGGCACACACTGAGAAGTCGTAGAGGATGAAGCGGAGGAAGAGGTAGTGGTGGTGGCCGAACTGCCCACTGTTGGGGAAGTCATGGTAGAGTGAGAGTTTCCTTGGTGGGACAGGCTGTGGGAACCTGAGGTTTGACCCAGGGGAGGAGGCGAGTGAGTCTGGGAAGACAGTGAGGGGTGAGGAAAGTCTGGGGAGAGGGAAGAGTGGGTGTTGGGGAGGGAGGTGGTGAATGGGGCAATGTGGCTGGGCCAGTGGGGAGGAGGCGAGCTCTCACTGGGTAAGGAGGGCGCGTGGAGCCCACCAGGGGATGGGCGTGGGGCCAGGGGCGGCTGGCAGTCTTGAAGAGAGGTGGGGGATGAAGATGAGGAACCCGATGATGTCACTTCAGAGCCCAGAGATGTGGATGGTGACTTCAGTCCCAGGTGGTCATCTGTGGATTGACAAGAAAAGAAGAATCCTCAGAATTTTTGAAAATCTGAATTATGCCATATCTTCAGTATCAGCTCAGAGATCCAGGTATGTAAATTCATTAAAACTTTCTGCTTCAGTTACAGTTTGTTTACTTCATTGTTTCCAGTAACTGTTTACAAATTTAGTTTTCAAATTTGGAATCATGGAGACCAAAAGATCCTGTTTCAACTTCAAACAAAATGCCTGCTAGGAAATGGCCTTGAACAAGCAAATACACACGTGGAAGAAACTCCACAGTCTATGAGTCTTTGTAATGTCTTGTCTCAATCTGTGCTCTCCGCAGCAAAACTCCTCAAACATCTTGCACACACAAAAAAGCCTACAGACCACCTTGCTGCTATGGTAACACATTTTAGAGGACAATGGGCATCACCAGGACAACCCATAACCCCTCTTAACCCACCCCCTCCCCATAGCAGTTACGTCTTTCATCTCCCTATTCACCCTTCCCCCCTTACGTCACAGTGGAGGTCAAGGGTCAGGCCACACCAAGGATTCTGGGCACTGTCCAGACACTCTGATTGGTCAACTAATCTGACCTCTGCTGCTCAAGGGTCAAATTCTTTTAGAATCTTGAGCACAGAGTGAGAAAGAGTAAAAAGAAAAAGAAGGGGGGAGGGTAACAACAATGAAGAGACAAACTAACTATTCCCTCCTGGAGAGATATAGTGATGGAATGAAAGACTGTACCTCAGTGAAATTCCTTCCCTGTGTCTTCTAAACAAATGTGAATCTGACGGGAACAAATAAATAATTCCCAATCTAAACTTCAGCTTTCATTTGCGGAGCCCTTAGGTGCATGCACTTGAATCCAAGCCCCACTGCAACACAGGACAAGTGTGAGAGCAATCTCTCTATCCCCTCTGAATCTTTTTTTCCCATCCATTTGAGCCCCCCCAACTGTGTGGCGTATACAGTCAATGGGGAAATGAAAGTGAGAGAAAGAAGGGGGAGGGAAGTATTGAGAAGGTGGAAAATGGGGGGAGAGGGGTGCATGAGGAAGAAAAGCATGGATGAAGGAGAATAAGAATGGAAGGGTGGAAGATTAATCTTTACCAAAAACACTGCCTTCCCCTCCCCCCACCCATGCACCTTATTGTTAACAAATAAGAGAGTGCTCTATACTAATCAAAGACCTCCAGCAGTCAGTGCTGAGTAGCCTGTTGGTTTCCTAGAGGACGCCCAGCACATGAAAATGGCCACAGATGTATGTTAGTTAATCCTACTCTATTCACTTCACAGGGACAAGTTTATTGGCCCCAGCCAAGTGCCTAAGGCCTCCATTTAGTGGGGCCCATTACGATGAATGAATAAGCAGGAGGGGTTTCTATTGTTGACAAACTCAGATCTTAAACTGTTAAGTCTGTTAAATCAGGTGCGTTTGTTGGAATCTGGCCATGCATGCATAAACTAATGAAAATTAAAGAAAAGCCACTCGTAGAGAAGCCACTCATAAAACATGCAAATCCGAACCAAAACCAAAAGTTCTTTAAAGTTTTTTTGTTTATTACTCAACGTTCCACATGCGGTGATGAGCACTGTTGTGAGACGCCCAATCTCCCTCTCAAGAAATTGCAGGGAAAAACCCCCACGCACACCCGTAAAGATGTTTTCTTACCGTGAGATAGCAGCCTCGGGCCACCGGGATCCGCGTTAACGAGATGCTGGGGTCGCTTCTGTTTCCGGCGTGACATGATTCACGGCGACTCAGGCAGGGAGGGGGGCATCGGTCGGTTGAGTGGCGCAGGCTACGTTCTTTTTTTGCGCACTTGAACGCGCTCCTGGAAGCATCCAAAGTTCAAAAGTCGCGCAAATTCCCAAAAACCCTTTGATAAAAAGGGGAGAATTTTTAAAAATCGTAGCCTGTAATAAGTTTAAATGTTGTGATGGCGATCGCAGTGGAAGAAAGGCAGAGAAAGAGCGCATAGGCGTTTGGAAATCCGCAGGTCCGCACCGTGTCATATGAATCTGCCGTGAGTGCGTGTGTGGCTGTTTTGTAAAGTCTCTTCTCCCCCCAAAACTTGTCCAATCTGCGCCCCTCCTCTTTCACCGCTGCACGCGCGCGCACACACACACACACACACACACACACACACACACACACACACACACACACACACACACACACACACACGCCGTACACACTCATACACACAGAACCACTCCTTGTTCTTCAATGATATTTGCATTTCAATGGCGTGTAACACACAGCCTCCCCGGTTCCCTCTTTCTCTTTCTCCCCAGCTTTATTTTTCTATACACACTCAAACAGCAGCTATAAACTTCCAATAAAACATGACAATGAGGTGTCAGAGGAGTTGGATGTGTAAAAAAAAATCACAACTGGTACAAGAATTGACTGTTTGCTAAAGATAAATGCTTTAATCGCTGCAGACAGGGAAGAAAATCATCATGGGTCAAATTAAGATGCAATAACACTTATAACAAGTGACTTATCAATCAGGTGACATCTGTTTAGGACCCGCCAGGTGTTCTGCTCCCCACTTTCTCATCCCTGAGCAGGGGCATGAATAAAATCTAGTTATGATAACTGGGACCGGCAGGTGATTTCCTTCAGTGAGAGTAAAAAAAAAAATCCATCTTCCCAGTGGTGTTGTTTTGTCAAATGAGGTGGTTGAGGGTACAGGCGCTAAAATTCTCCCCTTTGATTTCTATAGGGCCAATTATCAACGACAGTGCAGAGAGTGGCTGTTGTGTGCAAGTGGGGCCACACAGCCATTCCACATGCATGCATGTATTTCGTGTGTTATCACCAACCACATAATATACCCCCCCCCCCACCCCCCCCAAAAAAGCATCTTACACTGGAGCTCTATTTAAAAGGCAGAGAATAGATGGGAATCTTTGACAATGGTGTGCTGGACACAGTTGAGTGAGCATCTCCCCTCTCTCACTATGAACCCCCGGATCCACTGCTGCACAGCACAATGCCCCTCTTTCACCCCCTGCCTTTACTCCTGTACCACGTGGAGAAATGGATAAAAGAGGGAGAGAAAAAAGTGGGAGGGGGAGGTGGAGAGAGGGAGGGCATATTTAAGTAGGTGTCTCACATTATACATATAACTACTCAGAGGCTGCGTAAGAAAACATGGCATTATTTGATTAGGAGGGAAATAGCCAACATATTTATCTAAAGGGTTACAGTTAAGTAAACATGCAATACCCCATAATGTAAAAATAAAAGTGAAAGTCATGAATTCAAAACTTCATTTGAAAGTAATATAAAGAAAAACCTGCATTATTATGTTCTTAAAATACCAAAAGTATTACAGAATTATTCCATTCAAAGTGTTGGCTGTTTTTTAAACCTAGTTATACTTATTACATCTGCATCAATGTTATTTGTGAGGTACATTAAAATACAACATTTCAATATTGTAGGTCTATAATTGAATGTAAATGGAACTACTTCATGTACTCTTGGGTAGTTTCGCCCATAAATGCATAAACTTTTTAAGAGCACCTAAGAATTATAGAAAAAAATATACAGATGTAGTTTAGCCTATAGCTCAAAGTATCCTGAAATTGGTATGATATTTAATGGTATTGGGCCTATATCCTGGAGACACTGCAATGCACAAGACACATTTTTACTGTGTTTCCTAAACAAAATTAAGCGTTTTAGACATAAATATAAATACAGGAACATCTCTGAAGTTTTTGCCATTGAGACGGTCATTTACAATCAGCCAGTTAGACTGCAGTAATTTAGCGTCACCACCTGCGTAGCGAGGAAATAGCCTTGATTGGTAGGTCGCCCGAAATTAACCAGCAAATAACGGTTAAAGCGTAGGTATGTGTCCGTCTAGGTTTAACGGAGAATATAGTGTTAAAAGCCAAAGTTGAACAAGAAGCAGACATAACCGTTAGCGCGAGTGAACTGAGAGTTGTCGTTTTACCTGCTAACGCTAATTAGCGGCAGTTAACTTTACCTGCTAGCCTGCTAATGCTAATTAGCGGCAGTTAACTTTACCTGCTAATGCTAATTAGCGGCAGTTAACTTTACCTGCTAGCCTGCTAATGCTAATTAGCGGCAGTTAACTTTACCCGCTAGCCTGCTAAGTAGTGTCGGTTCATTTTAGTAGCAGTTAGGTTCACTTGCTTGCCTGTTAATGTCAGCATTTAGTGGCAAGTGATGTTACATCAAACTAGCTATGTAATGTAATCTTACATATATGTCTTCGTTTAAATTTCACTTCAAAGTGTTTTGAGATATTTGAGATACCCTTCTCACGGTAAAGGTCTCTCCCACTCTAAACAACTGTCGTACTGCGCTGCCCTCCATGACTGAACTGTCGCGACACTTTCCGCAGTCACAGTCATGTCTCTCGGCGACGACACGCTCCTGTGTAACTTCCCAAAGTGCCGGATCAAGCTGAGCGGCTTCGCCTGGGTCACAGCCTGCTCACACGTCTTCTGTGATCAGCACGGGTCCGCTGAGTTCAGCCGCTCTCCCACCACCTGCCCGGCCTGCTCCTCTGCGCTGTCTGGCAAGTTGGACGTTGTGAGGACGGAGCTGTCTCCCACTGAGGAGTACAAAGCCATGGTGCTGGCAGGTTTGCGACCAGACATAGTTCTGGACATCAGTTCCCGGGCTCTGGCCTTCTGGAGCTATCAGGTCAATTATCTTTGTGTCTGCATGTTTGTTAATTTTTTGTATCTGTGAACCTTGAATTGTCTGCGTCAGTCCAGTTTTTTTTCTTGTAAAACACTCAGCTTGACAGTTGTTGTATACAGGTCCATCAGGAGCGTATGTACCAGGAGTACAGTCTGTCACAGGCCGAGGCCCAGCTGAAGCAGATGGAGAGGGTATTGAACCAGCAGAACCAGACCAGAGAACTGGAGCTCACTGCCATGAGAGGGGAAATCGCTTCCCTGAAGAAAGTAAGATGCACATTCACAGCCTCACATTGCAAATGAGACCATGAGACTGTTATCAAGTGCCAAAATGATTGTGTGTGTAGATTTAGTCACTGTTTGTGTTGATGTCCAGAACTCTTCTATCCTGAATGTTAACATAGAAAAATACATAAAGACATATAAACTGTTATCGTCAGGTGATGGAGGAGTACAAGAGGAAGTACTGCGAGGTCTCTGAGAGGCTGATGGAGAGGAACAGGCAGTACCAGAAACTCCAGGGGCTGTACGACTCTCTGAGGCTCCGCAACATGGTGGTGGGTGGTGGGGAAAGAGACGCACTGCTGCAACCAGGACACCGTGACTTCGTCACTGGTAAGAACAACACTGTGAACTTTGATTAATGCCATCACAAGTTTAATGGTACACTCTTGAAATGATGGATGCTTTTGTGCTGGAGATGAATTGGTTTGTCACAACTAGAGAGGGAGAAATTTGAAGAGAAATTTTGTCCTTACATGCACACTACCTTTTGGAAAATATTGCCAAACCCATTTTCCAATGACGGAATTCAAGAGAAGGATGTAAACCACTGAGGACATAGTTGTGGCCCAAAACAGTGGGTTTGGTAGAAAATATATATGTAAACTTCATGCAGCATATATGAGAAAAATGAAAGCTTTCCTGTGTCTGCCTGAGAATGAAACATTTTTATCAGCTGTTACATTCTGCTCACGCTGATTAATGAGAGAAGGAAGGAAGCTCAGTGAGAATAAAGCGAACCAGGACAAAGGAAGACACAGCTGTGGGTGTTTTGTCGAGAAGAAGAGGTCTTTAAGAAAGAACAGTGGGAGTAATGAGCTGATTGTCTATGTAAGGGAATTTTGGCCAGTACAACAATCAAAGACATCAGTCATCCTCCTGTGTGTCACCCAGGGGTGGCTCAACTGGCGACTCCCCAGAGGAGCCCTCAGTTCCTCTCCACGCACCCTGAGGTGGACAGTCGATTCTTCTCCAGCCTGGAGGCTGATGGATCCAATTCCTTCTTCCAGTTCACGTCCCCTGCCAGGGAGACGCGTCGGCCCTTCTATAAGAAGCACTGAGAGGAGCAAGTTTCATAGTGACTTTAACTGAACTGTAGGTTTGAATTTAATTTAGTTAAAGGTGTTTGCCTGTGTATTATTTTTAAGTAAATGACACAAAGAAATGGATTGCTTGTTTTGGGCCAGAAAATGTCAGAATGTTCCATTGAAATTTTTATACTTCTGATAGCATATAGCTGAAAAAAAATAGCACACTGGCACCAAAAGGTTGGTGGTGTATTGCTACATCAGCATTTCCTTCACTTGTTTAGTGGATTTGTTACTGATTGACTGCAAAGTTTGTTATTAAATAACAAAGACCCAAAGAATGAAGAACAAATTGATTAAGGTGAAAACATTTTTTTAGATTTAAACTTAAGTCTGACATCACGTTTACCCTGTTCAGACCCGACATTAACGCGCTGCCGATGTACATTTATTTGCATACCGAACAGAGACGTGAGATCCTAGCATCGCCACATCAGGTCATCATCACAGGTTCATTCATTTACAAAAACAACTCCATGTTGTCCTGACAACAACAGAATAGAAAAAAGAAATATTTATAAATATAAACAAGCTGTCTCTCTAAAGACAATGCAACATAATGGTGCCTATATACAAAACAACACACAAAACAGGCACACATTTGGAATCTTAACACTTCAAGAAATATTCCAACTGTTCTTCCTTATCCAGCGAAGTCTGGTTCCTCTCGCCCCTCCCTCGGCTCATTCACTGTGACGCTTGTAGCTCACAGAGGCAGCAATCTGACTTTGGATGTTTTGTTTCTTGCCGTTGACGATGAGCAGCAGAGGAGAGTCCACTCGTATACTTCTGAAGTCAAACAACTACCACAGAGAGGAGAAGCAAATGTCAGACAGTTGTGATTCAGTCATTTTTAATGACAAACATGAAACACTGACCTTATCTTTATGGGTTATACTGTTCCGTTTGACATGAGGTTCAGGAATGACTACAGTGTCCCCTATCAGGACTCCCCAGCTGTCCGCTGTATTGTAAACCATCACCACCATACACGTCTCCTCACTGTCCACCATGCCGAATGTACTGCAAAAAAAAAGAGCTCAAGATTTGAAAAGGCCGCCCGAACAGACAAGAAGTTTTCCTTCTCTATCACACCAAGAATGACTGAGGATAAGAAGCTGCACTCACAAGGCCATGCGACCCTCAGAGGCCAGGCTGAACACCACCTTGCCCAAGGCGGCCACCCCAGCATTGTGGCCATGTGAGAGGGAGGAAAGAGTCCGAGGCTCCAGGCTGCCCACGCGGCCCATGGGGGAGCGAAACTGGGGGGAGGAGCAGGGACCCAAAGCTGACGTGTTGAGGTTGGAGAGCATGGTCCGTAACTGACGTGCCTTCACCTTCCCCTGAAGAACAGACTGGAGGTTAGGATCTAAACAAGGAGTATGACTGCACTTTGCTGCCACCTTGTGGTGAATAACATTTTACAGATTTTTTTCTGATAAACAGGCTGAATGACATGTTGTAAAGCAAATATGTTTTATTTTTTCAAAAACAGAGTCGGTATAAGGAATTAGACATATATAATACACAAAGTTCAGGTTTGTATATTTTTTTTTCTCCTGATATTTTCAAGACCAAATGTTCAAAAAATAATCCTTAGATTCTGAAATCTCCTCTTTAGTGGCAGCCCCAGAGTCCAGATTAAGACCAACTCTGTGAATGAGTAACACGTTTTTCTCTTACCTTGTTCTGTATGAGCGCTGTGACTTTCTCCAGATACTCCAGCAGCTGCTTCTCTCTCTCTGGAGGCTCCTCCCAGCGCGGGTCGAGCGCCGCCGCTCGACTGTAGCCGCCGAGCGCCGACATGAACATCTCCTCGTACTGGAACAAAGTGGCTCGGTTGAAATGCAGCTCTGGGCAGCAAGAGGAAGCTCTGTCCACTTTCTCCTAGAAAAGGTAGCAGCAGAGTACAAATAATAATAATAATAGTTGCTGATTTGATTTTAACTGTGCAATTTAAGTGTGTGTACTCACAGATTGTGCATAGGCACTAAGAGCTTGTTGAGACAACTGTGGATTCTGTCCACAGCTGAAGAACAGTGACACGTAGGCATTTCCCAGGATATCTGTAAAAACAACAATGTAAATCCAATTTTTTTCAGTTAAGTGTGTCAAATAATAACTTCTGGATATAATCTCCCTCATGACAGAGAGCAAAAGGAGGGCTTCACTCATCCTCATAATGCATATCTATATCTTCTCTGCTTCCTATGGACTCAGCCACTCTACTCACACCAGGACGTCCCGTCTGTGACATCCAGCTGGACAGCTTGTCGGGCCATGTCCACACTCTCCAGCACCTGTTTGCCATGTGCGTCGCTGTCCGCGGCTGGCAGCTGCCTAAGCACCATGGACAGGTTACGTAGAGACACTTTGTTCTTGCTCTGCAGAGGTGGAAGATAAAGCACAGATAGATAAGTGAAATCTGGCATGGTGGCAGACAGGAAAGCTAAGTAAGAACACATCTGTCCCTCTCTCTTCACTATACCTGCTGCAAGGCTCCAGTGAAGCAGTTCTTGGCACCGATCAGGTCTCCTTTTTTCCAGTACTGCTCCCCCAGCGTGTTCCAGCCCTCGATCAGACCAGGCTCCAGCTTCACAGCCCGGGAAAGGCACTCCTCTGCTATGGCACTGAAGTCTGGAGCAATGTTCAGACACCTGCCTTTCTGCAGCAGAAACTCTGCCTTGTGTTTATATCGATCTGTGGCACATCACACATATAGATACACGGTGGGTGTGAGTGACGTTCTGCAAATTGAACATTCAATGCAGTGCTTTTGTGTGAACACTTCACCTTCTTTCTCCTCCAGCTTCTTCAGTGTCTTCTCCATTTCCTGCGTGACATCCGTTTGTTTCCTTTCAGCTTCCTCCACACTGTGAGTCTCAAAATAGCAATCTCTGAAATTATACAGCTCATCCACTAGCTCCTGTATTGGGAGGGGCATGGAGGGGGGTGGGTAGATGTGAAAAATACATTATTAATTCTTAACGGTGGTCAAAAATAGACCAAAGGCACGTTCCCCCAGCTAAATCTGCCTCTGTGGAAAACTAAGATAATTATGCACCTATGCACAAAGTGTCCCATGTCTGACAAAGGCAGTTTTGTAAAATAAGACCAAAAAATGGAATCATAGAACTAGACAGTTGATTTTAAAAAGTACACTTGCGTAAGGGGATACTAACCACCCTAAACAGCTGTATAATGCATTCTGCAGCCTGAAAGGTTCCCCAAGTGAGGGGGAAGTAACAATGGCATCAAGGTGCATCTCTTGTGCTTGGTGCATTAAACCTTAAGACACACTGACGACCTGGTGACTCAGCAACATGTAGTGGGGCAGATTTAAGCAAAAGCTTGCATATTATTATACATTTATAAGGTAGTTCGAAGAGGTAAAATTAATGTCTTGAATTCCCTCTACAACTTTAACATCAAATGCGGTTCATACACAATTACAGCAGAAATACAGTTAGGGTGACAGTTGCAGCCAGTTGTTATAGTAACGAGTCGTCCAGGAGATGTCCAGCAATCACACGAAGAGGCAAAGCACGTCAGTTATCCCACAAGACGTCAACACGACGAGTCGAGACACTCGGTGGATTTAAAAACCCGTATGATGTAAAGGACAGGACTTGCCTTGAAAATTTGCAATTCGTTTTTGTCTTTCACTGGCTCGCCACTCTTCTCGTCTTCCGCCATCTTTGCTCTTAGCAGCCGTAGCCTGGTAGCATCCGAAATGGAACAACATGCACCGAGTTATGGGCCGAGAATAGAATCTAAGGCTCCGCTGCGAATGTGTTGGCAGAAAATAATCATAGCTCTCGCAAATGATCGCGAATGCAAGTAGGTTTAGCTCATAGGAAACAGACTTTTAATTTTTCAGTGACGCCGGAAGTTGGACTAGTCCGCTCTGAAAATGATTCCGACAATATACCTGCTCAAAAGACAAACGGACGTTTTACCCTGGAGTTTTACGTTTTATAAACTGCAGATTTATAATACATAGCAATGCAAGCATTGTTAGTAACTTAATACAGATAATCAAACATCAGTGATCACTTGTTCCGTTCACATGCGGAACCTTTTGGTAAAGTTGTTGCTCCGGCACTTTTTGGCCAGGTACCATACATTCTTCGCTTCTCGCAGGGCGGACGGTATTCTTCGCTTGCTGTGAAGCCATTAAGCGCGGCCGCTGTCGGTGTTTTTTTTTTTTGCCGCTGTTTGTCATGTCGGACACATGGAGCAACATTCAGGCGCACAAGAAGCAGCTGGACTCTCTGCGGGAGAGGCTGCAGCGGCGGCGGAAAGACCCGGGACAACTGTCCGCGGGTACGTTCACACCCGCACAGCGGGTTCCAGCGGCGGCGGCAAAAAATTGGGATCGTTGTGGTTGTTGTTATTAAATAGTCCGATTCTTAAGATACTTATTTCCTTCCATAATGGCCATGAATCAAAATAAATACCATTGTATTGTGACTAGGGGCCACAGTGATGTCTTACTTTGTAATGATCGTGCTAATGATTGTAACAATGGGGCAACTGTCAAACTTAGTTGTACTGCCAATCGATTCCTTAACCTCTGTTCTTCCTTCTTCATGGTGTAGATGGTGGGGGCAGCACAGACGGTTCGACGGCCAGGAGTGACAGCCCTGCTCCGTCAGCTCCGTTTGCCTCTCAGGAGGAGACAGAAAAACCACCAGACCCTGAACTGGAGAAGAGGCTTCTGGGATATCTCTCTGATCTGAGCCTCTCACTGCCTACAGACTCTCTTGCAATCACAAATGAACTCAACAGTGTGAGCCTTTGTTTGTCCTTTGTATAGAAAGTGATGTTATAATCATCTTGGGTGTATTACATTGATGACATATTATATCTGTCTTTTTAATGTATCATCTTCTGTTTGGTTTTTGCTCACAGTCTGAATCAGCTGTCAGTCACGGGTGTATCCAGAGCCTGCTGCTCAAATTCTCAGCTCAGGAGCTCATTGAGGTCCGGCAGTCAACCTCAGCCTCTTCTTCTTCAACTTCCTCCTCCACCTCCTCCTCTACAGTCGTCATTGCCGTGGACCACACAAAACTATGGGCCATGATTGGTTCTGGGGCTGGAGCCCAAAGGACTGGAGTCAAGAGAAAAGCAGAAGACCAAACCCACAACAAAAGAGCTGCAGGCTTCTCACCATCGCTACAGAGCTCTGCTTCACCGCCACACTCGTCCACCACCTCTCTGACGCCGGCTTCCTCCTCACAGCTCGCGGGGCCTTCGGCGTCAGGGAGTGGGGCTGAGAAGAAGGGCAGAAGCAGTAAAGGCCAGTCATCTCACGTGGACATGGAGATTGAGAGCCTGTTGAACCAGCAGTCCACGAAAGAGCAGCAGAGCAAGAAGGTGAGAAGGATGAATTTCAACCGCTCAAAATTGAAGCAGGAGACTTCGGACGTGCGTTTGCTCTTATGTCGTGAATGTTATTTTCGTGTAGGTGAGCAGAGAGATTCTGGAGCTGCTTAACGCCAGCACAGCCAAGGAGCAGTCCATCGTGGAAAAGTTCAGGTCTCGCGGCCGAGCTCAGGTCCAGGAGTTCTGCGACCACGGGACCAAAGAGGAGTGTATACGCTCTGGGGACACGCCGCAGCCATGCACCAAGTTACACTTCCGGTCAGTGTCCCTCAGTGTACTTTTCCTTTTTGAGATTATTTATTGTCGATAATACTCATTTTACAAAGCGTATATTCTTCTCTATTAACTAAAGCACTACATACACTTACCCATCTCTACACTTTTTTTTTAAACTGTACAAACATAATTCAAGTATCACACCTAATTTAGATTAAGGATACTTTTGAATAGAAATTCAGTGCTTGAGAAATACTCAGTGTGACCTGAGGAGGGCACTGTAACGAAGGTAAAGAAGGATAATGCATTTGTCGAAAAATATTTGAGGAGGTTTTCCCTCATACAGAATAGTCAGGCCTAACGCCGTACTCCCCAACTTGATTTCCTCCCTCAGTCGCATCATCAACAAGCACACCGACGAGAGCCTCGGCGACTGCTCCTTCCTCAACACATGTTTCCACATGGACACCTGCAAGTACGTCCACTATGAGATCGACAGTCCCCCAGAGGCTGAGGGGAGCCTGCTGGGGCCACAAGCGGGCACCGCAGAGCTCGGCCTCCACGCAGGTGACGCCGACAGCAACGTGGGCAAGCTGTTCCCCTCACAGGTGAGGAAGAGGAGGAAGAGGTGATGAAAGAAGACGGGGTAGGCTAGCAAGAAATAGATGGATGTTGATATGTTTGTGTTATGTTTTTATCCCCAGTGGATCTGCTGCGATATCCGCTACTTGGACGTGTCCATCCTGGGTAAGTTTGCTGTGGTGATGGCCGACCCTCCCTGGGATATCCACATGGAGCTTCCCTATGGTACGCTGACCGATGACGAGATGAGAAAACTCAACATCCCCATCCTGCAGGACGATGGCTTTCTCTTCCTCTGGGTCACCGGCAGGTAAACAACCCTGATGCGTCTCGGCTCATCTTAAATCATTGTCTGCAGACATTTTTATACAGGTTGAATCTGCATAGTACTACCTTTTTTTTGAAAGACCGGGTCCTGGTTCTGCACATCCACACATTGCTCAAACTCATCATCTGCCCTTCTCCTCCTCTTACAGGGCTATGGAGTTGGGCAGAGAGTGCCTCAGTCTTTGGGGGTGAGTCTTTCTTTCCTGATCATCGCCCATCGTCATGCCATGGATTTTGTCAGACCACATCTTCATTTCATGTCTCGTGTATTTGCTCTTTTTGTTGCTCTGTTGTTCTCTCCCAGTTATGAGCGTGTTGATGAAATCATATGGGTGAAAACCAACCAGCTTCAGAGAATCATCCGAACTGGGAGGACAGGCCATTGGCTGAACCACGGGAAGGAGCACTGTCTGGTATGTACTGTATTTTCATATGTCTCTGTCAAATGTGCATGAATCTAATCAGCCCAAAGCTTGAGGAATCTTGCCTCTTGAAAATTTTTCTTCTTGTATGTTCATTTTTGTTCATTAGAGATGCCTTTTTTGTGAACATGACATGCAAAAGCATGTCTGACATAAGTCTTCCATTGTGAAACCTACCATGTGATTTGTTTCTCTTCAGGTGGGTGTGAAAGGAAACCCGCAGGGATTCAACAGAGGTTTGGACTGCGACGTCATTGTGGCCGAGGTAACTGAAACCTACCTAATCTGTCATACATGCTGCACTTACCCCACTATGACGCCTACAGCCTGAAAGTTTGCTTCGTTAAACTCTGCACATTCTCTCCCAGGTCCGCTCCACCAGTCACAAACCAGATGAAATTTATGGCATGATAGAGAGACTCTCGCCCGGCACCAGGAAGATCGAGCTGTTCGGCCGACCCCACAACGTCCAGCCCAACTGGTAATATGCTGTCATGTTTAAATTTCGAGGACTGAAAAACAAACCATTCTGCATATTCTACATGTACTGATTGTGCATTTGTTTCCCTTCCAGGATAACGCTTGGAAACCAGCTTGATGGCATTCACCTTCTGGACCCTGAGGTCGTGGCTCGGTTCAAGAAGCGTTATCCAGACGGTGTCATCTCCAAACCCAAAAACATGCAGTGATGAGATCATCTCTGTTACAGGTCTGGAGAAGTTTGTCTATATATTGTTCTTTGTTTATTTTTTATACTAGCAAACTAATTTTTTAAAATAAATAACATACAATATCCATGTCTTGTTAGAACAATCACTCGGGCGAATCACTCGCAGCGGTGAATTGATTATGGAGCAATGTTTCCTTCACTTGTACATATCAGTTTATGTGATCCCCAAATTTAACACTGCCAAACTTCACATCCACCATCAATAAAAACACAGGAGGCATTTTTAATGTACATTGTTATTATTTTGTTAGTAAAGAATAAAGATACTTTTCTTTTGACGTTCTGTGGGTCTGAATAGCTGATAATTGGTTTTCATCGAAGGACAAAACATTGAAGTTTCTAATTTGAGCAGGTTTTTCACAGTCGTTTGGGATGAGCACTTACAATCATATCTTTTCTTCATAGGCAAATGCAGAAACCTGTAAATCCTAAAAGTCTGTCCTGTGAAAAGTCAACCAACCAGGAGCGTTTCATTTACAAAAATAAAGGAAAGTAAATTAGCCAGTGAGTGAGCTGAAGCCAAGTATGACTCTCCGAACTCCCAACAGAAATGTAGTTACTGTGCAGGTCAGTTTACTTAATGCTTTTCCAGAGAGGAAGTAATAACTAGAGGCAGCTGCTGAGCATCCTCAAACTGCATATATCATACAAAGTGTCAACATGACCCTTTTATATAAAAGAGCAATTTCTTTTCTGTTCTGTAGAATTTCACTGTTAATGTGTCGTGTTTTGTGTCTCACAGCAGGTTTAGATAGTTCATCCATATTATCATTAGAGATATACAGAGATATTCGTCATCATACTTTGACCTTTAACTTTCAAATCACATTTTATGAGACACCCACTGTGGGCCATTATATCTCCAAGTTGAAAAACACAGTGTTTATAAAGGTTTTCAGAAAAGAAACAGTAAAAAAACAAACCTGCAGCTCACCCCAAAACGAAAAACAACAAAATAATGCACTTGCTGGTTGTGAATGCTGTAAACAAGTCTCTATGCTTTCTTCTCGTCCATCAGTGTTTTGTCCTTTTTGTCAGTGGGTCCACTCCATGTGTAGTGTGAAATCTTAATGCGCTGAGACTGCAAACCAAGTCTACTTCAGTCTGTTTTCACCTGCGCTTTGTTGAAGCTGACTAATCATCGGTAGTTCTTTGTTGGCAGCGAGGACCCGAACACATCTGAAGATGACGACAGATGCGTTTGCTCAGGTGTGCACCACAGGCCCTGACGTGGGCAGTGGAAAAAGTCCTTTTGTCCCCTGTGCAGTAGCCCGTCCTCTTTAGTAAGTGGCGTCCACTGCGTTGATGTTGCTGTCCAGCTGGTGTCTGAAGGACAGCCTGGCTTTGGTGGAGAAGTAGATTTGGGAGCCCCGGCTGAGGCTTCCCGCTCCTTCACTGTCGCTGCTCCAGGATGTGGTGGAGGACAGACGAGGCTTCGTCTCCTCTATGGGAACTGAGGAGGGAGAAAGATGGAAAGTCAGACTGTGCTATCACAACATGGCTTCTTATTGGGTCAACAGGTCAGACTGGAGTTGCTCCTCACCTGTGTCTGGGGGGCACTGCCTGCTCTTGCAGCGCTCCTTACAGCGTCTGTAGAAAGGAAAACACTGCAGCATCTTCACGCCCATGACCCACACGTCTGGAAAGAATGGAGAGGGAACAGATACATAAATATAAAAGAGCTGGGATGAAAATCAACTCCAACAGTGACAGACTTTCTCTCAAACATGAAGTGAAATGTTTGGTGAACGTATAATACAGCGTTTCCCAGCATGATCAGTCCCCATACAGATCACATTTGAGCTGTCTCCTCCCTCTGACAGCAGGTCGGACTGTCCAGGCCTGCTGACAGCTCCTCACCTCCTCACCAGGTCACAGTTTAATGGAATTATGATCCTGTACTTCAATGACACAATCGCCTAATGCAAGCTGACAGTATCACTGCCTGGCATGGTGGCCCAGCAACCAGGCACTATTTACAGTGCCATCATCATCATCATCATCATCATCCTGCACACAGTCTAATCCTGGAAAAGCACGTCAAAGGGCTGCAGCAGCCAGAGAGACTGATAAGCCCTCTTCAGACAACCGAACGCAGATTACAGAGCAGTCATTGGATACTTTGACTCCAGCTCTGGTTTCCATTTGAAGAACACTGAAAGTTTTTGTTCCCAAAGTTTTGCCTCTCAGGCGACCATTATTCTTTGCATCCTGTGCTTTCATTCAACAGTAGCTGCTTTACATTCTGCCCTGTTCAAACCTCAACCTACCGCCCTGCAGATCTGGACCTGGGTCAGCCCTGAACACACGGCCAGCCTTTGATTTAATGCTGCAGGCAATGTAGCCACATGTAAATCAAATTCATGATTTCCCTGAGGGTTGCCCTTCTATCTGTGGCACCTCTAAGTGGTGAGATGAAGTCAGAGCCCCACCATAGTGCTGAGCCGTGTTTGCTCGGATTGAAAAAAAGGTATTTATTTTAGTCTAATCGGGTTAAGAAACAGGTCAGAAGAAATGGAACAGTGGGAGGTGATGGAGCTCTTTCTCCTGTAATTGTGCTTAACATAAAAAAGTTTTGTTGGCTTTAAAGCTTCTTATGTGCATTAACTTTTCCTCCAGGTGCACAAATGCATAACACACACTATAAACCAATAATAATGAGGTCTTCCAGATTTTGGCTTGTCTCGCTCTTTGTGGGGGTGGGGGCCTTTTGCATGTCTGTGCCCAGGGGTCCGATTCCTAGAAGCTGTCCATGGCTGTAATTTTAGAAAACATATAAAATAGCAGCTAGTTTTCATCATGTTTCATCAAAATCCTCCCAGCAGCATCTGAAATAAACCGCCGGCCTTGTCAGTCTGATGGGAAAACCCGGCAGTGTGATAATCCACTGAGCCTCATTGTTCATTAATCACAGAGGGAGAGATTTGGATATCTGGGGACAAACAGCACATGAGAGCAGTGCTGGGCTAACATTTCCCCCCCGCCCGACTGTTTACTGCTAATTCCTCGAGCTGCTCGACTCAGCGAGGTGATTGCACAGAGACGTGACAGCTCACACATCCACAGAGAGTCACAGCTGCAGACAAGCCAGAACAGAGGCCTGTGTCCAGTAATTGCATGGAAAAAGGCCTTGTCTCTAATTTCTATTTCTTCTTAACCATCGAGCGCACCTCCCTCCTCTGTTTCACTCAGGTGTGCCCCTGAAATCCTATCCCACTGAGACACAGTGAATCCATTATGGTCCATCTAGAGGTTCCGCCGCCGAGACGAGAACTCGCAGTATATCCTAGCACACATTGTAAAGAGGAAAGAGGACAATACAGACTGACCGGGTTTCTCTCCCCCAACCACCCACCCAAATTCTTTATGTATTAATAACCCAGCAAGCTTTTTATCCTTCTTCATCAAAAATAATTTGCAAAGACATTTTTCAGAAATGCACAATGTTTAGCCGCTGGTCAGTGGTGAGGAATTTTGGAGCCAGATCGGGATTGTTCGTGGGGGTCTGGCAGCACACAGCAGGCTTGGAGCCCGGAGGAGGAAAAACAACATCAGATGGCAAACACGCACACACTCAGAAAGAGACAGTGGCCGCATTGACCACAGGAAAGAAAGAAATAGATGTGAGGTTAAGGATAAAGAGCAGAAGGCGGAGAGAAAAAGTCGTAAAAACAAGGCTGGGGTGGGTAAAAGGGTAGGGGGCAGTGAACTTGTGCCTTGACCTCCTTTTTTTCTCACTCTGGAGCCTCCAGCCTGCAGGCAGCTGATGTGAACCATGTGCAGCCGCTGGGTAATGCAGTTTTACTTGTTCAATCAGCGGTGGCCTGCTGATGGGGCTGGAAATTCAGGCTCCTGGTTTGTCGACAGTGTTGCCAGTGTGCGTTTGTTATTGTGTGTGCGTGTTTGCAAGGAAATTTGTGAGAAAGTTAAGCTGCTTCAACAAGATATGTTCAATCTTCCATTTCTATGAGCTCCCCCCACCCCCGACCAGTCCCCTCTGTCCACACTCAGCTCCTTATCAGCTTTGTAAACAATGTTAACACAGGCGGCAGAAAAAGCAGGCATGCCTACAGTAACGCAACAGCAGCCTTCCCCTCACTGCTCCACATTTCCTCTCAACTGGCTTTAACACTCGTCCTGTGTCACCAAGCTTCACACAGGCCTGCCAGGGTACAACACACACAATCTGTGCACGTATACCTGCAGGAGTGTGTGTTTGTCCATTAATAATAGTGCACAACCATCTTTCATTCATATTCATCAGACACTGGATAAAGCAGCTGTGCTTCTTGAGCTCTAATGCATCAAACTGATCAAATAATGACAATAAAGTTGGTTGAAGTTGTGGCGATATTGCAAAAGGAGAGCAAATAAATTAAGATCAAAGAAAGAAAGAAATAATTTAAAAGAAAAACTCCCCTGTTCTGTATAAGTCCCTACTCTACAGTCCCTCACTTATAATTGAGCCAATATGCCACTGTCACTTAAATTTAAACAATGAAAGCCAACGCTTCTTCCACGACTGGTTTTTCAGGTTTGGACTTATTAAAACATACTTCATTTGTTTGTTTGTTTGATATCCAACAGTCGGGAGCATTACATCTCTGATGCCAAAACGTTGGAGAAACGTGTGACGAGGAGGAGGAGGAGGAGGAGGAAGAGGCCTCGGTGCGCGTGCGGGTGGAAGGTTGAATGAAAAGCTGTGCCAGACAGGTTAATCTGAGCTTTTCATCCAGTGCACTATACGCATCACTTATCTCTCCCGTGTCTGCTTGAATAAACTGTTACAGGCTCGCCGGCTGATATATCTGAAGTGGAAGAATATAAAAAAAATCTTTCCGTGTGAAACCAACCAATTAAAGTGTTATGTATGTATGTTAGTGTTATGTCCCATATTGAGTTAGGGACATTTTCAAGTGTGCAGAATAAAGTTGGGTAAGAGGTTTTCACTCAGGCTGATTTATGACGAGGAACCACTGACACACCCCCTGCTCCAAAAACCAAAACAGCAACCCATTCACCTACAGAGGCTTTACATGTCAAATTCTTTGATTCACCCTACACCTTTCCTATTTCTAATTCTCGAGCTGCAGTCTTAGAAACGAGCTTTTCAATCCAGTTGTTAGTCCATGTTTAAAGGAGTTACCTACCTGGTGGAATACTGTTGCAGACAGGGGAAAAAATGGATATTCTTGATAACTCCTCGGCTACAGAACGACTACTCTCCACCCGTGTGCGTCTCCGTCGCTCGTCAGAATGTGGTCCAGTGTGCGTTTGCGTCCCGCCGGTGCGCCCTTGTTGGCAGCGCGGTGTGGAAAGGTTCTCCGTGGCGCGGAGCGACCGCACTTTAAATAGCTAATCCCCGGAGAACGGCGAGCGAGTGGACACGCCTGCTTTCTCTCACCCCCTCCCTCCTGCGATGCCTGTCACCCATCCCACATACAGTACATGCTGTTGCACACACACACACACACACACACACACCTGCTTTGTTTTGCATCTGCAAATTTGTTGATACAAATAACATAGAATTTCCTAAGAAACGGCTTCAGGTGTATAAATAGCATCTCCGTCTGTAGTATGCAAGTCACAAGTGTCATTTGAGCAGTAAAATCATGAATCAAGCTGAGTCGACCTCTCAAACTGCGATGAAGAAGAGGCAATCACGGTCTAACATGACACTCATTTGTTCCAGTTTGCTGTAACAGTGCATTAATCACAGATGAAGTGAACTGTTAACCTCACAGTGACTCATGTGAGGATTTATTTTTTTCTTTCAGAGGTCATCATAGACAGCAACATGGTGCAGGTAGGATAGTGTTTATTAATATTTTAACCCTTATTTTTTAGGTATTTTGATGTTGTTGCAGAAATAAATGCTTTTTTGTTTTGTAAAGCACTTTGACTCTGTTTAAATTGTTTTCCATCATTATTTCAATACACTTTCCTCACTGAAGAAATGAGTGTGAAATGTGAAGGTCATAAGGGCAGACATAAATGATGTGGAAACAAAGGGAAGAAAGTTGGGATGGGGGAAGATCATAAACATTACCGTCACCTTAAATCAGTTCCCTAATGAATCCTGCATTAACCATAAACAAAACTTTGTCTTTTTATTGGTTTTAAACACATAAAGTTTCAGAATGTGAATATGGGACAGCAGCGACCTGGCTATGGAGGAAGAAGAAGAATTAACAGCAGCAACAGCCACAGATACGTCAGGTGACAGCAGACGCTGCCTCCCTGTTTGTCTCACTTTTACCAAATACAGCTCACTCCATGTAAACAGATTTCTTGTCCCTGCAAATGCTGCTTCTGTCTCAACACACAACCCGATGGCAGGAATCTGGCCACATCTGAATCAACACTGACATGTAATCGCCTGTTTCTTGGCTCATGCCCACCGAGTTTCTCTTTCGGAGATTTGAGACAGAGCGAGAGCCACACGGTGTAATGAACCACGCAAACATGACACTTCCGGTTGAGGTAAATGATGCTTTCAAGTAACAGAAGTGTGGTCAGATGTCAGTTCCTTGTCGCTAGCATGAAACGAGTCACGTGCAGTGCTGGTTGAGGTTGCTTTGCTCTTGTGACTGTCTGGTAAACGCACACATGCTGCCCCCATTGCCATTGTTGATGCTGCACCGAAAGACCAGATTTGACAGCGATACAGCGAGTTAGACCATGTGGGCGTGAGCCAGCACAAGGCTGGAAACCAAACCATTTGTCACATTGTCAAGAGAAAAAAAACCTGGAAAATAAACAGTAGTGCCCTCCCTGTAAAGGTTTAGATGTGGACACAGGGAGACCTGGCTGTTCTTGGCCCATTAGGTGGTTTATTGCTGCTCACCAGCTTTTCTGGTCCAGGTTTAAGGCTTATGGAGGCCAGTTCATTTGGCCCAGTGGAAATTTACTCAGACGCGTTCTCAGAGTGAGTCCAAGCCCGCTGGTCAGAAATCACCCAGGAAACGGTCTGTGTAACAGCAGGTGCGTTTTCCAAAGCTGCTCCTGTACAGGGATGAGCCTTTATCACACTGAATTCAGTTAATATCAACTATTTGCAATATGATCTCATCAAATGAGGATGGATATGCCACAAACACCAGGGTTAAGGGTTCAATACCATTTTGTATCAGTCTTTGGAGACAGAAAAATACTGGTTTTATGTTCAAATCCTTGATTTTTCCAAATGTTTTGGCCTCCTTTCAGTAATGTCCAACTGTCACATGTTTTATGGCAACTTTCTGTGTGAAATGTCTGGTCCAGTCTGACCCACAAAGATGCACCGTGTCCACACTCACATGTACAGATTCTCCACCTGTGGGAAGTTGGTGAAGGACAGACACACATAATATTAAATCAGCTCTGTGTTGATGATTAACAGCAGGGTGACAAATTTGGACTATAGCAGTTGTAAAGAAAAGATTTGATATCAAGTAAAGATATATTGTTATTAGTCCTTCATACTATTCTCTTTCTTTACCTTCTCATTTCTTACTGAGCACAGTTTTCTAACTTGCTATGATGAATTGTCTCATCCAAGCAGAACGTTTAACCTGTTTTCTTTAATATTTCAAACTCTTTGCAACAGTTTCCAAACTTGTGAAAAAGGGTTGTGAAAAAAGTCAAGTGTTCCCTCTGCATGCAGTGTCACACACACACACACACACACACACACACAGTTATTCCTCTCCTTGTAAGGTGTCGAGCGTACCTGCCAGTCTGCCTGTCATTACACGACTATGAGGCTCAGATATCAGAAACAGAACCACTCCCACTGTCCCATTTGGCCTCAAGTGCCCTCGTGAGAAAGAAGAAAGTGACATTGTCATAATACTGGCAGCATCCCTTGTGAAATTTATGGCCCTCTGGTAATTAGATCCCTCGGTGGAAAAGTGCTCCACTGGCCGAGAGACAGGAATAGCAGCAGAGCTGTGAACGTGCAGCACGGGGGGAGACAGAAAAAGAAAGAACAAGACACAGAGGGAGAGAGGGTCATACATGGCTCCAACTCAAATCACTGACTCAACGTAAACCATCCATAACTACAAATACTCAGTTTGAGGAAATAAACATCCATTAAAACAGTTGGTAGAGGTAACCTGAAGTTACTTGTGCTTTTACTTTTGCTTTCTTCTAAAAAAAACCCTCCCTGACTTAATCTTCTACCACATAAAATAAAGTTTGAATAGAAGTATTTATTCAAGTGGTGTTTTCAAGGGGTAAATGTTCAGATGCACTTAAGATAAAGGTTCATGAGATAAAATGATGGTCAGAGTCAAAGCAGGAGAAAAGTGGACTTTTCTGTGTTCTTTTCAATGGGAGTGTGTTCTCTGTGGATGTGGATGGGCCAGAGCAACAGGCAGATGATGATGATGATGAATGCTTCCACCATACTTAAAGAAAACAAAAGGTAAACAAAGTCACCAGCTCGACTGTATGACACTGCAGAAAGTTTAGATATCCAAAATATCCGTGATTTAGAGTTTAGCTCCTTTTTTATGGGTGTATGTTTTCAGTCTGTTGTTGTTTCCAACCTTCTCATCACGTAACCCTCAAACATGAGAAAAATCTGGAAAACAAGCAGTATTTTCTCAAGCTGAAATATACTTTTCTCTTTTTTCTTGTTCTTCTTATCATTCATTGCATGAACCTTCAGATGCGTATCGTAGCCCCTCCCAGAGTAAACCCCTGTGGTGTGTATTCACTGTGGAAGGTTCTGATCTTACATTGCATCAGAAATGGGAGGTTTAAGGGCCCTGAATGTTTCTCAGAAACATTTCACAGTTTCTCTAAGTGTGCTTGTGGTTTGTCTCACACCAAACTCATGACATTTTAAACTAGTTAAATTTGATTTTAAAGTTCTTCCATGCCTCTGCCGCAAATATATTAATAGCTTTTTGACCCTGCAGTGGTTTTAAAAAAAGTTTTTCCACCAACATTTCACACTCAGCTGCAGGATCAAACCAGTCCGGTCCTGTGTGAATGTTTACTGCTCCCCATCCTGAGTCCATGCATTGCCCCCGCCCCCCCACCTCCAGACATTCCCACACCCACGGTTTGTTGATTGTCCTGTTGATATTGGCCTGCTTCTGTGGAGCCGGTACCAGGACCGTCTGGTCCAAAGTCGCTCACTGCTAGTTCCAGCCTCCGTCATCGTCCTCTCTCCTCAGTCTGCTCCTTCCTGTGCACATTTTAACGTGCCTTGTTTTGTTTATTTTACATCAGCAATAGAAATTCTTTCTTTGTGATTACATAAATCCTAAAGTGCGGGGGTGGGGTAAGTCTAATCATGGCTGTATCCTACATACCATGCAAATGAAGTGATAATGCTGAATGTAAGAATTCGTCAATCTGAGGTCAAAGAACATCATGTCCTCACTTCTTCTTTGGCCCTTTAGATTCTCTAATTTGACACCAAATAGAGTCCTTAAACAAAATCACCATGGCCAGTAAAAACAGAGTTCATGCATTAAGCAATGATGCAAAAAAAAAAAATACAAAAGTGACCCTATGTCTTGTTGTTAATATGAGGTCCAAGCGCAAAATGTCACGTCTCAGTGTTATATGATGATACAGCGCCAGCAACTCAGGCGCCGTCAGCATCTTTAAGCAATTGTTACCTTGGCAGAAACAATCCTGCAACCAGCTCGACTCCAATCGAGAGCCGACCAAAGAGACCCCATCTGTGTGTAAATCACACATTTTACTCGTGCCTGTGATCCCGCTCTGTGTCATTTTCATTTGACTGATTAATGATTGAACATATCTAAGAGATAAAACAACAAGTGCTGGTGCTGGGGATGTTTAAAACTGGAGTGAAATCACTGGACATGCTGATGACACTGTTGACTGCTCACAGACCTGCTGAATGTGCCTGACTCGTCTTACTCTGTGGCCTGACTTGGGTCATTCGCAGTGTGGTTGACATAATTATTGGGCGGCGGTGGACGCTGCTGAGTTGTCAGTTACGTGCGTCTGAGAGTTGAGTGTTTGGTCACCGGTTGCAGCGTGACTGTAAATGAGGCCGCGGTCGCTGGGATGTTTTGCTGGTCTCAAGATACAGGCAAGAAAGTGAAAGAGGGAGCACAGAAGTTCTTTTGTAGCAGCAGCAGGTTCTTTTAAAGTATTAACATCCTGCTCCGGGTCATTTGTACTGCTGTCTGGCTCTGTCCAGTCCTCTCTGGCCAGATCTGCTTCAGTGTCCTGTGTCTCTCCCCCCCCTCTGCTGCCACTTTGTTATGTCAGTCACGCCTGAAAAGAGGGGATAAAGCCAGGAGGAGGGGCTCTGTTTTGGGAAAGGGGTACATTTCTAAATAATAGCCTCACCACAGGGTCTAAATGAGTGCACACGGTGGAATTCAGTCTTTTTGACTCGTTGTATTCTTTCTTGTTCCTCTCAGTTTTTTTTTGGAAAACTCTCTAGATTCTCTCAGAGCGACTATCAGATTTGCATGAGGAACACCCCCCCTCCCATTTTCAACTCTTTTTGTCCCACTATTCTTTTATTCCAAATTCTTCTCGCTCATGCTCCTTCCTTGCTTTATGCACATAAGCTCTCACAGAGAGCTGCATAACACCGGCCAGTCATTCAGCTAAGATGGTCGTGGCGTTGGGCACAGGCCTTATTTTCCACTGCTACATAATTTCCCCCCGCCCTGTTCCTGTGAATATGTGGGAACACTCTGTAATAATTTTCAGCTGAAATTTGTAACAGTTGGTTTTGTTTCCAACCCAAAGCGCACAGAGTGATTCAGTAGGTTGCACACACAGACATCATCCTGGCTGAGGGGCTTCTGTGGCAGGGAGGCCGATGAAGCAGGTCTCAGGGCATTTATCTGTATTGCCAGGGAGGCTTGACATTAGCTTGGAGCTGCCGAGCTTTGTGTTATTTGGTTTCTCTCAGGAGACTGTGTCTATATTTACCTGGGTGCAGCTCTGCAGCAGGCTTTTAACTCGAAAGTTAGGTAACAATTACCAAGAAGTTGCTCCATGGCAACAAAAGATTATAGGCTTAACCTGCACCTATGCGAACAGGCACTCGGCTGCCTGCTGTTTGTGCAGCTGCAGTGTTCGCGGTGTCCACAGGGGGCGTTCGTGACCTTTGACACCATCTTGACGCACAACAATCCTGTTAGATCAGGCTGTCTGGCTGCTGGGGGTGAGTAATTAACAGAGTTCTTCAACTGGATAATCAGAGTTAGTGGACGGCACATTGGAGGATTCTGTTGAAACCAGTTTGTGTTTTTGTAAGTGTGTGAGGACAGAAACTTGGGAAACACAGCAGCAAAATTCACATAAAGTTTGTTTGGAAAATAAGTTTTTACAATCAGACAGAACCACCAAGCTAAAGTTGAGAGCAACTTCATTCCTGATACACACATCCAATCATTTTTTAAAAAGTAAATAATATGTAACATAATTATTCAGATTCATCAGTTTCATCAATGTCATCACTTTAATCTGATAGAGTGTGTGTCCATAAAGAGAACACAAACAATTATTTACAGTTTGATCCATATCTGGACCTGACTTATTAATTCAGTAATTAAAAAAATTCTTAAAGTCAAGCAATACACACAAAAAGTTACACAATAATGGAGTAAGGCTTTGGCATATTTCTGTCATGGGGTTTATGTCCTAGGATCTTGTAGATGCAGCTTCACTTTCACAGTCCACCGTCATCCTGCAACAGGACACAAGTCACATGATTATTTTCATGTTTGGGACAGGAAGCGCGCTCTCAGGTGGCCGACAGAGCTGTAAATCATTGTGAGTGTCACGTTAATGTGTGGACATTTGTTGATGTGCCTGCACTTCCTGAGAAATGCGCAGCACGATGCTAGATCATGTTTGTGAGTCCTGTACGGTAAATACAATGTCTTCCATTTCAAATCATGTCACCCCCAGTATTTATGTCTCTGTAAGTACCTTACTACAGTGTGTCTTTAATGTGTCTGTGCAAATCTGCAATATTGGCAAAAAACCCCCCACAGCCACACCAGAGTCATTGCTACATGTTTAACCATGTGCAAAATCTGAGCTCAATCATCAACGTATGCAGAGATTTCCATTCAAACTTACATTTACGTTTACCTTTTCCTGCTAAGCTGTTGGTTTTCTTTAATGTATGCTTATTATAGGAATCTGATCAGTCACCATTTTCTGTCATATTTATTTTCAGTAAACCTTTAACAGTGATGACATTTAACATGAGAGGCATCTTGAGCATTTATACAATTTTAAAAAGCTGCTTCATTTTCTTTTAAAGCAACCTCAGTTATTAATTCTTGAATCTCTGCAGTTCCTGTCACCAATGGGAGCCATTTCCTGTTTAGTGGCTTAAGTGACGCAACAAGCCAACAACAGCCAATCTGCATGTTTTCTTGGACACACATTATCAACACAGGATCATAACTACCAAACGTTTTTCCTTTCCTGTTTTGACTTGGTAGAAATCCAAACTAGTAATCAAAGCAGCAGCAACAAAGTGGGAAGCTGCTGTCAGGCAAACCAGTCAGTGCAGAGCGTGTTGGCTCACATCACTGTTGACGTGTTTAATGAACTTATTTAAAACTGTATTGCTTCCCCATTTTTAAGACCCTTTCTGGATCCATTGTGTAGATTTAGTGACGTGTGGGGCTTAGGAATCCTATTTAAAAGTGATTTCAATGAGCTACGTGTATCCTCTGCTAACGCTGAGATTTCTTTTGTAAGGATTTGTCACTTACATCTTTACTGTCGCGACAGTCGCCGCAGATGCAGCCCATGCAGCCATTGACCACCTGGATGCCGCAGAGCACCACCTGCAGCAAGCCCATCGACAGGATGATGGAGAACAGGACCACGTGCCACATGACTACATTGTTGGGGTACACACAGGCCGTCCACAGGGTCTGGTTCACAAGGTAGCTGCCATTGCCCCTGCAAAGGACACACACACACACACACACACACACACACACACAGCATTAATAAAAATATGTGTGAGGTAGTTTTGGGTGCAGTAAGAGAAAGCTGTGATATTAACAGTGAAAAATTACAGTACAAGTTACAGTAGTTTGACATTTTTGGAAATTTGCTTTGTCAGCGTTTTGCCAGATAGGACGATGAAAAGTTTGATACAATTCCCCTGCCTGGGAACAGCAAACTTGTTCTGTCAAAGTTTAGTCAAAGACACAGATCATCGATGTTGGGAAGCCACGAAAAACAGAAACAAGAAAAGGGGAAACTGAGGTTTCACTGGAGGAAGGACAAGTTGAGGTTGGATATTAATATCCCAGCATACATTGTGTGATCAAACTTGGTTCCCTCCCTGTAAACACTGCTTTCATCATAGACGGCAGTTCCCTACATGTTAACAACATATTTATTTACCTGATGGGTTATCACTGCTTTATTTCTACTCACACTGTTTTAGAATCAGCAATTAGAGATGGACTAGATACTATGAGCTCAGATAGAAATATAAAAAGAATTTTCCTCCAGTCATTAGCAGGACTAAGGTTTTACATTGTTTTTCAGATTTGAAGACTGAATTTTAAAAGGTTAAGAAGATGAAGAAAGAGTAGAAAGGGTTCCTCAGTCTGAATTCCCCAGGTCATTACAAGAGATTTTTCAATGATATGAACAGAAAGGGTTGGTTCAGTCTGCCACCTACTGTAATGTTAAGTACATTACATTTATAGCTTTTTCATAATGATGAACTGAAACGGTTCAGCTCCTCAAAGAAGGGCAAGTATGTTATCTATAGATATGGAAGCAGGTAATATAACTGATGACAAGATAACGTAGTGCTAAAGGAGAAGACCAGGCAAGAAGTGTAAAGGGAGATGTGAGAGGTTTTCTTTTTGTCTGTTCAAGACAAGCACACAAAAACGACGTGAAGAACACTCACGTGCCGAGGTCCTCAAAAGGGTAGTCCCAGTCGCCATTGGCCAGCTGACACTTGGGACCGATAGCCAGACCTGCTGAGGCCACGCTGGTGCAGTAGATTCCTCCGACAAGGCCGAAAGCAGAGGAGAACACTGAGTTCAGCATCTGAGGGGAGAGATGATGGCGTTAATGTGGCCCTATGAGGTTGTCACTGTGACCACACAAACATCTGTCCACAGCAACCATGTAAACTCATGTGGATCATTCAAATTGAAGATACAAGAGCTGTACTTCTGCAATGCATATTTAGCAAAAGTTAATTAGTTATTTTATTAAAGTACACTGAAATAACCACTTCCACTTCAGTGCTGTAAATCCAGTATAATAGTACACTGTCCATGTGGTGTCCTGCTGATAAATTACACACGATTCTAGTTTGACCTTTAGTCTTTGATACAATGTCTCATTTGCCTTTTGCCACTCACCACCCATCATTATCAGTCCCGTCCCGAGAACCACATGTACGCTTCAATCTTTCAAATGACTTCACTCACCCGGCAACGGTTGCCACAGCAACCCTTCCCACAGCAACCCTTGCCCCCAGCTCTGATAGCCGAACAGCTCGGGCACAGCATCTGGAAAGTTAAAAATGGACAATGTTACCTTGTCTACAGGATCTCGAGCAAAGAATCACGTTAACGTGTTTTTTTCTGCTTAATATCTAAGTTGTAGGTGTGCGTTTCTGTGTAGATACAGTAAATGTGCACTCGTTTACTCACACATTTGTGTCCACGTGTGTGTGTGTCTCTGTGTGCCATCTTATCTCTCAAACCAAATATTTGTGAATCCTGAATCGAGTTTTACTCTCTCGTTCCAGCAGGCAGTGACATGCACATAGTCAGAGGTGGGAAAAGTCTGATATGATGAAGATGTGCCCTTCCCCAAAGACACATAGATCTTGCGGATCCATTTATGAGATTAGATATTTATGAAGTATTTACTGCCCTTGTTAGTCTTTAAAATGTCAAGATAGTGTGGGTGGGACCTCACATAATCAGATCATTGTGTGTGTCTGTCCTTTGTGATGAGGTACAAGAAGATTGGACCATGTGTACATTACTTAACTTTCATAGTTTCCCCTAAAAGTTCTCATGTTATCAGCAAATTGTACCAACAGTAAAAGTATTCAAAAAAAAAATAGCATTTTACTTTTACATTTTATATTATCTAATTAGTATCCCTGATACGTTCATATGTAAGTAGGGTTTTGATCTGAGGAAATCCAAGCAAAAATTATAGTCGATTAAGCATAAAATTATCCAATAAAATACAATTCTTTTACCAAATAATGGATATGAGGTTTATGATTCTTAAAATAGTCCTACAGTCCTTTCACTAAAAATAATGGTCAATAAAACAAAGTAAAAGTAAGCAATGAAAATTGACATGTTTACACAAGACTAAGTGACGTACTGAAAACCCAATAAAACAATCAATAAAACATCCAGCCAGACTAGATGGACACGGGTCATCATCCATTACTCACAAAGAGGCCTCCTCCAATGAGCCCCCCCATGAGCCAGACCTGGAGGGAGATCTGCTCATTCTCCAGGCTCTTCCCGTCAGGGAAGAAGAGCAGCAGGTTGGAGATCATGCAGATGAAGGCTGAAGGCAGCAGGATCAGGCCCACCAGACGCGCACACTTCCCCGTGCAACACATGGTTTTACCTTTCTTCTCTTTTTTAAATGTTTCCCTCTGCTGTTCAGCTCTCCGAGTATCTCACCTTCTTCTTCAAGTCAGACGGACGTCAGAGCGAAATGAAATAAAACAGAAAGGAATAGGAGGTGAGAGTGAGAGGAGCTCGCCGCTGACAGCACAACCTCTTGCACTGTGAAAGTCAAACACCAACGGTGACAGTTAACAGCAGGAAGGGGAGAGGGAACAAAGGCCAAGCATCGGTGTGGCTGCCTGCCATCTGATTTCAGACCTGTGTATCTTCTCATTGGTCTCAGATAAAGAGGAAACTCCTTGAGGCAATTTACCTTTTTTTTCTCTGACACACCTTTGACTTTAAGGTTCAGGTTAGAATGGGGCTTCAGTTCGGGTTATAGTGTAAAGGTTGGGGGGTTGGCATTTAATTGTGATGGTTGAGGGAATGTATTATGTTAGGGATTGTACTCACAAAGAGAGAAGTTCAAACATGTGCCTCTTTCATGCAGCTGGATGCCCTTTGATACCTGATGATGACAAATTTACCCTATGTTTTACCCACAGCAGCTGATGGTCTCTACTGTAACAAGACCTTGTACATGTTTGCTTTCTGGAATGCTGTGTGGGACGCTTTGGTCATTTGGATCACGCTGGTCAAACTCTGCAAAGGACTGCTGTGCTACGTGATGACGAGACCTGCACCAGCAGACAAAGACTTTTACAGGAGGGTCTGAGGCTCAGATGGAGCACAGTTGTACACTTAATGATCGTCAGTACATGTTCCATTATTCCATTATGTAGACCTAGTGTTGGAGAATTAGTGTAATTTGTTGTGTATTTTGGTGTTGCTTCTAACCATTATATGCTCTATGTCGTAGTATAGTATGCAGTTCATTGGGATTCATTCATGTTTTCATCTTTTTATATGGTTATCATTTTATTTGTGTAGGTGTTTGCTGTTTTGAATTCTGGAAGTGGTACAATTATAGTTGATATTTCAACTGATATTGTATGTCTATTCTTTGTTCATTTTTAAGCGATATTGTAATAAAAATGTTATATGAATAAACATAATTATTGCCAATGTTACAGTGGAATTTTGCAGAGACTAACAGCCATGGTTGGATAGTTGGCTAAATAGCAGGCCTGTTATTCCAGTTAAAGTTTATTTATTTGAAATTCAGCGTGGTTTCCTTAGTTTCTCGCGAGAAGTTATGCCCCATCTGGTCATGACTGGTCATGACTGGATGGACAGCTCGGGCGATGACGCTGTGTCCAGCCAGCCAATAATGTCAGCGGTTAGTCAATGCGCGTGCAGCTGTCTCGCTCTTGCTTGTCAGCGTCCTGAGTTAACATCACTGTGAAAACATTAGTAGAACTTGTCAGCTTTCTGTATGTCACGTGACGACGAAGTTGCAAAAAGTGACGTCGTCCAAAAGCTGCAAACAGTCTTCATCTGCAATGACAGGCAAGTCCGCCCCTCCGTCTCACGCGCTGACGGTCTGAACGTGCCCTCTTTCCAAATCTAATGACAGCCTTACTGATGCCAGCTAACCTTGTCAGGTAAATCCTGGTGTGTTTATTTTTCTGTCATGCGCAGATAAAATTAAAGAGCTCGTGTTAAAGTGCCTACAAGCCCGGGACATGGCATACTGTCCGTACAGCCGGTTCCCCGTCGGTGCTGCCATATTAACAGCAGATGGCGCCATAATCACAGGTAACAACAGAGGACAACAGGTGAGAAGTGCAACGATGATCGGGACCAAGTGCATTTACTCGAGTACTGTACTTAAGTGCAATTTTCAGGTACTTGTAGTTTACTTCATTGCATGTAACTATATACTTCTGTTACTTTAAATATTGTACTTTTTATTACATACATTAAATGAACAGCTAAAGTCACTGCTTGTTGAAGCCACATGTATTGAAATAATTTAAGAAAAAACAAACTTAACTAAAAAGATCTCAGTCCAACTTCCACTACCGAAATACACCCATCAAAAATAACTGAAAATTGAAAGGGCATTGGTGGAAATTGCCATTTACTTAAGCACTATAATAATAACTGTGTTTCATGCTGTAGTACTACCACGCTGTCACCCTATTCCACTTCCCTGTGACTTTTTGTCACAACAGATTTTGTTAGGCTATTTATATTAGTGCATATAGGATCTTATCTTAGTACCTTATTTTTGTATTATGGCTTCATTGTGTAGATACAAATAAGAAGAATAAAATTTATAAATCATAAAAAAGGGAAAATTAAGTGTATAACCCACAAAGTGAAAGTGATAAAATTAAGAAAAATTCAGCTTTAAATGGTTTGAGTGCTACTTCTTCCACTTTGAAATAGTCTTGAGTCTGTGTGTCTTTAGGCTGTAATGTGGAGAACGCATCCTACGGTCTGACCGTGTGCGCTGAGCGGACAGCCATCCAGAGAGCTGTGGTGGAAGGACACAGACAGTTCACGGCCATCGCTGTGACATGGTGAGACTCAGCGTAAGGGCACTGGCGACACATTAAGAGCTTCAGATCACACTCATTCTTACAAATTCATCCTCTCCACTTGTTCTGTGCAGTGATATCAAAGACAGTTTTGTTGGGCCGTGTGGAGCATGTCGACAGGTTCTGATGGAGGTGGGACAGCTTTTTTTTGGCCATTACAGACAAGCATCTTATAGGCATGTCAAAAACTGAGTTTAATAATTGAGCATAGTAAAATATTATAACTTCTGTATAGAGAATGACTAGCTAGGATCAGCAAATTAATACTCTTATGAATATGAATGTCATTTTCTTACCAGTTTCCTGCTATCATAATAAAACTTTAAACTTACACTTTTAGAGGGTGTTCAATTCTGTAATTTAGATTACAATAACTATTTTCTCTGTGCTTTATCTGAAGTACCTTTTAAAAAACACGAGGCAGCAAAGCTAACATTTAATTATTGTGTGTTAATTCCTTCCTTGTCATTTAAATTCTCTCCTCAGTGCTACCTTGTGTGTTGTGTGCTTTTCTTTATTTCACCAGTTTGGGTCAGACTGGACCATATACTTGACCAAGCCGGACGGATCCTACAAAGAAACCAGCCTCATTGAACTGCTGCCTCTTGCGTTTTCCCCATCACACCTCGCAAAGAACCAATAAACCTCAGTAGCAGACCTCAGACTACATTAAATTCATTGATCTTCGACAAGGCAAAAAGGAAACACGCATCATACAACGTCTAACTTGTCATAGCAAGTAACACCACAAAGTTGGTATCAAATCTCACCTGAACAAACAATAAATCTGATTTTCTCCTTAACATGTGAGTAATACTTTCTGTCTTATTAATATTATTATTAAAGATACGTTCCTCGCAGACGTAAAGATGACGTTGAAAACGTGTCACATGTCACATGATAAAAGTGGACGGATCCGGAATCTGTTTCCGGAAACATGGAGGCTGTAGTGAGTGATGTGGTAGCGCCTGAAGACCTTTTAGTAAGTTTTCATCTCTTTTAAACCTCTTTCTCTCATCTGACAGTCATATTAACAAATGACAGATTGACACTCAGGTCCTCCAGGCGTCCGTGTGGTCGGTGACGGCTGGAAATTTAATGAAACACGACGTGTCGTGGCGGACGTTGTTGCGTCACTTAGCCAGCTAATGCTAATAATCACGGCTGTGATGAAAGACTGGTGTTTTTGTTACCTTCGCTGATAGAAAAACATACGGCTAATGCTAAAACACTGTGGGAGTATAAAACACACAAAACATAAAAACCCGCACCGCTGGCTTTTCGCAGTGTTTCTGTTTCGCTTGCTTCATTTCGACATGAATTAGTTAAAAACCAGAGTAACTCGGCTCTCCGCTCGCTTCATGTCGTTGCTGTTGTGACAGAAATTTGAGAAGAAATACAACAATGAGCTGGTGAAGGGAGCCGTCTCCAAAGAAACAAAGTTTGAATATGCTTGGTGCCTGATCAGGAGTAAATACTCGGAGGATATCAAGAAGGGAATCGCACTCTTGGAGGGTAAGTTAAAACAACATTTTTTCCTTTTCGTTATTATATACTCATTTTATACTGACATACTTACGATTTTCAGAGTTTAAACAATATGTTCATGGTGGAACATTTTACAGCTGAAAAACAAATGTTATGATTTTTAAAATTCCTCATTACCATCCTTTTTTGCAACATGAGTATTGTAAGATATTGGCTTCTGTCTTTTCAGGTTTCACGGTGTGAATTATTTCATAGATACATGTATTATTTTTGTCTTGTAGAGCTTGTTCAAAAAGCATCCAAGGATGACTCCCGAGATTTCTTGTTCTACCTTGCAGTGGCCAACTACAGACTCAAAGTGGGTGTCATTTCTCAAGTCCTAACCTGTAACTGAAAGTGGTTCTCATTTGTATATTGAGTTTCTTGTATTTGTTTGAATCCGTGGATATTAATAAACAAGAAGTATTTTTTTAGATGCGACCCTCATATATTATTACAAATCTTAGAGTACTTTATTTTCCCCCTCTGCTGTTCTTCTTCCAGGAATATGAAAAGGCCCTGAAGTACATCCGGACTCTTCTTAGGAATGAGCCAGGGAACAATCAGGCTCTGGAGCTGGAGAAACTCATTAAAAAGACTTTAAAGAAAGGTAAAGGAGACTAAAGCTGTCACTCAATACATCTGAGTAGGAATTTGATGATAGAAATTCTGTCTGTTATTTGACCCCATTTTGTGGGTGAATAAATCTCCATCCTGACATTCAACCTATGTTGTCATCTAGAGGGTCTGGTTGGCATGGCGATCGTCGGGGGAATCGGCCTTGGCGTGGCCGGTTTAGCGGGACTCATCGGCCTGGCTGTGTCAAAGAGAGCTCCCACATCATAACCTGAACGTGAAATGGCACGTTTTTGCTGGACTGATACACTGACCCTTCCCTTGCATTGAAAATTAAAACTTGTGTGGAGACAGCTTGGAGGATGTAACATTTTGATCTAAAGTTAAGTATTTATGAAAAGGCTTTAAAGGGCATAAACGTTGCCAGTCATTAACCTGTTTACATATTTTAACAGGGTTGAAATTCACTATACATTTGACATCACTTAGCTGTCTAATAACAAACTATAGCATGGCACTTTCATATTACATGTGTAAATACATGAGAATAGACATGGTGCAGCTCATTCTTATGTAAGTTCTTAGTTACTATGCACCTCAGCCTAAGATTCCCAAGTTGACATTTACATATTGTAAAAAATATATTTTGTAAAACTGTTGTTGTGGGTTTTTTTTGATGATTTTTTTGCATGAGGAATTGTTGCAGAAAGTGTTAGTGGTGCAGTGGGAAGTGTAGCTTGTACAGGATCATTTGTTGGTGAGGCATCAGGCAACTGTGACTCAACGTACTGCTGTCAGAAAACATTTTTGTCCAGCTTTTGCTGTGAGAGCAGTGAACAGATGGTTGAGCTTTCTTTTCATTAGTTCTAAATGCAAATTGTAGGTTCAGGGAGGCAAAGCAGTTATTGAAAATTAATCAATTACTTCATGTAATATGCATCAACAAAGATTTATCTGTGCTACATTTAATTACTTGTGTGTTCCATCCTGTTAGGTGAATAAAGTAATTTCCGACTTTGAGAATATTTGTATTGTGAGGAAATCATTCATCATTCATCAGTGTTGGCGTACTACACTCACGGGTGTATGTTTTTCAAGCGAGAGCTGAGCACAGCAGAAGAAACGAGAGCAGGACGAAGAGCAGACGTATAATAAACACAGTCGCACAAATGCTGACGAACAAACGGCATCGGAGACAATCGAGACATCTCTCGGTAGGTCTTAAGTTACACATTTACAAAGTGCCGTATTTACCTGACTTATTTTGTCCAACCAGTAGTTGGGCAAAACAAACTAAAATTAAAATAATTCCAAGGAAGAAGCAGCATGTCTTCACAAGTGAAGAACTGAACCTAGAATGTGGACAGTTTGAGAGGAAAGGGGAGCTAAACATCTTGGTATTTGAAAGTGTATCATCTGCATACAAATGTTATGATGAATCAGGAAATTTTCCATTTCTCTAAACCTGAAAGTTATTTTCACAAGATTGCTTTTTATTGAAGGTGCAAAGTCCAGTATACAATCCAATTCTTATCATTGCCATTTATTAACTCTGTTAAATTTATAGTTTTAGTTTGTCTGGATGGTGTGGGAGAGAAGACATTATGGAAGTGTTAAGTCTTAAGCAGTGAGACTGAGCTACACATAATTGAACAAAAATGCGCCTGGCCCAGTCTGCTGGCTGTCGGATCATCCTCACATCTTGACCTGCCGGGGGGGGTTTGAGCTCCCGGCACAGTTTTTACAACAGGAAGGCTTATTGGGGGTATCAGTGGTGTGTGGCGTTATCAGCCTCGTGGGACGTTACTCATTAACCCATTTGACAGGGCCGAAACTCCCCCAGGGACATATCAGTGAAAACAAGCATCTTCTTTGGTGTGAAAGAGGTGATCGAGTGGGTAAACGCAAAGAGAACACCAGACATGAGGTTGGGTCGTCCCACATGATTAACCTTTTATCTAAACAGAGGAGCGGCGTATAAACGTGCTGTTTAACCAAAGCTGGAACTTCTTCACACTCTTCCCGTGCACAGTTCAAACCCACTTGAACATCAATGATTCATCAGGGCCGGTGTAATTCAGATCAACTTCAGTGAGTTTCAGTTACAAGGGCCAATGTTCATTGATCATCCACTTGTTTTAACACACAGCACAGGGAAATTAATGTGTAATCACCATTAGGAAAGGGAATACATCGGAACACAGTGTGTTGGTTCAGTTATTCCCTGTATGCATGTCATCAGACGTAATTTAAGGTTATTGTATAATCCAGTAGAACAGCAGCTCATTATCTGCAGGCAGTGATACACTGACACAGTACATTTGGATTTTTATGTGCAGTTCTTCCCATGGCTGTCATTGTTTTCTTTCCATCCTATTGTACTGATTGCATTTCTCTCAGCCCTGAAGAGATGAATAGGAAAAAAACCCCTTTCAAACCCTTTTTTTTAGCAGCATTCATTCACTTGTTGTGGATTTTCAGTATCTGCACACAAAAACGGTGCTAACGGTGGGAAAAAGTCAACTTTTTGTGGCCTTCACACATTCATTCATCAAGTCTGAATGTACTGAATGTGTGAGACCTGCATAAATAAGGATTATTAAGTCCCAGGATTTAAAATGTCTGTTAACACCATATCCTGGGGCCACACCATAGCATAGTTTTTGACACTGGGGAACTTGATTTTATCTTTTTTTTTGTACAGTATAGTTGCTCATCTTGCTTGTGTTAGTAAATGTCTTTGCTCTTCATATTCTCAGCCCATCTCACTTTAATGAGCTTTTTCCTTGAGAGCACATTAAAAAGTTATGGGCTCCTTTCCAGGTATCACCTAAAATAATAAAAAAAAAATTCACAGTTTTGTTATAGACAAAGCCACTGTGACATCCGCATCTAATAACACAAACTCACCAGCCACCAAAGGCCAATCATGAGCTGTAAAAAATGAGCTTTGCAAACAGCTTGGCCATAAAATGAGACATTTATGGCGGGACTGGGTGTAAGTTTCAGAACAGTGGAGGTGAGATGGATGAGTTTATGTTTAAATGTTTAACTTGAATTACTCCCTCTGTTTTATTAAACAGGAGGAAATTGATCATATATTCCATCTGAGCACATGACAGGTTTTCTCTCAGTATTAGAGTAACAGAGCCAAGACACCGAAGACTCAGAGACATCCATCCTGCAGGACTAAAAGGATTCTCTCACGCTGTCCATGATGCTAATAAATGTTGTCTTCCTGGAATTAGTTCATTTACAAGATGCAACTGACAAATGGTTTAAAAAAGACGAAAAACAATTCCACTATCAGTTACTATCACAAATGAAGATGTTTCTTTGTTCAGAACAGTGAAGGAACAGAAGCAACTCGACCTTAACTAAATCAAAACATGCCCCATGTGATATCTGCCTGAGAACAGGTTTTCCCTTCCAGAAGTGCACAGACAGCCGTTTTAAAAGCCATTTGACAATGACTCTTTGAACGAGATAAAGCCTTTTCGTAATGCCGACATGATCATGGAAGAAATCAAAGTTTCCATGATGACATCCTCAGTCATCTCTTTATTTCAACATTGAAAGTTACACAACAGCGGGCTCTTATTGCCCTATTCACAGGAAATCGTCTGTTTAGAAAAATTTGTTCGGGAACGATAAAACACATAACACTTAAAGATCCAAACGTAAAGAGGAATTCAAATTGCAAAAATCCTGGAGTGCATAATTGTTTGTTTGGGTAACTTTTTATTGTCTAAAATCCAGCACTTTTGCATTGAGGAATTGCCGTCACCTCTCTCTTAATGTTAAATATAGATTTTGATTATGTTTTATAGCCATAGCTGTGTCACTGCAGCTGATTTACAGTGAACACACTTTCCTCTTCAAACACTGACAGAAAACTGATCAACAGCTCGATTCAGGTTTGTCGTCAGTGAACCCTCTTTATCTTCACCTTTAATACAACCGAGTTCACTGGTTTACAACTCCCCTCAGCTTTGTCTGAAAAATGCAGGTTAAGATTTAGCTTTATATTATCAGTGAGGTGAACTCAGTGTGCTCAGTGCAGCCCCGGGTTTGGCAACACTGACCCAGCAGCTGTCAGAACATTATTAATGAAGACACACAAACATGGAAAAAGGGTGAACTGGGCAACTTAAGACCTTTATTGCTCTTAGCTTTGACTTTGCTCCTTAAATTAAATCAGTTAGGAGCGGATACCTTTCCAAATGTTATAAAAGGAACAAACTGGGTGTGGTGCTGGGTGATTGTGACCTTCTGTCTCATGGCCTTGAGATATTTAAACCAAAACAATAAAACAGGTGGGTGGTGGAGGGGGCAGTATATATTTTTTTAAAATTGGTGCATTTCATTCTACTTCAGTATTTAAACTTTGGATACAAATCAACAAACACGTTGACTTTTTTCAGAAAGCTCCAGCATAAAAAAAAATCTACTACAAACTTTTCATATATTGTAAATAACCAAATAACCAAAACTTCTTTAAAATCTTCTTATAATCCAGACCAAACATGATCAATTCTTTGTGAAGGGATGTGTTTTGCGTGGGAAAAAATATATGGTTGTGTATGTCTCATAAACATACTTGAAAACATACACAGTGTAGTGTCATTAAGAGCAACAGGTGACCATTGGACCTTGAAAGTGAGCCGATAAACACCTGTTCAGTTTCAGGGGTGTAAAATGCAAAAGGGAAAAAAAATAGAAGAAGAAGACAGAGTGAGTGTGAGTGTGAGTGTGAGTGTGAGTGTGTGTGTGTGTGTGTGTGTGTGTGTGTGTGTGAGGAGAGGGGGGAGGAGAGAATGCAAGTCATATAAATCATTATACATATCTGCTGCGCTGAACACATCTCGCTGTGGCAGAAAAGACAGCTCACTCTCTCTCTCTCACACTCACCTTGACTTGATGTTCTGACTTTTACTACAAGTTGTGTTGATTTATAAAATTTGAGACCTGGATTTAATTTGACTGCCGGCCCAAAGGAGGGGGAATGGATCCGATTGTGGAAGTAGTGGCTCTGATTCTGGGGTTCATTGGGTGGGTGATGGTGGGGATCGCCCTGCCAAACCGTTACTGGAGGACCTCCACTGTCGACGGGAACGTCATCACCACCTCCACCATCTACGAGAACCTGTGGATGTCGTGTGCGACCGACTCCACTGGGGTTCACAACTGCAGGGAGTTCCCTTCGCTGCTCGCTTTGAGTGGTACGTAGACAAAACTCTTCTGGTTGCAATGAATAATTTTCATCGTAAAATGTAAGATTTTCTAAAATGTTGAGTCAAAAAAAACATCAATCATAGATCACTTTAACTTAAAAAAACAACTGATTATGCCATGAGAAGCCTTCATTAAAGGAAGATTTCAAAATTTTACATAACCGACTGTTTGTTTATTCCCACACCATCTCCAGGTTACATCCAGGCCTCTCGTGCCTTGATGATCACCTCGATAACACTGGGCACCTTTGGACTGGTGGCGGCCCTGATAGGAGTTCAGTGTTCGAAGGCAGGAGGGGAAAACTACGTGCTCAAAGGGAGGATTGCTGGCACTGCCGGAGTCTTATTCATACTTCAAGGTAAAATGCTTTCAAAAATGGCAAAAAAACATGTTTTTGAATTATCAGTGATATATCAGAAAATCAGGGAGACCGAGTCCAAAGTCTGGAAAGTGAATGACCTCCTAAAATACTGCCCTATAAATTCAGCAAATAAAGAGGAACTTCTTCAAAGGGCTAAGTCATGATCCTGTTTTACTGCACTTCCTTTGGACTTGTGTGAAAGTTTCTTCCACACTGGTTTCTCAGCAGTTAAAGAATATTGGTTGGATCCTTTTCTATCAACAGGTTTGTGCACTTTGGTCTCAGTGTCCTGGTACGCCTTCAACATCACGCAGGAATTCTTTGACCCGTTCTACCCTGGGACAAAGTAAGATGGTGGATGGGGGGTGACTATTAAGGCCCAGTGTGAAGCTCACCTGAGCGCTGGATGGCTGACCACACTCTGCTGTGCTTTGCAGGTATGAGATAGGAGAAGGACTTTACATCGGCTGGTGCTCCTCTGTGCTCGCCATCGCAGGAGGAAGCTGCCTCACCTGCTCCTGCAAACTGGGCACCGAGGAAAAATAGTAAGTTCAATTTTAACTGTTTGACCCTCTGTCTCTAATTCACACCAGTTTGGATTCCCTTTTTGGTTGTTCCATATTAACTGGAATCAACTGCAAAACAACATATTTCTTTTTAACCATTTGTAAGCCTCTCTTGTTCCTCCATACAACAGAGGTAACAGCTTTTTTAAGTGTAGTGGAGATTTGTGATGGATAGTTAATGAAATTTATAAAATTATTGTGACATGTGCCAAATCTAATATAATTTACAAGCAATTTACAAGCAGTGATGAATGCCTGTGATTAATGTTTTTGCTCTATTGAGGAGAACCTTTAAAACATTTTATGGCACCCTGGTGCCTTGTTGTGGCAAAATGTCGTTAATCCACTCATGGGATGTCATCAGAGCTTTTACTGGATATTCTCACCTGAACTTTGGTGAAAGTGCCCGACCATCTTAATGAACTTGTTTATGACATCAATAAACTGTAATGGAGTGTGATAACAAAAAGATTGGGTGTCTAATATATGAATTAAATCTCTGAGTTTGGTGCCCTCCAGTGGTAGGAGTGTACAAAGTCACTGCTGCAAATGTACAGTGCTGAGATGAATGGCTTGAGAACAACTCAGACACCGCACAGAATTCATTTAAAATGGACCATAGCCTTTTGTACTTTTACTGGGAAGTGTAATATATAATACAGTTATTAATGGATGAGTTCTCTTTAGCTGCTTAATTTTTGGGGTCTTGGTATTGGACACGCTGGCATGTGCTGTGCCATGTGCTTTTAATGCTTTGAAAAGTGAAATTGTTTGCCATGAAAAAACCCAATAATACATTTTCACTGTGGTAGATTTGTGGACGAATGTCCACCCTGTGTCACTGACATTGTTTTTGACTTATCTTTTATTTTTTGCAGCCCTTTGCCTTATCAAGCCAGAGGAACTGTATATTCTGGACCTGCCCCGACCAGAAGTGTGGCTGCCAGTACTTACGGACGAAATGCATATGTTTGAATGGGATATGAAAAAAAAGGAACTACGTTGATCGAATGTCTTTCAAAGGCATGGGGTAAACCTTTCATCACCTCAGCTTTCCTTAATGCACCTAACATGTTTTTTTTGTCTATGACTGTGTGAAAAAGCTAAAGATCCATTGAAGGCTCACAGATGGAAGTAACACAGCAACACTGAACTGTATATAACTGATTTTATTTATGTTCTTTTGATGATGTTAGCAGCACAGATATATTTCACTTATACCCACTTATTTTGAAAGAAATTCAATGATTTCATGATCTGCATACACACTAAGAGACATTTGTAAGGGGAAGGTCAAAAGTGTGATAATCCAGATATTTGTATGTGTTGTTTTGTACAGTTGTATAGATAGTACTCTGTCAGATGGTGGAGGACAAGTTATCTTTGTTTTGATGGTGTTTTGTTTCTTTGTTTGTTTTTTTATAAATATGCACAATAGAATGTGTTATGTTAAACATTTTGGTTTAACTTTCTGTTCTTGTAGCCAATAAACAATTGCAAAGTTAATTGTATATGTTAAAATGACAAATTGCACATACAGTTTTACATGCATTTACAAAATATAAATAACTAAATGACTCAAAATGTTTAGATTTATGCTATGAAATATATCTATTTTGACTGTTTCACCGACCACAAATTCATGGGGGGAATTCATAGAAAGATAAAATTTACAGAAACCATAGTTAAACATAGGTGGTTTTTACAAATACTTGCTTTGACTCATCATGATCTCAGCATTTCTAAAATCTTGGCTGCTGCACTTGAGATACCAAGTCATAAAGATGAGGTAAATTATAATTATAACTTTGTGTAATAACCCCACTTAAATCATAGACTGATTTACTCTCAGCAGATAGACTGTAGGCCTCCGTACAAAAGCCAAAGTGATAAAGCTGATAAAGTTGGAGCAGATGTAGTTTGGTAATTCAATTGTTTTTGGGGATAACATTTCATATGTATTATATAACTCAAAGAAGAATATTTTTTACACATCTTAAACATGTCTGGAGAGAATGTTTACAGTTGGGATGAAGGAAGTGACAAGTGTCGCCTGTTCACTGTATTTGAAGTAATGTACATTTCAACACTACAACATTAAGAACATCGCTTAAACAACCTGTAACAAGTGATCACTGTGAGTAATTTCATGCCCTGAGGTAACGTGAAGTGACAGCAGCCTCCTCTGGCCCATGCAGAGATATTATGGGAGTACCGTCAGAGTTAAAATAGTCTGTCCAATGAGAGAAGCCCACGTCTCCAGACGAACACGGATGTGCGCTGTGTGGACCAATCACTGAAATGTAGGGCAGAAAGGGAGGGGACTACTAAAGATTTCGTTTAGGAAGTGTCCAGGTCGTCAGCTTTTCAGCTCCTCCAACGTGATGTTACGTTAAGATGTTTTAATTTCACGTTGAGCCTAGTTATTAATGTTTCAGACGGGAAACGGGTGTTGAATGATTAATACTTTATTTCTTGGGAGGGTGGGAACCTTTCAGTCGCGTATCTCATTTCCGCACGGAATACTGTCACACCGGGATCGTAAATACAGCGTCGTCGCTCCCCTCTTCGCTGCCTGGCAGAGAGAAACGATGGGAATTTAATGGTGAATCTCGTAGTTTCAATGAAACACATCCGTACGTTCACTCGACGTGAAAGCAGAAGCGTTAAGCTCGCTGGTTCCGGTGTGAGAGACTGATCTTAGTCCAGTAATGGAGTCGTGTCGGCGGACCGGACTCAGCGGGGTCCTGTGCTCCCTGTCACTGCTGTGTGTCATCCTGGACATCCAGCTGGACGGTAGGACTGGCTTTACATTCACAGTATAAGTTTTGAGAAGCCTCTTTAAACACAAGCACACACGTTTCTAGACGTTTCCATCTTGTTCGATGTTTCAAGCTGCTAAAAGTTTCCCAAACTGTCTGAATGTTAGCTCATCTACGTTTCATTGTGGTCCGCGCCTGCAAAATAGAAGTGAACGCCTCGTTGTCCTGATGTAAAACATATGATAACTTAGTCTGTAAAAGCTAAGCTAAGCTGTACCCGACCGAGAACCACAGGCTCTGCTTTGGACCCCATCCCCATCTCCTCTCATCAGGAATCATAGCACCTGTGTGTTTAAAAAAAAAGTGAGACAGGCCAAAAAAATACAATAAAACTATATCATGCTGTGCTGTCACAGTTTTGTTGCCCAGTCGTTGTCAGTGATGTATCTCCAGCGAGGCTCAGACACAGTTTCATGTTACAGGTGTCTTAGGGGCAACTCATGTCGAGATTGAGCACCACTTGGAGATGGGCCGCAAACTTTTGGCGGCTGGTCAGCTGGCTGAAGCCTTGTCCCACTACCACTCTGCTGTGGGTAAGGTTACACACACACACACACACACACACACACACACACACACACACACACACACACACACACACACACACACACACACACACTTGCTCTAATAATTCTTGTCGTTTCCCATACTTCCTTCCTTTGGTACTTTGACAAAGCAGTAAATTTACTTTAAAGAGTTTTTGGCATTTTCCAGAGGGAGATTCTAAGAATTACTTGACCTACTACAAGCGAGCTGCGGTATTCCTGGCCATGGGGAGATCCAAATCTGCCCTCCCAGACCTGACCAGAGCCATCCAGCTCAAGCCAGACTTTTTGGCTGTAAGATTACCTGTTCATTTCACTACCCAAAAGTTTATCATTGTATTATTTGTGTCAATGTGTTTATCGGATTTCTCTCTTTCAATCTTTTCACGTCCCTCCATTTTCAGGCCAGGCTGCAGAGAGGGAATATCCTGTTAAAGCAGGGCAACACACAGGAGGCCAGGGAGGACTTTGAAGCAGTGGTGAGTTTAACATTACGACTACTTTTCCTGTCCGAAATCGCTGCTTCTGTCCATGTGTCTTGCGAGAATAATGCATGTTGTTAAAGGAATTTTCGACCTGTGTATTTTCAGCTGCAGCGCTCCCCAGATCATGAAGAAGCTCACGATCAGCTGATGAAGGCAAACGAGCTGGAGGAGCTGCAGGAGGAAGCCCATGCTGCATACCACCAAGGGGACTACAGCACTACCATCACTGTACTAGAGAGAGTTATAGAGGTGGGTGTGAGCTCTGTAGTGGGGCCTACAGATTGGGTCAGGTTGTGTAAGTTTGGCTCATTGCAGAATCTTAATGGTAGAGTGTAGTTTTGGAAGCTAAGGTTTGCTTTTCAGGGTCTCCTGGGGAAAAAAATTCTCATTTCCCTCGATGCATTTTTCTTTTTTATGCGCTATATGTCAGTTATAAGTGTCATTGTTTTTAGTTAATGCATCTCATACTAAAACATAAATGTATCTTTGCTGTTAAGTTGAATTAGTTTACAAGTTTCTGTTCAGTTTTTTAAAGGCTGGTGTCTTCCCTCAGATCTCTCCCTGGGATCCCGAGTCGCGGGAGCTCCGTGCAGAATGCTACATCCGGATGGGTGATCCGCAGAAAGCCATCCAGGATCTGACCCCGACGACGAGGCTGCGCAACGACAACCGCGCTGCCTTCCTGAAGCTCAGCATGCTGCACTACAGCCTGGGAGAGCACCACGAGTCTCTCAAGTGAGCTTCGTTGCCGGAATACGCAAACCAATCTCACTCGCTCAGCGTTTATACAAAAGAGTTTGTTTTCATTGTCAGAGTTGTCTTGGTGCTCAGTGTATGTTCCGCTTCATTAATTTATCTGTCCCTCTTTCTCTCTCAACGTGCAGTCACATTCGAGAGTGTCTGAAGCTCGACCAGGACGACAAGGAGTGTTTCAGCCACTACAAGCAGGTGAAAAAGCTCAGTAAGCAGCTGGACTCAGCAGAAGAGCTCATTCAGGAGGAGAGGTCAGTGCTCATGTAGGAGCGGTGCACTTTTCCCTCTCATATTCTCATTCTCTGGGGACATCAGACAATTTTGTATCCAACATGCTCTTTACTTTTGTCTTTTGTTTCCTGACACACTAAAATAGCAGCTGCTTAAAACCTGAGGAGCACTTCTAAGTTAAATTCATTGATGCGCCCCGTGTTGTATTCTCTCCCTACATTTAGGTATCAGGAGGCCATTGACAAGTATGAATCAGTGATGAAAACGGAGCCTAATGTCATATACTACACCAACCTGGCCAATGAGAGGATCTGCTTCTGCTTCGTCAAGGTGAGTGGGTGAAAGAATTTTGGTAAAGATGATTATAAACTTAAATCACTTGTCTTTTACCTGTTTAAAAGTGAGAGATGTGTGAGATTCTATTTTTGACCTCAGCTGACCAGTCTGAATGCTCTGCCGGTTCACGTTAAAGTATCATCTTCTTCGTGCTTCTTTCCAACACCAGATTAAGTTGGCACAGGAGGCGATAGACGTGTGCTCAGAGGCCCATCAGAGAAACCCCCGCAACGCCAACATCCTCCGAGACCGAGCGGAGGCTTACATCCTCAACCAGGAATATGAAAAAGGTGAGAGGACTCGCCTCCTTCAAAGTGATTCAAAAACTACAATAAACCTTTGTTTGTTTGTCACAGTCATGACTGGTGTAACAGGATGCAGAAGAGTCACAGTGCAGCCTTAGAGTTTAGGACTTTTTACACCTGTATGAAGAAAAAGCTTTTCTTTCACAAATAAAATTCGATGTGATAATTTTAGCTGCATGTTCCATGGTTTAAGATGACAAAATGAATCAAAAGGGCAAATAATACTGTTGTTTTTTCATGATCAGTCACTCAAACAAATCTAAACTCAACATTTTAACGTATTTAAATGTCTATTGTGTTTCAGCGGTGGAGGACTATCAGGAGGCGAGAGAGTTTGATGGAGACAGTAACGACATCAGAGAAGGACTGGAGCGAGCGCAGAAGCTGCTCAAAATCTCTCGGAAGAGAGACTACTACAAGATCCTCGGCGTCAACAGGTAACCGCCCGGTTTTATCACAAGTAGTGTTACTTTCCCAAATCGCTTCATAGAGCAAATCACACCGACGAATTCTGAGGAGCTTTGTTTTCCTCAGGAACGCCAACAAGCAGGAGATCATCAAGGCGTACAGGAAGCTGGCGCAGCAGTGGCATCCCGACAACTTCCAGTCAGAGGCAGAGAAGAAGGAGGCGGAAAAGAAATTTATTGACATTGCGTCAGCCAAAGAAGTCCTAACCGACCCAGGTCAGGATCTAAATTACATGATATTACACACATACCTCAGTGCCACTGCATCCACTTGACATTGCAGAATTACCAAAACGTTGTGGCGTGGCTTATGGCAGCATGAAAAATAAGAAAATCTAATGTCGCATTTAAAATCACCGTCTTAAATTTGCACCTCCGTCCTTCCCGCTGTCTCACCAGAAATGAGGCAGAAGTTCGACGCCGGTGAGGATCCCCTTGACCCGGAAAACCAGCAAGGAGGAGGTGGAGGGCAACGGTCCTGGCCTTTCCCCTTCAACCCCTTTGAGTCTGGAGGCAGCTTCCACTTCAAGTTCCAGTACAACTAGACTAACTGGGAGGTAACGAACACGCGGCGGTGAGGACAGTTTAGGATGCATGGGACACTGGGGACTTGTGGTGAAGTCTTCCTCCAGGACTTGTGTTTCAGCTTGGACACAGTGTGGTGGGAACCTTTTGATTTTTGATGTTGTGTCTGGACAGCAGAGGCTTGAGCTTTTTTGTGAGAAAACCTGGACTTCTTACCACAGAAACAAAAAGGACCTAGCTGCAGCTGCTGTTGAACTAACTCGTTGATCTGCTTGAGGAAGTCTCGTGTCGACCTTTCTTTTTTTGGGGGGATGTCTGCTCTTATTACTCATTTCTTTGTTTGTGCCATTTTTGGAAACTTTACAGAAGGACTCCATTTTTTTTAATGCAGTAGCTCCTGCTTGGACATGACATGCACTGTCAGTTTGTTGCTTTTCTGCTCGCACTATTCTTTAAGGGAATTACGTGTTTACTGAACTCAGTCTATATTTTTGACCATGTCAAAGCATCTCTACACTAGAGAACCAAACGTTTTGAGTTTAATGACACCAACATGTTGTTGAGCTTCTACATTAATGGTGAGTAGGGGAGACTTTAGCACTATAACATGAAACTTGTGGGTGTAAAAGTTTTGAAATCCTATGGATCTTAAATCAGTGTAGTCGCTCTGTGATTGTTTTGGATTTTGCTTTAAAACACCAGTGGTTTTGTATAGTTATGTAATTGGAATAATGTGTGAGTTCTGCATTTGAGTGGAAATATCATAATTTTCAGCAGGCTATATATCCAACTGTAAACATTATGGATGTAACCAAATTTGAAAAGTTGTTTTAAAACACAAACAATAACTGAAAAACTTCAGTTCTTGCTCCACAGAAGACGTGGCAACTGCTGACTGGGTCAAAACCTGTAGTATTTCTCTCTTTTCCTTTTTACTCATTTCATTGCACCTCTTTGAAAACTTGCACTTTTACCCTTTGTTTGAGGAAAAAAAACAAAAAAACCAACCAACAACCCACTCCACGTGCGCTCTACCCCTGAAATGTTACTGCAGGCTTTTCAAAAGCCTTTTTTTAAAGACTGTACAAACCAAGTGTGTCTTCAATGGCTACTCAATAGCCTCATATATCAAAAGTGCACATGTCGAATGTTGAGCTTGAAAACCTGCGGCATATTGTATGCAATTCTTGAACAGTGTATTTGGATACTGTTTGTCCAGCAGGTCACACTGAGGCACAACCTGAACACTAGACCAGAGAAGATGAAGACACAATCAAAGTGCAGCTCTGCAAAAGAGGCTCAGAGTTCTTATGCCACGCAAGACACATAAGCTGAGAAGATACTTGTTTAAAGATCAGATTTTTTTAAGCACAAATTAAGTTATTTTGTCAGTAATGGCTTAAGGAAATGGTGACTGTACCTGCTTTCAATCCTATCTACTGCTCGACTGCGTGAACCAGTGTGACAGGCTCTTTGTATTTAAATCGACCGGGACTGATTTTGTTTCTGGGTTTTCGTTTTAGGGTTTTCTGTCTTTAGTGGCATCGATTTTTCTGTTGCCCAACTGAACCGACTGACAAGTGTATTAAAATTCTGAAACAATCCAATTTGTGCTAAATTGTTAATGCTCTGTAAAAGCATAATACAGGGGACAGCATGGACAGCGACACAAAGCCTCAAATACAGCAATTTATTTTAAAACACATAGTAACAAAGATGCTATACTGTACAGCTGTCACTGCAGATTGACGCTTCTTCGAGCATGGAGGGACTCGGTTAAATCCACAGGAGTTCTGCATCTGCAGACACTGATAAAATCCTCCAAAGACGTCCATCTTTCTCTGGGCTCAGCCACAGATGTTCATCTGGCTCGATGAGAGTCAGTCACGTAAACACTGAGCATCGTCCGGACGGGCTTCATCAGTGGTTTGCTCCAAATCCTTGCGTGTCGTCCAGACTGTCTGCCTCCACCTCGATGGACACCACGTGGTGACCGGGGATCATGGCCAGTCCCAGCACTCTGGGTTCACCCTGGGAGAATGTGTCTGAAGACAAAACAGGAGAAAAAAACAATCTGGTTGAACTATCTACGTAAGACAGGTGTTTTCATTGGTTGTACAAAGGTTTTAGAGCAAAGAAAAATTCTGGGGGAATTTCACCAAATCTTGAAATGCTTTATTTAACCTGCTTCTTCATTTTTTCAGATCTCATTTTGTCCTCAAACTCAGGTAGGCGTCAAAATTGAGCTTGAAAGTGAAATCATGACCTTAGAACTAGTTTCACTGGGGGGAAAAAATCTGATGTCTGAAAGGAAAAAGGAATTGAGGATGAAGTGTTTTAAGAGTTGCAATATGCTCATGATTGGGCCTTACTTTCATTACTGATTATCATTTTCTGTCTTTATTATTATCTTGTAGATTGGCCTACATGTTGCAATGTTTGATGTCAAATTGTTGTTGATGGTGACACACTGATGTTTTTGCATTATGGAAAGAGCTTATAAACCTGTGGATTTAAGGAATTCCTGAGCCGAGCCAAGGATGACATTGCAGTCCCGGTCCGTGCAGAGGAAAAGCCCCACCAGAGTTCGTCCATCTGTCATGCGGATCCTCATGTTCTTGTTCAGAAGCCCCTCCAGCTTCTGCCTGGCCTGGGAGCAGGAGGACACTTGAGGCTGTTCCTGGATGTGGAGAGAAAGGTAACAAACTCAACATAACACTGCAGTTCATTCTGAAACTGTTATTCACTTTATGGAGTGTATTGTGCTTCTGGTCAGACCCAGTGAGAGATAATTAGACATTTCTTTTGGCCTCTGATTATATTGACAATTAGATTGTTATTGTAAACCTGCAGATACTAAGACACATCTGAGTTTGCTGTCAAACTAGCTTTAAGTAAAATTGTTTTATTACTAAATACAATCGGGACACTGTATTCTGAATAAAGACTGATAGATAACTGTATGATAAGGTTATGTATGCAAATTGTATTTAGTAAGTCTAGGCTAACGCTGTTTAACAAGTGTTTAACAGTAATGGTAGATTAGCCACCGGCTAACGCCAAGCTACAACCAGAGCCTCAACACTCATGAAATATGTTTGAAGTAAACCGTTTTTTCACCTACGTTATTATAAACAGCGCGAACGGTCATGTAAAATACCTGCAATTACTTGAATTAATACATACATGACTCGAAGGACCATTTTCCTCAATCATTGTCGCCATACCCCCTTCTTCTTCGCCTGCGTTTGCTCACGGAGGAACTTTTCCGACGGACCAGCTAAACCGGAAATTCAGCATCCAGTTTTTAAAGGGGAACGACGGGCTAATATAACATTCAGATTCAGGATGAAAATTAAAATATTAAGTAAACCACCAAACGGTAGCACATTACAGGTAAAAGAAGAGGTGACAAATAACTGAAAGGAACACTATTAATGTAAGCATTTATTGCATAATGAGGTACATTTTCACACACGACCTTTAGCATCGTTCAGGCTAAATGTGGCTACATACCCATATTTTGCGTGAAAAACAATAGCGTGTGAGTTAAATATAAAATGTGTTATTTTCACGAACTTTTAAATCACTCCCCAAGTCTGAATAAATGTCACAAAATGTACCATTATTCGACTGTGTAACTGAACAGCGACCACATGTGGTAATAACAGGAACATGGCGCATTGAAATTCCCTTCATTTTCACAGATTCTCCTGAGTCACTTGCTTCAAAAACACGCTTCTCGTTTTACTTCTGTAATTCACTTAGTCAATCAATAAACTTTTTAGCTGTAGTTGTGATTGATCTGTCTGTGTCTGACATCCTCTTCCCTCAAGCTCTTACCTATGTCGTCCTCAGATCTTCATAAGAGGTTTTGTCCAAAACTGCTCTGCGCTGACCTTCGAACTGACTGGGCTCCAGTGGAGGGATGAATGCTTGAATGACGATACATCTGTGGATGCAAAGTGACATCGCAGGAGCTACAACTGGATGTGAATTACACTCCACAACACATACATACATGTACGGTGTGCTTTGTTTTCCTGACCCCAACAATATATGCAAAAGACCCCCGTATAAGTGAAAAAATCTGAAAGAGCAAAAGACAAATAACTGGACTGTTAACAGGCTTGTGTAAGAATACACACAAGATTATGTCATACTTTCACTTAAAAGACCTTGTGGGGATGTGTTAAGCTAACATGTTTCTCTGTGTTATTTAAGCCTGAGCTGCTCTCTGAGTTGCCTCGTTTCAGGCAGCCCAGCTCTGAATGGAGCACAGAGCTGGTGTCTTTCTGTGTGTGTGTGTGTGTGTGTGTGTGTGTGTCACACTGCATAAAATCTGGGTTAGCTAGAGTGCAGTACCCAAGGGAGGCGCTTTCCCCTCTCATCCTCGACATGTCTCCCCTGCCAAACGGACACGAGAGAGGGGGTGTGTGTGTTGGATGGAGGGTCGGGGGTGGTCACAGCAACAGCACAGTAGTTCAGTGTGTCAGGGCCGCCAGCATACGAGAGTCCTGGCTAGTGTCACCCTTTTTTTTTTTTTTTTTTTTTGCAAACGCTTAGTGAGACACATGCACAGTCATGGCTACAAATATCTCACACACACACAGATGCTGCAGGGTGGGGGTATATAAGCTGCACACACAAATACACTGCAGACGTCTTGCCCGCCACCCAATCTGGCAACAACAGACGCCTCAGTGGCCAGAGGGTTAGTGGTTGGGGGGTGGGCTCCAGTCACACACTCAGATGCACCACACACACACACACACATCTCCTCCCCCTGTGTGACTTGCGTCTCTCTCTCTCACCCTTGGCAGATGTGGCCGTTGGATCAGGCACTAACAAATTCCTCTCCTCTCACTTGTGGAGCTGGAGCGGCCCAGGCACCTGTTGCAGCAGAGAGAGTGCACAGCAGATGAGGCGTAATTGAAATGCTTGTTTACATGCTATCCAGTTATTGGTGTGGTAGCCACAGCTGACAGAGTTACACATATCGCACGGAGGACGGAAGACAAAAGTCTATACACCGGGGGGGGGGTGCCAGAGCGAGGCCCGGCTGTCGGCCACAGGCACAAGATGCACTTGCTTTAAACAGGCTTCTCACCTTGTGTCACAGGGCTGTTGCTGCTCTCTTCCCTTTTTTCTTTTCAGATAAGACAGAAATATCTAGAAAACATAAATCCAGCATGTTCTATGGACAGTTGACATGGCCATATTCATTATCATTTGCTTGCATAGCATTTATAATGCAGACTGCAGACGTTTTCCATTTGCCGCTGCAGGAAAAAACACAAGTGTTACTAATACCATCATGTATGGCTCCGTTCTATTCAGGTCAACCAGTAAGTCACGACAGTGTGGGAGTGATCCTCAGACCAAGGCAGCTAAATGGAACGCACCCATAGTTGAATCATTTTATTAGTTACACCTGTGCTTTTCATTCTGGGGCATGTCTTTTGGAAAAAGGCCTGATCACTGAGGTCACGTCAGGACGCTCAGGCATGACAGAGTCAGGAGAGTCATCATGTAAAAAGTGATTTTATCTTTGTCCCTGAGGTTTCAACCACATCTCACTGTCTTCTGCTTCACTCCAACGGCCGCCAGACGCCATGAAAAGCTCCAGAAACAGCTCGTAAGTAGTTCTACTGTTAAAATATTTATTTTAGTCTTGATACTATTTTCA